>CM076569.1:838424302-839131196 GCA_034641835.2 Pinus albicaulis | reverse complement strand
CAAAAAGTGCTTTCCAACATTGTTTAATATTTCCAAAACCATAATGGTTGTTAGAAAAGTGAGAGAGGTTTTTGTAGATGGCCTTTTTAAGAACATAAAACTCCTTCAGTCTTTCAAAATTCATCTTGGATTGATCACAATAGTTTCTGCAAAACTATGACTAAAATATGCAATTTCTGCAAAAATATTCCTTCTTGTTGTGTTTTTCATCTTTTCACTTTTTTGTTCCTTTGACTATTTTACTTTCACTTTGAACGAAAATAATTGTTGGTGAAAGTATTTTCATCTCTTTTTATCATTTTACTGCCTCTGTATTTACTTTTACTATTTACCTTTGACCGCTCTGTAACTTCATTTTAACTTTCACTCTGACTTTTACCTGATACACTTTAACCACTGATACTCTTTAGTTGTTATGCTTTTTAACCTCTGTTTGAATAGATTTGATAACACTCTTGGAGTAAAAAAATCTTATGAATAGTATTAAGACTGTTTATCCAAGGATATGGTCTTCTGATTACCTGTAAAACAAAACAAATTGTTAATAAAGTATTGGTTTGCAGGGGAGGTCGAAAAGGTTTCATTTGATTTTGAGATGTCTGTGGAGTGAATCTAGAATGATTTTTGGGAGGTAAACCATGCTCGAATTGGTTAACAGAGGCTTCAGGTGGCGCAACTAGGTTAAAAAGGGTTTTACTGCATAATCAAGTGAAAATGAGCCACACTAGGGTGTTTGAACAGTGATTGAACAGGTACTGGTTATAGCAGATGAATGCTTGGGCACTGGTCTAACAATGGCGTTCAGCAATTTTAGTCGACAGCAGTTTGACAATGGATTTTTCAAATATCTCAGCAAAAGGCGCAATCACTTTCAACAGACAGAACAATGAAAAAAAGCGCAGAATTTTGTTTTATTTGCAAAGTCAACGAGATTTTTTTATTATTTTTGAGAATGACGTCATCAGTGTACTGGAGGACACGTCACTGGGCTCGGGCGGTAAGCGGTAAATTCCGCACCGCTTTCGGGAGTTGGGGGTATTTGGTGAAATGGGAGCGATTCCATTCAGATATTAACACGTGGCGATAGCACTGTTTTGAAACCACCGCGATTTCGCGAGTTAATTATCGGACGAGGGACAGTCATCGGAATGCACGATCGCCGTTGATTTTCGATGGATGATCCAATAGACGACGGGACGGGGAGATAGTATGGGAGTTAATGTGCGGGCCCGACATGATTAATTATAAGTTAATCATTCCGGGAGGCGTTTGATTGGCGGAGGGGGAGGTTATTAATTAATCCGGTTGATTAATTAATCCCGTTGGTTTATAAAGGGTCGGGTCAACACTTAAACTTAGAATAGTAAGTAATTTTGAGGGATTATTATGGAATTTTGCATGATTTTCCTAAGTAAAATAGAATTTTACTTAGGAAAAGATTAAAAGTGAATGAGTATAATGATAAATAACTTCAATTACTTAGGTCTTTTTGATCATTAGGCCGAGGGTCCGGTCCCTCCAAAAGTCAAGGAAATGCCTTGAGCCCCTTTAATCTTCAAATACCTTAGCACTTTGAGGAAATTAGTAAAACTCTTAGGGAGAAAGTGATGTGGGAAGTTAATGATTTTGACTTTGCTTTCTGTAAATTTTCCAATGTATATTCTGCTTCAGTACTTGTGATGAAAGTTAAAGATCAAACACATTTAACACCATCATTCATCTTTGAAACTTTGCAACCACTTAGCCTGCCTACCCTATCTACTATACTCTACCATTTTTCTCTTCTTTGACCAGGGTGCACTTAGTGGCAAGCCATATCAATCTTCCTTTATTTTACATGAAAACCTATCAAGTACATAGCCCATCAGAGCTCAGATTAAACTTTTGAGCTCATTTTTATTTACTCTACATATCTACTTATCTGCCAATATTAAACTGTTTGGCCAGATTTTTATTCTCTATTCTACAACATGAAATTGAAAAATGAATGAATCAAGTTTAAGCAATTTGACTCTTCATAAATTGTGGCAAAAGTTTAACAAGCTGCACACAATTTTGTTTATTACAAAAAATGAAATAGTAGTGGCATTTGGATTTGCACACTTTCCTTGGTCTATTTTTTGTTTGGGGTTCATTTCTTTCATTTTTTTGACCAATTTATTTTTCTTACCCTTTTATTTTTCTTTTAGGGTATACCTTCTTTACATTTTTATTTTTATTTTTAATTTTTTGGTTTTTCAAGAATATGGAACACCTTTGCACAAGAAAAAGGTTTGAACATATTCCATAGTTCAATCAAGACAATCATGAAATATGACACCTATTGGTATATGAGTCTAACACTGGCTCCACTTGGGGATGGCTTTTCCTTGTGAAAAGTCAAGAACAGCAGGTCAGATGTCTCAAAATGTCTTCAACTGAACCATGTAATCTCCTTCTTCTAGTAGCTTCATTGTATATATGATAGTGAAACTTTTGAAGCTTAGGGCCTTCACTTCGGGCTTCAACTCCAAGAAGTCACCATCCACTCAAAACTTAAATCTTTGTTGCCTAGTTAGGAATTTTCTGCCTTGTTCCAATCCCACACATGCATTTGTTGTGGTTGAAAATATTGAATTGAATATAGTCCTTTTTCTACAACCTGAAATCTGATCTGAAACTAAAACAACGCACAAAATTTTTCAAACCAACTTAATGAAAAACTATCTGAAATTAAAAACTAAAAAAATGCTCAAAATTATGAGCTTATGAGCACTCATTTACCTACTCTAATCTACTAAAAATCTTCTTAAATCCGGTAATACAAAAATGCCAATGAAGCCAATCAAGTAGTTGTAAAAATAAATGGATAACTTGATTGCTTGTGATCAAAATTGGAAGTATATTATGATCATGTCCCTTTATAATAAATGATATGATGTGTAAAGGCCACTTTTGATGTATTTGATCCTTATAGAGAAAACATGTTTGCAAATTTGGGCTCAAAAGATTCTCCATATAATCTGATATAGGATCAATAAAAGCATGATGTATGTTATTTAATTCTAGGCATTCAATGACTAATTGTTTAATTGAATTATGAATATTAGACCATGAACTTATTTCTTCAGTCTTGTGTTTGAAAGAATAATCATCCTCAATATGCAGGTCAAAAGATAATACAATTTCCTCTTGCTTTGGAGAAAGAAGATTTTCAAAGAATTCTTTAGGATTTCGGAAATTGTATGACTGAATTTGAGAATGCAAAAGTTTGATTTCATTTTCATAATTTTCAGAAATTATATCAAGAAGCCATTTTTTAACTTGAGGAGTACATTTTCTTGATTTTAAGAGAAGAAAGAAATCTCTTAGAAAATCCTCATCAAGCTGAAGTTCTAATATCTCATCCCTCAAAATAGCTAGTGATTGTTTTGTGAAATTATCATAATTATCATCATACTGATCATATTTAGGCAAATATTCAGAATAAGGAATGTCATTAATTATAAACATTGGATCAGCATATTTCTCTTCCAACAATCCCAATATATCTTGATTAGATTGGTTGCATTCTGTTTGAAAATCATTGTTTTGTTCAATAGGCGTGATATCAAGCAATGGGCCTTTTTGGGAAGGTAAAATAACATGAGCATCAACTTGTTCTTCTGTCCCTTCATGGATAAAAAACTTTGTACATTCATCAACATTAGAAGAAGTAGAAACAATTTCTTCATTATGTAAATATTTTGAGGATGGTTGCATGTTTAGAAGCAAATTGATTTCTTCTTCGGTGAGGGGGGGTGGGAATCTCTGAATTCTTAGATTGAAATGACAATTGTTTTTTCCCTTATCTAAAAGTTGATCATGAGGTTGATTATTGTCTTTAACTCCATTCAGAACATTAAATGAAACATCATTTGTTAATACAGAGAGGTTTTGTGGATCTTGATTTATCTCCTGACTTATTTCATTTTTGTTTAACTCTTCTTGATTATTATGACATTTAACTTGAGAATGAAATTTTTGGACTTCTTCTAATAAATCTTCAAAAGACCAATTTCCAAAATCTTCATCAATATTTTTAAGGTAATTTATAAGATCTTCAGCTTGATCACAACAATTTTCAGCTAATGATAAAGATGGAAAATCTTCTTTGTAATGCTCATAAAATACCTTATGAAAATCTTTTAGAGAAAACAAACTTGCAGGTTTAAGAGCTTCGTACCATTCCCTTGCTTTTCCTTCTAAGGTTCCCATGAATATCTTCATGAGGCAATCCTCATGCCAATCACCTTTCAATCTTGATGAGTGTATATGAAATTTAATGAGATGTAGTAAAGGATCATCAATATTCTTATCTTGAAACATGGGCAGATTTTCACCCCAATTTACCTTCGGTAGTTTGTGTGGAAATCCATGTATGTGATCTCTGCTCATAGGAGCATATCTTCGTTTTATTCTTGGATCATCTTGAAAATCAACCATAATGAAAGGCCACGATATCTATAAAACCAAGTTAGATCCTCATATAAAATACAATACATATTGAAAACCATTCTTAACGTGAAAGAACATAATGTCTTGGATTAAGATCCAAGTTGAAAGCCTGATCTTTCCATATTGTTCTTCCAGTTTCATTCCTCCAGTGGAGTCTTGATTGTGAAATGGATTTGGAGTCGTCAGGTGGATGATTTTAACCTTTGTGTGTCTGATCAGTGTCCACCATCATAGATCAGATCTAAACCTGTAAAACAATTATGAAGAAAAAGTTAGTTCTTCAGGAAACCAAATTTTGAGTATTTTATGATTATTTTATTTTTTTTTATGAATTTTCAAAACAACTTCTATGATTTCTTTAAGAAATTTAAGATTTTTAATTAAAATTTTCTCAAAGATTTATTTAACTAGAGAGTCTGATTGAATGTTTTGAATCCAAAGTTCAGTTTATAAGCTAAACCAGAGATAGACTGAAGCAGCATTTGTTTACTATGCAGTTGCAGAGCAAAAGCATTTCAAAGGCTACCTGGCTGATCTTCAGACTTTGTCTATAGCTTATAAATAAAACAATAGTATCAATAAAATGATTTAGATCCCCAGCGGAGTCGCCACTATGTTATCACTCAAGTTTTCCTTGAAGTTGTGGAAAAGGAAAGTATACCCGAGGTAACCACAAACCAACCTTCAGATGCAGAATCTAGCCAATCTGCATCCAGAGAGGGCTCTCTCTTTATAATTTATCTTTGTTCTTAGAAAGTTTTAGGCTAGTTATAAATCCAAGAGTTTGTTTGAATGGTGGAATCCGCCAACTAAGGGCAAGGTTGAAGATTTTCAGTCCATTGGGCTATGGAGTCAAAGGATGGCTTTACTGGATTTCTATTCTACACACAAGATGGCTTTGCAGGGCAAGATAGCCAAACAGAGGACAATCCTTAAAATTTAAAGTGGATGGAATGGGTTTGAAGGGATGAAAGGCAGTTAAGAATCTTTCACCATGTTCAAAAGAAAGAAATGAAATGATTACAAATAAAGAGCAGTGAATAATTCTTTATTATAGTAATCAAAATGTTTAAATTAGCGAAGCAAGAGCATTTAAGAATTCGTGCTTATAACCAATTTAGAGGAAAACATTTAGAATAATCACAACTGAACTCAGAGTACAATTAAGTAAATTCTGAGTTATTCTTTTATGTCAAGTATTCAGAAATGGACACAATGATATTATAAATAGATATAAAACTTAAGACATAGGATAGAAAGACTTATTGAACTGCAGTCAGACACATGAATCCTGCAAAAATTCCTGAGCTTCAAATTGTCATCCAGCAAGCCACAAATAAATTTCTCCAAAACACTTTTATTCCAAAAACATCAATGTCACAGCGAAGTAGTAGAATCCACCCTCAATACTTCCAAGAGTGAAGTATTTATACAAATTCTAAACTAAAATATCTTGAAAAAATATCAAGATTAGTTCACAAATCTCTCCAACTATTTTACATAAATAAAACTTAAGTAAAGGACACTCAAACTAATTCATCTATTTGGCACTATTTTGTATGTATAGGTGATGACAAAGAGGAGAATTCCAATTTGATCCAACTCTTAGTTGATGATGAGGCATCCAAGTCACTAACTGCTTCCTTTCTTTGTGCAATTCTGCTCCAACAATTCTGCAAATTTGGGATCCAATGATACCTTTATATTTCTCAATCCATAATAGATATGTAAAAAGTGAAAGCGGTTATTGTAGATAAATATGTTGGTGAGATAAACCTCTTTCACTTTCCTAAAATTCCTCTCCAGCTGTGCATAATAGGCTCTGCAAAACGATGTGTAAAACATAGTTTTACAGAGTCTGAAAAATAGCCTCTAAAGATGTGCATTTATCTCTCAGTCTGAAATCAATGTCCAAAAAATGAAATGGTTTTTGTAGATGGGTCTCTTAGGAACAAAAACCTCCTTCAGTTTTGTAAGATTTATTTCTGATTGGCCACAATATTCTCTGCAAAATGATGACTTAACAGGAATTTTCTGCAAAAAGTGCTTTCCAACATTGTTTAATATTTCCAAAACCATAATGGCTGTTAGAAAAGTGAGAGAGGTTTTTGTAGATGGCCCTCTTAAGAACATAAACCTCCTTCAGTTTTTCAAAATTCATCTTGGATTGATCACAATAGTTTCTGCAAAACTATGACTAAAATATGCAATTTCTGCAAAAATATTCCTTCTTGTTGTGTTTTTCATCTTTTCACTTTTTTGTTCCTTTGACTGTTTTACTTTCACTTTAAACGAAAATAATTGTTGGTGAAAGTATTTTCATCTCTTTTTACCATTTTACTGCCTCTGTATTTACTTTTACTGTTTACCTTTGACCACTCTGTAACTTCATTTTAACTTTCACTCTGACTTTTACCTGATACACTTTAACCACTGATACTCTTTAGTTGTTATGCTTTCTAACATCTGTTTGAATAGATTTGATAACACTCTTGGAGTAAAAAAGTCTTATGAATAGTATTAAGACTGTTTATCCAAGGATATGGTCTTCTGATTACCTGTAAAACAAATCAAATTGTTAATAAAGTATTGGTTTGCAGGGGAGGTCGAAAAGGTTTCATTTGATTTTGAGATGTCTGTGGAGTGAATCTAGAATGATTTTTGGGAGGTAAACCATGCTCGAATTGGTTAACAGAGGCTTCAGGTGGCGCAGCTAGGTTACAAAGGGTTTTACTACATAATCAAGTGAAAATGAGCCACACTAGGGTGTTTGAACAGTGATTGAACAGGTACTGGTTATAGCAGATGAATGCTTGGGCACTGGTCTAACAATGACGTTCAGCAATTTTAGTCGACAGCAGTTTGACAATGGATTTTTCAAATATTTTAGCAATGGGCGCAATCACTTTCAACAGACAGAACGATGAAAGAATGCGCGGAATTTTGTTTTATTTGCAAAGTCAACGGGATTTTTTTATTATTTTTGAGAATGACGTCATCAGTGTACGGGAGGACACGTCACTGGGCTCGGGCGGTAAGCGGTAAATTCTGCACCGCTTTCGGGAGTTGGCGGTATTTGGTGAAATGGGAGCGATTCCATTCAGATATTAACACGTGGCGATGGCACTATTTCGAAACCACCGCGATTTCGCGAGTTAATTATCGGACGAGGGACAGTCAGCGGAATGCACGATCGCCGTTGATTTTCGATGGAATGATCCAACGGACGACGGGACAGGGAGATGGTATGGGAGTTAATGTGCGGGCCCGACATGATTAATTATAAGTTAATCATTCCGGGAGGCGTTTGATTGGCGGAGGGGGGGTTATTAATTAATCCGGGTGATTAATTAATCCCGTTGGTTTATAAAGGGTCGGGTTACGGGGACTCGGGGTTTTATTCGTTTTTTCCGTTTAAAACATAAAACATATGTTTAAAACCTTTTTCAATATTTTTATTATATGGTAATAAATTAATGCAATTTATTAACCATAGGGGCGGGGATAGTTTATAAGGATATATTTTTAACCAAAGGGAATTGTAATGAGGGATTTTATTTCAAATGTATGGAATTAAATACTTTGGCTAAAAATCTATAATAAGAGGGTTTTGGGGATATTACATAGGAGGAGTTATACATATAGGGAAAGGTAATTTATATAAGGATTTAATATTTAAAGTTAAATGTTAATATGACAAAGGAAACAAGGGAAACTCAAAATACTTTACACAACTAGGAAAGTGAAGATTTCTGAAGTAAACTGAATTATCTCAACTTCAACACTTAAACTTAGAATAGTAAGTAATTTTGAGGGATTATTATGGAATTTTGCATGATTTTCCTAAGTAATAGAATTTTACTTAGGAAAAGATTAAAAGTGAATGAGTATAATGATAAATAACTTCAATTACTTAGGTCTTTTTGATCATTAGGCCGAGGGTCCGGTCTCTCCAAAAGTCAAGGAAATGCCTTGAGCCCCTTTAATCTTCAAATACCTTAGCACTTTGGGGAAATTAGTAAAACTCTTAGGGAGAAAGTGAGGTGGGAAGTTAATGATTTTGACTTTGCTTTCTGTGAATTTTCCAATGTATTTTCTGCTTCAGTACTTGTGATGAAAGTAAAGGATTAAACACATTTAGCACCATCATTCATCACATGAAACTTTGCAACACCATCTACCTACCCTATCTACTTTACTCTACCATTTTCTCTTCTTTATTAGGGTGCACTTAGACTGGAAAACCCTTATCAATCTTCTTTTTCTTTTACATGGCAAACCTATCTAAGTCTACACTTATTACATCCAAGGGCTCAGATTAAACTGTTGAGCACCTTTTTATTAACTCTACCTATCTACTTATCTGCCAAGATTAAACTGTTTAGTCAGATATTTATTCTCTATTCTACAACATGAAATTGAAAAATGAATGAGTCAAGTTTAAACAGTTTGACTCTTCATAAATTGTGGCAAAAGTTTGACAAGCTGCACACAATTGCTTTATTACAAAAAATGAAATAGTAGTGGCATTTGGATTTGCACACTTTCCTTGGTCTATTTTTTGCTTGGGGTTCATTTCTTTCATTTTCTTGACCAATTTATTTTTCTTACCCTTTGATTTTTCTTTTAGGGTATACCCTCTTTACATTTTTTAAATTTTTTGATTTTTTGGTTTTTCAAGAATATGAAACACCTTTGCTCAAGAAAAAGGTTTGAACATATTCCATAGTTCAATCAAGACAATCATGAAAAATGACACCTATTGGTATAGGAGTCTAACACTGGCTCCACTTGGGGATGGCTTTTCCTTGTGGAAAGTCAAGAACAGCAGATCAGATGCTTTAAAATGTCTTCAACTGAACCATGTAATCCCCTTCTTCTGGTAGCTTTATTGTACATATGATGGTGAAACTTTTGAAGCTTAGGGCCTTCACTTCGGGCTTCAACTCCAAGAAGTCACCATCCACTCAAAACTTAAAACTTTGTTGCCTAGTTAGGAATTTTCTGCCTTGTTCCAATCCCACACATGCATTTGTTGTGGTTGAAAATCTTGAATTGAATATAGTCCTTTTTCTACAACCTGAAATCTGATCTGAAACTAAAACAACGCACAAAAATTTTCAAACCAACTTAATGAAAAACTATCTGAAATTAAAAACTAAAAAAATGCTCAAAATTATGAGCTTATTAGCACTCATTTACCTACTCTAATCTACTAAAAATCTTCTTAAATCGGGTAATACAAAAATGCCAATGAAGCCAATCAAGTAGTTGTAAAAATAAATGGATAACTTGATTGCTTGTGGTCAAAATTGGAAGTATATTATGATCATGTGCCTTTATAATAAATGATATGATGTGTAAAGGCCACTTTTGATGTATTTGATCCTTATAGAGAAAACATGTTTGCAAATTTGGGCTCAAAATATTCTCCATATAATCTGATATAAGATCAATAAAAGCATGATGTATGTTATTTACTTCTAGGCCTTCAATGACTAATTATTCAATTGAATTATGAATATTAGACTATGAACTTATTTCTTCAGTCTTGTGTTTGAAAGAATAATCATCCTCAATATGCAGGTCAAAAGATAATACAATTTCCTCTTGCTTTGGAGAAGGAAGATTTTCAAAGAATTCTTTAGGATTTCGGAAATTGTATGACTGAATTTGAGAATGCAAAAGTTTGATTTCATTTTCATAATTTTCATAAATTATATCAAGAAGCCATTTTTTAACTCGAGGAGAACATTTTCTTGATTTAAAAATAAGAAAGAAAGCTCTTAGAAAATCCTCATCAAGCTGAAGTTCTAATATCTCATCCCTCAAAATAGCTAGTGATTGTTTTGTGAAATTATCATAATTATCATCATACTGATCATATTTAGGCAAATCTTCAAAATAAGGAATGTCATTAATTATAAACATTGGATCAGCATATTTCTCTTCCAACAATCCCAATATATCTTGATTAGATTGGTTGCATTCTGTTTGAAAATCATTGTTTTGTTCAATAGGCGTGATATCAAGCAATGGGCCTTTTTGGGAAGGTAGAATAACATAAGCATCAACTTGTTCTTCTGTCCCTTCATAGATAAAAACCTTTGTACATTCATCAACATTAGAAGAAGTAGAAACAATTTCTTCATTATGTAAATATTTTAAGGATGGTTGCATGTTTAGAAGCAAATTGATTTCTTCTTCGGTGAGGGGGGGTGGGAATCTCTGAATTCTTAGATTGAAATGACAATTGTTTTTTCCCTTATCTAAAAGTTGATCATGAGGTTGAATATTTTCTTTAACTTCATTCAAAACGTTAAATGAAACATCATTTGTTAATACAGAGGGGCTTTGTGGATCTTGATTTATCTCCTGACTTATTTCATCTTTGTTTAACTCCTCTTGATTATTATGATATTTAACTTGAGAATGAAAGTTTTGGACTTCTTCTAATAAATCTTCAGGAGACCAATTTTCAAAATCTTCATCAATATTTTTAAGGTAATGTATAAGATCTTCAGCTTGATCACAAAAATTTTCAGCTAATGATAAAGATGGAAAATCTTCTTTGTAATGCTCATAAAATACCTTATGAAAATCTTTTAGAGAAAACAAACTTGCAGGTTTAAGAGCTTCGTACCATTCCCTTGCTTTTCCTTCTAAGGTTCCCATGAATATCTTCATGAGGCAATCATCATGCCAATCACCTTTCAATCTTGATGAGTGTATATGAAATTTAATGAGATGTAGTAAAGGATCATCAATATTCTCATCTTGAAACATGGGCAGATTTTCACCCCAATTTACCTTCGATAGTTTGTGTGGAAATCCAGGTATGTGATCTCTGCTCATGGGAGCATATCTTCGTTTTATTCTTGGATCATCTTGAAAATCAGCCATAATGAATGGCCACGATATCTGTAAAACCAAGTTAGATCCTTATATAAAATATAATACATATTGAGAACCATTCTTAATGTGAAAGAACATAATGTCTTGGATTAAGATCCAAGTTGAAAGCCAGATCTTTCCATATTGTTCTTTGAGGTTCATTCCTCCAGTGGAGTCTTGATTCTGAAATTGATTTGGAGTCGCCAGGTGGATGATTTTAACCTTTGTGTGTCTGATCCCTGTCCACCATCATAGATCAGATCTGAACCTGTAAAACAATTATGAAGAAAAAATTAGTTCTTCAGGAAACCAAATTTTGAATATTTTATGATTATTTTATTTTTTTATGAATTTTCAAAACAACTTCTATGAACTCTTCAAGAAATTTAAGATTTTGGATTAAAATTTTCTCAAAGATTTATTAAACTAGAGAATCTGATTGAATGTTTTGAAACCAAAGTTCATTTTATAAGCTAAATCAGAGATAGACTGAAGCAGCATTTATTTACTATGCAATTGCAGAGCAAAAGCATTTCAAAGGCTACCTGGCTGATCTTCAGACTCTGTCTATAGCTTATAAATCAAACAATAGTATCAATAAAATGATTCAGATCCCCAGTATGGTCGCCACTATGTTATCACTCAGGTTTTCCTTGAAGTTGTGGAAAATGAAAGTATACCCGAGGTAACCACAAACCAACCTTCAGATGCAGAATCTAGCCAATCTGCATCCAGAGAGGGCTCTCTCTTTATAATTTATCTTTGTTCTTAGAAGATTTTAGGCTAGTTATAGATCCAAGAGTTTGTTTTGAAAATGGTGGAATCCGCAAACTAGGGGCAAGGTTGAAAATTTTCAGTCCATTGGGCTATGGAGTCAAAGGATGGCTTTACTGGATTTCTATTCTACACACAAGATGGTTTTGCAGGGCAAGATAGCCAGACAGAGGACAATCCTTAAAATTTAAAGTGGATGGGATGATTTTGAAGGGATGAAAGGCAGCTAAGAATCTTTCACCATGTTCAAAAGAAAGAAATGAGATGATTACAAACAAAGATCAGTGAAGAATTCTTTATTATAGTAATCAAGAATGTTTAAATTAGCAAAGCAAGAGCATTTAAGAATTCGTGCTTATAACCAATTTAGAGGAAAACATTAAGAATAATCATATCTGAAATCAGAATACAATTAAGTAAATTCTGATTCAATCCTTTATGTAAATTATTTCAGAAATGGACATAATGATATTATAAATAGATATAAAACTTAAAACATAGGATAGAAAGACTTATTGAACTGCAGTCCGACACATGAATCCTGCAAAAAGTCCTGAGCTTCAAATTGTCATCCAGTAAGCCACAAATAAATTTCTCCAAAATGATTTTATTCCAAAAACTTCAATGTCACAGCCAAGTAATAGAATCCACCCAAAATACTTCCAAGAGTGAAGTATTTATACAAATTCTAAACTAAAATATCTTGAAAAAATATCAAGATTAGTTCACAAATCTCTCCAACTATTTTACATAAATAGAACTTAAGTAAAGGACACTCAAACTAATGCATCTATTTTGCACTATTTTGTATGGATAGGTGATGACAAAGAGGATAATTCGAATTTGATCCAACTCTTAGTTGATGATGAGGCATCCAAGTCACTAACTGCTTCCTTTCTTTGTGCAATTCTGCTCCAACAATTCTGCAAATTTTGGGTCCAATGATACCTTTATATTTCTCAATCCGTAATAGATATGTAAAAAATGAAAGAGGTTATTGTAGATAAATATGTTGGTGAGATAAACCTATTTCACTTTCCTAAAATTCCTCTCCGGCTGTGCACAATGGGCTCTTCAAAACTATGTGTAAAACAGAGTTTTACAGAGTCTGAAAAATAGCCTCTAAATATGTGCATGTATCTCTTAGTATGAAATCAATTTCCAAAAAATGAGATAGTTTTTTACATATGGGTCTCTTAGGAACAAAAACCTCCTTCAATTTTGTAAGATGTATTTCTGATTGGCCACAATATGCTCTGAAAAATGATGACTTAACAGGAATTTTCTGCAAAAATTGCTTTCCAACATTGTTTAATATTTCCAAAACCATAATGGATGTTAGAAAAGTGAGAGAGGTTTTTGTAGATGGCCCTTTTAAGAACATAAACACCCTTCAGTTTTTCAAAATTCATCTTGGATTGATCACAATAGTTTCTGCAAAACTATGACTAAAATATGCAATTTCTGCAAAAATATTCCTTCTTGTTGTGTTTTTCATCTTTTCACTTTTTTGTTCCTTGGTATTTCTTTCACTAAGCAAGAAAATAATTGTTGGTGAGAAAGTATTTTCATCTTTACCATTCTTGTCTCATATTTACTTTTTCTTGTTTATTTGTGGCTAAGTAACTTCATTGCTTTCACTCACGACACTTTTATTATAATCACACTTTAACCATGCGTCTCTTTAGTTGTTATGCTTTCTAACCTCTGTTTGAATAGATTTGATAACACTCTTGGAGTAAAAAAGTCTTATGAATAGTATTAAGACTGTTTATCCAAGGATATGGTCTTCTGATTACCTGTAAAACAAAGCAAATTGTTAATAAAGTATTGGTTTGCAGGGGAGGTCGAAAAGGTTTCATTTGATTTTGAGATGTCTGTGGAGTAAATCTAGAATGATTTTTGGGAGGTAAACCATGCTCGAATTGGTTAACAAAGGCTTCAGGTGGCGCAGCTAGGTTACAAAGGGTTTTACTGCATAATCAAGTGAAAATGAGCCACACTAGGGTGTTTGAACAGTGATTGAACAGGTACTGGTTATAGCAGATGAATGCTTGGGCACTGGTCTAACAATGGCGTTCAGCAATTTTAGTCGACAGCAGTTTGAAAATGGATTTTTAAAATATCTCAGCAAAGAGTGCAATCACTTTCAACAGACAGAACGATGAAAAAATGCGCGGAATTTTGTTTTATTTGCAAAGTCAACGAGATTTTTTTATTATTTTTTAGAATGACGTCATCAGTGTACGGGAGGACACGTCACTGGGCTCGGGCGATAAGCGGTAAATTCCGCACCGCTTTCGGGAGTTGGCGGTATTTGGTGAAATGGGAGCGATTCCATTCAGATATTAACACGTGGCGATGGCACTGTTTCGAAACCACTGCGATTTCGCGAGTTAATTATCGGACGAGGGACAGTCAGCGGAATGCACGATCGCCGTTGATTTTCGATGGAATGATCCAACGGACGACGGGACGGGGAGATGGTATGGGAGTTAATGTGCGGGCCCGACATGATTAATTATAAGTTAATCATTCCGGGAGGCGTTTGATTGGCGGAGGGGGAGGTTATTAATTAATCCGGGTGATTAATTAATCCCGTTGGTTTATAAAGGGTCGGGTTACGGGGACTCAGGGTTTTATTCGTTTTTTCCGTTTAAAACATAAAACATATGTTTAAAACCTTTTGTAATATTTTTATTATATGGTAATAAATTAATGCAATTTATTAACCATAGGGGCGGGGATAGTTTATAAGGATATATTTTTAACCAAAGGGAATTGTAATGAGAGATTTTATTTCAAATATATGGAATTAAATACTTTGGCTAAAAATCTATAATAAGAGGGTTTTGGGGATATTACATAGGAGGAGTTAAATACAATAGGATAAGGTATTCTTATTAAGGATTTAATAAATAAATTAGATGTTAATATGACAAAGGGACAAGGGAAACTCAAAATACTTTACACAACTAGGAAAGTGGAGATTTCTGAAGTAAATTGTATTATCTCAACTTCAACACTTAAACTTAGAATAGTAAGTAATTTTGAGGGATTATTATGGAATTTTGCATGATTTTCCTAAGTAAAATAGAATTTTACTTAGGAAAAGATTAAAGGTGAATGAGTATAATGATAAATAACTTCAATTACTTAGGTCTTTTTGATCATTAGGCCGAGGGTCCGGTCCCTCCAAAATTCAAGGAAATGCTTTGAGCCCCTTTAATCTTCAAATACCTTAGCACTTTGGGGAAATTAGTAAAACTCTTAGGGAGAAAGTGAGGTGGGAAGTTAATGATTTTGACTTTGCTTTCTGTGAATTTTCCAATGTAGCATCTTCCTTTGCAATTTGTGATAAAAGTAAAAGATTAAACACATTTAGCACCATCATTCATCACCTGAAACTTTGCAACACCATCTACCTACCCTATCTACTATACTCTACCATTTTCTCTTCTTTATTAGGGTGCACTTAGACTGGCAAACCCTTATCAATCTTCTTTTCTTTTACATGGAAAACCTATCTAAGTCTACACTTATTACATCCAAGGGCTCAGATTAAACTGTTGAGCACCTTTTATTAACTCTACATATCTAATTATCTGCCAAGATTAAACAGTTTGGTCAGATATTTATTCTCTATTCTACAACATGAAATTGAAAAATGAATGAGTCAAGTTTATACAGTTTGACTCTTCATAAATTGTGGCAAAAGTTTAACAAGCTGCACACAATTTTGTTTATTACAAAAAATGAAATAGTAGTGGCATTTGGATTTGCACACTTTCCTTGGTCTATTTTTTGTTTGGGGTTCATTTCTTTCATTTTTTTGACCAATTTATTTTTCTTACCCTTTTATTTTTCTTTTAGGGTATACCCTCTTTACATTTTTTTTTTTAATTTTTAATTTTTTGGTTTTTCAAGAATATGGAACACCTTTGCACAAGAAAAAGGTTTGAACATATTCCATAGTTCAAACAAGACAATCATGAAATATGGCACCTATTGGTATAGGAGTCTAAAAGACCCCACTTTAGATTATATAGTTAATATGGCTTACCCATAAAGGATGTTTTTTTAAACATAACAGAAACACTTGGATTTCTTGATAAATTTATTGCAATATATCCTGTGAGAATTACAAAGATAAGCCACCAAATTTCTACCAAGCATATCAAAAAATGAACTATCTCATCATGGTTATGGGTCACCCACACAAAACCCTTGCCATCGAAGTCCATTTTCTAGGCTACACACTATCAACATCATAGTTGGCCTACAAGCATTACATGGTATCTATATCCTTATATCTTCATTTATCATGGTTATGGGTCATCCACAAAGCCACGGTTATGGGTCAACCGCACAAAACCCTTGCCATCGAAGTCCATTTTCTAGGTCACACACTATTAGTATCACAATTGGCACACACGCATTACAGTGTATCTCTATTCTCGAATCTTTGTTCATCACTTCATCATGGTTAAGGGTCAACTACAAAAAACACTTGTATTCAACAACACTTGGTTTTGGGTGATCCATAAACCCACAATTATGGATCAACCACACAAAACCCTCATTTTCATTCACTCATATTCAACAAAGGCTTCTTAGGAGAGAAATTTGCGGAATGGGGACCATTGCTTCCTAGGGGCGGGGCGGGGCGGAGGCGGAGGCGGAAGGGGGGGGGGTTGTGTGCCGGGGTGGGTTGATTTGAATTGAAAATTGCATCCACCCATGGGTTATCTACCCATTGTATTTACCCATGATATTGTAACTCTAAACGGCTATCAATAACAAGCTTCATTTTTTAAAAGGACATACTCGTCCCCACAATGTAGATGTAACAACATTTTCTCTCTCATTTAATAAAGAATTGGGTTTTATCATATATCTTTTTCTCTATTTTCATATTTTATTTTGGGATGTATTCACTTCATGCATTCTTTCATCATTGTTATCGTGTTTCCCTCTCTCCTCCTCTCTCATCATTCTTGGTTCTGGATCTTAGCCCCCGAGATCTTGATCACCTCAAATACCACATTGCCCTCATAAATTATGTGTTGAATTTTCTACAATGATGCATAGTAGAAACCAATCTTATGATATTATAATTACCACCTAATAATCCTCATACAATTTATCTTATGAAACTGGTATTATTGAGCAATTATACACAAAATATTTCAATAAAAATGCAGTGAAAGTAGTAAGATCATAAAGAAACAACCATGCACAATAGAGGCAACAATTTTACCTTGGGAAACCCAAACTTAGGAGAAAACCCATCAAATTTTCTTTTAGAATAAATTATTCTTTGGTGAGATTTACAATTCCAAATTTGTCTAGAAATATATTCCAAAATCCAGATCTAAACACTAGTCAAACTTGGGTCAAAATTCCAGCTAGTCAATGTTGGTCAAACCACTCAAAAAGTCAAATTTGGTCAATTTTTTTGCCTGGTCAACTTAGCCATTGTAATTTACTTCTACAGTCAAACCCGTGATCAACTCTGCCTTTTTCAACGATCAAACTCGACCTCTTATGTGGTCAAACTGTAATATTCCCAAATGGGAAATTCAACAATACATGCATAGAAAAGGCATTTTTTAGAAATATAAGCATTAATAGAAAAATGCAGCCCATGGATCCATTAGATATGACATTATAGCAACCAAATCTGAAAGGAAATCAGAAACAAATCACGTTTGCCGAGTTGAACAGGCCTCCCATGCTCAAAACAACCCAAAAACACTAAAACCCTAAGACTACTGCAAACATAATTTACTGCAAAAAGTGACAGCGTAGTTATTTGAGGGTTATACTCGGAAATATGAGAGAAAAAACAAATCTGCTTTTATATTAATCAATGAGGCTTAAAAACAGATATCTAGCCTCTTTTACAGAAATCCAAGATGACCCGGCAAGGGTTTCTTGATAAACATGAAATACAAGAAGCAGATCCTGCAGATCTATGGCTGAATCACGTTGTATGGTTGAAGCTTTGCATAATAATGGTTGATCATGCAAAGAAATGGCTGTAGCTCCTCCTACTAGCTTTCTGAGAAGAAGAATGAACCTCCTTTAGGGAAACTAGCTTAAAATACAAGGGATTAAACCCCTTCACTGCAATACCTTAAGAAATAATGCAGTTTCTATAAGGGACTGCGCTGTTGCTGAAGGTGACTGCTTGGCTTAACACTAGGTAGTGGAAAATATAGCACAAAATGCTCTTCTTAGATTTCTTAAACAAGATCTCCAAGCAAGAGTGGGGAGTTCCCGCATGAGAAAACCCTTGCACTAAACAGTGCAACAAACTTAGCTAAATAGACAAAGAATGAAAGAAGTCTAAACAAACCACATACAAAATATAATCTTCAATCATATCCCATATGGCTGCCATTCCCTCCATTATATACTTGATGAGTTTCCTCACCAAGGGTCCCACCCAATTATGAGGTTGCTTCCATGCAAAGGCTCCTCCACCAAAATTACGTTGTCTCCATTAGTCCCACTCATCTTTTTACAATGCTATTTGATTTAGTCAACCTTGACTTTATCTTCATGGATTGTCTCTTTTCACACCCAAGGTGTCTTCATTTTGACTAGCTAGATTGATCTTCATTCACACTGAGCTGTCTTTCTTTATGATCCACTCCTCATATAATAATGTTGTTGACTTGGTCAAACTTGACTTTGTCCACTCATTTTAGACCTTGTTCACACTTGAGGATGTTTGATCTAGTTATTAAAATGATCCCTTTTCACATTACGAGGGATTTTATGCCTACTTAAGCAACTTATGAGCCTCCTTGCCCATTTATTCATCTAACTAGATATTAAAGCAAAATTAATATTCCTATTAGCTACATGCTAATTTAGGAATATTACAGTCTTCCCCTCCCAAATGTTGCTTGTACTCAAGCAACTGCAAGGGTGCTGCAAAATCTCCCCTCCTCTTGGGGCCTCCACATCCAATAGTCTCCACCATTGCTTCAGATATTCTACAACAATTCTGTCTCCCAATGGTTCCTCCCAAGTGTGTAAGTTGGCCTTTGGTGGATAAAACAAATGGTTCTCATCATGAAAGAATGGAAGGTCTATATGGAAACTTTCTTGTTGATACATGGCCTCCTCAAGATAGAAGTGATGATAATCATGGGAAACTTCATTACCAATGAAAGGCTCCCATCTCCTGCTATCATCCAGATGAAATGAATCGCCTCCTAGCTTGGTAATTCATAGAAAAGCTCGTCCCAATTTCTCATGATAGGCATGTCCCAAGTGCTCCAAACAATCATATGACCCACCACATAAAGAAACAAGTGATCTACTATAGTGGCCATATAGTCTCCTATGCTCCCCTTGAAACACGTAGTGCAAAAAGTGTGGGAAATTTCTTCCCCTAAGGACACATCCAACCAATGAGTCTCTCCTCCAATCATGTTCCCAACAAAGATAAGAACATCTTCAGCATATGGAATCATAATTGAAGTCATGCTAGCTGCCATATGTAGTAAAGGTGAAGGACAATGGTCCCTCATGTGCAACCAGCGCAGTTTTACTCCTAACTGCCATAGAATATGATATAAAAAGTGTTTTTCCCAACACTTGTTTGTTGTCCCATCCTTCTTGCATGCTTGGAGAAGGTGTATGATAGTTGGTGCTAATGAAGCACACTATGAAGAATACAACATCTCCCCAAAATATTTTAGGGAATGGTCACCATTGTTGAAAATGCAGCAAGATGATGGAGCTTAGTGAAATGAAGTCGCCTTCACTAAGTGGGCCCGCAGGCAAATTCTGGCGCAAAATCTATTTTTAGACTATGTCTATTTTTAGACATATGGAGCATGGTCCGGGGATTGCAGTATGTTATTCTTGGAGCATTGGTTATGTTGGTAAAAATAGATGGGACTCTATTTTTTGGACCTATAGGTCGAAGTCTATTTTTAGACTGCCTCTCCTTAAAATAGGGAAGTCAAATATTATTTACCCTTAATAATATTTGGACTATAAACTTCAGTTTACTCTCTTGGAGCACTTCAGTTCGAGTCTTGGAAGTGGCTCATGCATCTGACAGAGGAATTACGCTATTCCTAGGGTTTGGTGAGCTCATGCATGGTTGACTTCAGTTAGGACTTCAGTGGCAGAAGTTTGGTGAGTTGGCAGAAGTTTGGTGAGTTAATGAGAAAGCCTAGTGGAGTTTTCGTGTTTGGGTTTTATTTTAGTTGAACCTGATTGAGATTAGTTTAACTAAACCCAATCAACTAGTTATGAGGGAGTGAATTAAATATTATTTAATTCATTAATTAGTAACTCATTATTCAATCCCCAAGAACACATCAGTCACTACAGTGCATGACTGGCCTGGAGACCAAGAAAGAGACAGATGAAAGGGTGGAGTTACCTCAGTTGTGACTACCGCTGTGCATGAGATTTGCACCACACTTGGAGGAATTGCCCATGATGATTGCGCTCGTCAATTCAAGGAGATTCGAACCTTGATCTCTATTTAGACCAGCCTTGATTGCGCAATAGAGGCAGGGAAATTAGTGGGTGTGTTTTGAACCTGTGACTTGTTCAAAACCAAGCTAGTTTTTGTGTAGCTTTGGGAGATAGTACCGAGTACTTGTGAGGAGTATTGTGCTATGTATTGCTGCATGTTCTCTCCATTATAATATACAGAATAGCTGAGGGGTTTTCAGATATAAGCTTTCCCCATACATACTGTGTTAATGTGTGTGATGATTTGATGTGCTATTGCTTCTATTCTTTCCGCATGTGACAATTAATTGTAGAAGAGATTATGTGTTGCATATAAATTCGAATTTTATGATCGATAGTCTCGTGGATAATTAATCATTATTCAGCAAATTTCTACATGGTATCGGAGCTATTGAAGTTCGTATTGATCATCACAGTGATTACAAACTTATTTCGGTAGACAGAGTCTGCATGCGGGCCAGGTAGCCTCTGGATCCATCCTTTCTTTGAAAGGTGATATATCCAGTAAACGCCCCTTGCAGTTGATCTCTGTGCTAGAAATAATTTTTTCTCACAGATCTAGAGCGGTTGAGATTTGAGGTGGAATTCGAATTTTGCAGCAGTTTTTTGTTTTCTTGGTGCCGGTGTTGAAAATGTTTTTCAACGGTTTGCGACTCGAATATGCTCTTGAAGGCAGTTCAAATTATGTTGCATGGAAGGATCGCATGGAAGCAGTATTAGAAGATAATGGTCTGAAGGAGTTCGTAGATACGAATGTCCAAAATCCCACTGATCCTGCTGAAGTCGAAGCATGGCAAAAGAAGATGGAATGTCGAAGGATCCTTGAGGGCGTCAAGGATCATAATGTATCCACTGCATATAGGCTTCTCCATATTTAATGTTGAAAGCTTTTGACGGATCTATTCCGTAGCAAGAGCGACCAGCGAGTCGGCGCTCAACGATAAGCTCAGGAACATCAAGATGGAGAAGGGCGACAGTATCACCAAATACCTCACGAAGTTCACTCAATGCAGAGATGAGCTGGGAAGTGTGGGGGTGACTGTCGAAGACGAGGACATGGTCGACCTGGCTCTCCTTGGTCTTCCGAAGGCTTGGCATTCATATCAAGATAGTGTCAATGGTCGGGAGAAGCTGCCGGGATGGGAGCGCCTTTGGGCAGCAGGATGAGATAAGGAGGACTACTCAAGATGGATCTTCATCAAAGGAGTCAAGGAAGAAAATTACAAGCGAATGTCAGCTGTGTGAAGGGGAAAGAAGAAAACTTCGTATTCTGAAACAGCAAAAGGGCAAGAAGCAGGATATGGCGAAAGTGAAGTGTTTTCACTGCCATGATCACGGACATTATGCTACCAATTGTCCGTGATCATGGCAACAAGCAAAGCGTGAAGATCTCAGATGAGAAGCTTTTGGTCGTAGTTCGTAGCTTGGGCCCTCACCCATCGTATTCTTGGTTTCCAAGTGGTGATGGGACTTGCAGTGGTTCTTGGACAAAATGGCGCGCCGTCTCTGGCGACGCGGGAGACTTCCGGATTTCATTCGAAATCGGAGGACAGCATCCTGGTGTGGCATCGAGATGGGTGATGATGGTAGACACAATGAAACCGGTATCGTACCATATCCTTTCAGAGGGAGTCCGGTAAACCCTTTGTCTTGAAGGATGTCATGCATGTACCTGGATTGAAGAAGAACCTGATCTCTATGGCGATGTTGGAGGATAAGGGGTATGATGTGGTCTTCAGCGAAGGAAAAGCCTTCCTGCGCAGTAAGACTACTGGAGAGACCCGGAAGATAGGGGTTCGAACTCAGAACCTTTATCAGTTGCAGGTAGATGACTGCGCAGCTATGGCATGCAAGGCGGAAGAAGTGGTGAGCCGGGATGATGAGGGCGAACTATGGCACAGGAGATTGGGCCATCTTCACCATGGAGCTTTGAAGATTCTGCAGCAGATTTCTACTGGACTTCCTAAGGGCACCCTTGCGCAGTCAGATCAGTGCAAGGGGTGTACTTTAGGGAAGTATGTGAAAGCCACCTTTCACGAGAAGGATAGTCGCGCTACGACGATCCTTGAGAGAGTTCACACAGACGTGTGTGGTCCTTTCTCAGTTGCTTCGACAGCAAAGCACAAGTATTATGTGATCTTTGTTGATGATTTCTCTCGAAAGTGTTGGATCTTCTTCATGCAGAAGAAGAGCGATACATTCGCGAAGTTCTGTGAGTTTAAAGCACTGGTCGAGAAGGAGTCGGGGAAGAAGGTGATTTCTCTAAGGAGTGATAATGGTGGTGAATTCATCTCGGCTAAATTCAAGGAGTTCTGCAGCGCAGAAGGGATTCGGAGAGAGCTCATCGCACCCCATAACCCACAGCAGAACGGGGTGGTTGAGCGGAAGAACAGAATGATCGTGGGTGCTGCATGGGCAATGTTGCATGATCAGGGCCTACCCCTTCACTTGTGGGCTGAGGCATGCAATACAGCAGTGTATGTGCAGAACCGTTGTCCTCACAAGGTTCTTGGCATGAGTACACCGGAGGAGGCTTATTCTGGCAAGAGGCCTGATATTTCTCATTTGAGAATTTTTGGCTCACATGTCTACATGCATGTGACGAAGGATGCAAGAAGGAAGTTGGATCCAACCGCTGAGGCTGGAATATTTGTGGGGTACACCGATACACCTCACAACTATCGGGTGTATTTGTCAGACAGTCGAAAGACTGTTGTGCGACGGGATATCAAGTTTTAGGAGGAGAAAGCCATGCAGTGTTCGCTTGAGAGGGAGCTACACTTGCATGCAGATGAGGAGTCATGAGCCCATGAGGAGCTTTGACCAGGATCAGCCACAGAGGAAGTTCAGAGTTGGAAGAAACTACCTGCGGCTTCTAGTTTTCTTCGCGGGCGCACTATAGTAGTTTCTAGCGGGGACCGGGGGGGCCGAGAGGTAGCGATATTATAGGATCACCTACAAGACAACGCAGACAGGTGAACACCGTATCGTACATTGACATGGTTTCTTGAGTCAATGTGTCATGACGGAGCCATCCTCTTTTGAGGAAGCTGTGGAGGAACCCGCATGGGTAGATGCCATGATCGAAGAATATGATTCGATCGTCAGAAACAGTGCATGGGAGATTGTCCCAAGACCCGAGGGGAAATCAGTGGTGGGTTCGCGATGGATCTACAAAGTGAAGCAGGCGGCTGACGGGAGTGTGGAGAAGTACAAGGCGATATTTGTCGCCCGTGACATAGTTCGGCCGAACTTTATAAAATGTTCGGCCAAACTATTGCCGAAAAAATTTTTTTCCCCCCGATTCTCACAAAAGTGTAACCCAGCTTCACGTTTCCGCCCACTACCTACTAATTAAAAATGGAGAAGAAAACCTCACATCAGGTATGCAGATTGTTTCTATGGGTACTATTTTTATTGTAAATAATTTGGCCATAAAATCATTGAATGCAGAAAATATGGACAAAGATTGATGCTCAACACCTCAAGGAGGTTTATGAATCAAGGAAATTTTACTCATACTCACAATTCTGCAAAAATCATAATAAAATGTTGTGTATGTAATAAAATTGGACATATGCCTTCCAAATGTCCTCTCAGAAGATGTAGTTCATCATCTCAAAAAATACACCAAACAAAAGGATGCTTCCAGTGGAAAAAGAAGGTGAATAAATATGACTTGGCTCTAACTACTCAAGACCTTAAAATCCAGTGGCATTTGGACAGTGGCTGTTCAAAACACATGACTGGAGATAGAAGCAAGTTTATAACTTTTGATGAAAAGAAATCTGGAAATGTTATCTTTGGCAATGATAAATCAGGAAAAATAAAAGGAAAAGGCTCAGTTAGCCTAGATAATGGCAGAGGAAAGGCCCAAGATGTACTATTTATAGATGGGCTGAAAGAAAATTTACTTAGTGTCAGTCAAATGTGTGATAAAGACTATGAAGTTCTTTTTAGAGCACAAGACTATGAAGTCAGATCAATCACCACAGGTAAGACTCTGCTCAAATGTGTTCGAACAGAGAGTAATGTTTACATAGTGAAAGAGGAAGATGAAGCGTGCCATCTTAGCAAACTTGAGGAGTCATGGTTATGGCATAGGAGATTGGGACATCTCAGCTTCGATTATATCATCAGAATAAGCAAGAATAAAGCTATTAGAGACATGGCAGAAATAAAAAGGCCTTCTAATACCATATGCAAATCATGTCAATTGGGCAAAAAAACCCGCACATCCTTTAAGGCCAAAGATGAGTTATCAACAAGAAGACCACTCCAGCTTGTGCACATGGACCGGTGTGGACTTGCAATAACTAAAACACCAAGTGGAGAATCCTACTTCATGCTGATAATAGATGATTTCTCCATAATGAACTGGGTTGCATTTCTCAAGAATAAATCGGAAGCTCCGGAAAAATTCAAAATTTTCAAAGCTTTAGCAGAAAATCAGACAGGATGCAGGCTAAAATGCATCAGATCAGACAGAGAAGGTGAATTCACAGATTATGACTTTGCAGACCGATGCAATGAACATGGCATAAAGCTGTTGAAAATGCAACAAGATGATGGAGCTTAGTGAAGTGAAGTCGCCTTCACTAAGTGGGCCCGCAGGAAAATTTTGGCGCAAAGTCTATTTTTAGACTATGTCTATTTTTAGACATATGGAGCATGGTCCAGGGGTTGCAGTGTGTTATTCTTGGAGTATTGGTCATGTTGGTAAAAATAGATGGACCTCTATTTTTAGACCTATAGGTGGAAGTCTATTTTTAGACTGCCTATCCTAAAAATAGGGAAGTCAAATATTATTTACCCTTAATAATATTTGGACTCTAAAATTCAGTTTACTCTCTTGGAGCACTTCAGTTCGAGCTACAGAAGTGGCTCATGCATCTGACAGAGGAATTACGCTATTCCTAAGGGTTTGGTGAGCTCATGCATGGTTGACTTCAGTTAGGACTTCAGTGGCAGAAGTTTGGTGGAGTTGATGAGACATTTGGTGGAGTTGTGTTCGGTTTAACTTAGTTGAACTAGTTGAGATTAGTTTAACTAGCTAATCAACTAGTAATGAGTGGAGTGAATTAAACATTATTTAATTCATTAATTAGTAACTCATTATTCAACTCAAGAACACATCAATTCACTACAGTGCATGGACAGTTCAGTGGAGACCAGTGAAAGAGGTAGATGAAAGGGTGGAGTTAGCTATCAGTGGCGACATCAGTTGTGCATGAGATTTGCAACACACTTGGAGGAATTTCCCATGATGATTGCGCTGTCAAGCCAAGGAGATTCGAACCTTGGATCTCTATATAGACAGGCCTGGATTGCGCAATAGAGGCAAGGCAATTGGCGGTGAGTTTTGAACCAGTAACCTGTTCAAAACTGAGCTAGATTGTGGGTAACTGTATGAGAAAGTACTGAGTACTTGTGAGAAGTATTGTACTGAGTTTGTTACTTGATTTCTCCATTATAATATACACAATAGCTGCGGGGTTTTCAGCTATAAGCTTTCCCCATACATACTGTGTTAATGTGTATGATGATTTGATGTGCTATCGCTTGTTTTATTTCCGCATGTGTGATGATATGAGTGGAAGAGATTATGTGTTGCATATGAATTCAAATTGATATGTGATTAGGATAATATTGGTGGATAAATCTTTATTATTCAGCAAATTTCTACATGGTATCAGAGCTATCAGAGTAGAGATTGATCATCACGGTGATTACAAACTTATTTCGGTAGACAGAGTCTGCATGCGGGCCAGGTAGCCTCTGGATCCATCCTTTCTTTGAAAGGTGATATATCCAGTAAATGCCCTTGTAGTTGATCTCTGTGCTATAAATAATTTGTTCTCACAGATCAAGGGCGGTTGAGCTTTGAGGTGGAATTCGAATTTTGCAGCAGTTTTGTTTTCTTGGTGCCGGAGTTGAAAATGTCTTTCAACGGTTTGCGACTCGAATATGCTCTTGAAGGCAGTTCGAATTATGTTGCATGGAAGGATCGCATGGAGGCAGTATTAGAAGATAATGGACTAAAGGAGTTCGTAGATACGGATGTCCAAAAGCCCACTGATCCTGCTGAAGTCGAAGCTTGGCAAAAGAAGATGGCGAAATGTCGAAGGATCTTGTTGGAGGGCGTCAAGGATCATATTGTATCCAGCCTGCATGGAAAGGCTTCTCCATATTTAATGTGGAAATATTTGACGGATCTATTCCAGAGTAAGAGTGACCAAAGGAAGCTGGCGCTCAAAGATAAGCTCAGGAACATCAAGATGGAGAAAGGCGACAGTATCGCCAAATACCTCACGAAGTTCACTCAATGCAGAGATGAGCTGGGAAGTGTGGGGGTGACTGTCGAAGATGAGGACATGGTGGACCTGGCTCTCCTTGGTCTTCTGAAGGCTTGGCATTCATATCAAGATAGTGTCAATGGTCGGGAGAAGTTGCTGGGATGGGAGCGCCTTTGGGCGGATCTCATGCAGGAGGAGATAAGGAGGACTACTCGAGATGGATCTTCATCAAAGGGAGCTGATGAAGAAAATTGCGCTTTGGTTGCCAAAGCAAAGAAAGGGAAGGGTAAGAAAACCTCTCATTCTGGTGCAAAGGGCAAGAAGCAGGATATGGCGAAGGTGAAGTGTTTTCACTGCCATGATCACGGACATTATGCTACCAATTGTCCAAAGAAGAAGAAGAACAAGCAAGCGGGAAGATCTGCAGATGGAGAAGCTTTGACTTCACAGTTCGAGCTTGACTTTTCACTGATTGCATGCTTGGTTTCAAGTGTGCTGGGATCGGTATGGTTCTTGGACAGCGGTGCGTCATTTCATATGACGGGAGATCGAGATTTGTTCTCAGATCTGGAGGACAAAGATTTGGGTGTGCACATCGAGATGGGCGATGATGGTAGATACAGTGCGACTGGTATCGGTACCATATCCTTTCAGAGGGAGTTTGGTAAATCCTTTGTATTGAAGGATGTCATGCATGTACCTGGATTGAAGAAGAACTTGATCTCTGTGGCGATGTTGGAAGATAAGGAGTATGATGTGGTCTTCAGCGAAGGAAAAGCCTTCCTGCGCAGTAAGACTACTGGAGAGACCCGGAAGATAGGGGTTCGAACCAAGAACCTTTATCAGTTGCAAGTAGATGGCTGCGCAGCTATGGCATGCAAGGCGGGAGAAGTGGTGAGCCGGGATGATGAGGGCAAGCTGTGGCACAGGAGATTGGGCCACCTTCACCATGGAGCTTTGAAGATTCTGCAGCAGATTTCTACTGGGCTTCCTAAGGGCACTCTTGCGCAGTCAGATCAGTGCAAGGGGTGTACTTTAGGGAAGTATGTGAAAACCACCTTTCACGAGAAGGATAGTCACGCCACGACGATCCTTGAGAGAGTTCACACAGACGTGTGTGGTCCTTTCTCAGTTGCTTCGACAGCAAAGCACAAGTATTATGTGATCTTTGTTGGTGATTTCTCTCGAAAGTGCTGGATCTTCTTCATGCAGAAGAAGAGCGATACATTCGCGAAGTTCTGTGAGTTTAAAGCACTGGTCGAGAAGGAGTCGGGGAAGAAGGTGATTTCTCTAAGGAGCGACAATGGTGGTGAATTCATCTCGGCTGAATTCAAGGAGTTCTGCAGCGCAGAAGGGATTCGGAGAGAGCTCATCGCACCCCATAACCCACGGCAGAACGGGGTGGCTGAGCGGAAGAACAGAACGATCGTGGGTGCTGCACGGGCGATGTTGCATGATCAGGGCCTACCCCTTCACTTGTGGGCTGAGGCATGCAATACAGCAGTGTATGTGCAGAACCGTTGTCCTCACGAGGTTCTTGGCATGAGTACACCAGAGGAGGCTTATTCTGGCAAGAGGCCTGATATTTCCCATTTGCGGATTTTCGGATCTCCTGTCTACATGCATGTGACGAAGGATGCGAGAAGGAAGCTGGATCCAACTGTTGAGGTTGGAATATTTGTGGGGTACACTGATACACCTCACAACTATCGGGTGTATGTGCCAGACAGTCGCAAGACTGTTGTGCGACGGGATATAAAATTCCAGGAGGAGAAAGCCATGCGGTGTTCGCTTGAGAGGGAGCTACACTTGCATGCAGATGAGGAGCTGTTAGTTCCTAAGGAGGAGCTTCCGGATGTGGATCAGCCACAAGAGGAGGTTCATGAGGTGGAAGAAACCACCCAGGCAGCGCCAACCATCAGAGGGCACATGCGCACTACAGAAGCTGAGCGACTGGCTCGGGATGCAGAGAAGGTTGTAGGACCACCTACAGCACAGCGCAGACAGAGACAGTCACCGGATCGGTACAATGGATACATGGCTCTTGTGAGTCAATGTGTTGTGACAGAGCCATCCTCTTTTGAGGAAGCTGTGGAGGAACCCGCATGGGTTGATGCCATGATCGAAGAATATGGTTCGATCGTCAGGAACAGTGCATGGGAGATTGTCCCAAGACCGGAGGGGAAATCAGTGGTGGGTTCGCGATGGATCTACAAAGTGAAGCAGGCGGCTGACGGGAGTGTGGAGAAGTACAAGGCGAGATTTGTCGCTCGTGGCTTTTCACAGATCGAGGGGATTGACTATGAGGAGACCTTTGCACCTGTCGCAAGGTACTCTTCCATACGAACGATCCTTGCTCTCTCAGCGCAGATGGGATGGCACATCGGGATGGCAAGTATGCCCGGGAGATTCTGGAGAGGTTCAACATGCAAGGCTGCAAGCCTGTTGACACTCCTCTTCCTGGTGGTTGGAGGAAGGAGGATGCTACTTCAGCGGAGGTAGTGCATGCCACTGTCTATCGACAGTTGGTGGGGTCGCTTATGTATCTGGTCAATACACGACCCGATATATGCTATGCTGTTAACCAGCTTTCGCAAGATATGGTTAAGCCTACCAAGCTCTTTTGGAAGGCAGGCAAGCATGTATTGCGTTATATTAGTGGCACATCGGGATATGGTCTATGGTACAGACAGGAGGATGGAGCGAAGCTTTCTGGCTTCACTGATGCAGATTGGGCAGGGAACCCAACGGACTGGAAGAGCACATCTGGAGGAGTTTTCAGCATTGGGTCGACAGTATTTTCCTAGTACAACAGGAAGCAGAGATCCGTGGCACTCAATTCAGCAGAGGCCGAGTACATGGCAGCTAGCTTGGCTGCATGCGAGGCTATTTGGATGAGGAAGATCCTCGTTGGATTGTTCGGGTTGCATTTGGAGCCTACGGTGATTTACTGTGATAACCAAAGTTGCATTAAACTCTCGGCTAATCCAGTATTTCATGATAGGTCCAAACACATCGACATCAGGTACCATCATATCAGAGATTGTGTTCAGTGGAGAATCATGATGCTTTCATATGTTCCCACGGAGGATCAGGATGCCGACATCCTGACGAAGGCGCTCACCAGGAGCAAGTTCGAATTCCATAGAGGCAGGATAGGGGTTGCAGATAATCCATATCTTGCTGAGAGAGAGTGTTGAAAATGCAGCAAGATGATGAAGCTTAGTGAAATGAAGTCGCCTTCACTAAGTGGGCCTGCAGGCAAATTCTGGCGCAAAGTCTATTTTTAGACTATGTCTATTTTTAGACATATGGAGCATGGTCCAGGGGTTGCAGTATGTTATTCTTGGAGTATTGGTCATGTTGGTAAAAATAGATGGACCTCTATTTTTTGACCTATAGGTCGAAGTCTATATTTAGACTGCTTATCCTAAAAATAGGGAAGTCAAATATTATTTACCCTTAATAATATTTGGACTATAAACTTCAGTTTACTCTCTTGGAGCACTTCAGTTCGAGCCTTGGAAGTGGCTCATGCATCTGACAGAGGAATTATGCTATTCCTAGGGTTTGGTGAGCTCATGCATGGTTGACTTCAGTTAGGACTTCAGTGGCAGAAGTTTGGTGGAGTTAATGAGACAGCTAGTGGAGTTGTGTTCGGTTTAATTTAGTTGAACTGGTTGAGATTAGTTTAACTAGCTAATCAACTAGTTATGAGTGGAGTGAATTAAATATTATTTAATTTATTAATTAGTAACTCATTATTCAACTCAAGAACACATCAGTTCACTACAGTGCATGATCAGTTCAGTGGAGACAATTGAAAGAGGTAGATGAAAGGGTGGAGTTAGCTATCAGTGGCGACATCAGTTGTGCATGAGATTTGCACCACACTTGGAGGAATTTCCCATGATGATTGCGCAGTGAATCCAAGGAGATTCGAACCTTGGATCTCTATATAGACAGGCCATGATTGTGCAATAGAGGCAAGGCACTTGGCAGTGAGTTTTGAACCAGTAACCTGTTCAAAACTGAGCTAGTTGTGTGTAACTTCATGAGAAAGTACTGAGTACTTGTGAGGAGTATTGTACTGAGTTTGTTACATGATTTCTCCATTATAATATACACAATAGCTGCGGGGTTTTCAGCTATAAGCTTTCCCCATACATACTGTGTTAATGTGTATGATGAATTGATGTGCTATCACTTGTTTTATTTCTGCATGTGTGATGATCTGAGTGGAAGAGATTATGTGTTGCATATGAATTCGAATTGATATGTGATCATGATAGTCTCGGTGGATAATTATTCATTATTCAGCAAATTTCTACAAAAGCAACAATTCACTATTTTAGGGACACCTCAGCAGAATGGAGTAGTAGAGAGACAAAACAGATATGTACAACAAATTGCCAGAGCCATGATGCAAGAGAGTAATATTCCTCAAACCTTCTGGGAAAAATCAGTACACACAGCCGTGAATATCCTTAACAAAGCTCATTTAAGGCCAAGCAGTGACAAGACTCCCTATGAACTATGGCATGGTAAACCAACTTCAATCGAACACTTTCGAATCTTTGGAAGCAAGTGTTATATAAAGAATAATGATGAAAATCTTGGTAAATTTGATGCAAGAGAAGATGAAGGGATATTTCTAGGATATGCATCCAAAAGTAAAGGGTACAGGAGCTACAATAAGACTCTTTGAAAAATAGTAGAAAGCATTGGCATGAGATTTGATGAAGAAATTCCAAACAATACAAGAGATACAGACTACAGAAGTCCATCAGACAACCATGAAGAAGAAAACCAAGATGATGATGAAATAAGCAAGACAACAGAAGATGCTGAACTGAGATCGAAAGCTCCCTCAAGATAGACTCAGAAGAACCATCCAGAAGATCAGATCATTGGAGACAAGAGAGTAGGGGTCTAGACAAGAAGGCAGCTAACTGAACAGACATAAGAGGCATACATAGCCATGCTATCACAAATAGAGCCAAAGAAGTTTGAAGCAGCCAGTAAGGACAAGTATTTGGTGAATGCTATGAATGAAGAATTGGACCAAATTGAGAAGAACAATACCTGGGAACTAGTTCCTAGACCTATTGAGAAAAATTTCATAGGCTCAAAATGGGTATTCAAAAATAAAATGAATGATCAAGGACAAGTAATCAGGAATAAAGCCAGACTTGTCTGCAAAGGATATTCACAAATCGAAGGACTTGATTACGATGAAACATTTGCTCTTGTAGCCAGAATGGAAGCTATCAGAATGTTTCTGGCCTTTGCATGCTACCAAGACTTCAAGGTATATCAAATGGATGTGAAATCTGCATTTATGAATGGAGATCTAGAAGAAGTCTACATGGAACAACCAGAAGACTTCTCATTAACAGACAAAGAAGACTATGTATGCAGAATAAAGAAGGCTATATATGGACTAAAACAAGCTCCTCGTGCTTGGTACTCAAGGTTGGATAAATACTTGCCAAAACAAGGCTTTAAAAGAGGAGGAGTAGATAGCAATCTATACATAAAAGCCCATGAAAATGAATTCTTGATTGTTGTAGTATATGTTGATGACATTATGTTTGGAAGTAACATAGATGAGCTAGCAAAAGGGTTTGCCGAGGTGATGAAATAATAATTTGAGATGTCTATTATTGGAGAGCTCAGTTTCTATTTAGGAATTCAAATTCAGCAAAAGAACACAGGTACATTTATCTCACAGGAAAAATACCTAAAAGAAATGTTGAAAAAGTTCAAAATGGAAGACTACAAACCTGTGTCAACTCCCATGATCACGGGATGCAAGTTGTGTGATGATGATGGATCTGCTGACATAGATCAAAAACTCTATAGATCCATGATAGGAAGTCTGTTGTACCTGACAGCATCAAGACCAGACATCATGCTAACAGTAGGACTTGTGGCTAGATATCAAGCAGCACCTAAACAAAATCACCTTCTAGCAGTCAAAAGAATATTAAGATATATACAAGGAACTGCACGGTATGGAATTTGGTATCCAAAAGGCAAAAGCTTCACTTTGACAGCATACACAGATGCAGATTGGGCCAGCTGTGTGGATGATAGGAAAAGCACAAGTGGAGGTGCATTCTATCTAGGAGAAATTCTAGTGGCATGGCTTAGTAAGAAACAAACATCAATTTATCTATCTACAGCAGAAGCAGAATACATAGCAGCAGCAACATGTTGTACACAAGTCATGTAGATGAAGAAAACCCTCCAAGACATGAAGGTAAGCATTGATGAACCTATCTCAATCAAATGTGATAATACAAGTGCTATAAGCATATCAAAAAATCCCGTGCTTCATTCAAAAACTAAACATATCCCAATCAAGTATCATTTTCTCCGAGAACAAGTGGCTCAGAAGGTAGTAAAGCTGGAGTATGTACCAACAAAAGAACAGACAACAAATATATTTACCAAACCTCTTTCTAGAGAACCATTTGAATATTTGAGAGATATACTAGGAGTAGTATCTATAGATGCTACTCTCTGATATTAAGAGAAAGCACAGTTTCAGGGGGAGCACAGAAACGAAAATATCATTCCAGGGGGAGATCAGCTAGCAAGGGAAGCATGAAATAGGTCCTCAGGATCAAAGGATTATGGAAAGAGTACATCCAAAATAAAAGATTCAATGAAAAGGCTAAAGGATCAATATTTTTTTTTACTCTTGAAACATTATATTGAGCATTGAAGCAATACCCTTTTCTCTATAATTGAATGCCTTTCGTAAGTCGGCACTTATATATCTTCAAGGCCTCTGACTTAGGATTATTCATAAACTGTGTGAAGTTTGGTTGCTGAGACTTCAATCAAACAACTTTAAGTTGCGTGGAAGAAGAAGAAGACTGCAGATGTGGTACTGCATATGTGTATTGCAGAAGAAGACATACTCCAACTATAACTTTCTCAATAGATAGGGATTTCAGATGAAGATTATAATATAGACATAAGTATAGCTGAAGCAAGCTTTATATGTCACATGGAGCATTCACAATCATTAAGTATTGATCCAATGATGCATCCATGATTATACAAATATAATTATATGTGGTTGTCATCACCTATGTATAGACAAGTTCAAATATTCTCAAAAGTGTTCTCTCAACAACTCGTGTACACCAGTTTGGAGTAGCAGGGTACAAAGTCAGAAGAAGAAGGTCTAAACACATCTCAGAGAGAGGAAATGAAGAGATAGAAAGCATAATAGGAAATTTCCAACACTTTTCCATTGATGTCAAAAGGGGAGGAAAAGCAAGTAACAAAAGATAGCATCTTCTAAAAGAAGCTAAGCAGAGGAAGACCTGGAGGAAGCGTTGGATTATTGGTGAAGGTGTTGCCATCAATGCCAAAAGGGAGATTGTTGGAAATTTTGTCATTGATGGCAAAGGAGATGACAAAAGAGGAGCACCTGAAACATCATTCAAGGGGAAGAAATCATGGTTAAAGGAGGCTTGATTATCTTAAGTTCCTGAACTACTATAGTATAACAGAGTATGAGTGCAACTTGAATATGAAAGTGAGAACAGAATCGATGGAAAGACATGGTGCATTGAGGAGTTATCATTCTCCACGTAACAGTTGTCTAGGCCTGTAGAGATGAGTCATTGGTAATTGTAGTATGGACCAAGAAACTGTGTTGAGGAATTGCACATCAAAGGCAGAGTTCATATATATATAAGCGCGATGGAACCCTGAGGGAAAAGGAGAGGAACCACGAGCGCTGTGAACAGTGACAGCGGGTTTGCGAAACCAACCCCACCCATATCGCACCACCTTTGTAGGGTAAGTTGTATTTCCAATTCAAACGTGATCAATGCCATAGGCTGACACATGGCCTTAAGCGGTTTTGAGATACCTCTCTCATTGCGAGTTAAAAGCTCATGCACCTAAGTCACGCGAGATTTGATTGAGGACATCAGATCATCTGAAGCAGTTTGACGTGTTGTCCGCCATTGGATGTGGAAGGGTCGTTAGTGCGAGGCCCAGTTATAATTTATATTGATCGAGACTGTTCAAACTATGGTTGTGAGTTTAACCGAGGTATGTCCGATGTGATTTAGTTTTGTTATAACGCTTCCAAAATTGAAGAATGCCGTAATATATATATGGATATATTGTAGTGCACATATAATGGTTGTATATGCGAAGTCGACACAATACGAATTGTGTGAAAAGGTTGAAGGACAATTGCAATTGAAATGATCTATGAACATTTAATTAGGGTCACGTATACATGTAGATTGACTCTAAGTCGAGATTGAGAAGGGGGTTGAAATGACGTAAGGACTCCACATGTGGAGATCGATGGGTTATATGCAATACGAGGTTTAACCTTAGGTAAATGAAAAATAGAGCTCCCGCCTACAAAAGAATTATAAGAGGGTGTATTGTATGGTTTTATAACCCTTGAGCTTCTGCATTTTTAAGCCGGATAGGAGGTGTGTGGTTTCTTAACTAAAAGAGGATTTTTATCTAATATCTCAATCTCAGATTGAGATATTAATATACACAGATGTAATTAATTTGTCAATTAAAAGGAAGCAGAGTATGTTGAGGTTGCCAGATTGTAATGTTATAAGTGCTTGCACATTGGTTTAAAGGCATCGAACCATTTGTTAGAGTATTAAGAGCTTAAGTCGGAAGATACATGAGTTTTATAGTCTTAAGGTTAAGACTTACATAATTCTATATTTGCCAAACTGTGAGTTACATCGAATCAGATTTGAACTCTCGGGAATGTGGTTTTGATAACCATCAGATGTGAAAAGAAAAGCCTTCACATACATTGATTTAATTTTCCAGCAGAAAATTAGAAGAAGCTGCAATTTTTATATAATGAGAGTTTGAGAGTTATTGGGGAACTAAAACTATAAAACAGGTATATATGCAGAAGATACACAACTACAGTGAACTTGGAGAATATGGACCTGACAGAGGTAAACAGAGATTGCAAAGCTGAAGAGATGTGCAAAAAAGGGACTCAAAAGTGCAGTGAACAGGTGGAATATGCAAAAGACAGTGAAGCAAGTATGCAGGATAGTTGCATGACTGCTACAGAAAGGACAAAACCAGCAAGCCAAGGACTGAGTGAAGTTTATATTTTGAAACTGAAAATGTAAATGTTTTAATTGTTTATATTGTTTGTGATACAAAGGCAAGTGTCCGAAGGAAAAGAAAAATCCCACTGTAATATTGAAATTTGTACATATTGTTATAATTTTTTAAAGAGTTGGACAATGGAATGAGAAGGTAGAAGCCAAAGAGTCATGACAGTTCACTTCAAATTCCTTGTGGAATACAAACAATCATGTGATGAAATCTATATATAATATCAACTTGATATGCATGAGGTTGAGAGAGAGAGAGAGGGAGAGAAAGGATAGAGAAAGCAGAGTATAGAAGATTGAAGTAGAAGAGATAAGGAAGAGAGGAGAAGAAAGAGATGCTACATAACATAGCTGATATATGAGGTAAATCAACAAACATTTCTTTTGAAAAATTGAGGAAGTTGGAGCTTCCCTATCAAGTTGAAGCTTGATAGCTGTCAGTTGTAGCTCACTGAGGTTGGAGCCTCCTGTAGGTTGGTGCCTGCAAAAAAACAGTTGTGAGAGGGAGTTGGAGCTTGCCTTTGCATCACAATAATAATAAGATGTGGTTTTCTCCCTTTATGGGTTTCCACTTAAATCTGTTGTCTCTATGTGTGTTACTTATATGTTGATATGATCCACTCAATCTGGTTAATTGTTTGCTTCTCTCGCAATAAGGTTTATGTCACATTAATTCATTAATTTAATACTTACTGCAACATTTTCAGACTGGTCACATATTAAGCTGTAAATAAGTTTGATGAAAATTTAAAAATCTAATGCATGTGTTAAATTGATTCACCCCTCCTCTCAGTTTAACCAAAGATTCAACACCAGCAACATGATATTGGTGTTATAAAATATATTGATTTATCTAGTAAGTTGTTTTTTTTTATAAATTTAATAGTAATATTATTAAATTTTAATGGTTTATAATCACAATATAATATAAAATTTATAATTTCGCTTAGAGTCAAGATGTTTCTAGACTAACCACAAGTACCTGTCTCTATTTTAAAGGTGTCCACCATGGTAGCAAAGCCATAAAAATTGTAAATACTTGAAGGAGATTGAATCTAGGTGGCCAAAAAATTATTCTTACCTACACAACTTTTCTCATAAATATAGCATAGTTCACTTTTCTAAAGGAAATTTAGATCATAAGTACAAAACTATGCAAATACTTGCTTTTTGTTTTTATTTTTTCAAAATTTTAACTTTTTCAATTTTAACTTTTTCATAAATTATATTCCATTAATCGCTAACTAATATTATATATACTAAAACATAATATTATATATTAAAATTAATTCTAATTTCTATATAAATGTTTAGCTTTATTAATTTAATTTAATTAAATATTATTCTTATAATAAAATAAATTGAATTTAAGTATTGAAGGATTTATTATAATGTATTATATTAGATATCATTTTTTTGGATTCAACTATATTAAGTAAGTCATTCATCTATGACCATTTCTATGAGAGGCCATGAGAAGTAATAGTATGTAACTAATTTCTCATAATTTTTGAATAGTCTACTTAGCACTAGCTGCATCGAGTGATGGTCACAGGGATGAAGAAGTGAGATTGAAACTAGTCAGTGTTGCGCCCCATGAACCATTTAAGTAGAGCTCCCTTCACTCTTTGTATTTAAGTATTGAGAGGTTTCCCGCAATGCATTATATTAGATATCATTTTTTTGGGATTTAAGTGCGTTAAGTAAGTAATTCATTTATGACCATTTCCATGAGAGGTAGTCGTGTAGTCGTAACACTAGTTGGAATGCGTGATGCTCACTATGGTGACCTCTGGGAAGTACTGGTTACAGGCTGCAAGTCTGGAAACAATGATTGACCCTATTTGATTCATTTCACTAGTTTCAATCCCTCTTGTTCACCCCTCTAAGCATCACCGGATGCAATGAGGACTAAATAGACTATTTAAAAATCATGAAAAATTAGTTAATTACTATTACTTCTCATGCAACTGATCATAAATGAATAACTTATTTAATATAACTGAATCTCAGAAAATGATATCTAAAATTTAATTTCATTTATCAAAATTAAATTGATTATATTCCCCTTATAATCAATAAATTAAAAATAATTTTATTACAAAATATTTTCTAACCGATTAAAAAAAATTAAATATGTTGAAGGCCTTATTACTTCTCATCTTTAACTTATTTCTATGTAACTTTGATTTTTATAATACCTTTACACAACCACTGCAACGGCTTCCTTTTGACCTTGCCATGGAAAATAAAAACCGGTTGGGTGGATTGTCATTGGGTATGTCACTCAATTAAAACAAAAATGGGTCCAGGTTCAAAACCACGCAAACAAGACTCTTTATATAGTTACAGGTCCAAGTAGTGTTCTGGAATTTTCCCATCAAAAAGTCTCCATGCTTATGGATGGGCATTCCATCCTGTAAAGTCACCTTGTAACAGCCATGCCATATGTATATATCCACTGGTTTCTTTGATCCGGAGTGCCTGTGTTCAGAAGGGCCTTTATTTCCGCCATGGGATTTCCAGTTGGGTGTTCAGAGATCATTGTCCCGAAGCTTGTTCTTAACGTTGTCTATGTGTTGATCCGTATTACAAGTGTGGTCTATTGCCTCCTTCGGTTCCTGGGGTTCAGTGAGTTTCTCGAACCCGAGACCTCCTGGCCAGGTGAAACCAACCCACAGTTGAAGCGCGTGAACTTTTCTGTATCGGCTCAGAGGATTCGTGAGCGGTTACCGGTTGTTCGGTTCCGCGTTTTAGCAGAAGAGGCCGGCGATGAAGATGTTATGTGTGCTGTTTGTTTAAATAACATGGAGAGACATGAAGAGATCCGAAGGCTGAGGAATTGCAGTCATATCTTTCACAGAGAGTGTTTGGACAAATGGGTTAATCATGGCCAGAACGCTTGTCCTCTTTGTAGGTCGCCCTTCCTTTCAGAGGATATTGGAACATAACTGGAAGAAAATCCGAGGGCGCTACATAACGGTTCGAATTTCTCAGCAGTTAGTATTGTAGTACTAGTAGAGATTTCACTCCCCACTGTAATTATTTTGAAATTTGAATTTATGTGTTGGACTGGTTTTCAACTTAGAGACTTGTAATTTTATTTCAAGTAGTTTTTAGTGCAATTTTTTGAAGGCTTTTATGGTGACTTTTTATGGTGTAATTTCTCTAAATTCTGGTAGGAATTTATTGAAAAGAGAAGTTTGATTGTTAACTTTGCACAATTGAAGTGTCCTAGAAGTTTTTGAGGGTGCTGAATCCATATATAAAGTCAAAAAACCAGTTTGAATAACAACCTTGCTATCCCGCAGGTAAAGCGTCAGAGCATAGAATTAATATAAGAAATTACATCATGACCATGATATTTCAGAAAATTTGCTCAGTTGCCAAGGGCTAGAAAAATAATCAAATTTCTATTTATAAGAGATAATGGAAATCAGGTTCTTCAATGCCATAATAATGGAAGTTCCATTTTTCAAGGACATGTAAAACAATATTTAAGAAAGACTCCATAGTTGTCACAACCATGTTTCTCAACTGCGTAGCCTTTTGATTTTTTTATCTGTCATTCGTTCGTTTAAATTTTCGACACCAAAAATTTGAGGATTCTTTAGTTTCAGAGTTTTTTTTAAAATCTTCCAATTGTTCATATATTATTTGATTAGTCAAAAATTTGTTTAGTCTAAAAAAATTGACAGAATAACCAAGAAATTAGGGTATGATTATGAAAAAGATTGGCATAAATTTTTGAAAATTTGTATTATAGATTTTAAATTTCAAGATTTTGGGTGCTCTAAGGGTGTTTTATGGTGCTGAATCCATTTCCACCATCAAAAAAACTATTCAAACAATTGAATTATCTGATTTTTTGAAAAAAAAATTACTACATTCTGGCAAAAAAACTGCCCTTCTCGCTATTTTGTTGCGTTAATAGACAACTCCTATATTATTTCAATGCACTTGTACGGTTTTAAGGTATTTTCAACTCATTACCAGATGTGGGTGGGCAATTAAGCCGCAGTTGGTGGTGGGATGGCCTCTCGAGCTAATTGGGTCTCTAGGCGCTACACGAACTCAATGAGTACTTTCGGGAACCCTGCCCACGCTCCATACGATCCACCTTTAATATTGATAAAAAGACAACTTAGAATCATATGTAGGTGTCAGACGATGAGGAGACACTGTTGCGAGAGAGCGAGGTGCGGTTTGCAGAGGTTCTGGCTCAAGCGGTGGCTTGGGGCAACAGATCAGGGTGGCATTGTTGGATGTGCAGAGCAAGAACACGGCTTCTATACCAGGCATGGCCATGAGATCCGGGGGAAGGTCTATTTGATAGTTGTAGTTGTTTCCCTAGCCTCTGGCCTGGTCCGAGGGGATTGGATGCAAAATTGACAGTTCTACCTACCCGCTTTAACCTTTGGTTTGATTTTGCATCAAGGGCGTGATAGTGAGCTGGGCGCCACGATTCGTGGCTCATGCCCCGACTGTTTATTGGCTTTGTGGACACTGGGCCTAGGGAGTGTTAACCTCCCTCCTTGATGTTTGTGCTTACATTGCAGAAGTTTCAGTCTCTGGAATCCCCCCTTGCTGGATAGCGCTATTGCATGGTTCAGAAATTGTAAGTTGCTGATTAATTTGGAATTGTCAATTTGTTTGTTTGTCGTGTATTCTATGGGTCACACAGGTCGTCCCTGGTGGCTCTGTGTAGGAGTAGGTGGGATTTCTAGCATGCCTCAACAATGAGGGCGTGTCCGTAGGGGTGGTGCAGACCCGCATTTGGATATCTGTCGCCAACCTAAAGAACATAGCTTTGATTCTAAGGCGACGGTGAGCCAACATTCCACTGTAGAAATGGCTCTGTCCCCAGCTCGTTCCAACGGCCACATCAAAGTTTCAGTCATTCTGGAGTCCATAGTGACTCAGTTGGACCATATTCAGCAGAACATTGATACAATGAGGGCACAGAGGTATGAGGACAAAGAATCTGTACTAGTTGCCTACATCAACGACCTCTAACACATGGAGAATGAAATCCTAGACTCTGTGGAAGGACTCTATTGTGAACAACAACACACCCATGACGACATTGTTGGAGAGACAGAGGATTCACACACAAATAACACGAATAATTCACACGAACAATGAGCTGCTGCTCTTCTATTAATCACAAAACTCTGAATCATAAAACTCTCTTACTCTCTTCAAAACAATGAACCCATGACGGGTATTTAATCTAATTGACATGCAAACACTCTCACACATAACTGGACTTAATCAACTGTCTAAATCACCCTTTAACTCGCTCTCCAAATATAACTGTAACTGAACTCAACTAACTAACTCCACTTAACTGCATGAGGAAGTAATTATATATTTTAACACTCCCCCTTAATTACGACCTCTAAACTAAAACATAACTCATGACAACTCAAACATGCCTGCTGGTCTATGTCTCAGCTAGGCTTACAACTCCCAAGTTTCTTTTGTGAAACTCAAATAAATCTACTGCTAATGGCTTTGTAAAGATATCAGCCATTTGATCATTCGTTCTACAAGGCTTCAAGTGAACTTCTCCATTGTTCACTAATTCTCGAATAAAATGATATCGAGTATCAATATGCTTGCTCTTTTGATGAAACACACTATTCTTGGATAGTGCAATTGCTGATGTGTTGTCACAGTATATTGCTGTTGATCCTTGCTGTTTCTGCTTGAGTCCATCCAATACTCTTCTTAACCATACTGCTTGACATGCTGCTGAAGTCGCTGCTACATATTCTGCTTCTGCTGATGATAATGTCACAATAGGCTGCTTTTTAGATGCCCATGCTATCACACCTGAACCGAGATGGAACACATACCCGGATGTGCTCTTCCGATCATCCAAAATTCCTGCAAAATCACTATCTGTATATCCAATCAACTCTTTCTTTTATGTACTTGCATACATTATGCCATAATCTCTGGTTCCTGCTATGTATCTCAGAATTCTTTTTCCAACACTCCAATGTGTGTCTTTTGGAGTTTCCATGAATCTGGAAATTAGACTCACTCCCTGCATAATAGCTGGTCTTGTCGCTGTGAGATACATGAGGCTGCCAACCAATCTTTTGAATAGAGTTGGATTGACATCTGCCCCTTCATCATCCTTACTCAACTTTGTACCTGTTGCAACTGGTGTAGGTACAGGTTTGGAATTATCCATCCTGAATCTTTTTAGCAAATCTGTTGCATACTTATTTTGACAAATAAAAATTCCTTTTTCAGATTGCTCAACTTCAATGCCAAGAAAATATTTCATGAGACCTAGATCTGTCATCTCAAATTCTTTCATCATGGCTGCTTTAAATTCATCTATTTCAAGATCGCCTGTAAAAATCATATCATCAACATATAAGAAAACTATCAAAATCTGTCCATGCTCATTTACCTTTGTGTATAAGGTAGGCTCAATGCTGCTCCTGCAAAATCCATTCTTGATCATATAACTGTCAATTCTGCTATACCATGCTCTAGGTGCTTGCTTTAGTCCATACAGTGCTTTCTTCAATCTGTAAAATTTGTCTTCTTGTCCTTCAACTTCATAACCTGGAGGCTGCTGCACATAAATTTCTTCTTCTAAAATTCCATTCAAGAACGCAGATTTGACATCCATCTGATACACTTTCCACTTGTTCTGAGCTGCTGTCGCTAGAACTGCTCTTACAGTATCCAATCTGGCTACCGGAGAAAATGTTTCTCCAAAGTCTATTCTCGGTTGCTGCGAGAATCCTTTTGCTACAAGTCTTGCTTTGAATCTATCAATCTCACCTTTCTCATTCACTTTAGTCTTGTACACCCTTCACTTTAGTCTTGTACACCCACTTCACACCAATGAGATTTTTATCTTTTGGTAAATCAACCAAATCCCATGTATCATTGTTTTCAATTGAATTCATCTCTTCATCCATGGCTTGCACCCAATTGTCATCTCTGATTGCTTCTTCAAACGAAGAAGGTTGGAACGCCAACAATGCAAAATTTGAACTAACATCCAAATCATCATAAATACCCTGCAAACTTCTCATCTTTTTCTTACCTGATTCGCTGCTTGGAGAACTCTGATCTGTGGATCTGCTTGAAGATCCATGCTGCTCTGAAAATCTGGGAGTCCTTGCTGGTGTGACTCTGTTTGGTGTTTGCTCTTTTGGTTCTTGTTGCTCCTCTTCTTCTACAAGATCATCCTCCATCAATGGTGTTTGAGCATCGGTTAGTGTGTCTACAGTCCCATTCCATGAATCTTGTTCTTTGAACACAACATCTCTGCTAATGATTGTCTTCTTTGTGACAGGGTTATACAGTTTGTAAGCTTTTGACTGCTCACTATAACCAGTAAATATACATTTTTCACTTTGATCATCTAATTTTCCTCTTATTTGCTTAGGCACATGTGCATAGGCCACACATCCAAAAACTCTGAAATGAGATACACTGCAAGACATACCTGACCATGCTGCTTCTGGAACTCTGTTCATCACACTCTTTGTAGGAGATCTATTTATCACATAAACAACACATGCAACGTCACTCATTAGACAAGTGTCTTGCCAACATGCCGGATAATGATGATTTCTCCATAATGAATCAAGTTGCATTTCTCAAGAATAACCTTTCAAGGAGAGCATCCAACTTTCAAAGCTGAAGCACAAATCGTACATGATGCTTTTGATGTGCATGAGATCAGATAAATGAGAAGGTGAATTCACAGATTATGACTTTGCAGACCGATGCAATGAACATGGCATAAAGCTGTTGAAAATGCAACAAGATGATGGAGCTTAGTGAAGTGAAGTCGCCTTCACTAAGTGGGCCCGCAGGAAAATTTTGGCGCAAAGTCTATTTTTAGACTATGTCTATTTTTAGACATATGGAGCATGGTCCAGGGGTTGCAGTGTGTTATTCTTGGAGTATTGGTCATGTTGGTAAAAATAGATGGACCTCTATTTTTTGACCTATAGGTCGAAGTCTATATTTAGACTGCCTATCCTAAAATAGGGAAGTCAAATATTATTTACCCTTAATAATATTTGGACTATAAACTTCAGTTTACTCTCTTGGAGCACTTCAGTTCGAGCCTTGGAAGTGGCTCATGCATATGATAGAGGAATTACGCTATTCCTAAGGGTTTGGTGAGCTCATGCATGGTTGACTTCAGTTAGGACTTCAGTGGCAGAAGTTTGGTGGAGTTAATGAGACAGCTAGTGGAGTTGTGTTCGGTTTAACTTAGTTGAACTAGTTGAGATTAGTTTAACTAACTAATCAACTAGTAATGAGTGGAGTGAATTAAATATTATTTAATTCACTAATTAGTAACTCATTATTCAACTCAAGAACACATCAGTTCACTACAGTGCATGGACAGTTCAGTGGAGACCAGTGAAAGAGGTAGATGAAAGGGTGGAGTTAGCTATCAGTGGCGACATCAGTTGTGCATGAGATTTGCAACACACTTGGAGGAATTTCCCATGATGATTGCGCTGTCAAGCCAAGGAGATTCGAACCTTGGATCTCTATATAGACAGGCCTGGATTGCGCAATAGAGGCAAGGCAATTGGCGGTGAGTTTTGAACCAGTAACCTGTTCAAAACTGAGCTAGATTGTGGGTAACTGTATGAGAAAGTACTGAGTACTTGTGAGAAGTATTGTACTGAGTTTGTTACTTGATTTCTCCATTATAATATACACAATAGCTGTGGGGTTTTCAGCTATAAGCTTTCCCCATACATACTGTGTTAATGTGTATGATGATTTGATGTGCTATCGCTTGTTTTATTTCCGCATGTGTGATGATCTGAGTGGAAGAGATTATGTGTTTCATATGAATTCGAATTGATATGTGATCAGGATAGTCTTGGTGGATAATTATTCATTATTCAGCAAATTTCTACATGGTATCGGAGCTATTGAAGCAGAGATTGATCATCACAGTGATTACAAACTTATTTCGGTAGACAGAGTCTGCATGCGGGCCAGGTAGCCTCTAGATCCATCCTTTCTTTGAAAGGTGATATATCCAGTAAATGCCCCTTGCAGTCGATCTTTGTGCTAGAAATAATTTGTTCTCACAGATCAAGGGCGGTTGAGCTTTGAGGTGGAATTCGAATTTTGCAGCAGCTTTGTTTTCTTGGTGTCGGTGTTGAAAATGTCTTTCAACGGTTTGCGACTCGAATATGCTCTTGAAGGCAGTTCGAATTATGTTGCATGGAAGGATCGCATGGAGGCAGTATTAGAAGATAATGGACTGAAGGAGTTCGTGGATACGGATGTCCAGAAGCCCACTGATCCTGTTGAAGTCGAGGCTTGGCAAAAGAAGATGGCGAAATGTCGAAGGATCCTATTGGAGGGCGTCAAGGATCATATTGTATCCAGCTTGCATGGAAAGGCTTCTCCATATTTAATGTGGAAAGCTTTGACGGATCTATTCCAGATTAAGAGCGACCAAAGGAAGCTGGCGCTCAAAGATAAGCTCAGGAACATCAAGATGGAGAAAGGCGACAATATCGCCAAATACCTCACGAAGTTCACTCAATGCAGAGATGAGCTGGGAAGTGTGCGGGTGACTGTCGAAGACGAGGACATGGTCGACCTGGCTCTCCTTGGTCTTCCGAAGGCTTGGCACTCATATCAAGATAGTGTCAATGGTCGGGAGAAGTTGTCGGGATGGGAGCGCCTTTGGGCAGATCTCATGCAGGAGGAGATAAGGAGGACTACTCGAGATGGATCTTCATCAAAGGGAGCTGATGAAGAAAACTGCGCTTTGGTGTCCAAAGCTAAGAAAAGGAAGGGTAAGAAAACCTCTCATTCTGGAGCTAAGGGCAAGAAGCAGGATATGGCGAAAGTGAAGTGTTTTCACTGCCATGATCACGGACATTATGCTACCAATTGTCCAAAGAAGAAGAAGAACAAGCAAGCGGGAATATCTGCAGATGGAGAAGCTTTGGCTTCACAGTTCGAGCTTGACTTTTCACTGATTGCATGCTTGGTTTCAAGTGTGATGGGATCGGTGTGGTTCTTGGATAGCGGTGCGTCATTTCATATGACGGGAGATCAGGAGTTGTTCTCAGATCTGGAGAACAAAGATTTGGGTGTGCACATCGAGATGGGCGATGATGGTAGATACAGTGCGACTGGTATCGGTACCGTATCCTTTCAGAGGGAGTCTGGTAAACCCTTTGTACTAAAGGATGTCATGCATGTACCCGGATTGAAGAAGAACCTGATTTCAGTAGCTATGTTGGAGGATAAGGGATATGATGTGGTCTTCAGCGAAGGAAAAGCCTTCCTGCGCAGTAAGACTACCGGAGAGACCCGGAAGATAGGGGTTCGAACTCAGAACCTTTATCAGTTGCAGGTAGATGACTGCGCAGCTATGGCATGCAAGGCGGGAGAAGTGGTGAGTCGGGATGATGAGGGCGAACTGTGGCACAGGAGATTGGGCCACCTTCACCATGGAGCTTTGAAGATTCTGCAGCAGATATCTACTGGACTTCCTAAGGGCACCCTTGCGCAGTCAGATCAGTGCAAGGGGTGTACTTTAGGGAAGTATGTGAAAGCCACCTTTCACGAGAAGGATAGTCACGCCACGACGATCCTTGAGAGAGTTCACACAGACGTGTGTGGTCCTTTCTCAGTTTCTTCGACAACAAAGCACAAGTACTACGTGATCTTTGTTGATGATTTCTCTCGAAAGTGCTGGATCTTCTTCATGCAGAAGAAGAGCGATACATTCGCGAAGTTTTGTGAGTTTAAAGCACTGGTCGAGAAGGAGTTGAGGAAGAAGGTGATTGCTCTAAGGAGCGACAATGGTGGTGAATTCATCTCGGCTGAATTCAAGGAGTTCTGCAGCGCAGAAGGGATTCGGAGAGAGCTCATCGCACCCCATAACCTTTGTTAAAACATCTTTCTTCCACTGTTCCCTCTCTGCATTACTGAGGGCTCGTTTTACTGAGGGCTCGTTCTTCTGCATCATCTTTAGGTTCTGCAAACCCATACTTAACATGATCCCAGACATCATGCGCTTTTAGCATGGTCTCCATCTTAATGGCCCACATATCGTAATATTTCCCATTGAAAGATGGAATTTGTGGCTGAAAATTTGATGTGGCCATCTTGCCTCAAAAAAAAATTGTCTATGACAAAAAACCCTAAATTTCTCTCTTTTATGAAAGCTTTGCAAAGCTCTTTCTCGTTTTTTTTTTGTAAAAAAAATTCTCTCAATAAAACCCAAACCCTAGGTTTTATATAAAAATCAATCCTTTGTATTTTTATAAAAGTATATAAAACACTTTATAAAAAACCCTTTGATTTTTTTTAATATAATAAATCTTTTATATAACAAAGTTATATATATAAAAGTCTTCTTAAAAACCCTCACGTTTAAAAAACTTTATGTGAAAAGCCCTTTTTAAAAGATCATATGAAAAATCGTTTGTAATAAACCCTTAAATCATATGAGAGCGGACTTTTAAATCTTTTAACAAAAATCGTTTTTGAAAAAAAAGCTCACGTGCTTTCTATTCACGTGATTTGAGAAAATTCAACGGATGTATCTTTCAAAAAACTCACACGGATGTATCTTTGACGCCGCCGCCGCCCGTGTTTTGGTTATTGAACGGGTTCCGCACCCATGATGAGGTGAAAGCTGCGCGCTTCTTCCGCACCCCCGATGAAGGTTAGGCTGCGGTCTAAACGCGAATTTTTCGAATGTCGCAAGTTTGCCGAATCTCCGCAGCTCTTTTTGGGAGAGGATGCGGTCTTGCCTAGGATGTTATACTTTGTCAAGGTTATCCTGTTGAGTCATCGGATGTGAAATTTCATGCCAAAAATTATAAAAGGATCCGCATTTCTCACGTAAAGGACTTCTAATCTTGGCTTCTCCGACAACGAATTACAGAAACAAAGTTAGTAATTTTTCGAAGTAAGTAGTGGCTCTAATGATCCACTATTGGAGCTAGTGGTATTCGTTATGTTTATGTATCTTGGTATTTTTCTTGATATCTAAGCATTCCAGGGCAACAAATTTTCACACATGGATTGTGGATGCTTCTAATACTATTATTTGGGTGTTTATAATTCATGTTTTCTTTCACATATACTTTAGTAATTGAAATATTTTGATGACTTCAGTGCTCACTTATTGGAAATGTATAGTAATGTTATAATGATCATCATATCTATGTGAACTATTGTGCTTGATGTTAAACGATTCTTTCTCATTCATGTGTGTCTCCATTAAGGTAATACTATTAATTCTATATTAGAGGTTCACTTTATTTCCCCCTTTTCAGTAAGAGAACCTTGATACATATACAATCAAACATTCACAAGGCACACTCGCTTTCTCGTTAAAAAGGAAATTTGCACTTATATCTCATGCTAACAGCTAACACCAAGAAATATCTTAAAGTAAATGAAACTCCAGTCATATTTCGAATGGGACTCATACACCAAATGGTATTAAGTATTCTCGGGACCTGAGATCAAGGAGATCCCCTATATGTTGGTGGTAACCAAAGCCATCAACATATCCAAATATTACAAGATTATATATCGAAATATTCAAATATTGATGACCATAGGAGAAATTATTTCTTAAAATACATCAAATTAATTGAGGATTTACAAGGCCCGCGAATGATTATGGATTACATGATGATCCCTAAATATGAATTGCAAGAATAATTACATGTTATTAAGGCATCATGGGACAATGGTATCAACAACATGACTGATTATATGGAAGGTAAGATTACGGAATTACTCGTCACATTTGTTAATAAAAATGAAACCAAATAGAAACTATGGATAAAATACAATCATATGCGAAGGACATAGAGGAGGAATAATTTACATTAATAGTAATACAAGACATAATGGTCTTGTTGATTGTTACGGGATAAAACACCCTAGGGTCTAGATTGGAAACCCCAACAAAGGAAAGGGCATTCAACAATAATAAGCAAGAAAAAAAGTAGTCCTAATGCTTAAACTACTCAAGTGGGATGAGGAGTAAGTAGCCATAGGTCCTACGTTTGAAGGTGTTCCGATAGGGTTCACACCCTCTACTTCCTCTAATCCTTCAAAACCTACAACACATTTTAGAAAAGCATATATACTAACAGTAGTTCAAAGCATGTTCAAGATATGAATGTTAGATCATATATATATATATGAAATCATACATAATTAGATCATAGCATGAGTTAAAGCATAAAGATAATAAATATCAAGAACAAGACATAACTTCTTTATTGATGTTTGCAAAGAAATGTGGAAGAAATACCACCTAATTCAACCATGGTTCCAAGCGAAACTGTCCTCTGGATCCATCCAACCCAAGCCTCAATAATCCTCTTCCAAATGCATACACATAGATGTCATATAAATGAGATAAACATATCTATGAGAAAACAAGGGTTTCCTATAGCTGGGATTTTAGTAGGTGTTGGACTGTATTAATCACTGTTAAATGACTAAAATGTACACAAAAATTATCAATCTAGGGACGTCTTTTATTTCAATGATAATCACACTATCTGTGCCGATACATCAAACCAAAAGCAAATCCAAATAAAGGAAATCATTCCTGAATTAAATGCTAGAAGGAATCACTCATGCAGAAATAAAACGATCTACAAGAATGTAATCATGCCTCAAATAATCTATACCGAGCATGCCACACAACAATTACCTAGCTGGTATCTCTAATCGCATATGTTTAGAAACATATATAATATTTAAATTGAATTAGATCTACTCATAGCGAGAATAACAACACTTCCACTGATACATAAAACAAATAATAAATATGTACAACTATCTTAACCACTGCAATCCCTGCTAAAGAGGAGGGACATTCCTCCCTAGCAGGGCGCAGGAAGAGAAAGAACTTAAATGAAAAATAAACTAGATAATTCATGTAACAACAACAAAAAGATAACTTGCAATAATGTGACCAAAATTACAAAGCCAAAGTAATATTGTTCCTCGCTAACCTTTTGACCTCAAGGGTCGATAATTATACAGTGGTTACATCTTCAGAAAAACAAGGGGTGGATTAGTCATGAGAAACTTATGATTATCATGCTGATAAAAATAGAATACATATAGCTACAACCACTTCTTAATAAAAATTATGACTTGAAGAATATAGGTTACAATCAAAACCGCCTAAAGGTTGTTATCCTAAAATACAATATGTAATGACTTCTACAGCTGTTGTGGCAAATCACACCTGTAGCGTAACAACATTAGAGGACAGGTCGGCATCGAAAGTTGACATTATCCAGTCAGCGGTACAGTTGTAATAACAGTTCATCTAGCGGGTCTGGAACAACATCAGGATGTAACAGCGTCGTGGTTGAGCAACTCACTGTAACAAAACACCTTTAATTTCTCATGTACACCTCATGCACTAGATATTTTGTGCTAAAAATAACATTTGAAGGACAAAAAAATACTAGAGAACTTCTCCAAACATTTTTCCTCAGTTAGTCATAAAAAAAGACACGATACATTATAATAATTGGTGAAATGGCAAGATAATGAAAATAAGACAAAACAACACTTTTTAAGATAAAAAGTTAGGAAAAAGAGGCAAAGATAGTGCCAATGGTTGTAGTCACAAGGTAAAATAAGGGAAGCAGATGTAGGAAATAAGTACAAAACTGGCACCCAAAATCTCCCCCCAGCTGAGGCACTTGCATGTCCTCGTGAAAAATCTCATCTCCCATGAGAATATCTCTGGTGCAGGTTAGTGAGGTCATATGTTCCGAAAGTATCTTCATTTGCAGACTTGTACCCTTGAGTAGCCATCAAATTTCATACCCAAGACTCTGATTCATACTTTCTTAGTTCATAATCACTCTGGTAATCCTCTATTGGTAGCCATATCAAAGGGAAATTGAATCTTAACCCGAGCTAGGAAGTGCCAAGGGTCTGTATCATCTATGCATATGCTGGTACATGTGTAACAACTACCACAAAGTTCTAAAATGAAAATGGGCCCCCTTCAGTAGCTTGACACTGCTGGCTTTTTTGCGCTTCAAGCACCTAGTAAGGGCTCAACTCTTCATTACTGAGAACTGATTAAGGCATAAGTTCACAATAATTATTCTATAATTGGCAGCATGTTCTCTTATCCCAGGAGTGCTTAAAATTCTTCTAAATTCCCACTTTAACTCATCAGCCCGTCCTGGTTCTACTTGGATCCATAATGTTGTCTTTTCTTCATTGGTATCCATAGATTTGGTGGACAAATGCCACTCAATATGATTCTTCGTGAATGACACAAAATCTCGCAACTGAAAATCCCCCATGTAGGAGAATATAGTCACTACCATTTGCATACTTTCATGCTCGCAAATGATATTGTGCAAGAATAATGCACACAACAAGATTTGTTCATCAAAATCGGAAGCACGAAAGACATCTAAGAATGTGCAAGTGGAAGAACACAGATAGGGCCTGTTCTCCATGATGGATTTTATATGAAACAGGAAATAACATTCCCATAGAAAAATGGGGTAAGATGGGGAAGGTCACCTGTACCCCAAAAAATTGAGAGCAAGGTCATGGAGTTTTTGCTTATCCATAGTTAGATCCTGAACCTGCATCTGTAACAGCAATAGTTGTTCCTCTTGTTTCTTTACAACTTCCTTCCTCTTACAGTCTTCCCATCCTTTCTTCAACTCTTCTTTCATCCATTTTTCCTATAAAACGCTTATCTAATTCTGATGTTATTTCAATGAAATCACCCCTCCCAAAGGGAGATATATCCCTGTTTCCAATTCTGTAATTTAGAAATTAACAAGATTTTCTCAGAACTCCATCACACGACGGGAACCGACGTTCCTTTGCATTCGATATCAACATCAATAATGGGTGAAACAACCTCTGTTAAATGGGTCTGCTTCACCTCTGCTGTTGGTTCTTGTGTAACAAGAGCTTCATCAGTGGGTTCTTGTGTATCATCCCCTACATTTTCTTCTGTAATAGCAATGGCCTCCACAGGTTCTTGTGTATCGGCCTCTAGGTAAATTACCGCAGGAGACTCTAATTTAACTATTGGTTCTTGTGTAACAACAACATCCTTAGTAGGTTCTTGTGTAACAACCTCCTGACGTTCTGTTTCTATTTCCATTGGGTTGGTGTTTTCCCCACAGATCTTATACCCTGTTGCTATTAGTCCTTGAAAACATGTAGTGCATACAGGTACCAAGATTTCCTCCCCTTAGATAATCTTTTTTTCAATTGTTCATTTTCCTTTCTTAGATTATCAAGTTCTAAAAGCAGGACATGATTTTCGTCCTTACCTGATGAGGAGTGTTCTCTTTTTTCTTCTTCTGATCCTTTTGCTTCTTTCTGCTTTCCGGATGTGGGCAAAGGTTATGTGGGAAATTTAAGTTTCACCCTCTATTTTGTCCTTCTATCTCCAATTGGTTCGTCAGTGGGTTCTTTCCCAATTTTGACCCTGGCAGGCCAAGTCTGGGTCTCAGCTTCTTCCTGAATTCCTTCTGAAGTCATGACCTATTTTCACCGGCTTTTCCTAGGCCTTTTTCACTTGAATTATTCCCAGCTCCTTCCCTTCTATCTTAGGGCATCCATCACGATCAATCTGATAACTCCATTATTGGTCACACATGCTTTCGAATGTGTTGTTTTCTTCATTTTTGTCGCCATATGCTTAATGTTTCCCAATAAGTAGAATGGAATGTTAATATTTGGTTGGTGCGAAAGATTATTGAGTAGAGGGAAGTGATAATTACAAACTATTGTGGATCTTCCCTCACAAGTAATGTATTTGATTAAACCCAAGCTGACATCTGCCCATGGCTGAGGGAGTGATAACTTGTCAATTCCTATTCCTTTCTTTTCCAACTTTTCTTCTCCTTCTAGAAAGTCTTCCTTCAAAGAGGGGTCATTGATTTTCCTTTTAAGCCATCTTTGTCCCTCTACTGGCAATGTGGTTACTCTAGAGATCACGTTTTCTGTCACCTCAATTTGCAGGCCCCTAACTTGGGTCTGGTGTTTATTCAAATTCTAAGCAAATTCGATTGCAACTGCCTCATCTGAGCCCTCCAATTTCTGAAAATATTCAATCCATACGGTGTCTCTAAATACTTGGTAGGCTTGCAGACAGTTCTGTAAGGTATCCATGGAATCCGGCTCGTGTCTTATTGCTGTTCCACCCATCTTTTTTTATTCTCAATTCACTCCTTATTTCCCAACCCACTCTAATGTCATTGCATTGCTTATTTCCTCTCGGCACCTTATTCAACTTATCCCAGATGAAGAGTTTCGTACAAGGATACAAGGCTTCATTTGAGGAGGGTGATGTGAGGTGACAGTATTTACGGATTACCGAATCATACTTCCCACATTTCTTCATAAATGTCTCGATATGGAAAGTAATGGGTTCTAAGTACACATGCCTTTTCTGGCCGGATTTGTTCATCATTGGCTATTGTGATATTAATTAGATGCATGTGAGGTTAATAATTTCTCATAGCTATGGATTGTTTCAATGATTACAAGATATATCCCCCCTAATTTAATGGTGATGGTCATCTACGGCCGTCACGGGAATTAATCAACAAACTATTAAATGATGATGTTACCTTTTGAATGACATACCAAAAGTGGCGTGGAGGAGGAATTTGAATTGGCGGCATACTGCTTGCAGTGATCATGGTGGTCGCGCTTGGCTAACAAAATTATTGTTTCATGTGATGAAATAAGGATCGTGCTCACAGTGTCAGATATTACATGTGTAACAGCTAAGACAACCTTTGTATTATTTTTCAGAAAACATGATGATTAGGAGAGATAGATACAGAAAGAAAAAAAATTAATTACATCATCTTGTAAAATGTATCAGGAAGGATGATGTTTTAGGAAGAAGAAAAAAATGGGTGTAACAACTGCCACAGGAGTGGTTTTCAACTGTTACAAATTGTCTGACTGCACTCCGGAAAGAGGTTTTCACAATCAATTTTTTATTATCATTTTTTTTTGTTATTTATGTTTTTTTTATTATTATTATTATTTTAAACATGTGTAACAACTGCTTCATAGGTAGTTTTCAGCTACTACACTTATTATAATTTAAAATTTCAGGATGCACAAGGGAACGTTCCCCTGCTAATGTAACATGAAGATTAGAGTCTGCGACAACGTTAACAAATGATTCCTTCAAAGCGGGTTGATGATATAACCTCAAACAGTGCCCATTAACTAGTAACAGTGTCCTGTCACTGTCGCTGGTGACCAATTCTACAGTTCCATTGTCAAAGACCATGTCTACTTCATAACGACATAGCCATCTGGTGCAGAGCTTGCCTTTGAAATCCTTGAACCTTGAATTGTACAAGATAGCCAAATTTCCTTTCTATAACTTCTTCTTCTTAATAAACCCGTCATGCCATCTAGCTCTTTGCTGCTGAATGATCTTTGTCTACTGAATGGTAGCCAACCGTTTCTCTTCCAACTCATTGAGCTGGTTTAATATTTGTTTTTTGTGGTGCTCTTAAGTCTAGATTATTTATAACTCTATGGGGAATAAAGGATTCTTACCATACACCAATTCATATGGTGAGAAGCCTGTAGTATTCCTCCATGTTGTTCTCTAAGCCCATAGCACCTTTGGAAGTTTCTTGGCCCAATTTCTTCGGTGTCTGGCTACTGTTTTCGTTAATATTCCCTCAATATATTTATTGGTGCTTTGTACTTGACCATTTTCTTGTACGTGATAAGGTGAAGGGATAATGTGATGAATTCCATAATTCTGAACAAACTTCTTGATAAAATGAGATGTGAAATGTGGCCCTCCATCTGTCATTATCTCCTTGGGTATCTCGAAGCAAACAAAGATATCTTCAAACAAGAAGTCTAAAACAACCTTCTTTGTAGCTGTAATTTTTTCCTTTGCTTCGACCCACTTTTTGACATAATCGGTACAGACCAATATGCATGATTTTTGTTGTGATGAAGGATTAATTAGCCCTACAAAGTCCAAGACCCATTTCTCAAATGGTTCTATCACTATCTGAGGATGAAATGGAATCTAATTTGATTTCAGGGGCTGGCCCATTTTTTAGCAGCTATCACATCCCTTCACAAACTTCTTGGCATCCTGGAATATAGTTGGCCAGTAGTACCCGGTTGAGAGTACTTTATATCTCGTCCTTTTGTCAACGAAGTGCCCTCCACAGGGTTCCTCATGAAAAGCTTGTAATATCTCAAGAAGCTCATCTTCTCTAACACATCGCCTAATCTGGAAATTTGGACTAGTGTGATAGAGATTTCCCTCTATCTAGGAGTAGGTAGCACTCTCTTGTATGCTCTTCCTCTTTTCTTTGTAAGATAAATGGTGTGGAAATTTTCCCGCAGAAAGATAATTGTCTATATCTTCATATTATGGTGAGTGGTTAGAGATGGAAAAAAGATATCCATCCGGAAAATAATCCTCAGTAGGAGTGCAGTCATCATTTATAGTTAATCTAGAAAGAAAATCAACAACCACTTTATATTTTTCAGGTTTATCTAAAATAGTGATATCAAATTCCTGTAACAACAATAACCATCATGTAACTCAACTATTAGTAATAGGTTTTTTCATTAAAAATCGAATTGCAACATGTTTAGTGTGTACAAATACTTGATACCCTGTGATGTAGTTCCCAAATTTGTTGATAGCGTGCAGTATTGCTACGAATTCCTTCTCAGTCACTGTATAGTTGAGTTCGACTAGAGTTAAATTCTTGATGATGTAATAAATGGCATAAGGTTTCTTTTCCTCCAACTACCCCAAAACAACACCCACAGCTATGTCAGATGCATTCATAGCGATATGGAATGGAAATATCTAGTTTGGTCCTGATAAAATAGGTCATGCTGTTATAGAGTTCTTTAACTTTAGAAAGGCCTACTCAAACTTTCCTCTCCACATAAATTCCACATCTTTCATGAGCAAAGAAGATAGAGGAGATGAATCTTTGAAAAATTTCTATAAATCTTCTATAGTACCCTGCATGCCCCAAAAAAATATGTACCTCTTTTGGAGTTTTAGGAGTTGGGATTTTCGATATTACCTCAATTTTTGCAGGATCTACCATGATTCCATTTGCCGAAATGAAATGTCCCAGCACAATTCCCTTAGTCATCATCATGTGGAATTTCTCTGTGCTCAAAGCAACATTAGTTTGTTCACAGTGTTTCAACACCTTTTCCAAATTAACTAATGCTATCTCAAAGGAATCCTTGTAGGGGGTAAAATCATCCATAAATATTTCAAGATAGTAATTCAAGAGATCAGAAAAATACCCAATATTTTCCTCTGAAAATTTGTTGCCGCATTACAGAGGCCAAAAGGAAGGACTCTGTATGAAAAAGTACCCCATGGGAAAGTGAAGGTTTTCTTATCTTGGTCTTCCTAGGCAATCTATATTTTATTATAGCCACTAAACCCGTCCAGGAATGAAAATAATTTTTTACTAGAGAGAGTATCCAGGACCTGGTCAATGAATGGTAAAGGGAAATGGTCCTTTTGAGTGGCCTTGTTAAGCTCTCTATATTATACACATACTCTCCACTTTCCATTTTTTTTCAGAACTATGACAAGCAGAGACACCCACTGGCTGTCAAAAATGGGGTAGATGAAATTAGTATTAAGGATTTTCTACAATTCCTCTTTCACTATCTCCTCAAGTGTAGGAATCATTCGGTGCTGCGGTTGTCTAACTGGTTTGTAGTCCTCTTTAAGGTAAATGCAGTGAGTGTATAGGCCAGGGTGGATTCCTTTCATATCAGTATAGTCCCATGCAAATGCCTTTTTATATTTCTGTAACAGTTTTATCAACAATATGTTTTGTTCAACAGTCACGTTAGGATTAATGTTTAAATATTTCCCAGGTAAAATTTCAACAAGACTGCTGGTAGTATGTCAAGTAGTTTTCAAATGTTCAATAATTACATCATTTGGCTCATCTTCTTCCAGATCTCTAATGGAGGAAAAAGAGAGTGAATAGCTAATAAAACCATTAATTATATCATCCTTTATTTCATCCTTAAATTATTCTGCTTTTCCAAGTTTGAGGAGAGGTAGGGAAAGATCAGATTCACGTTCAAACTCGTCCCACCAGGGACTATTCAAATCCATATGAGGTTTTGCTAGGAGTTAAAGGTTCAAGTTATGGGTAGCCTGCCCATACGATATCACCATAGATCCGGACCTACATCCGATATATGCATGTGCAGTGGCTAGCCACGGTCTTCCCAAGATTAAAGGATGACCCCCCAGGTTTGATTTGGTTTGTAAAATGAGAAAATCAGCCGGGTAATTCCAAGAAGCCACATTGATCACCACATCTTATATCATTCCCTTGGGCTTAAAACGAGACCTATCTGCTAATTCAGGCATTGTGGGTGTAGGCCTAAGTCCATAAATTCCTAGGGAGATAAAGAGATCTTTGGTCATTACATTAATGGATGCCCCCAAATCAATCAAAGTGTTGGTTATGGGTTGGTCATCAATATGGACAGTCACCGTAGGATTCCCGAGGACGTTATACTTTGTCAACAAAGGCTGATCAATCTAAGTTCGAACAATTTCTCCATAACATGGATAATAGCAGGGTCTTTCATTTGTATTCCAGGCTTTTTGACACACAGATCCCTCACTGTTTTAGCATATATAGGTACTTCCTTAGGATTTTGTAACAATGGAATCCACACATAGAAATTTTTCAATTCCTTGAGGAACTCAAATTCAGTTTGTGATGCTGGCCTAGTTTCAATTAATCATTGAGGGTATGGAGGATCCTGAACCTTAACAGCTGAGTCAACTATCACAGATGCACCAGCCTTGCTCAGGGTTGCTGATGTAGAAACATTATACCTTCCCGAGTTGGCTGCTACAGGTGTAACAACAAGTTTTGTATCAACTGTTACATCTGAAAAGTTGTCTTAGAATCAAATATATCCTTTGGGAGAGGATGCGGTCTTGCCTTGCGGATCTCCGCAGGTCCGACACTAATATACGTGCGGACCGCGTAAATTTTTTTTTTTGTGTAAAAAAAAAATTTCGGTCTTTTGCTCTTGGCCTGCTTACGAGCTCTGCTCGCCCACGGATCTCTGATCCTTCCTCAGCTCCGATACCAATTTGTTGGAGAGACAGAGGATTCACACACAAATAACACGAATAATTCACACGAACAATGAGCTACTGCTCTTCTATTAATCACAAAACTCTGAATCATAAAACTCTCTTACTCTCTTCAAAACAATGAACCCATGACGGGTATTTAATCTAATTGACATGCAAACACTCTCACACATAACTGGACTTAATCAACTGTCTAAATCACCCTTTAACTCGCTCTCCAAATATAACTGTAACTGAACTCAACTAACTAACTCCACTTAACTGCATGAGGAAGTAATTATATATTTTAACAGACATTCGTGATATGGAGGCTTGGATGGAGCACATTGACCACCACATGCATGAACGAGCTACCCTCTTCTACCCCTCTAGTGTTTCCTCTTAATCCCCTTCTATAATATGTAATTCTAAATTATGTAATTTTGGTATGTCTTTGGCAAAAACAACCAAAAAAAACACCAATTGTATTAGATCATTTTTATGATTCATTTTGCAGAACACTAGTCCTCAGCCAACTCTTAAGCCTATGCCTATGTTGTTGTCTGTGGTTGGTTGAAAAGATAATGTAATTCGGTGGAATTTTTGTTATGATAATATAAAGAAAGTTTTTAATATATATATATATATATATATATATATATATATATATATATATATTTCAACTCATGTGTTTCATAGTTTTTTTTAAATCAACCTCTTTTTAGCATAGACGAGTATATATATATAGATGTGTTGACTTTTTTTTTTTTAGTCTCTCTTTTTTTTTTTTTTTAAAGATTGTCGGGTTTGAATGTCCAGCGAATATGCTGAGCATAAGTGCTCGATGAGCGACTGACATAAGTGCGAACGGTTATAATTAAAAGGACGGCTGGCGAAAAGAAATACATAGTTTATTGAAAGCGCAGTTCGGACTGCCAAGTGTTCGCCGGTGTGGCCTACTTATTAATAAAGTAATAAAAGATTAAATTAATTATTAATTAGTTAATTAATTAATTTATCAATACATTATTTAAAAATTAAAATAAAATTAAAGATTAATTTATAAAAAATAATTAGTAAAATAATTTAAATTTTTTTAATTAATTGATTAAAAATTAAATAGATATTTAATTTATAGATTAATTAAAATAAAAAATTAAAATTAAATTAATTTAAAAATTAAATAAATAAATAATTACACACTAACGTTATTATATTTGTGAAAATAATTTCCCTCCCATTTCTCATCACTTCACATCATATGTTTGATGATTGAAAGATGTTCAACCGTTAGATCATTAGGTGAAGATAATGGAAAGGAACGGTCTCCAAATCTTAATGACCTACGGAGCATATAGCTTTATTTTCTATCCTGACGAGGCCTAACCTGACAAGTGGTGTAGCGGTGATGAAACGTCAGATAATTACCTGTCTAACGTGAAAATTTTACGGATAATGTGAAACTTTTTTGGCTTACTGCTTGATTCATCCTTCCTCTGCTTACCAGGTGACCATGAATTCTGTCCAAAAAAATTATCATGGTTTCAGTCCTCTTGATTTCGGATTCTCTGCGTCGTATTGTCTCATCAATTTTGAGAAGTACAATACTCAGTTATTGAGTGAGGATTCCTTCATTTTTTTCCTTCAAAATCTCTCTCGTATACGGATCAGGAGAGTAAGTAGGTAGAGCAATGAAATGGCCGCTGATTGTAGAGCGATGGTTTTTGCGAAATCAGGTAACCCAAGGAAAATCCCTGTTCTCGAAAGTCCCTGTTCTAAGGTGATTGATCAATGAATCCATTGCTGGGATTCTTATATCTATGGTGATTATTTTTCCCCACGAATTTCTTTTTTAAATGGTGTTCGGAGGAATTTTTAAGTTTTTAAATGTTTTCTGGTTGTTGCATATTTAGTTGTAACATATGCACGCAACTGTCATATTCTTTTGCTCTATTTATTACCAGCCTAGATCCATCTTACTCTCAATCTATTATGCCCCGAGAGGGATCAAATCTCTCGAGGTGCAAAACTATTTTTTGAGTGCAAAACTTGAGGAAAGGTTTGCACCTCGAGAGATTTGATCTCTCTCGGCGCATGATAGATACAGAGTAAGATGGATCTAGGCCAGTTGGAGGCATCAATGTCACATTTTTCGTATTGTTAAAATTTTTGTATATTTTTGAGATGTACATCATACTTTGAAATTTTGAAGATTAGAAATACAAATTCTAACAAATGTTATTAATATAAATATGTTTGGTGATCATAAAAATGAAATAATTAATGCTCTAGTAATTCAACTTAGAACAGTGTCTTTAGTAATGTTTTAGTAATTGATCAACCTATTAATATCGAAGAGCAAGTGAGAAAATGTATGATTTTTATTACAATAGTTGCAGAAAAATATTTAAATGATTTATGATTTCAATTGTGCTTTTCATATAATCGATATGAAAAGACAAAACTAACAAAGGTGACAATAAGAATAGTACAAGAGAATAATTTTAGATTGATTACAATGAAGACTATTTCTAATTGAGTGCATTCTTATTATTCACATTTTCTATCATTCAACAGTAAATTACATTGTCACTTTGCATTCAAAATTTTTATTTCATCATTTTTCATCATTAAATTTATTAACAATATTTATCTCAACAAACTTAGGTAACTAAGCAAATTTTAAAATTAAAATGACCAATTATCAAACATATTTAGCATATATAAAATTATTGTTAGTTATGTTTTATACGTATGCATCTAGTGCAAACAATCAAAATGGATTAGAAATCTCCATCTACACTGAAATCAATTCATCTAGTGCATGAAATCTTCTTCCCTCTCTCCCCCCTCGAAGCACATCTTTGTTTCCTTCCCTCTATCCACTCTCTCACATCCTCCCTTTCCTTCCTATCTCTCCTACATCTCTATCGCTCTCTCTCTCTTCACCCGCCAACTCTGTTACTATATCCCTACCTAGATCCATCTCTCATCCCTTCTCTTCATATCTCATTCTTTGTCTCTTGATCTCATCCGAAAACATACACACACACACTCTCTCTCTCTCTCTCTCTCTCTATATATATATATATATATATATATATATATATATATATATATATATATATTTCCCTCCAATTTTCTCTCATCCCCCATCACTCTCTTCCTCTCTCTGAAGTCCTCTCTCTCGTCCTTCCTCTCTCTCCAATCCTCTTTCTTCCTCTCTCTCTTTCTCTCTCTCAACATCAACACTAAAATCAATGCATATAGTGCAAGAAATCAAATAGGATTAGAAATCATCTTCCACAATGAAATTAATGCATCTAGTGAAATAAATCTTCTTCCTTATCTCCCCCCTCCAACTCCATCTCTCTTTCCCTCCCTCTCTCCACTCTCTCACATCTTCTCTCTCTTCCTTCCCCTTTCTCTCTCTCTCCCATGTCTATATCTCTCTCTTTCCCTCTCTTCACCCTTCAACTTTGTCAATATATCCCTCCCTCTCTCCTTCTCCCCCCATTCCCTCCATCTCTCCTTTTTCTCTTTATCTCACCCCAAAACATACACACACTCTCTCTATTTCTCCCTTTTCACTCCTTCTCTCTCTCCACTTCTCGCTCTCTATGTATTTATTCTTCCCTCCAACTCCATCTCTCTATCCCTCCCTCTCTCCTCCTATCTCCCTCCCTCTCTTCTCCTCTCTCTCTTCCTTCCTCTCTCTCCCTTCCTCTCCTACATCCTTCTCTCTTCCCCCATCTCTCTTTTCCCTCTAATCCTCTCTCTTCCCCCATAACTCTCCCTCTCTTTCTCTTTCTGCCCTCCAATCCTCTCACTATCTCTATCCCTCTCTCCTGTCCCGCGCCCCCCTCCATATTTATGTCTCCCTCTTCCTCGCATACCCTTTTCTACCTCTCTCACTCCTATCCCCCTCTCTCTTCATTCCTCCTCTCCCCTTTCCTTGATTTTATCCCCATCTCTCTCTTCTCACTCCCTCTATCTCTCCACCTCTATCACTCTATGTCTTTGTTCTTCCCTTCCATATATATCTAGAGTTAATATATATCATGATACATTAATGTATATAATAATATAGAAAATTTAGTATTGTATTAATCCAAAGTTATTAAATATAATAATATTAATATGAATATTATATTTAATAATAATATTATTATTATTAATATTTTGATATTAATATTAGGGATAATAATGGTTTTTTTGGCATGCTATTAATAATAATTTGGCCCATAGTATTTGACCTATAGGATTCACCTAAATAAAACCTATTTTTTGAGTGTTGGTAAATATAAAGAGATTTATAGAGTAAATATAAAAAATAGGTTTTATTTATTTACCATACCTCTTTTATTTACAATGGTATTTGGCCCATAGACTTGGTATATAATTAGATGTTGATTTATAATGATATTTGATATGTTTTTATATATTTATCATGCTTCTTTATACCTCTTTTATATTGATTTATTTATTTACCATAGCTCTTTTATAAATATGGTATTTAGCCCATGGTATTAATAATAATTTGGCCCATGGTATTTGACATATAGGCTTCACCTAAATAAAACTTCTTTTTTGACTTATTGTAAATATAAAGAGGTTTATGGAGTAAATATAAAAAGAGGCTTTATTTATTTAGTGGAAGTAGTCAAATATAATTAGAAATCAACATCTACACTGAAATTAATTTTCATCTTTTTTTTCAGTGGCAATAATAAATATTCATAGTTATTTTCATCTTTTTTTCTACTGTTTTCTAATGCATAATGTTTTCTAGCCCTTTCCAGCTGGTAGATAAGTCTTGAACGGTTATTTACTATTTCAGGATAACAAAAACCAAAATGAGTAGTTGGCACTTAACGGTTATTTACTATTTTAGGATAACAAAAAGCAAAATGAGTAGTTGGAACTTTGATACATTCAAGAAAAAAAAAACAAAAAGACCAAAAAGACCAGTGGGCAGCTTATACATTAGAAAAAAAAAAGGTTAATATAAGCCATTAGATGTGAGTGGTGAAAAAAAAAAATCTAGCATTAACCGTTCGATGTAGGCATTCCACTAGTATAATATAATATCATCTGGATCTGTTAACATTTTTATGTCGGCCTTAAAACAATTGTTAGCTATTTTCTAATGTTTGAAATTCCGGAGGTCGGCCTTTTTTATACCTTATGTCTTGGCCTGATGTATCAAAATAAAGAGTCTGTAACTTCATACATAAATCTCCTATTGGTCGAAACCTCAGTCGTCAATGACGTAGAGATTTGAATGTCTTGTGTGACAGTTTTATTAGAGTTAATCAATATATATTACTTAAAGACATTTGTTATTTTATTTTCCAGTAAAAGACTTGAAAACTTTATTATTAAAAAAAAAAATGATTTTGATGAAATCATTAAAGCTAGATAATGGAAAAGAAATATTTTTAAGCTGTTGGAAAAAGTTTCTAAGAATAGGAGGTGTTTGGGGACACTTGGAGGAAATAGTTACCTACCCCTCAAGGGATAAAAGGGATTCCCAGGAGAGGGGTGGGGGTTCTGTTGATTCTGGAAGGAAGGGGAAGTATTTTCTAGAGCTGGTGTGGAGACCAGTTGAAAATAACTTTTGAAACCCTTGAAGAAACCAGATTGTCTGTTGGTGACTAGATTGGATATCCAGAGGTCACAGCAGGAACATTCCACTGTTAACCTGTGGCACCGTCCAGATTCTAGAGCTAGGGGGCAAGCGGGGGACGTAATATCCTCCCTTGAAGGTTGGGAGGACAATAGCTTGGAATTATGACAGTACAGATAAGTACTACTGTGGTTTTAAGTCTATATTATTGAAAATTTGAGCAGAAATGTACTACTGTAGTTTTTAATGTTTTTATTTTAATGGGAATGTGTACTGATAAGTACTACTGTGGAAATAAGTCTTGTGGTACAGAGAATGTGAACAGTTAAATATAGCTTGGAGAATGGAAGATGATTGATTGATTTATTCTTCTTTTCCAATGTATGCTAAGATTTGATATGCCTAGACAGAAAATGATTTCTGAACTGGGGAGAGTTCATCTCCCTCTGAGCTAAATTCATGTAAAGGGGTCTGAAAGATTGGATTAAATACTTTTATGAAAGTTTTTAATTCTCTTTTCGTTTTCTTTACAACCCTATGAAAGTTAGACTAAAACAGAGAAAAACAAGAATGAGCATTATACAATCTATTACAGGTTTTCTTTTCTTTCTTTTTATGTGTACATGAGTTAGATAATAGAAAACCCACATAAAGTATTGAAGCACATGTGAGAAAACATCAGAATAGTTGAACCTAGAGTAAAGGTTGTTTTTATAAAACATACACGGTTCAGAATATTGGGAGGGAATCATGACTCGAATAGGTGGATGGGTGTAAATAACCCTTGAAACCTCTCATACGACGGAGGATAGGCCAGTTGATTCTCCTCTAGAAGTTTTTAATCATTGAGAAAACTAAACTCAGACAGTAGTAAAACCAACAAAAGATTTTCTTTACAAAAAAGAGAAAACTAACAATGATAATCTACTGTGCGAAGAAAATGACAGTATGAAGATGATAACATGCATGCGAAAAGAGAAGGGTAAATACTATTAAGCCACAACACCTACCGAGGGGTACCAGATTCCAATATAAATAACCATACATCAGCGCAAGCATTGTTAAACTCCATAACCTTGTATATATATATTAGACTGTCAAACAACAACTATATGTCCAAATAACGGCGGTATAGTCACAACCCGACCATGGCCGGAAGATAACCAGTGCCGGGTCTAAAAATATATACAAGCCATCGATCACAAAACAAAAGATACATATATATTAAGCCAGTGCAATAAGCCCTTGTTCCTCGAATTTAAAAACCTATGCCAAAGGAACAGTGAAAAACCCGCAATCCCGAGGGGAGAAGAACTTGAATAACTACATTCAAACTACAACTGTTTAATCCATCGGAACACCATGTTAACTAATGGTCGAAGACCAAAGCCTCAACGAGGACTTTAGGCCAGGGTTTCACCCGACCTTCCGCAAGAAAACAAGTACCTGTAAAACTAATCGCATTGTTATCCGTGGCCTTGCGGCTTGAACACCTAGCGAGCCAATAACCGTGAGATAAACTTCTCATACCTGCGAGCCATAGAACAAACAGTTACAAATGGAAACAAAACTGTTGAAAGCAGGAAAGAAAAACAAGAAAATATTAACTAAAACTCGTCGCAATTCTTCATAAGGTATACATAACTGTGAGCAAAACCCTTAGCCGTGGTCTTCTCTGCAAGACAAGCACAGAAGGGGTTTACAAACTGCTCTAATTAGAGGATGAGGGTTTGTAACATCATATAATAATTTTTTATGGGCAAGAAAGAAATAGACAGTGTGGGAAGACTTACCACCGTGTAGAGCCAGGGGCAAAATTTCCAATGGAAACCGACCTCAAGACATGGAGAAGCATTCATGCTTCCCGAACCCTATCAATACACGCAGGAGGGTTAGATATTTTACTGTAAAAGCTAAAAAATTGAACAAAACCGGGAAAACTGTGAGAAACTACTGTAAATGAACACTATTGAAGATATATTTAACCTGTTTCCAAAGAGGACTTGGCAGAGTCTGCAAATAGTGGTGCCAATGACACCATGAATGTTGATAAGCTCAGAACGAGTGCCAACCCTTCAACTCTCAGGCTAACTGGCAGTGGTAGCTGCCTAGACCACGTTAACTCTCGGCAAGAATGGCGACGAGTGCTGAGTGATAATTTTTCCCTCGAAAAGAAAATTGGAGAAACCAAGATAGAATTGACATTTGTGTCCAGGTAGAGTGGCGGTACATCAAGGAAATAAATCACATTGATTAAAGAGCCACGGGGAGGGTGGAGGGGAGCCCAGGTGGTGCTTCCTTCGAACCCATAAGCTATAGTTAATCAAAACGAAATCTCCATATTTAATACTTAGGTGGAGTAAATAGTAAACAGATCCCTTCCACAGTTAACGATGCTAGATTATAGGTGGTTTCAATACCGAGATGGATTATAGTTAAGTCCAGCAGAGCTATGTGACTATTCAAAACATTGTATTATAGTTTCCATTGTTAAAATCACAGCAAAACAATAAATTTCAAATGTGTGTCAGTACCAAGCTATATTAACAATCCAAGTACTCATTTCTCTATGACAACCTATGTGAGGTCAAATGCACTGTCGATTTGATGCTTTCCACAAATCAGGGTTATTTGCTGCTTACTATGGTAATAGTATGTTAATTTTTTTTATGTTGGTAATTAATGGTGGTAATGAGGGTGACATCTCGAATGTGGAAAACTGAATTTTTTAAAATGTGATAAGCAAGAACGTTTGTATTCAATACTGGTTAATGTTTCCAGATTTTCAGATCAAAATGGTACTCTCATTTTATTTCTAATAGAAAATCGTATGTATGTTCTTAATGGTTTGAATTGCACCATTCATCATACTACACTATTATATGAAGTTATAAACAGAAAATACGCAGACGCCATTTCGAATATGTTATGAAGGTGTTGCTGGTCTTGGAAGCCTGTTTTTTATACTCTAGTTCTCCTATGTTGTGTGAATTTACTCATTAAAAGCCGCTTGAGTTTGAATACAATTGCAAAGATGAGTTGTTTTAATTTTTTTTCACCTCAACTTGTTGATCAAATAATTGCAGAGCTGAGTTGTTTTAATTTGTTTTTGTTTATTTATATGATTGTTAAAACTTATTTGTGAAACCGACACTTAATTTTTATTTTTTTATTTTAATTTAAAATTTAAGTCGACATTTTGTATGAGGACGTGACCCACGTAACATCGGGGTCATATTGGGCTGTAGATGCGCCTCTCCGCGCAATAAGAAACATTCAGAAATTGAGCCTACGTTAAAAGTGACAAGTCACTTACAAGTAAGTGGTAGTGGTAATAATTAGATCTAATGTGATTAATGTGATTCAGAGAGATTAATTATGATTTTGATGTTTGGAAATATTTTTAAGTTTTTAATTTAATTGGTAATTTATATGATGTATATTCACATAATTCTTGCTCTTAATTATATTTTATTAGTAATTTAATTGTAGTTTAATTTTAATATAGAAAAATATTTTTCTAAATATTTCTTTGTGAAAATCCATATTAAAAAGTTAAAAATTTGACATTTACAAATTGGTTTTCTAAATATCTTTTTGTGAAAATCTATATTACAAAGTTAAAAATTTCACATTTTTTTTCTAAATTTTTGCTTCTGAAAACTCATGTGACAAATTTAAAAAATATTTATAAATTAATAATAATTACTATATTCATAAAAATAATACTATAATATTTATTTTGTAAATAGAAAAAATATTATTTAAAATATTGATAAATCTTTGTTTTAGCTCATGTTAATATTATTATTTTTATTTAGAAAAAGAAAATTTATTTTCTAATTATTTATAAGTTTTTTGTTTTTTAAGTTTTTATTGAAATTTTATTCTTATTATTTAATTTTATTATCAATCTAATTTTAAATTATTTAGAATGCTATTTTATTTTTATTTTATTTCATAAAAAAAAATAACCTATTGAAATGTGTTTTTATTTTTTATTTTAATCAATATGTGAATAATTTTTTCTTTTTTAAATTATGATTTCATTCTTCTTGATTTGGGATAGTTATATCTCATACAAAACATTTTTTCCTTTCCAACCACAATAATCCATAAATGGAATCCATTTACCAATAAATTAGTTATATATTTCCTTTTTAGTTTAGTTTTAAGTTATGTGTGTGTTTATTTATTTATTTTAATGATATGTCATAATGTTTTTGATGTTTTTATTAATAATATTGGTAGAAAACAAATTAATAAAGATAGACTTGAATATATTTGTAGATATAGTCTTTTTGGGATCCATTATAATTTATTATAATGTAGATGCAATATTCTAACTGTTTTGGTTGTTTTTTTTTTCAAATTTTAATTGAAATTTTGGAGGAATGGTTTGTAATAACAAATTGATTTGTGAATTCTAATTTTTTTTTAAATGATGGAAAAATAATTTAAAGACAAGAAAAAAACCAAATTAATCTTTGTAATATAAAGTAAATAATGAGATTTAAGTTTCAAATCTCAATTATAAGAAAGGAAAAAAAAACTAAAACATTTTTCCAAAACAATCTAATAAAAATTGTTTTTCCAACAGAAAATTTTAAAATTTAAAATAGTTAAGAAAACTCAAATGTGGATAGAGATTGAACATAATATCTATAAAAACAATTGTTTTTATATATCATGTATTAGCAAGGTTATATGAATTAATTGAATATTAATTTTATGTAACGTCTTTCTGCGACATATTTTTTGTATTATTACCATGGACACCTATTTATGATGGTTTATATTTATTTGTTTTAAATTAAAGGTTTTTAACCCTTTATTATCTAAATATTTTTATACTGTAAGCTGTTTCTTTTGAGAAGAATTTCTGTCATACCCACTTATTATCAGTTTATGTATTTGGATTATATATTAGATGATTGAAGGTTTGTTCAACCGTTAGATCATCAAGAAAAGGTAGTTAGAAGGAAAGGTTTCGAAATATTTTATTAGTAGTTTAATTTTCATATAGAAAATTATTTTTCTAAGAAAATCCATATTTTTTTTCTTCTTCTGAATAAGACTAAATCTATTAAGGAAATATAGTACAATCAATGCTTGCATAAAATCAAAGCAAGAGAGCAAGGGAGCCGGAAATGATAGGCTATCAACCTTGGTCCCAAAGAACATCCATGGCATGAGCAAAAAGATAACCAGTAGAACATAAAGTAAAGAACTAGCCTAAGGAGTCAAACCAGAATGGGTAGAATCTCCCAATCGACATTTTTTCTTTTTCTTTTTACTAACTGTGACCCAACCATCGGGAGCTGGCTGGACGGGAATCATCTGCAAACTATTCTGCGCATAAGGAGGAGACTCCTTATCCGAGTCAGAGGACGAAGACCTGTGGGAACGTTTCTGCGAAATCAACGGGGCAGAGGGGTCCGCAAGAACAACAGAGGGGGCGTCCGGCGGAGCTCCATCCTTCAACTCATCTGCTACTATTTCCTCCTCATCCGAGCTGGAGGAGTCTGAATCATCCATGGGGGGGGGGAACGTAGGGATTCCATTTCTTAACTTTGGGTTTGTGTACCGGATTCTTCTTTTTGTCGAGGATCTGGGTGCAATCCTTTTGGAGGTGCCCCGTTTGATGACAATGGCGGCAGCGAAAGGCTGTATTTTCGTAATCCAAAGATTGAGTCCAGTGAAAATCCCCAATCTTGAGGTTGATCCGATCCGGCATCCCTTTGCTGATGTCTATTTCTGCACAGATTCTGCCGTAGGTGAAAAGTCCATTGTCCCTTCTCGAGTTGTCTGTAGCGAGGAAGCGTCCTAATGCATCTCCAATGGCTATGTAGACAGAAGTATGCCATAGATGCACCGGAAGGTTCGGGAGTCTGACCCAAATGGGAAGTTTGGTGATGACCGCTGTCGAGGGGTCGAAGTCTGGAAACCATGGGGCAAGGAAAAGCCCAGCTGTGCCCCAGAACCAAGGGCCTCCCGTGATGGCTTTCTGGTAGTCTTCCTTTAGATCAAAAGCAACAATGAAGAAGCCTTTCGAGCATAAGTAGATCTGGCATTTTTTGGTCCAGTTGTTCTGGATCCAGTGGTGTAAATCTGCAGTGCGTGGCCATAAACCATTAAATCTGCATATGATTGCAGATTCTACAAAATTCTGTTGGTATTCTTCAAACTCAGGCAAAGAGAATGCTATTGAAGGAACTTCCTCCAATTTATCCACCAAAAATGGCCTGGGAGCCATAGTTGGTTGAGATGCCTGGGCCAAATCGGGTTGCGCTGCATTTGAGGAGGGCTGTGGATGTGCTGTATTTTTATGGACAGCATCTTTATAAGTGGACTGTGGGGCAGAGGATGTCTGCCCATAGGACCCTCCTCTTAGACGAAAACTGAGAACAATAGTAGCGTCCTTCTGAATACTGTAAAAGGAAAGAGGGAGAGAGTCCTCTAGTTGCTTACCATTAAACAGCAACCTCTGGCAGGAGGTGGGAATCCCTATCTGGAGTTCAAGTTTGTGCAGAAGATCTTGCACAAGGTCTGTATCACGCACCCACTGAAGCAGAGTTTTTCCAGATTGGAGAGCGATCTGGATCTGAAATGTAGAGTCTACTTCTGGCAGTGCTGACTGGTCTAAGAAGCAAATCTGCTTCCAAAAAGCAGTAGAAGAAGGATCTGAAGACTCCTTTGCCTGGATCTTAAGATCTGAAGCACTCCTGGGTCGGCAGCAATCCCCTGTTTTACAGTGGAGGATGGGAAGCAGGGGCGCAGCTGTAGTCGATGCTACAGAGAAACCTGATTCAAAACTTTTGTGCCATCCGGCTTTGGAATCTTCTTCTGTTCCAGATCGATTGCAGGGAGAAACTGTGGTTGGGGCGGAGGTCCCGGCAGCAGAACTTGCAGCGTTCCAAGAGAGGGTAAACCCTCGGGCTGCAACCTGCGTGGACCCTTTTGCTGGTTGTGAGAACCTTGTCGGCGCTCTGTGAAGATTCTGAGGTGAAAAGTCTCGTGGGTCTGCAGCTACGAATTCGTGAGGGGGGGCACGCCTTGCACTGGAGACGGTGGCGGCATCGTCCCACCGGGCCAAGGAAGCCAAGGCAGCAGTGAATGCCATTAGGGTTTCAGGAAAATCTTCGCCTCCAAAAAACCTTTTGAGTTTTTAGGTCTATGTTTGATTGCTCTCCTCTTTCTCCTAAGAAAATCCATATTACAAAGTTAAAAGTTTCACATTTTTTTTTCTAAATATTTGTTTGTGAAAATTCATATTACAAATTTAAAAAGTATTTATAAATTAATAATAGTTACAATTTTCATAAAAATAATATTATAATATTTATTTAGTAAATAAAAAAAATATTATTTAAAAATATTGATAAATCTTTGGTTTACCTCATGTTAATATTATTATTTTTATTTGGAAAAAGAAAATTTATTTTATAATTATTTATAAATCTTTTGTTTTTTAGTTTTTATTCAAATTTTATTCTTATTATTTAATTTTTTTATTAATCTCATTCTAACTTATTTAGAATGCTATTTTATTTCATAAGAAAATTTAATTTATTGAAATGTATTTTTTTTATTTTAATAATATGTAAATAAAAAAAAATTTAAAAAAAATATGATTTCATTCTTCTTGATTTGGGATTGTTATATCCCATACAAATGTCTTTTCCATTCCAACTATAGTAATCAATAAATGGAATCCATTTACCGATAAATTAGCCATATATCGCCTTTTTAGGTTGGTTTAAAGTCATGTGTGGGTTCATTTTTTTATTTTAATGATATGTTATAATGGTTTTGATGTTGTTGATTTTAAGTTATGTGTTTATTTAGTTATTTTAATGATATGTCATAATGTTTTTGATGTTGTTGATTTCCAGTTATATGTGTGTTTATTTATTTATTTTAATGATATGTGATCATGTTTTTGATGTTTTTATTAATAATATTTGTAGAAAAAAAAAATATAGACTTGAATATATTTGTAGGTATAGTATTTTTGGGAACAATTATATTTTATTATAATGTAGATGTAATATTTTAACTGTTTGGTTTTTTTTTTTTTTTTTAATATAATTCGAATTTTGAAGAAATGGTTTGTAATAACAAATTGATTTGTGAATTCTAATTTTTTTTAAATGATGGAAAAAAAAATTAAAGACAAGAAAAAAACCAAATTAATCTCTGTATTATGAAGTAAATGATGAGATTTAAGTTTCAAACCTCAATTATAAGAAAGGAAAAGAAAAACTAAAATATTTCTCCAAAATAATCTAATAAAAATTATTTTACCAAATTCATTAGAAAATTTTAAAATTTAAAATAGTTTAAAAAACTCACAAATGTGGATAGAAATTCATCATAATAGTTATACAAACATTTCGTTTATATATCATGTACTAAGAAGGTTATATGAATTAACTGAATAATAATTTTATGTAACATCTCTCTAGGAACATTTTGTTTTGTATTATTACCATGGACACCTATTTATGATGGTTTGTTTTTATTGGTTTTAAATTAAAGGTTATTAACCCTTTATTATCTAAATATTTTTATACCATAAGGTGTTCCCTTTGAGAATAATTTCCCCATACCCACTTATCATCACTTTGTGTATTTGGATTATATATTAGATGATTGAAGGCTTGTTCAACCGTTAGATCATCAAGAAAAGGTAATTAGAAGGAAAGGTCTCGGAATATTGATGACCTACCGTGCATAGCTTATTTGCTTTGTCTTTGGAGCTTTAGGGTTTTTGAATACGAGATCTGCCATGGAAAAGGTCACATATTTCTAGCCATCATCATCGCCCTTAGAAGTATTATTTTTCACCTGCAAATATCATCTCCGACCTTTGCAACGATTTCAATCTCATCCTCCAACAGATAAACAAGGTTTCATATGTCGACGAAGACTTCCAGGTTACTAAACAGATGGTGATGGAATATGGGGCTCATTCCGTTTCTTAGAGGGTCTTAATATGGATGCCTATATACTCAATCCTCCCTTTTTTTATTTATTTTGTTCAAGTATGAGAAATTTGCCTTTTTTTTCCGTAAGATCTGGGAGAGTAGAAATGTACATCTGGATAAAGGTACATGATAATAGGATGATGCCCAGGATTAGGAAATCTTCATTTCTAGAGAGAAATGATTCTGCATTTTGTATATTGCTGTCTATGATCCGATGTATTGTAATTATTGTTATTATTTCAAAGCTTGAAAATTCTATTGTTAATTCATTATTGTATTTATTACGGTTAAATAATGAGCCTCATCATTTGTTTCCTTCAGAAAATATATTTATTAATTCCAATGGGCCCAAGGAATTCAAAGTAGCTTATGGACTAAACAAATTGCGAGGGAATATGAGGCTTAGAGCATTTCTCTCATCGAATCACTCAAAGCCACCATTGTTCTCAAATTTGGCCAAATAATGGTTGAGAAGGGTCTTAATATGGATGCCCATCTATTTAATCCTCCCTTTCTTTCATTGATTTCGGTTAAGGGTGATAAATTGAGCATTTTTATTCATAATATCTTTGAGATTGCTATTGGACATCTAGTTAAGGGTAGGAAGAGCCGTGCCCAGGCTCAAGCTACTTTCATTGCTCTCCAGAAATGGTTCCCTAATTTTTATATTAATATCTATGATCTGGTGTCTAGTAATTAATTTTATTTTTTCGAATGTTGGAAATTATATTGTTAATTAATTATTTTATTTATTGAGGTGAAACCATGAACCCCATCATCTCTTTCCATTTGTAAATCTATTTATTAATTGAACTCGTCACAGGAAATTCAATGTAGCTCATGGATGATATCAATGGTGGTCAGAAGACACACAATGACAAACAAAGTAGTACAACTTGAATGTGCAGGAGTTTGCAGACCTCGTGAAAATATTTGAGGATGTTACAGTTTCTGGTTTCTCTCAGCCCTAAGAATTAGAACTTGAATATGTAGGAGTTTGTAGATCTTAGAATTTTGTTTGACGAAGTTACAGTTACAAGCACCTCTCAACATACTATGTAATATTTTATAAATCAAATACAAAAAGTTTGAAATGCCTTTACGAATATGAACCTTGGTAATTACATGCTTATTGGGTATTCATGTTTCTGCTATGACTTTGGTGGACGTCCACAATAGTTGTTTCAAGCACTTGTGAGGACAAAAAGGAACTAATTCCTGTAATTAAGGATTTGGGTTAGCTTCGACATGAAAATATAGTTCCTCTCACCACATTTTATGAAGGAATAAGAAAGAATCTTCTTGTAACTAATTATCATACGAAAGGAAAATTGGATGGAGGAACTATTGCAATGAGGTTTCACACGGAAGGAAATTGCAAGTACCGAAAATAAATATTTCCTATAATATTCTTCTTACCATCATTATGAAAATAGTTCCTCTCAAGGAATTTTATGAAAGAAGAAGAAAACAGCTTATTGTATGTTTATCTGAAGAAAGGAAAATTGGTTGACCTTTTTCATGGTAAGTTTTCATTTTGAAACCTAAGACTAAGGAAAAATTTCTTTATTGTCTTTGGATTCTCCTCCAAAAGTAGGAAACTTGACTATATTTCATTCTCATCGGATATCAAATATACATAGATTATAAAGATTTAAATAAAGTTTGGCCTTGAAATCTAGCTATATCCTCTACCAATCAAACAACATTCGTAGGGCCCTATGAAGCAATCCATTGCAATAATATATGTCTCATGGACTTTTCGACCTCTATATTTTATAATTTCTGAATTTCACTTAAAAAATTAATGCAGTCCTCCCAAAGATATAACACAAGTAGAAATTACTTCACTTTACCAGGAAAGCATCCACATTATGCTTCCACTTGAAAATTGAGGTGTGTATCATAAGATTCAAGAGGCCAAGGTCTAAGCAGATATTAAAAAAATGAAGAATGAAAAATAAATTTTCATCTCACATACACATAAGTTAGGCTCTAGATGCAATGTGAAGTCTTTGCAGTACTCTCTCTTCGATTTAGGGAAATCATCGTCTTTCAGATTTATGGCTTGCGTAATTATTTTGTTTTAATGATGTGAAAAGATCCTAGCTTTTACATATGCTCAAGGTGGGAGGTCCACTTTGAGTTGGGTACACAGGTACAAGATTGCTCTTGGAGCAACAAGATGACCTATCCACCTTCATATTGGGCTTAAAACACCCATCAATCATGGCAACCTCTAATCTAAGAATGTTTTAGTGGATAAAATCTATGTGACACATTTGAATGATTATATTCTAGATTGTTTAATGACTCCATCATCTGCAGCTCAGATGGTGAATGCATCTACAGTTGAGGGCTACAAGACTCGCGAGCTCCAGAAGATGAAGCAAGACAATACCAAGAAATATATATACAACTTTTTTCATTCTCGTGTTTTAAATACTTATTGGGAATAAACCAAGAAAAAATGAGAGCTCTGGTGAATTTGTGTATTTTAGCTCTATTGTGAAGATTGTTGTGTTAAAGGAGAGTATGTTGTAGTTGTTTTATGTTGATATGCTGAGGGGATTGAAAAGTATTGTAGATGGATTATTTCTGATCCAAACTTATGCAGGGACACAAAAGATACATATATAAAAATAAATAGAGAGATGCTGCAGAAATAAAAATTTATTTCATTAATATCAAAGAAATGAAATATGCTTGCATATATAATGGAAATAAAATAGCTCAGGCGATGGTAGCTTATCTCTGAGAAGACATGTTGTGGCTAAATGCCTCTAAAATGTGTTATAATGAGGGCCAAGGGCCTATTTATTATTGAGAAATAATGGAAAACCCTAAACATCCAAAAACCTAACCCTAGGAGATGAATCACCAAATTTGTGGGCCTCGTTGGGGTAAATTGGTACAACTTCCCGAGGTCGTAACTTTGGCATATGATCTCTGTTTGAAGTGCATAATACCTCGTCAGAAATATCTATCTAAGGAATAGAAATCTCGATAGAAAATATTATACAAAGACTCATCTTTGACCGTTTTCCAAGAAAATGTTTTTTAGGGCCTCAAAACGTCTCCGGAAGTTTAGGACCTGAAAAACTGAAAATAATAGTAAATTGTGCTATAAATAATGAAATTCAAAAAGTGAAATAAACAATGGTGGGGTTCCAAGTGGAATAGGTGGGTGACCACCAAATATTCACCTATATTAGTTCCCCTCCCTCCCCCCCCTTAGGAAGAAATGGTCCCCATTGTGTTGAGTACCTCCATGAGATGGGGAAAATTCTGTTGAATTTGGTCCCTGGTGAGCCACTTTCCTTGGTGCAGGAATTGATCGGCTTTGAAAACAAATTCAGTTGGATATTTTTTTTTGCGAGTGTTCTTGATCTATGTGTCTATGATCCGATCAGTTGTGGCATGTTCCACAGAGTCTAGGTTCAACTGCATAGAAGTGAGTCGTTCCGCAATGTCGGATGTGTCTAGTAGTGGTGGAAAGTATGGCCGAAAGGTGGTCAAAATTGAACACTAGGTGTAGGCCAAGGAATGGTGGAATGTTAAGCTCGAAGGAATTGTCCCTTACAACCTTCATGATGGTGTACGACCCATATCGGAGCAGGCCAAGCTTTCGATATGGCCCAACGAGGTGCTCCTTCTGCAAATGTAGCCAAACTTTGTTGCCCACCTTGAACTTGTGTGGCACCCAATGTTGATCATGCTATTGCTTATAATTAGCATTGGCGTTATCCAATATGTCATGGACCTGCTGACGGATGTTTTGAATTCCCTCAATGAATATTTTGGCCTTTCATCTTCAGGTTGGACATGAGTTGAATCTTCCACTACAAGGAAAAAACCCTCTAGCGGATGTTTTTGAGGAACCCCTTATAAAAATACCCCAGCCATCCGTTTCTAGTGGAGGTTCCTAGAGGAGGTTGGTAGGCAGAGGTTTTTGTGGATGTATTTCATTTGGTGCTCTTATCACCGTAAAACTCACTAGTGCGTTCAATACGACATATCACCGGTGCGGTTAAACAATTGGCACACCGGACACCATGCACCCTGTACACACCTGCATGGTGCAAGTTAATTATGTAGAGTACCGTTACTTTACATAACTTCCACACCGGTGCCTCATAAAAAATGCGTGAAAACTGACACCGCCCCAGTCGCCCGTAAACACACCGGGTCGCCAACGCACCGGGCCGCCCTGAAATCCCCGTGCACTAGTAGAGGGTTAAATAAATAAATAATTACGGCCAAAAAACCACAAAAAATATAGGCACACCAGGAATTGTGTGCTCCTAACACCCTCCCTCGGTGCGTCATATTCCTGTACAACACCGGTACTTACATGTCTACCGCACCGGTTCTTCTGAAAACGTGCGCGAAAACAGATACCGCACGGTAAGGAATAAATCAAATGCACTAGGCCTCCCGTAAAATGCGCGCACTGGTAGATGGTTAAATAACAAAAATTATGGCAAAAAATCGTATAAAGCATTGGCACACTGGAGACCGTGCGGTCCATACACACCCGCCCCGTGCCTTTCATTAAAGAACAACACCGGTGCGTGTCTACTTGTTAGTACCGGTGTCTCATAAAAAGCGCGCGGAACAGAAACCTACCTGAGCGCAATGGACAAAATTCCCAGGGGCCCCATTAATTTCGCACACCGGAAAAGGATAAAAAAAAAAAAATTACGGCCAAAAAACCGCACAAATCATTGGATCATTGGACAACATTCTCGGTGTGTCTTATTACTATAGAGCAGTGGTGCGTTACCTCTAAATCGCCCCAGTGTCTCATAAAAAGATCGCGGAACAGAAACCACCCGGTCCGGAATAACGGGATGCACCGGGGCCCCATTAATTCTGCGCACTGGAAAATGCTTAAAAAAACAAAATTACGGCCAAAAAACTGCACAAATCATTGGTTCACCACACAATGTGCCTGGTGCATCTTATTAATATAGATCACCGGTGCGTTACCTTTACACTGCCCCGGTGCCTCCTAAATGTGCACAAAAAGAGAAACCACCTGGGGCGGCATAGTGTAAACGCACTGGTACACCAGTAAAAACCCCGTGCACCAGAACAGGGTTAAATAAAAAAAAAATTATGGCAAAAAAACTGCATTTTTCACTTTTGTCAGTGCTATAGAGCTCTCAAGCACCAGTGAAAGTTATCCTTGTTTGAGCCGCACTAACATCTGTGCTCCCATTGCACTTATTGCACGCACTACTACTATGCATTGCCACTAATCTCTAGCTTGAATTTTATAAAAAAGTGGAAAAATTTTCTTTTGCAAATTGTATATAGCCAATATGCCTCCTCGACGGGTAAATGTACAGGTATTTTTCTTGTTTTTCCATAATTAAACCTTTTACCGTATTAGAATTTGAAAAAACCTTAAAATTAACCATTAATATATATATATGTCGCACGGTGCTCTCTAGCCATTTGGCTTGCACTAGTTTGCAGTCCTGCCTATAAATTCACACGCCACACCACACCTAATGCTCATGGTATCCGCACAAGTTCTGGCGTAGTATCGTGCGGCGCACCGTGTTATTTTAATTTTTTTTAAAAGTGCGGTGCGGTCAATTACTAGGACGTACCGTTGACAATGGTATATCGAGGCAACTTGGTGCGTTGACGAAATTCATCACCCCGGGGTGTGTAATGTTATTGGCGCACTGGAACTGCAATTCGACATTGTCAACAGTTCGGGCTGGTAAACCGGTGCTAAGGGTATCCGCACTGATTCTGGGCAGATACAAAAGGTGCACCGTGTTCTTTAAATTTCTTTAAAATGAGTGGTGCGGTCGGCTACCTGGCCGTACCGTTGACCTAGTTAAATATTGGTGATGTGGTGCATTGACTGAAACAACTGCCCCGGGATGGGTATTTTTTGTCAGCACACTGCTTACCATATTTGGGCTAGGTCAGCGATGCAGCCCCTTAAAATACCGCACCGACGACTATGTATGGTGGTAGGAGGTCGGTGTGCTGACTTAGCTATAAGCCCTGGGGTGTATAGTGAAGTCAACGCACTGGCCTCCTGACACTGCACGTAGTGCATGGTGCACTAAAAACATTTTCTAGAGCACCTCTCCCGGTGCGGTTGATATCCTTAGGTGCACCGTATCCGATGCGCTTTGTGGATAGAAGCACCAGTGCCAGTGTGTGACTGTGATTTTGGCGCACCGACTCTTGTTTTATTTATTTTTCAAAATATATTTATATACGTATATTTGTAAATACATGTGTCATTTAATAAAAAAATTGTGTTTCATATGTCAATCATTCAGAGACGTGAAAGGAGAGAAGAGGGGCAACAACAACAACAACAGGCGGAACAGTATAACATGGTTTTCCTATGGAAGGCAAGAGAGATGGAGAGAGATGCATACCCTCACCCTATTATAGCAGCGACACAGGGGCTCCTTAGGTAGGTAGGCCTCCTCAAGTTCTATGAGGAGGCTACTTCCCTAAAGTCCCATAGTTTGTTTTTGAGACATCTTATCCGAAGGTGGAATGCCCAGTGACGGGCTTTTCGGGTTGGTATCAACCAGTGGTACATGCCAACTGAGGAGGATGTATATTTTATTATAGTGCTATCGAGGAGAGGGGTGGATTTTCCCTCGTTCCCCGAGGTTCCAGCTGGCTATGTCGTAAGGATTCAGTTAGTTTACTCCCAGAGATACATTAGAGAACATTTAGTATCTCTTGCAGATTTTCAGGTCGCTGGAGGGAAGTTACGTATTGATGTGTTTGGTTGTGAGGAGGTCCAGTGTCTCTCACTTATCATTTCGACCATTTCGCACAACACCAGTGATGGGAAATGCATTAGTTGCATGCTTTTATATTACGTTTATTCCTTACTACAACAACCACGACTTGTCAGGTGGTTTGCCATTTTTTTGTGGCAGTTTTGTACAACATTAGATAGATGTCGTGCTCTTGCACAAGGGAGTGTCAACTTCCCTTTTGCTTCAGAGCATTTTTTTTATTTTTTGAGAGGTTTCCAGAGACAAGACCTTCTTTTCTTTGGCAGCCTCGTAGGCTGATTACTGAGGCACGTATGCACATGTGGGGGCAGATGATGCCCAAGACGGAGGAGACTCTTTTTCCAGCAAGGATATCAGATTATGCACTGAGGTTTCTAGCCTGTGTTGATGAGCATCCCTTCATTTTGGTCCCCTGTCCTTATGTGGGGTTGGATTGGTGAGGGTGTGCCAACATCCTCTTCACAGCTGATGAGTCGCCAGATGATAGAGGTAATATTACTGTTTTATTTAAATTTATTCTAACATGTTATTTAACTTGTTTTTATTAAATTGTGTAATAAAATCCTCTAATTATTGTTGTGTACTTGTATATATTTTGCAGACATTGGTTGTTTTTATGGTGAGGAGATGCCGCCACCACCACCTGATCCATGTGTGGATCCTGATGAGGATGAGGGCATGCAACATATTGTCAAGGATCATCAGGATCAGGTCAGTGTAGATCAAAGACCTACTGATCCTGCTGGTGCACTGGTGCGTGGTCAACGTCTTAGTGATGCTAGATACAAGATGGAGTTGGGAAACCAACTCATTGCATTAATTATTGAGGCAGGCATCAGGCCTGCTGATATCTCAGACATAGAGGTGGACGATAGGCTATTACGGATGTGGAGAGGCATGCCGTGTGACATGTTCAGCCTGATGTGGCATGTCGTAGGAGTTACGACAACTTTTACGCGACTAACGAGGACTGTTTCACGTTACAATTGAGCCGCAACACATGATGGACAGTCTGCGAGACATAGCGTACCATCATCTCATGATCCTTCACAGCCTCGTGTCGCGCCAGATTTGCATGAGCCTCCACTAGCATCTACCAACAGTCATCGTGGAGATGAGGTTGGACCATCAGCCACTAAAACTGATATTGATCATGTTGTAATACCACCAGCCGATCCATGACATTTATATTACAGTTGTATATTTTTAACATTATTTAGTTATATATATATATATATATGGTCAATGTATTTTATGTTCATGTTGCAGTTGTACTTAATTTTCATGTTGGTGATCATCATGATGTGTATGTTGTTAGGTCATGTTAGATATGTTCATCTAATGTGCAGCTTTCAGATAGATGTGTATGTGATAGCATGAGATGTATATTTGATGTTTTTGTTGTACTAATGATGTTAATATATAATGTTGATTGTGTTTTGTTAGATGATCATGATCATGATGATGCAGTTAGTGATTTTGAATGTGTTTTTCAGTCAAATATGATGTTTGTACGAAAGTTATCATGAACGTAATTGGTTTAATACCAAATGATCATGATATTGTAAATTTGTAATATTTGTATTTCTAATTGTATTTAAAATTCTAAAATTGTAAATTTAATGGTATATATGTAAATTTCTAAAATTGTAATTGTAATTTTTAAAATTGTAAAATTGTAATTGTAACTGTAATTTTTTTAATTTGTAAAATTGTAATTGTATATATGTAAAATTCTAAAATTGTAATTGTACGTGAAATTGTAAAATTGTAATTGTAATTGTAATAATTCTAATTCTAATTATAACTATAATTGTAATTGTAAGTAAAATATTTGTAAAATTTTAATTGTATTAGTGTGAAATGAATTTATTACAATTTGTAAATTTGTAAATTTGTAAATTTTAAATAATTGTAAAATAATAAATCTAGAATAATATGATTTATTGTAACATAGTAAAGTTTAGAAAACAATGCAAATAAATTCCTATACTTTAGAATTATAATTATTTTATTATGATCTTAGATAAAAAAATTAATTAATTTATACAATACGCCATTGTTTTCGAGATCACCATAATACCAAATTATCAAGTAAATTATTGATTTTAACATTAACACAATGCAACAATTAATTCAAAATACATATTATATTACTATTTCAAAAAACCCATCTTAAAAAGTATAAATATTGATGAAATAACACATGTATCATATCACTCTCGGTTCTCATGATCACTCTCATTATCTTCTAGCTCGCATGGCATGATAACACGATTGTTCTCAAAAATATGTTTTGAACTAGGGTCATGTGTCAATACGAACCACCAATCCATATCCAACACATTTGGGTAAAAAAACATTTGGTTGCAGTGTTTAGGGAAAACATAGGGCTCCTTAGCTTCATCCCACATCTTTCTAGAGTTGATACATATCAACCTACTATCACGATCTTCCTTTACATTATTCCGATCAAAGGTGTCGCACCACTTGAACCTAAAAATAACACATTGGAAAGAAGAAAAATCCACTTCAATGATCTCTTATATCTTTCCGACGTAACCTAACGTCCCTCGTACTAGTTGTTGATCACGGTGGCTAGATCGACTAGATTGATCGAACTCGACTTCCACTCCACAATCTTCTGTGATGTTTCCATCATCGGCATTTTATGTGCGAAAATGGTGTCCATATGCCCACATAGATGGGAACAAATGCACCTATTATAAAAAAGTTAAAAAAATCATAGTGTCATGTGTCTTATAAATAATAATCCAACAATAGTTAAAATATGAAATGTAGATGTCTTAATATAAGTTTAAAATTTACATATAAATTAAAAAGATTATTACCGAGTTGCTACACCCAATCCATATGTTTAGTGCATCCTCTTCAGCACGCGGGTAACGACCGGTAGCACCGTATTTCTCTCTGACTTGGTCAGCAACCCAACTGTTGGGGCATATTTTTGGCACATTTTCTTTTAAATGATCGGGATAAGGCACACGGTTTTGTTCGTACAATGTGACCCATGGTTTTGTTGCTTCAGAATTGTAAAGAATGAATTTATTGATTGGTTCAATTTCTGCATTCGTTTATGAAATCAAAATAACATTATATAGTACTTAGAGATCAAAATATACATTATATCGAAGTTCAACATGAATATTAATTACTTTTTGTAAATTTGAAAAATTATAAGTTGCTTACTCTTTATCAAACACTTTTTTCCACTCGTTTGGAGCAACTCTCCTTCTCTTTTTCCTTCATCCATTTGATCGTCTCAAATCACCACACCTGGTCTGTTTTCGATCTTCTTGATGTACTCACTAGCATAGTAGAAAGACTCATACAATATGTACCCCTCTACCATAGACCCCTCGAGTTTTGTCCTTTGTCGAACAAAACCTTTCAATTTCTTCATATACCTCTCTAAGAAGAACATCCAACGACAAGAAACAATCCCAACTAATTCAACATCATCTACCAGGTGGATTAGAAGATGAACCTGTAAGTCCATGAAACTCGTCGACAGTTCCTTCTCAAGCATACAAACAATCTCAAATATCTCTTGTTGCCACCGTGGAATGCTAGCCACATGAATCTCCTTTGACGTGATCCAACAATGCAAATAATTTAGATATGGCACATCCTAGTTCTTGAGGGAATTCATGTTTCACACACCCACGCACAAACAAAGGATAATGACACTGCCAAGTTATAAACACGTGCAATAATATACAAAATTTGTTATGTTTTATGATCCTCGCATGGAATAAAATTTATTAATATAAAAAATAATAAAATCATGCTTTTGACAATATACGTACTCTTAGAAGATTCAAATGGTCATGCGATTTCAACCCCGAAAAATGGTCATCCACGGTGAAGTAGCACCGTAGTGAAGACCCGTATGAAGTTGGAACTGTCATATCCATTTTAAGTTCCTTTTCCAAAGATATATCATCTTTTTTTTAAATCCATGGGACATCGCCTTCTTTGAAAACCAATGAATTAGAGGGACCAGTGCCTACCTCTGATGTCGTACTTTCTAATCATCTTGGCCAATATTTCTTTTTAGTTTTTGAAGTAATAAGATCTTTCCTAACAACCAATGTGTCACTTTGTTTCGATGATATGTGCCTCCATAAAGAAGATGAAACATTTTTAACTATATGCATGGGATCTAATAAGTGGGCAATCTTAAGATGCTCCCAAGATGGGAGGTCATAAAAGATAGATTTCCTTTTCATCCCAATGGGAAATTTCTCAACATAGGTGTTGAAGAAATATGGATCATCTAACTTAGGCTCCCCATTTGAATCAAAAATTTCTATGAACTCCTTCTCCTTCTCTCTCGCACATGCTCTAAGCCATTCAGCTAGTGTCATTATTGGAGGCCTTTGGGTTCTCTCTCATTTACCATTTAAATCGGATGCTGATCTTCTGTAAGGGTGTTGTTCTTATAGGAATATCCTGGAGAAATCATAAATTGGCTTTCATAGGTCCTTGGACCATCTAGATTTCAGAGAAGGTCCACAACATTTAAATCCAACATACCCTTTTGTTACAAGACCTGTGATATTATATTTGTATAAATTAATTAATATGCATGGAACATTAAAGAATATCATCAAGATCAAAACAAATATTATTAGAACGAATTAAATAAATAATATGTAAAATAATATTGTTAAATTATATATAAACAAATCAAGAAATTAAACATGTAATTTACCAGAGCAAACTCCTAAGCCTAGATAATAATGTGTTGTGTAAGCACATATGCCATACAACATAAAAATCCTCTTTGTTGCGATGGGTCTTGATACATCGTATACATTTATCCCATCCCATAATTCCTTCAATTCATCTACCAATGGTTGTAAGTAGACATCCATATTCTTCACTTGTCTTATACTAGGGACTATGAGAGCCAACATAAGATGTTCATTCTTCACGGAAAACCATGGGGGGATATTGTTATTGATCACTACTACAGGACAAACAGAATAGTTGGTGTTTTGGAGGGAATATGGGTTGACGCCATCCATGGCTATGCTGAGTCGTAGACTTCGTACTTCATTCTTGAATTTTTCAGGCCATGTATCCTCTATATGCCTCATGGTTATTGAATCAGTCGGGATTTGCATAACTCCCAACTCACTTCTGTGTGAGGCATGCCATCCCTGCAACATAGCTAATTATTTGCAACGAAAGAGCCTTTGAATCCTTGGGATTATAGGCATGTGCCTCAATATCTTAAAATGAGGACTAGTACATGATTTACCCTTCTTTTTTGATTTATCATACCTGCCATGCCCACATTTCAGAAACATCTCTTTGTTTGCATATTCTCCTCTATATAGAATGCAATCATTTGGACATGCATGATATGATATGTACTCAACACCCAACATTTTCAACAATTTCTTTGCCTCTTCGCAGCTACTGGGAAAGACATTATCACTCAGAAGAACCTTATCTTTGAATAACCTGTAGTTGGTGATCATGGAAAAAATATATTAATATTAAATGTACATTAATGTCGATATAATTATTAATGTTCATAAAATTTAACATTTGTAATGTTCATTGCAGTGTACTTATTATATTTCAAATTTATATAAGGGGAGTACTTTATGGTAACATACCTCAAAAGTTTTGAGAAACATGTATTCGACAAGCCAAACTTTTCTTTCAAGTTGTACAGTAACATTTTTTTCCCCAACTAGGTAGACTTTGACTGACCACCACGTCCAAAGAGAGGGGTGGTGGAAGAAAATTTAAGGCTTTCGAAAAACGTGTCAACGATATGAGCATCATCCCCTAGCTGATCATAATTTTGGAATGCATATAACAAAATTGTCTCCATGGCAGTCATATCCCCTAAGTAATCATCCATACCAACCTCTATTTGATTTCCTCCATTGCCATCTTGTGAAGAATTACTGTTGTTGTAGTCATTCCTAATTGGTGAATCTGGACGTAGCAGGAATTGAATCGGTGGTTGATTCAACCATTCTTGGTATCGTTCCTCTCTGATTTTTTCTCTTAATTTAGTCTTCTCTCGATTTGAGATTGTCGTGGGGTGCAACGGAAGATGGTAGGTAGGTCGTTCATCATCACTAGAATCCTAATTAAAAAAAAAAAATTGAACATGATTGGTACAAAATATATGATATCAATTGGTAACCACGTTGACAATAATGCATGATTATAAATTGTTTTGAAGTTGAAATAATTACATATTAATCAATATATATACCAAAAAATTATAATTATAATTTCTATCATTGTCCTCGAATTGTGGGTAGAAGATGCAATATTGTTACAATTGGCATGGTGAAGCGACTGTCAATTTTCATCTACCAAATGCGCCTTGCAGTATGCAACTCTTGATAAGAACTTCCAATGTTTTGGAGAAGTTTGAATATTTTGTGCATCTGAACTCGATGTTGAATTTGCATGAACCTGCAAATTTGTATACATTATAAATTTAATTAAGTTGTGTGTGATTGACTTCATGGATAAAAAACATATATAAATTCAATTAGATAGTGAAAAAATAAAACAAATATGAAGTAAATATTACGTCTCCACATGGATAGGGAGAAATCCGCGATGGAATCTGAGAAATATTATGGAACGAGTTGGATTTTGAAGAATTGTCGATTCCATATAATATATGATATTTTCTCCTGGCATTTGAGAAAAACAACAATAAATTTTGGTGCACAAAATTCAATGTCATTCCGGTGCATAATGTACAAATAATAACAATGGTGAATTTTTTATTTTGTGCACTAGTGTTGTTTTATAAAACGACGCACCAGTGCGGTTCAATTAAAGGACACACCAGTAAACGAATAACCACAAATAAAAAAAGCACAACCCTATTTTCTTTAAGTGAAAAAAAAAACTGGTAAATTGAAAAATGGGCGGAAAAATATTTTCAAAAATCTAATCTCATAAAACATTTCTTTAAATACTCAACACTTTTAATTATTTCACTATTTTGGCAAAAAAAATTCAGCTAGAGATTTGCAGGATACATACCTGGAGAAAACAGAGCACGAGAGCATTGTGGAGCAAGGAAATACGTTCGAACATAAGTATTCAGACAATCAGAATTCCAAACCTCTGGTTAGTCAAACCCTGTACCATAGAATTTCAAACGATATTAGTAAGTTTATTATTTTTTTGTACTTTTTTCTGTAGTTTTTTTTATGCAGTAAAATAAGAAATCAAAATCTTTTTTTTTTTTTTAACTTTTTTGTGTAGTTTTTTTATGAAGTAAAATAACAAAATCAAATCTTATTTTTTTTTTTAAATTTTTTTCTGCAATTTTTTTTTACCTTTTCTACAATTTTCAGAAACAAAAATAAAAAAGAAATCCATTTTTACAAACAAAACCCTAGATTCTTTTTTTTTCTGCCCTTTCCTCTCCCTCTTTCTTTTTAATTTAGATTTATAGGGTTTGCATATTCATAATACATCCAACCCACGGGAAGAATTGTATATTCGGATCCCAATCCATGTTGGCCCTTGCATCAATCTTAAAAAAATACAGATTTTTTCGTCAATGCGCCCTGCGTAAATTGGTGCGCTCTGTTACAGCAGCTCACTGCGAACATATAGAGATAAAAATAAATAAAAAACGTTTTTATCAATGTGCCATATGTAACATATGGCACCAGTGCACTATTGCATTATGGCGCACCGCAAACGTGTTGTTTTGCAAAAAAACCATTTTAGAAACAAACCCTACATTCTTTTTGTTTCTGTCATTTCTTCTCTTACATTTTGTGATTTTAGAATTAGGGCTTTTCAATTTATATTTATAGGATTTGTATTGCTAAATATAAGCCTAAGACATCCAACCAACAGCATGACCTACATAGTCGGATCCCAATCCATGTCGGCCCTTACATTAATCTTAAAAAAATACAGATTTTTTTCGTCTTTGTGTCCTCCGTAACACAGCGCACCGGTGCGCTCGGTTATAGAAGCGCACCGCGAAAGTACAGTGATAAAAAATAGAAAAATAAAATATGTTTTTATCAATACGCCATATGTAACATATGGCACCAGTGCGCTATTTCATTATGGCGCACCACAAACATGCTGTTTTGCAAAAAAAAACCCATTTTAGAAACAAACCTTACATTCTTTTTGTTTCTGTCCTTCCTTCTCCCACTTTCTGTGATTTCAGAATTATGACTTTTCAATTTATATTTATAGGGTTTGTATTGCTAAATATAAGACTAAGGAATCCAACCAACGGGAGGACCTTCATAGTCTGATCCCAATCCATGTCGGCCCTTGTGTAAAATAAAAAAATAAAAAAAGTTGTCGGTGCGCCCTGTGCAGAATACCGCATCGGTGCGCTCTATTCTCCCAGTGCACCGCGCAAATAATGTGATAAGAAATTATAAAAAAAAATATTTTTTAGCACGCCATTTGTAAAATATACAGCTGGTGTGCTATTTCGTTATGGCGCACTGCGAACATTTTGTTTCGAAAAAAAGCTTTCAAAAGATACAAACTTTACATTCTTTTTGTTTCTCCCCTTTTTTCTTCCTCTTTCTGTGATTTCAGAATTAGGGATTTTCAATTCAGATTTATAGGGTTTGTATTGCTAAATATAAACCTAAGACATCCAACCGATGGGACGATTAGCATAGTCGGATCCCAATCCATGTGGGCACTGACATGAATTTAAAAAAAAACAGATTTTTTTATCGGTGCGCCTAGAGTACGTAGTGCACCGGGGCTCTTTATTTTACAAGCGCACCGCACACTGTAATGTGATAAATTTTTTTTTTTTTTTTATCGATGCCCCATATGTAAAATATGGCACCAATTTCTCCTAAAAAACTAATACTTAACAATTTTTATTATTTTATCATGGTTAACCGGTGCATTCATTGACATGTATCACACCGGTGCTCCTTGTTGACATAGAGCACCATACAGTCTATTATACTATTATGGCGGTGCATTTGGAAGAGAGACACGCACCATCGTCGGTGCGTAAACCATGAATGGCGCACCGGTTTTTTGAGATTTTTTTTTTACTTGAAAAGTTGACAATTTATTTATAAATATATTATTGAATGATATGGTTCAGGTTTGGAATTGATAAAGAAATGAGTGACAAGAGATCAAGTAACAAAAATTTTGATAACACATCAAGAAAAGCAACAAAGGCAAGTTCTTTGTAAATATTTTACAAAAAAATTATTTTTGAACTATATGTAAGTTTAACTAATATATATTGTTTACTGTGTATCATGCAAAGCCACAAAATGACGAAGCTCGATAATATTATTTATGATATAGGACCAGAAGAGCGTAAAAGCTTGATGGAAAAATTGGAAAAGGATGAATCAGGTGAATGAAAGAATACTATCGATCCAATATGAGTTTATTTTTTTAGTTTTCATTAATAATATAATTAAAATTATTAGATAACATGTGTTAAAAAGTCTATTAATTCACATATGTTTAATGTTCTACATGGATCAACAACTCAGAAAAGGAATGTTGTTCTAAGAATAGAAAAAAAATAGAACATGCAAATGAAAATGAATTGGTCCTTAGCTCATCTGGAGTGGTGCTAGAGGTTAACGAAAGGGGGAAAAACTTTTACAAAAGTTTGAGGGATCTAGTGGAACGAATGTATAGACGTTCTTTCCACTTACAATACAAAAACCAATCCAATGATTCCAAGAACCAAATTTTATCTAAACTATAGGAAGAGTTTCCAGAGAATTGGTCAATGAGACATGTCAGACTTTTAATAGCAAAAACGTACAAAAAAAAGAAAAGGAATGAAAAGGTAATATTCCTTTAAATGTTTGTCTAGAATTATTTATAAATATCAATTTTGTTATACTTACTTTTCATATATCAATATAAAAATTAAATAGTTTATTGTCATGTTACATTTTAAGGAAGATTATGAAAATCTCAAAAGATGAACGAGCTGATATCAGAAATATGCCAGTAGGAATGTCCAAAAAGGTGGACAAGGAGATGGTCAAAGAAATGGACAAAATTGCATCACTGGAGGAGCCATCTCAACAAAAACTTGCTTCAAATTTAATATGTAATAATTAATTTTTTCGAACATTAGGTAAAATAATTAAACAATTTAGCATTAAATATTAATTTTCAAGTATTTTCTTGTAGAAAAGAAAAGAAAATGGATCCCATTCAGCACATAAAACAGGGCGACAAGGAAGAAAATGATTGATATCTAAGTTTGTGAGTAATTGTTACTTCCTTATAATAACTTAACTAGATTTCATTTTTTTATTTTTTAAGTTGTTTTACAAAAGTCATCATTGAATGTCTTTAAACAGGTGCTAACATACAAAGAAGAACCATCAGAGGAATTGATTGAAATTGGGTTAAATATGAGTTGTGCGTATATGTTGAAATATCAAATTTAATTGTGGAATTTGTAAGCATCTATCGATCTTGTTTTACTTAGCTCCGTCTATAATTAATAGAAAAAATAAATCTTTTATATTAAATATATGATTTGTTATGGGGTATATAACTTGCAGGAAACAAAGTATGGCGCTGCGCCAACAGATCAAATCTTGAAAGATGGCATGTTACATGGTTTTGAAAGAATTTATATAGTTTATGAGTCAATTTTTGCATTGGTACGTCATTTATTTTCGATTTACATACATGTATATTATTTAATATTGCAATTTTTATTATTCTCACCAATGTATATACACTCATTACAGTTTATTTTTATGTTTGTAGATGGAAGGTGAAGAAGAAGAAAATAATCAACACCATGAACAAAACATTTTTGAAAATAACCCAAGTCATGGAAGTTGCTCTAACAATGACAACAGTTCAAGAGAAGAATGATGATCACTATGTTTGGATATAAAAGAAAGGCACTGTAGTTTTTGAAAAATATCTGTGAAATCAAACATTTTCTTTAATGTAATGGAAATAGTGTCCTAATTGAAAGATAAAGGGATACCAATAACTGTCCCATTTTGTATGACAAATAATGTCTTATATATATATATATATATATATATATATATATATATATATAGATAATAAAATATGTTTTAATTTATTATATTGTGTTCTCTATTGTCATTCTCAAATGCACTAATAAAAATTTAATTCATATGAATATTGTTATAAGATATATATGTGTCGACTTTTGATGAATAATGAATTTTAAAAAACCACAATAATTATGATATGATGTAACAAATTAATCCAAACATCCCATTGAAATCCATTAATAAAAATTTAATTAATATGAATATTGTTATAAGATGCGTTGAATTTTGATGAATATGAATTTAAAACAATCCCAATAATTGCACTATTACAGGTCGATGTTTCTAAAAAATAAAAAATGAAAACCGATGCGTGTATTCTTATACCGGTGCGCTTGTATTCTTAAGCGCATCGGTGCATTTTTATAACCTATGGGAACTACACAAATGCCAAAACCAGTTAAAAATATCGAGGCGTTTGTGCAGTACCACACTCCGGTGCGCTTATGTCTATATATGCACTGGTGTCGTTTTACAACCTATGAGCACTGCACGAATACCGATACCAATTATAAAACTCAGTGCATCTCTGTGATACTATGCACCAGGGCATTTTTGTGGCTATACACACCGGTGTATTTGGATGACCCATAGGCACTGCACGAATACCAATACCAATTATAAATCTCAGTGCATTTGTGTGATACTGCGCACCGGGGATTTTATGTGTCGATATGCACCAGTGCATTTGTATGACATATTTTCACCGCACGAATACTAATACCAATTATAAATCTTGGTGCATTTGTGTGATACGGTGCACTGGGCTGTTTCTATAAGTATACACACCGGTGCTTTGATACGACCTACGGGCACCGCTCAAATCCCAAGACCAATTAGAATGGCCCCATACATTGGATCACCAACACTATGCCCTGTGTTGTTGTATACCTTAACGGCCCGGTGCATTCACCTTCGACCTCCCTAGGGCTATCACTATAGGTACGCACCGATGTGTTAAATCCTGATTAGCGCACGAGTAAAAAAAACATCTGTAATAACCTCCGACCGCCCATTTTTTTTTAGTTGTGTTGAATTTCCATTAAAAGCTCTGCCAAAACCTCCGTATCCAAAAACAGATGTGGTAGCATATGTTTTTTTGACAATTTTGGCTAATTTTATAACACTAAAAACCTCCTTTATAACCTCCGCTAGAGGTTCTTTTCCTGGTTGTGTTCCTGAGTATCTGCAAATGGTATGGCCACATAAATGGTACATAGCAGCTAGAATGCCAATCGCATCTGAAAGGGGTTGTGGCCTATTGAGCTATGGAGATCTCTGTTGTAGTTGTGTTGGATGTAGGGGAGTCTCTCATCCCATGTGCATGGATGCTTCGAGTTGTACATGTGTATGCTAGGTCCTATATCACTAGTGTAGTCCCTTATTTTTGTTAGTATAGCCCCCTTATTGTTATTTTTGTACCGCTGTAACCCCCATATTGTTATTATTGTGCCCTTCATTATTATTGTTAGGTCGGCTATGATTATATTGTGAACCTATGGACTCCTATATATAGAAAGGAGATTTTGTCATTTGTATCATCCAAGAATTGTTCATTTATGTAATGTAAAGGAGGTTGTCCCCTTGAAGTGGTTGATTTCTAAGGCGTTGATCTCTCTTTTCTTCTATTTTTGGAGTTATTTTCATAATAGTGTATGATCATCCTATTGACGACCTCTGTTTGGCCATCAGTTTGGGGGTGGAAATCCATGGACTTCGTGTGCTTGGTATTCAACATCGACCAAATACTTGACAAAAATGTACTTAGTAACTTGTTGTGACAGTCTGAGATAATGGAATGTGGGATCCCGAAGTGTACCCACATGTGTTCAAAGAAGAGTTTAGTAGTGGCTTCTGCAGTGATGCTCTTCTTGTAGACCGCTATAATGTCCATCTTAGAGAATGTGTTGATGACCATGAAAACGCAGTCATTGAAATTCTTAGCAGCAGGAAGGCCCAACATGTAATCCACAGAGATAGATTCCCAAGGTCGGCTAGGAGTTGGAAGGGGAGTTTACATGCCTTGCTTCTTGATGGTCAGTTTGTAAATGACACAGGAAGTGTAGGATCTCATGAATTTCCCAACATCATGTCGAAGATTCGGCCAATAAAAATACTTTTACAACACCGCCACTGTTTTCTCTACCTCGAAATTTATAACGGGCTCACTGTAGTGGGCTTCCCAAATTATCTTGGCACGCTTACTTGAAGGAGCACAAAGGTGTCCCAGGTGGCATAGCAGTGCATCTTGGAGGTGAAAATTTGGAACTTTTTTCCTTCCAAGAGCGTCTGGTATGTGTTTTCGAATTCAAGATCGCTCTTGTAGAGAAGTGTCCATTTCAAAGTTTCGTGCCGATAAGAGTTGAGCATAGTGGTCAAAGCCATGACCGATGATCAACTGAGGAAGTATGAAATATTGTTCTTGCTTCCTTTCTTGTACTTCATGTTCAAATGTAATAGTTGCAGGTATGTGGACCATTTGTGATGGTGATCATTTTGCAACTTCCCTTGTGTCTAGATAAGCTGAAGGTGTTGGTGGTCTATGTGGATGACTGTTTCCTTCCCCATAATGTAATGTTTCCATTGTCAGCAGGCCTTCACAATGGAATAGATCTCTTTTTCATAGGTGGGATACTTTCAGCTTATGTACGAAAGTGTCTCACTATGATATGCCACTAGATGCCCCTTTTTAGTAAGAACTGCGCCAATAGCATAGTCACAAGCATATGTCTCAATCTCAAATGGTTTCTACAGGTTTGGTAATGTGAGCACTGGTGCAGAATAGAGGCGATGCTTTAGCTCGACGAACACCTTATGTTGGGATTCAGACCAAAAGAAATTTTATTTCACTCTTCCCTTGTTGACTTGACTCAAAGGCCAAGTGATATGAGAGAACCCCGACACGAACATGCGGTAGAAGTTAGGAAGACCCAGAAAGCTGCTGAGCTCTATTAGAATCGTTGGGGTTGGGAAATCTCACATGAATTGTATCTTAAAATGAGTGTCGCATCTAGAGTGGATTCCAGATGACAATGCATCACTTGTGGGTAGTCGTTATCCATCATCACACTCCTTTTTTTCTCAAGGGCCTCCTTGAGCAATATTTTTAAAGGATCTTGTGCTCCATCATCTTTCTTTTATTTCTCCATGGGAGGCCATCGAGGTTTGCGAGGTTGATCTTGCAAAGGTTCCACCAGTTTGATTCCTAACTCCTTGTAGCCTGACCTCGTTGGAGACATGTAAAGAAAAAAAAGAAAGAGCAGACCGCTCTGATACCACTGATCCTACCATATGTAGGAACACACTAAAATACATATATAAACATAAACAAATAGAAGCAACATAAATAAAACTTCATTTCATTAATATTAAAGAACTGAAATATGCTTACATACATAATGGAAATAAACTAGCTCGGGTGATGGTTAGTTATCTCTGAGACGAGATTGGGTGGCTACATGCCTTTGAACTGTGTTACAATGAGGCTCAAGGGCCTATTTATTATTGAGAAACAATGGAAAACAATAAACATCCAAAAAACTGACCCTGGGAGATGAATCGCCAAATATGTGGGCCCTATTGGGGTAAATTGGTACATCAACTTGTTGGGGTCGTAACTTTGGCATACAATCTATGTTTGACGTGCACAATACTTCATTAGAAAGATCTATCCTAGGAATACAATTTTTGACTCTAAACATCTATCAAAGATTCATGTTTTCCTATTTTCCAAAAAAATGTCGTTTAGGGCCTACATAGCTTTTTCAATTTTAGATTTTTCTTCATAAATTATATTCAAGTTTCTTCTATGTAATGGCTAACTAATATTGTATATTAAAACTAATTCTAATTTCTATACAAATGTTTAAATTCATTAATTTAATTTAATTAAATATTATTTTTACAATAAAATAAATTTAATTTAAATATTGAGGGGTTTTTTGGAGTGCATTATATTAGATATCATTTTTTTGGATTCAACAATAAGTCGGTAAGTCATTCATCTATAATCATTTCCATGAGAGGTAGTCTTAAGTGACTAATTTCTCATGATTTTTGAATAGTCCACTTAGCACTCACTCCATCAGGTGATGCTCAAAGGAGTGAAGAAGTGGGATTGAAACTAGTGAAATGAATCCCATAGTGTCAATCATCACTTTCGAGGCTTGCACCCGGTAACCAAGACTTCCCAGGAGGTCACCCATCCCAAATTGCTTCTAGCTCAAACACATTTAGTTGTCGAGTTTTCCCCACAATCAAGTCCACTTAGCTTGCCACCCCATTTTCAAAACCTTAGCAGGTAGTTCACCTCATGAACCATTCAAGTAGAGCTCCCTTCACTCTTTGCATTCAAGTATTGAGGGGTTTTCCGCACTGCGTTATATTCGATATCATTTTTTTGGGATTCAACTACGTTAAGTAATTCATCTATGACCATTACCATGAGAGGTAGTTGTGTAGTCGTAACTGACTAATTTTTCATTATTTTTGAATAGTCCATTTAATACTCATTGCATGATCTCCCGGGAAGTCCTGGTTACCGGCTGTAAGCCCCGGAAGTGATGATTGACTCTATGTGATTCATTTCACTAGTTTCAATCCCTCTTGTTCACCCCTATGAATATCACTGGATGCAATGAGTGCTAAGTAGACTATTCAAAAATCATGAGAAACCTCTCATAAAAATGGTCTTAGATGAATGACTTACTTAATATAGTTAAATCCCAAAACTTAATATCTAATATTTAATTTCATTTATCAAAATTAAATTGATTATATTTCCTTTCTACTGAATAAATTAAAAATACTTTTATTACAAAATATTTTCTAACCAATTAAAATAATTTAATATTTTAACAGCCTTATAATACTTATCGTCTTTAACTCATTCCTTTGAAACTTTGATTTTTATAATACCCGTGTAATAAAATAAATAGTAATAAATTTATCAAAATTAAATTGATTATATTCTTTTTCTAATAAATAAATTGGAAATATATTTTATAAAATCATATAATTTTTATAAGTAGATTTAATATGTTAAGTGTCCTTATCATACTTTTTATCATTTAGCTTATTCCTCTTTAACTTTGATTTTTATAATACCTTTACACAACCACTGCAATGGCTTCCTGTTTGAACAGAGAGTCCGTTTTTGACCTTGCCATGGAAAATAAAAACTGGTTGGGTGGATTGGATATATCATTGAATAGAAACGAAAAGGGGTCCAGCTTCAAAACCAGGCACTCTTTCAAAAGCACCCATTTGAAGTCAATCGAAAGGACTGAACTCGCCGGCCTTTCATTCTCACTGCAGTTAACAAAACTCCATATAGTTACAGGTCCAAGTAGTTATCTGGACTTTTCCCATCAAAAAACTCTTCATATAGTTACAGGTCCAAGTAGTTTTCTGGACTTTTCCCATCAAAAAGGTGCCCTGCTTGTGGATGGGCATTCCATCCTGTAAAGGTACCTTGTCACAGCCATGCCCAAAATACATATATACTGGTTTCATGGGGCGCCTGTGTTCAGAAGGGCCTTTATTTCCGCCATGGGATTTCCAGTTGGGTGTTCAGAGATCATTGTCCCGAAGCTTGTTCTTAACGCTGTCTATGTTTTGATCTGTATTACAAGTGTGGTAATCTATTGCCTCCTTCGGTTCCTGGGGTTCAGTGAGTTTCTCGAACCCGAGACCTCCTGTCCAGATGAAAACAACCAACGGTTGAAGCCCGTGAGCACTTCCGTATCTTCGCAGCGGATTCGTGAGCGGTTACCGGTTGTTCAGTTCGGCGCTTCAGCAGAAGAGGCCGGCGATGAAGATGTTACGTGTGCTTTTTGCTTAAATAACATGGAGAGACACGAGGAGATCCGAAGGCTACGGAATTGCAGTCATATCTTTTACAGAGAGTGTGTGGACAAATGGGTTGATCATGGCCAGAACGCTTGTCCTCTTTGTATATCGCCCTTCCTTTCAGACGATATTGGAACATAACTGGAAGAAGAGCGGAGGACGCTACATAACGGTTCGAATTTCTCAGCTTGTAGTAAGAGTAGAGATTTCACTCCCCACAGTAATTATTTTGTAAAGGCAAAGACATTAATATACTGAACTTCGAAATTTGAATTTCTGTTCTGGACTGGTTTTGAACTTATAGCCTTCTTGTAATCTTATTTCAAAGCATTACGATAAACGATGCAGCCTTCCGTTTTCTTAACGGTAAAGCGTCAGAGCAAAGAATTAATCTAAGAAATTACATCATGACCATGATATTTCAGAAAATTTTCTCAGCTGAAAAGGGCTTAAAAAACAATCAAATTTCTATTTACAAGAGATAATGGAAATGGCACTACTATGTGGGGTGTTTTGATTTTGAGACAATATTTAAGACAATTTTACAGTGAATTGTCTTAATTAGAGACAAAAATAAAATTGTGTATTATTTTAAATATTGTTTTTAAGTGGGTGTCTCAAATTTAATGTCTCAAACAATTGTCTCAAAATTAGTGTCTCAAACAATTGTCTCTATAAAGACAATATAGAACACATATTATTATTGTCTCTATAAAGACATAGACGTTATTGTCTTTTAATAGACAATTTCATTTGTTTCTCTAGAGACAATTTCATTTGTCTACAATTTGTCTCTGTAGAGACACTTTCATTTTTGTCTTTGTAGAGATAATAACATTTGTATCTTTATGGACAACAGCTGAGATCAAAAATGTATTGTCTCTATAGAGACTATATGTCCATAATTCAAACTATTGTCTCTCTAGAGACGATATGAAAAAATATCTTAAAAAAAATAAACAAATCATTTTAAATGTTATTTTAAGGTGGTTTCAACATTTCAAGTTCCCAAATAGTGATTTTAATTACCTTAAAATCTGTTTTTTATGAAAAGAAAAAATAAATTCCATTTTTTTTAAAGCTAACAACAATCATTTTAAATCTAAGTGAATACACAATTTCCCAAAACTTAACAATTTTGGAAAACAACCTTGAAAATAATAAGGGATCACACTTATATTCGCTGAAAATAAATTCATGCCATTGAATTTGAACATGCAAGATCCTCATAATTTGGAACTTCATTTCATGACTATTGTGAGGTAAAAGAAAAATGTACAATATTTCTCCATCTTACAAAGAGAGTTTAATCTCTGACATATAAATCAAAAAGGTTGAATCACATTAATGCTAGAAAAATAAATTCATATCCAGTGGTTAGCTCCACCATTTCAACACCTTTGTATAATTGGAATTGGCTTCCTTGATAACAAAAAATAGAAAAAATGTATATGCATCCGAATGTACAATTGATTGCCCAATTTACACTTAATTTCAGTGCTGTCACAAGGATGTTCTGTTGACAGAGGATTATCCACATATATTCTAGTTTTCTTACATTTGAGAGAGGAAAGGAATCAGGCTTGGTCTAATTCTTGTCCAAATCTGGGTGCTGTTGCACATTGTCTCTAGATACTTTATATTTAGAATTGGCCACCATATGACTTGAGCTGCTCAACTTATGTCCCTGCTCCTTGACAACCTAAATCTGAGTATTCCTTTCCAATTCCCCCCTCTCTTTCTTTGTTTCTGGCTCAGAGAAAGCACTGATATCCCTCGCCAGATTCCTCTGCTGAGTTGATTGCTTTATTTTATTGGGTCATTTTATTGTACATTTTTTTCCACCAGTATCATAATAATCATCATATCCATCGTTCTTAGACTTTTCAGCTGCATGAGGGTCTACATCGACAGAAAAGAATGTCATGAATGATCGCAATTCAAAAATCATAACAAATAACTTAATAGCCACAAAATAGAGTATGCATTATGGAATCAAGCCAAAAAAATATTAAGAAGCTAGAAGAGTTACTTACTCCCATTATCATCCATGACATCGAAGATATTTATTTCCAAGCACATAAAACAAGAAGAAAACAATTTATTCACAACAAGCTCATAATCAAAGTATAGATACCGAAATTGGAAGTGCAATCACACATCAATTTCTTACAAAGACTAGCCATTATCGCCTTTTCATATTCAGGGTCTGTCTCTTTCATATTCATGGTTTGTCTCTTCCTCAATTTTCTGGAAGCTGAGATATCACTTGGTTATGGAACAAACTCAATTTCTTCCATGTCCAATTGATATGATATATCTCAGCTTCAAGCATGTTGAGGAAGATACCAAACTCTACACATATTTGAAGACTACATGAGACATTTCTATTGAAGTCGTTTGGGTCGACAGAAAGGCCCACTCATCAAGTGGGGGTGAAGGGAGTCCATTTTCATCATTTGCAATTGCAGGTGAAACATAATCTGGCAAGGTAAATGCGACATGCAAAATAATGTATATGAAAAAAAAAATTAAAAACAAAAGCCTTGGTAGTAGAACATAGGGCAAACTTAGGTAACTGCTCTGGCACAATACCATACCTACACTTGCAGCTACAACAATATTTTTAGTGGTCTTCATCCATTCATCTACAATCTCTTTCCAGCCACTGCAGTACATCATACCGAAGAAGTAAGCACATTTATGCCTTTTAGTGTTCACTTAGGTAGGTCTAAGTCAGATTAAATAAACCATAATCAAAGCCATAAAGCCATAGAAGTTACTGCGACTAAAACTACATTTCTGCATAACCAATTCTTGGATTTCACCATTATATTATCCATCCATTTTCACCGTTGAGCATGCAAATGTGGAGCACATTCTGAAATCTAATTTTGCAAACTATGTCAAGGTTTAGCTCTTACTTTATTTTTTTTACTATATTTAGCTCTTACTATATTTTCTACGCTAAATTTATGTGGATTGTAGATTTTAAGAATATCTCAAGATTAAAAGATTCCTAAATATTTCAAAATGTACAATCCCATGTGCATAAGAATTCCCCATTTAATTCCCTATTTATCTAATGCTTATTCGTTTGACAGGGAAAGTTTAACAAAGAAATTATCGAAGACATTTTCGGGGATGGAATTTTCAGTGTGGATGGACAGCAATGGCAAAAACAACCCACGTTGGCTGTTGTTTTCCGAGAGAATGCAGTCAAACTTTCCAAAATTCTACACAAAGGGTGTAAAGCAGAACAAACGGTAGACATGCAGGTTAAATCCTCTACATATATCATCATCTGTACTAAAATCCCATTTCCTGTTTTCTCTTGTTCCTCTTGCTCTGGACAAAACACCACCCATAACAGTTGGAATAATAATAACCAATTGTAATGGGAAAAATACTGTGTAACTACTGTATAGCAAGATAACAGAGTTAGAATATGTTAGGAATTGACAGTATCGATGTTTTGTAATGAATGAATTTTAATAGGGTCTCCTAATGAGGTTAACAATGGATTCAATCTGCAAAGTAGCCTTTCGGATCGAGGTGGATAGCTTAAAAAATACCAACTCTGGAGCAGAAGCATATTTTGCAAAGTCATTTGATATTGCAAATGATATGCTATTTTGGCATTATTTTGACATTACTTGGAAATTGAAAAGATACTTCAACATTTTGTCAGAGGATACCTTGAGGGAAAACATCAAAATGATGGATGATTTTGTGTACAAAGTCAGTCACAGTAGAAGACATGAGATACAATATGTGCAAAATAACAGCGTAAGAGAATACCCTCACCAACTCTAGTCTTGAATTGGACCAAATCTCACAACTGAATGTTTGATTTTCCCTTTCCAAATATTCATTGTGTGCTTATAGTGCAGGTACTGATGACCTTGTTTTCCTGTCCCTGGCTTCAAAAATATTTACAGGTTAAACTAGACTTACTGTCTCGCGTTTTTTCATCAACTGAGAAGATTCCAGAGAGTAACTCTAACAAGGTTCTATGAGATATTGTTGTGAGTTTCGCTATAGCTGGACGGGAGACAAATGGAGTTTCCCTTTGTTGGTTATTTCACTTGCTTTGCAAGAACCCAGATGTTGAAAAAAAGATTCTTCAAGAAATTGATGGCATGATCAAGTTTAATCAATGTGTGTCCATGGAAGAATCTTTAACTATGTTTTTTGAAAGCTTGACAGGTACAGTGTTGGATAAGATGCACTATCTTCATGCGGCTTTGTCAAAGACCTTGCGCTTGTACCCTGCCATTCGTATGGTAAGAAACCTGTATATATGTTTTGGTTGGCATTTAGGTAAACCCAACATTATGTCAAAACATTATTTCCCATGAGAAATTATGTGTTTCTCGTTAGGGTTTCTCCTCAATCTTCCATTTTTAATTCCATGGAAAAGAAGATATGATATAATATACGCATATTATGGTTGCTTCTCTGCACTTTCACAAACCATTTTCTCTCGTAAAATAAGAAACATAATCTAGTGAGGTAATTTTGTGAAAATGGTTTGCATAAGAAACATAATTTGGCAAGGTAACTGCGACATGCAAAATAATGTATATGAAAAAAACAAAATATTTAAAAACAAAAGCCTTGGTAGTAGAGCATAGGGAAAACTTAGGTAAATTCTCTGGCACAATACCATACCTGCACTTGCAGATACACCAATATCTTCAATGGTCTTCATCCATTCATCTACAATCTCTTTCCAGACACTGCAGTACATCATACGGAAGCAGTAAGCACATTTACGCCTTTTAGTGTTCACTTAGGTAGGTATAAGTCAGATTAAATAAACCAGAATCAAAGCCATAAAGCCATAAATAAGTTGCTGTGACTAAAAATACATTTCTGCATAACCAATTCTTGGATTTCACCATTAGATTATCCATGCTTTCAACATTGAACCAGAAGGTTTTGGCTTAAAACACTGGATAAGTCTCTTCACCATATATTGAATTTCTTTTGAATTGTGCTTCCGCAACTGATTAACTTGCTTCCCTATCTGAATTTCCTGAATGGAACACACCATTTCAAAACATGTTGATTATTGAACAAATTGGAAGAGGGGTGTTTGACTTCAAATGACACGTAAAAGAACACCTCCAAACCCAAAAGAGAGAGAAATCTGTTTAACTCTATTTGTCTATGACTGAAAAAGCATACCTTGAGGGTTTCCACTATGAGTTGAATCAATTCCAATCTTCTCAAGCACTCATACAACTTAGTAATAGGCTGCAACACAAAAGAGGATTGACTATGGAGAGAGACAAATAAACACACACATCAAAGGAATATTTCTTGCAAGAATTGACTCAATAAAACTATCAGATATTTAACTTATAAGAAACACTACCGTATATGGGTTCACAATAATGTCTCTGATCTTGAAGACCTCTTTGAGAGTTGGGGATCCATCCTCAATTTCTTTGCTGAGGGCTTTGGCCTCATCATAGTTGTAATCGCTAATCCTAATCCCATCTATCTCACCAATGTCGTTGTTTGCCTTGTCAATGTTTTTGTCATGGCAACCCGTGATACCCTCCTCTGCATCCTCATCATCAATAATTTCATCATGGGGTTTAGCCAAAGTAACAGAAGTACAGTCACAACACTTGACGGTCTTCACAAGCCTCTCTTTTATTTTTCCACTTCCACGTTCGGCAACGTAAGCTTTTGTTCATTAAGAAATATCAGTTAGCATAGTTCCATAATGATATATATATATAATTTTTTCATGATTATATGTTTTATTTACAATTCTAATAAATATCACCTGTTTTACTGATTAAAGCCATGATATATAGTTTCATGTCAGATCATAATTTGTCTACTTACCAGTGGAGACATGTAGGAGGATTTGAAGTTTACGACATCGTTTGGTGAATTTAACAATATTTTTTGCTCCCTTTACGTTGACATTGAGAGAAATATCATATCTGCATTTTGCAAGAATGTAGTTGAAGGAAGATACACTTTATAAACACTTTCCTATAATAAACATAACTAAGTAACTAGATTTATTAATGCTTTCCTATAATAAACATAACTAAGTAGCTAGATTTATAAACACTTTCTTATAATCGACATAATTAATTAGGTAGGCAAGCTATCACGTGGCATTTCAATGGGTCGTCATATTGATGTGAAATTGTGCGAAATTGTGTAAAATCAAGAGATTTAATGTTCAATTTTACTTCTTGAATTTCTGTCCATTACAGTCCATTTGAGTATAGATAAAGATGTGCTAGGAGGACATGTAGCAGGCCTAGTGGTATAGTGGTAAAAGTTAGATTTTGGAATGGAATCTGAATCCATTTAAAGATTCCCGAAGAGAATAGGTAAAAGGCCTCATATGTATAGTGGTAGGGGCAATCGATAACAAGATGCAATCAAATTCCAGAATGTAATTTGAATCTACATAAATATCCTTGAGGAGGAGATGTTGTAGGCCCAAAATTTATAATGGTAGTGGCAATCTACATAAAAATAAGCAAAATTTCCAAGTAAGACAGGTTGTAGGCCCCAATTTAAATCTAAATTAACATAAATATACCCAAGGAAGATAGTTAGTAGGCCCACATGTATAGTAGTAGGGGAAATAGAGAGATGGAATGTCCAGAATCTAAATTCACATAAAGATGTATGGGGAAAATAGGTTTGAAGCCCCAATTGTATAAGGCTAGCTTTATTTCTTGGGCTATACATTATTAAATTTTGTTGGGCATATACTGCCCATGGTTGTTGGGTATATATTTCCCATGGTTAGATTTAAATTTAATCGTGGGCAATATATGCCCAACAACATTCAATAACGTATAGCCCAAAAAAGAAATCTAACCGTGGTGGTCCGTATATGCCCAACAAAATTCAATAACATATAACCTAAGAAATAGATTTCCCATACAACTGTAATGGAAATATGTATAAAAATGAAAGACAAGTAGTAGACCCAAAAGTATAGTGATAACATAAATCAATAAATGCCAGAGCCGGAGGACAAGTAGTAGGCCATATAGTGGTAGCAAAAATAAATATTAAGATGCTCGAGAAGGAAATGTAGTAGGCCCAAGAGGTGTCGAGGAAACTCTAGAGTGACCGAGTAGTTGTTGATTCCTCAAGGTTAAGTGAAATAAACAACTAAATAACTAGGTAGGAGAAACTAAAGAAACCTGTCATCGAGCACTGTGCTTGTTGCATTATTTACAATGGTGTCCAGATTTTCCCAGAGGTCTTCCCTGGTACTCTCTGAATCGATTCCGAGGCTATCATCTACCACAATGTCTCCAGCTAGTGGAACAACTTTATGCAATATGAAGCTTTCGAATTCGTCTCCATGTTGCTCCCTCAAAGTCTTGAACAAATCCAGTTTCATAACCTGTAGCAAGAATATAAATTAATTAGCTGAGTGGGAGGATATAATATCTTCGAGCAAGAAGCTCAATACTGCGATTTATTACTTCGTTTTTAAAATGGAGTCTGGCAGATGCCACATATTTCGCTCTTAGAAAAAAAAAATATGCTTAATGTCGGGCTGTGTACGTAAGATTTTCTCTAGGAAAACTATGCCAAGGTAAACACCAATTAGCTTCATGAAAACAAAATCATATATTTCAGTAAAAAATGGGCATTAATGTTTATAATACTTTAGAAAATGGGCATTAACATTTATAATAATTTTCCCAAGGAAACCAGTTGATTCCGACACTAATATGTTCTTGTCATTGAGAAACTCTAGAACGTTTGATGTCATCGATTGCTCTGTTGTTAGAGAGATTTGGCCCTCTGCTATGATAAATCTGACCTTTCTAGTTATAAATAACTGCAGATGTTACGTGTGGATCATACATATGCTACAATCCTTTTTATATGTTTCATCCGCTTCTTCAAACTAAATTTGATACAGTGCCAACTGTAGTAGCCCGATAAAGTAGGGGAATCCGCTATATCTGATCTTGTCCCTTTCAAGAAAAATATTGTTCTAGCAATAAACAATGTTGTGCAATCGCCATTTCAGTACACAGAAGGAGGCCACAAAGTCCTAATGGGATGCAACAAATATTAACAAATTGGAGTGCATCACTCAAATTAATGTCTCTCACCTATTCACAACAAGAAACCGTGTGTGTTTAATGTTCACAACTGCTCTATGAGAATTCAATAAATGTTCACAATGTAGTTAGGTCTGCGGCATCCCAACTGCACTCATGGCTCCCATTGGACTTTGAGCATGGTGTTAATTGGTGTACACCTTTTGTCAGTTTGTGAGGTCTCCAACTCATAACACATCTTCGAAAAAAAAATCTCTTCTATGAAGAAGCTTTGAACCACACAAATTGCAATTTTGAGAAATATACCAAAAACAATTTGAACAACATTAAAGTGATCCAAAACAAGATGCCATAATCATACTACAACAACAATCTTAAAAGTTGCTTGATTCCAAAGAAGATTGTCAAAATCAATACTGTGAAGACAATTAATTTTGAGAAATATATCAAAAACAATTTGAACAACATTAAAGTGACAAGGATGCCAAAGTCAATACAACAACACCAATCTTAGAAGTTACCTGATTCCAAAGAAGATGCCAAAATCAATACTGTGAAGAAAATTGATACAATGCCTATGCATCTAGCTTCAATAATAACAGTATGTAGATTTTTCCTCTGGATACCTCACCAACAACACTTAAATGCCCATGTGCTCATTGATATCATCGACACAGTCATCACTATAAGTCAACTTTCCCTTCTATCTCGTAAAATTTATTGAATTCTCATATATCCTCTCTAATGACAGTGTATATCTTCTCTGAACTCCTCACCCACACTACTTAAATTCCCATGAATGCCCCGTGATCATTGATATCATGAACACCTATGTTATCACCATTCATATTCAATCTTTTCCCTGTTCTTGAAATCGAGAATCTTGAAACCACACAAAAGTCTTGTAAACCTAAGCTGTTTAGGTGAGAAATTTATCAGTCTTGAATAACTAAGACATAAATTAGTTATCAGTCTTGAAATAATCCAAATTTACAAGAAATAATTAGAAACTTGAATAACTAAGACATAACTTATCAGTTTGATCAGGAAATTTGGATCAAGTTTCTAGTTATACGATAAGATCAAGTTTCTAGTTTCTTAGTTATATGATAATATAACTTGTATGACTTTTGTTTTATCCAAATTTACAGGAAGTAATTAAAAACTTGATAGGATTAAATCCGCAAATCACATTGTTCTGAATCATTGCAAAAATGGAAAACTTAAAATATAAAATATGATAATTCAACCTTTTTCCATAAAAATTATTCATGATTATAAATCATTTGATTATATATATACATATCTTGGAGGAGAAATATACATATTCTGATTCATCCACATTGTCAAAAACAAAGCTTGAAGTCTCTTTTTTTAACTCAAAAATAAAATTATACTTTTTATTAATATATAAAAAAATTATATTATGTATATGCATTATAATGCTTTAAAAATAGGCTAAAACAACCATCAAGAGAAAATCAAAATTTAGTGTTCACTTAGGTAGGTCTAAGTCAGATTAAATAAACCAGAATCAAAGCCATAAAGCCATAAAGAAGTTGCTCCTAGTAAAACGACATTTCTGCATAACCAATTCATGGATTTCACCATTAGATTATCCATGCTTTCAACATTGAACTAGAAGGTTTTGGCTTAAAATACCGGATAAGTCTCTTCACCATATACCGAATTTCTTTTGAATTGTTCTTCCGCAACTGATTAAATTGTTTCCCTATCTGAGTTTCCTGAATGGAACACACCATTGCAAAACATGTTGATTATTGAACAAATTGGAAGAGGGGTGTTTGACTTCAAATGACACGTAAAAGAACACCTCCAAACCCAAAAGAGAGAGAACTCTGTTTAACTCAGTTTGTCTATGACTGAAAAATCATACCTTGAGGGTTTCCATTGTGATTTGAATCAATTCCAATCTTCTCAAGCACTCATTCAACTCAGTAACAGGCTGCAACACAAAAGAGGATTGACTATGGAGAGAGACAAATAAACACACCCATCAAAGGAATATTGCTTGCAAGAATTGACTCAATAAAACTATTGGATATTTAACTTATAATAAACACTATTGTATATGGGTTCACAATAATGTCTTTGATCTTGAAGACCTCTTTGAGAGCTGGGGATCCATCCTCAATTTCTTTGCTGAGGGCTCTGGCCTCATCATAGCTATAATCACTAATCCTAATCCCATCTGTCTCACTAATGTTGTTGTTTTCCTTGTCACTTTTTTTGTCATGGCAACCCGTGATACCCTCCTCTACATCCTCATCATCAATAATTTCATCATGGGGTTTAGCCAAAGTAACAGAAGTACAGTCACAACACTTGACAAACATATTTACATTTTTCTATGTTTTCAAAGGTTTCACTATTCCAATACGTCCATTAAAAAAATTTCTTACACAGTTTTCTCTTAACTACACTTCTACAGTTAGATATCTATCGTAAATTCTACAAACCCCTTGAAAAAATAAGAGAAAACTTGCAATACATTGATTCAAACATTGAAAATTAAAAAGCACCAAAGGGCCCAACTTCTATGGCTACACCCAGGTTCTCTTTTTCCACTCGAGAATTATTTTCTCCTTGCGTCGCTGGAACTTGAAACTTAGTAGTTTGTAGCCCTTTACCAACCTCCTAGTCTTAAAAACTTGATCTCAGGCTTAGGAAATCCATCCGATTAACTTTGACCTGCAGAACTAATAACTTTTCTTCCATGTTTTCCAACTTCTTATCCATCTTGCTTTGCAACCATTCACACCACTTTTTTAGCCACTGAAAATTGTTTCCAAATTTACAAGAAATAATTAGAAACTCGATAGGATTAAATCCGCAAATCACATTGTTCTGAATCGTTGCAAAAATGGAAAAGTTAAAAATAATAAAATACGATAATTCTACCTTTCTCCATAAAAATTATTCATGATTATAAATCATTTGATTATATATATACATATCTTGGAGGAGGAATATACATATTCTGATCATCCACATTGTCAACAATAAAGCTTGAAGTCTCTTTTTTTTACTCAAAAATAAAATTATACTTTTCGTTAATATATAAAAAAATTATATTATGTATATGCATTATAATGCTTTAAAAATAGGCTAAAACAACCATCAAGAGAAAATCAAAGTTCATGATATGTAGAAAAGTTTTTTGGTGTCCAAAATATATCGCTAACATCATATATAGATGTAAATATAAATAAAAAATACAAAACATATCTTCCTAATCACGTGAGAATTTTATCTCAGGTAACAAAAAATAAAATCTTGTAGTCAGTGAAGTTGTATATCCATCAACACAATCTCTATGAAAGACTTGTGATAATATTCAGAGGTGTTTTCATCTATTTTCTCCAGGATCTTTCAAGTGCCAAAAATATTTTTAGCACATTTAGCACATATCAATCCTTTTTGTCCTCTTTCTATGAGGCACTACTATAATTGTCGGTGTGGATTTCTCATCACATTCAACACCCTCGTCACTATTTTTGTCTCACATTTGCTGAAATTCAACAATGGTTTCTTGCCAAGGTTCAGGAATGATAATTGAATGATTGCATTCAACAAATGATTCATCATGTGCTTGTATCTCCTCCTCATGTTCACTCCCAGATGTTTCACCTGATGATTTATATTGTTGGGATTCCTATACACAAAACAATTTAAATTGTTAAAATAACATTATACCTCCAATTAAATTATTGCATATTTCATAAGATATTATAAACAACTAACCTCAGATTCATAACCAGTAATTAATTTTTCCCCTCGATCTATCATGTGTTGTCGTAGACCTTGGGAAATGTGTAATAAAGCATATTTTAATTCTTCCTCTGAAGCTTCCTTCTGAAATTGGTGAACCTACATTAACAAAGATAATCATATTTATAAGCTATAAAGACTAATAAGATACAACTAACTCAATGCGACCATGGTTATTTTCCCTAAAATATAAAATATAATAGATGAAAATATTCACTTACCATGCCACCACGAATGCTATTATATCCACCAGAGCCTAATTTATGAGATCCAATACTTGACACCCTAGCTTGGGTTGCTTTCGTTGTATCTCGAAGTCGCCTTTTACCTCCTCTTCGTGCAGATGGCCTATAGTTTGGATTATTGTGCACCTTCCTTTTAAACTTGGCATCTTTCATAAGTTCATCCCATGTCACTTGGTCTATGATCCATGCTGGACATGGATACATCAAATTTTTTGTCAACTTTGACCTTAAATTGTCTCTTTTTGAGTGAATGTATTCACATGAAATATCTAGAATAATTTCTTTATCAAAAATAGGATTTCCAAATTCTATTACAACATCTTTAAATAGTTATTATTTTTTAGCATTTGTTTTCTTCCTCCAATCCATTTGGATGGTATTGCGAAACAATTTTTCTGCACGACGAAAAATAAAGTGATAAAATTTCAACCCCATTTCATCCTTCAAGACATTTCCTTCTGCAGTGAGTAAGATTGTAACTTCTTGCATTCCTTTTGTAGTCACCGATGATATTGTTGTAGTCTTGGGGGTTGAGGTAGATTCCCTTATAGGTACATCAAGCACTTTCTCACTTATTTCCTGCATTTACAAAGAAATTGTGGAACTGTTAAAAATACAACCAAAATATGAAACTATTTTCATTTCTAAATTAATTATCCTAAACGTAACAAATGAAATTATAAAAAAATTAAAATAATTTTACCTGCTCATTTGAAGTAGGAACTGCACTCTCCAACAATGGCATTTCCCATAACTGAATTTGTTCAACCATTTATTGTCTTATTTGAACATTTTTAGGAGTATCTGGTAGGAGCCTTAACATTCTTGATTGTGAATCTATGAGACTCCTCAAAGAAACTTGTTCCAGTCTTGGCGGGAGAATTCTAACTGAACCCACATTTGATGGATTATTTATTAATTCTGATGTACTCCTAACAGGAGCATGCAAGTTCAATTCAACAGGGGTACTAGGAACATCAATATTTGATGTAGAGGGCATGTTATGGGGTTCTGGTCTAGGTGTCGAGGGAATAACATAACCCTCTATACCAACAGATTTTTTACTTGTTGGCGTCACCCTAGAAACATCCTACAAGGCACAAATATAAATAATAAGATGGAATAAAAGATGAATAAATTTGAAATATGTAAACTAGGTTTGGTCTTCATAATGACATATGTAATCATGATTTTATGTAATTTATGTAAATAAGGAAAAATGAAATCATTTTTGTTATGTTTGAAGGATGGGTTTCATGCTCAAGGATAATATAGATGAATAGCAGGAAAAAAATTTGGTTTTCAAGTTCTTGTGGTTATTGTTTACTGAATAACTTGCTAGATTATCCACAGTATCACGAAACATTTGTCGATGTTTCGAATCCCAACGGGGATCCATCTTCAGGACAATGGAATGATGGATCCTTGTTGGGATTCGAAACGTGGAAAAATGTTTCGTGATACTGTGGATAATCCGACAAGTTCTTCAGTAAGCAAGAAAAAATTAAAATATGAAAGACATTTTCCATGGTTGAATGCATCTTAGTAAGAAGGCATCATGGTAAGCATACAAATTGAAGCAAGAGCTCATAGCTGAAGTAAAAGTATACAAACAAATAACATAATCAAGTAAAAGTCACCTCCATTGTTATGCCCTAGATTTCTCAACAAATAACATAATCAAGCTCACACAAATAGATTGTTGAACCTTACATTTTGCATAACATTGGATGTATTAGGGGGCATAAATGATACCTGCATGGCAACATTTGATGTATTGAACAACATAAATGAATCCTGGATGCCAACAAAATGCATGCTTAGCAAAAACACAAATATTAATAAATATATAAAGTGAAATAAGTTAATTTAATGTACAAAAATATTGATCAAGCTTTACCACTATCATAAGCTTAGATGTATTGAAAGGTGTGATAGGGGTTGGAATGACTTTAGAAATTGCATGCATTCCAAAAATATAAATTAGCATAATATAATAAAGAACATAAGATAATTGAACCTATAAAATACTTATTCAAGCTTACCTCATGCATCATCATAGCCATGTCTTGCCCTCGTGCATTTGTTAACATTTCCATAAATGCGGTTAACATCATTGAATCCCCCAGTTCAGAAGTAACATTCTTAAAAAAACACATAATAACATAAAAATAAGAAAATATTGATTTGAGAACATATGCTAGTCACATTAATAACAAAATTCAAATTCACTAGCACATGAAAAATAACATAAACAAATTTCAATATGTTTCAATACATAAAAAAAAAACATAAACAATACTCAATATGCAAAGTTTTTTTTAGGTTTACAGTATTATGTTTCTCTTGCCTAGGTGACAATGGCATAAATTAAAGGTGTTCAAAAATTCAATTAAGAAATTGAAGTGTAGTAGATTAGGTGCCTCCACCAAATATATATGTGCTTTTCAATTAAAACCTTAAACATTCAAATTACTTAATGTCCATTACAATTAGAAACTCAATACTTAACTGTAGTGAATCCTTACAAATATCTTAAAATAAACATAATGATCAAAAAATGTCATCCTCACATGAGATTTCCTCATCTGATGGCATAAATACCCCATCATTAATGGACCCTAAATCAACAAATAAATTAATACCATCATTTTCATAGTCTTCACCACCTTCAACTACAGGTAAATTAAAATCAATAAATTCATCATCTTCATGCACTTGATGTCCATGTGGTTGGTCATGTCCTTCAGGCACTTCAGTAAACTCGTCATGATCTTTGTCTTGGTCATATGCATCATTGACAATAACATCATCTCCATCTTGGCCATCTATGTCTTCTGGAGGAACTTCTACATCTTCAAGTAAATCATGGTCCTCTACATCTGGAACAAATGTTACTCTTCATCCCCTTGGATCATAATCAATCACAAATGACCAACCAGGTTTTTCTAAATTTGGAATGAGAAAAATTTGGTCACATTGACTTGGAAACACATAAGGTTCAGAAGTGGCTTCAAACCTAGATGTATTGATCATATGGAATCCATTATTATGGAGCAAGATAGTTTTTTCTTCTCCCACTTAGATAAGATTGTACCATTCAACACGAAAAATAACTTTCTTGAAAGACATAAACTCAAGCTCTATAATATCCTCCAACACTCCATAGTAGCGAAGTGTGCTTGTGATTGGTTGTCTATCATTTTCATGTGAACGACATTCCACCTCAAATGATGTTGAAACTCCACAATCATAATTTTGTCTCTTTTCATCAACTTTTTTGATGTGATAATGATGACCAAAATTCCACATTCCTTTGTAATATCTTACCTAAATTCATAAAAATAATAACTAATTAGATTCAAGAATATAAAAGTTAACAGAAAATTTATTAAATATATGCAACATATTAATATATTCACCTCCCCATTTATAGATCCTTTAATGAAATTCAATTGTTGTTGTGTCACTCCATCCTTCCCTGTTGTTTCCTCATTTTCAATATTGGTCTTTAGCCAATTCCATGAGCATCTATCTGGCCACTTTCTTTTATGGCTTGCAGGAAATCCTCGATTAGTGTTTTCACCATCTCTATTATATATATTGGTCCATGCATTTTCATCTTCTAATTTCTTTTGTTCAGCGTACTTCTCCATCTATTCCAACATAAATTCAGAATTGTATTCAACATAAAAATGTAATGCCTCCCACTCCTTAGCATCTACAATGAAAAATATTTTTTTTCAATGAATTAATAATTATTTATAGCCATGTATTATAAAATTTAAGATAAAAATAACTACTACTAACATTTTTTTTACCTTTTATCCCCTTTGAATTCCCTTCACCCTCTAATTTTTCTCCTTCAAATGATTGAGATTGGTTATAATTCCATAATCACGGAGCTTCAATATGAAATTGAGGTAAGTACTCACTCAAATGAACCATTGCCTGGAAAACCATGTACCCCTCGACTATGGACCCTTCTGGTCGAGCCTTTTGCCTCACAAATTGTTTTAAGACCTTCATATGTCTCTCCACGAGCCACATTGTTCAAATATGAATAAGACCACATGATGGATTGAAAATACCTCAGATAATTGCATAATTTGTAAATAGTCAAAGTGACATCATGGTCAAAAGTACTTGGTATTGTTGTAGGCAACACATACTACATGACCATTAACAAATAACCATGTTCAAATATGCATGAACTGATATTATCACTAGGATATACAATTTTCTAATTAAGATCCAACAAATCTAACATGTGACAACGTTACCTTTATCCAATTGTGCCAATCATGTGTTTTTAGGCCTGATAACTCTGATCCATCTCTTGTGAATAAGTTTTTTAATGTCGCACCAAATCTAGAAGGAAATCTTATGTTTTTCATAGTAGAAATGATGTTTTCTTTCTCATTTGATGTAGAAGTCCATGGAGCATGAACAAATGAGTTGTCTCCATGCAACCACATGTTTGGCATGATATTGGCAACTCGAAGGTCCTTTCTTAACTTTATTTGTGCTTCAATGTTAGTTCCATTTAAATGTTTCCACAAGCACTCTGCCACATTTTTCCCGATGTGCATAGTATCCAATAGGTGGGCTATTGGAAAGTTCTCATAATATTCTGATTTGTAGAAAATAGAGAGTCTTTTCATTCCTAGGGGAAAACTCTTCCCTTCTTTTTTGTCATACATTTCTTTCCACCTAGCAGGGTTCATCTTTATTGGCTTCCTCATTTCAACTTCCTTTCCATTGAACGTATGTTTATCACGCACTCGATGGTGATGATTTTGTGGTAAGAATTGTCTATACTCATCATATACAGTTTTATTGAGATCCTTTGATTGCCTATGCAACAATTTTGGCCCACATGATGGACAGCCATGTTTCCCCTTTGTTTGTAGCCCTAAAATAAGATTGTAAACCAAATTTAGTAAATACTAAAATGAAGACAATATTTATAAATGTAATTTATAATACATTACAACAACAAATATTACCACAACAAATAGAGAGCCCCGGGGCGTCATGAATGGTCCAGATAAGAATTGCATGAAAGAGGAAGTTTCTATCATTGACAGGTCTTGATACATCATACATATTTACACCATTCCATAATTCACGAAGCTCGTCAATGAGGGGCTCCATGTATACATCCATATCCTTTACTTGATATTTTCCTAAGTAAACAAAGTGTTCTTTATTAGGATTAACTGAATTGAAATATTTTTATATAAAATTCAAGAGAGAATTGCATTCATATGTTCTAGTACCTGGTATGATAAGAGTTAACATTGCATGTTCCTTTTTCATTGCCATCCAAGGGGGAAGATTGTTGTTTATAATTAACACTGGCCAAATAGAATACGTTGTTCTAAGATCTCCAAAAGGATTGACACCATCCATTGCTAGAGAAATTCTTGCATTCCTTGGCTCATTTCTTAAATGTGGGCATTTTTCCTCAATATCTTTCCAATATTTACTATCCGCAACCATACGCATGACACCATCTTGGCTTCTCCCTTGTGCATGATAATCCATATATTTTTCCAACTCCTTGCACTTGAACATTCTCTCAAACCTTGGCTTTATTGGAATGTGTCGTAGTACTTTATAAGGAACCTTCTTGGATACTTGATCTTGACGGTATCTATTTGTGTGACACACTGGGCATTGTTGTAAATTTGCATTCTCTCCATAGTACAATATATGGTCATTTGGACATGCATCATATGTCTTGTACTCCATTCCAATGTATTTCATTATTGAATATACTTCTCTATGATAATGAGGAAACTTATTGTCCTTTGGAAGTATTTTGTTTGCCAAAAGTCTGCATAGTACAAATAATTATTTTTATAAGTATACACAATATTCAAAAAATTTAAGACATCTAGAGCATTAATTTATAGGAATATCAAAACCAACCTTAATATATAAGTAAAGCATGTGTTTTTCAATCCATGTGTAACCTTCAAGTTCAACAATAACATAAGTGTCGCCAATATAGAAGATTCAACATTTGCAAAAAGAGGCATCCTAGCCAATTGAGCGAGGGGTGAATCAATAAGTTCTTCAAAAGATGTGTAGAAGTCCTGGATAAATTCATTAACACCAGCCTCATTTATCTGTGAAGTGGTTTCATCCATAAATGTGTTTTTTCCTTCATCTTGAGAGTGGCTACTATCAATATAATCCATAGGTTCTTCAGGAATATTGAGAACCAGAAGCGAATTTTCATTAAAAAAAAAATCAATTCAAATGATCAATAATAATGTATTAAATAATGTGCATATTTATTTATTATAAGAAATTTTTTTTCCTAATTATAGTATACCTCTTCTATATAAAATCCATGGTCCAATCTATGGATACCAACTAGCTTTCGCTTCTTTAGTTTCCTATTTTGGCACATTTTGCAACTGCAATATATCATTTCATTAAAGTATTCATCTGTCCCTGGAACAGGTCTTGTTGCCCGTTCATCTGAATATTCAGATGATGATGTGCTATTTTCCTGAATGCACCATGTACTATGCTCAATAAGACTGCAAATTTTAACTTGATTATTAATTCTTTTTCGATATAACATGACCAATGAATAAACCTAGGGAGTGAATCTATGAATATTTAATTTTTTAGTGTTGAGTGAGCACTGAAAATCTGTCCAACACTTTGAGGCAACTCTCTCAAAGTTTTCCAACAAGCCTCTAATTGGTCACAAACAAACTGTTGAAGTATCGTTTTAGAGTTATTTCTAAAAATAAAACTAGTCTCTAACTAAATCAACAACATAAATACTACAAATACCAAAAACACAATAAATACCTGGTCTGCCATTTGTATATATTCCAAGAAAGTAATGTAACAAAAATCTGCAAAGAAAAATGTGTGGATGTTAGTTAGGATCATTACATAAATAACTATTGAAATATATGACAACGTGTATACCAAAAAAACTTTTACTATTTTGTTTCTAATTGTAAATTCACAAAATGCAGGTAGACAACGAATAATAAGTGCTCTTCAATGGGAAATGGGACTCGTGATGAGAGCTAAGGCATTTCTAAGTCACCTCATTAGGCTTATACAAATCAAATTATTGTAGTTACATTGTGATTTGATGGCCTAATATTCATAGAGAGCCACATAAATTTTTCCAACAACCAAAAATCAAATGTTATTTTGTTTTGAGATGAAGGATCTAGGTGAGTTGCATTATTACTATGAAATTCTAATGACTAGAGATATGCATAATTATAATTATCAAAGCATTTTCTTCAAACAATTTTGAATGAAGGACAACAAGCCTATATCAATTTTTCTCCACCAAAACTGAAAATTATTAGACAAAAAATAGCTATAATGATGTTGATTGGGTTACAGAAATTGATGGAAGAAAGTTGATGACAAATTATGTCTTTAATCTATGCGGGGGAAAATCAATTGATGTAGAAGACAATAATTTGTTGCTTGACCAAGTCTAGATGGTTCATGATCTTACTTGTTGGTCATAGAAGTGGCACATTGATTTGTTGGTCATAGAAGTGGCATATTGATAGTGGTTACTTGGATGGATGAGATGGTTTCTAGAAGAGTACTCCCCTTGGATTGTGATGAGCATAGAAAATCACTAGACCACTAGAATGAGAGAAGACTAGAGCCCAACAACCAATGAATAGCCTAGGACTTCCCCAAATAAAACCCAAACTCATTGGAGGAAGAAAATACTACCAACAGAACTGGAAGACATGCACATACAAATAAAAAACTATAGAAAACTTACCCCAGTCGATGACAATGCCCAAAGGGGAGGATGATTTGAGGGAAACATTATTATTTATAAGTATTACCTTCTCCGAAAGCCCAAGGAAATCTAGAAAACAAATGGAATAATTACTTGTTGTCTTTGTAAGGCATTCATGGAAACAACTAATAAATGATATCAATTGCATGCCATATCCATACAAGGGTTATTTGCAACCATAATTATATGTTTTTGTGCAACTTTAATGGCCATACTGCTCACAATATTCTTCTTGCTACCTCAGTTGACCTCAGAATGAAATGAAGATGATAATGATGATAAGGACTTATACATGCCTGTGTAGATTGCTTTAGCCTAGTTTAAGCTATTTTTCCCTTGCCCATGATCTTCATCAAAGTTTTAGCACAATACAGATGTATTCTTTGATGAAGATCATGGGCAAGGGAAAATTATCTCAAACAACATCTTTAACTAGGCTAAAGCAATCTACATAGGCTTGTATAAGTCAAAGTCTCCACAAAGTTTGTGAGAAACATCACACCAAAGGGCACATGGAGTGGAAGGAAATCACAAGAAAATTTTCTCGGAGTCTTTGTTATGATGTGGTTGTATGCTCGTTGCAAAATAAAATTAGGAAAAAGCTAGAAGACAAAAGAAAAATACACATTTTTTTAGGGCGCAGTGAAGATTCCAAGGTGTATAGGCTATTTGAATGAGGAAGTAAAAATAAGTCTTTGATAAATATTAAATATAATCTGCAAGAAGTATCAGACTATATTGTTGTACCATGGCTTGTATTAAAAGATAATGTAAGAAAGGTCGCAGAAGTAAAGGAAAGAAATCTAAAACATGAAAATATGACCAAACAAACAATAGGTGATGTTGAGGAAGCTAGTGCCAACAAGACAAACAGTAACAAATCAAACCAAAGTTCAAGATAATTCCAAAGTCGTATCTACATAAATAATGATTATGGATTCAAAGTTCCAAGAACTACCTACAACTAGTGAAGAAGTCTGGCAGTCAATTAGCCTACAACAGTCAAGTGTATATCCAGGAAGTGTTGCTTTTGAGTATTGACTCACACGAGTCTAACTCATTTGAAGAAGCGAACATAAAGAAAGAGTTGCAGAAATAAATTCTAGAGGATTATACCAAAATACAAATAAATCAAACTTGGGAGCTTGTGTAGACTTTGAAGAAACTTTGCACTTGTTAGATGAATACAATTAGGTAGGCATAGGTGTGAGATTTATTAAGTGGATGTCAAAAGTGCCTTCTAGAATACAATCTTTGCAGAGGAAATGTATATGCATTATAGCTCATATGGACTGAGGTAGGCTCATAGAGCCTTGTATGCAAGCATTCATGACCATCCAAGGATAATTGTTTTGGAAACTTGTTAGATTGTCAAAAGAAAAGTGAAGGATGAAATATTGATTGCATCTTATATGTTGATGGCATCATTTCAATGAATCCAACTTCCAAGAATGATGGAAGTGATAAAAGATGAGCTTCCTGCATAAAGCTATTGAAATGATAGCTCCAATGTATTTAGATTTTCCAAGCTAAGTATGTAAGGAAGATATTGAAATTTGAAACATATTTGACATTGCTGATGATAAATCTGCAACAACTCCTATTGAAATGGATATGAAGTTATCGATTCTTAAAGACTCAAAGCTAGTGGATGCAACACTACATAGTAAATTGGCAGAAGTCTTATTTATCTTATCACTATTTGATCGGATTCAAACTATATTGTTGGTGGCATGATATCATGATTTATGGCTTTCCTCAATAGATATTCATTGGAAGTTAGCAACATGGTTTTAATTATGTGCACAAATATGACACTAAGCTGCTTGATCTCACGCCCATTTATAAAGGATTTTGTGTTTCATGCCAAGACTAAGATGGTCATCATCCCTTATATTAGAGAGCAAGAACAAACCATGAAGATTGACTTGATCTATTTCAGGTCTTAGATGCATAGTATTAAAAACTGGAATTGGCGGCTAGACCGATCCACCTAATAAACTGGTTTTCAAACCAGAACCAATCAAACTGGGACTGGTTAGATCTCAATGAACCAGTTTAAAAAAACAAAAAAATTAATGAAAAAAAACTATTTTAAATATTTAAAACCATAATTCCAAACCAATAGACACAAAATAAGTAGAATTTGTTCATATATATACCATGTAAAGGTGAATAGATCCAAATGGCACCAAGTGCAATACATAAAACTTTCCTATTTTCGATCAGGCCTAGAAATGGAAAATTCTATATAATATCCTGCTTTGAGTTCTCTCGTGGAGTCTGAACTAACGTCCAGTCTAGTCAGAAAATAAAACTGCCCAATTGCTCAGCCAGATACAAAAATATGATTAGAACCCAGATAATCAATCGCACATCGTCAGTTTGCTCAAGTAGCAATAGGGATGTCATTCAAATAGCTTAGGGATGACTCAAACTAGAGGATAACATGTCTAAATAGTCAATAATGGTTCTCTAATACGCCCTATAGATCAAGAACATGGAATTGGCCTCTCGGCCTCTACCTACAGTTGAGAGAAAGAAGAAAAAATACAAAGAGGTCAATCATAAACTCAGTAACAGTCTTCAAACACAATGTGTGAGTTTCACAACTTTACTGAATTAGAAACATAAACAAATGGCCAAAAGAAGCATTGAAACATTGATAATGAAAACAAAATAAAGCAAAATTTTGACACAACACTGGATCAAATTTACTGCAACATAACTTCTTAGAATCTTGTATGAGGCATAGAATATACCCCTGACACTGAGAAGACAATACTAATTCAATCATTTTCCAGTTAATGCATACAATAATTTTATCATTTTTCGGTCTAGAGTGCCAAACTAAGTCAGTTTTAGAATGGAAGAGGGACAAATATCCAACGTTGCAAGCCTCTAAGTCAGCTCACCAACACCTCCAAAAGAGAGAAAAAAAGGCCAAATAGGTAGCCTTGACATTATTCATAGCCCATTCAGTCAATGTGTATGGGATGACAGAATAGTGGAGAGAGATGAATACTCTCACAGATTCAATTGGGCACAACCCATTCAAGCCAGAGTCTAAAAAGCGCAGACAATGAAAATAAAGACCCACATTGATTCAGGTACCTGCTATAGATTTTTCCTTTAGAAAAACATCAAACATTCTTAATATGGTACCTGGTTTGGTATGTTGGCTATTCTGGCTTGGTTGAAAAGAAAGCGATGCCTCGTACAGTACTTGAAATTTTTAATATACGAGTATTTTTTTAGTAACAACCTAAAAAAATCCACACCATACATGATCTGTCCAAAAATTGTAAACACCTAACCATTGAGGCCACATTGGAAAAAGGAGTCATCAAAAAACAGTTTTAAGGAAATGGGTACAAAAATTCCTTCTTTGATTTTGATAATTTCTGTTCTCTGGAAGGAAGAGAGTGGGGATTAAAAGCAGATAAAGCCACAATCCCACAGGATGCAGACACAGACACAGACAGAGCACTGAAACCTTGCTTCCAGTGGCAGTGAGAAAGGGCTGTAAATCTATGAAATACTCTGTACCATCACTCTCTATGAATCAATCAACATTTTTTCACTCTACAATAGATGTTATTGTTCGTGTTCTGATTTGCTGCTCCTTATTTCTATAACATAGTATATTGAAAATTAAATAAATAAAAAAAGGACAGTTCCATGTTTCTAGGCTTCTTCATAGACCTGTTTGCCGTTTGAATTTTGTGATGTAATCTCCACTTACAGTTTTATCAAAGCATCATATAATCTTGTTATTAGCTCGGATTTCTTGCTGTTAGAAACCCTCTATGTAGCAAAGGTTTCCCCACTATAGCTTTTGTTTGTCTAACAGATCAATACAATATATATCGAATATCATTTTATGCTTCGATCTATAAATGTACAAAAAAACACAAAATGGAATAAAAAAAGGTTTTGAACACATGAAACAAATCTAGAATGCAAACCTAGCGTTATGTAGCCTCTCTTCTAAAATACAGAACAAAACATGCGCATTGTTGCATAATGTAGGTTAACAAGACTAAAACAACCCACATTGCAGTACAAGAGCTTAGGCTTACGATTAGCCTCAATAGCTAAGAGGTTGGACTCAAATTGTCCTCCCTGCCTAAGGGGGATTGTTAGCTCTCTGTGTAGGTTGTTTGTTCACCCTCAATAGCTAAGAGGTTGGACTCAAATTGTCCTCCCTGCCCAAGGGGGATACCAAAATTTTCTACTCATTGTTATATTGCCTTACTAGGGAAAGACCTTGTCAAACAGGCATTCCTCCATCAATGAGGAACTTTATAATATAGTGATGGAAGGAGTCCATGATACTCATGGCTCCCTCTTGCAAGATGTAGAGGTGAAATGCAAACATATATGTATTACATGCAGAATTCCCCATATTGCTTGAATATTTTATTATTTTGTTTATATATTAAAAGAATGCAAACATACAAGTATGATGTGAATTTTCAAATAAAAATATTCAAACATCAAACTTCATAATGTTAAAGTTTTTCCAAGTAGATAGATATGATTAGAGTTCATGTACAGTCATAATATTACATTTGCATTGCATTGGATTCTATCACACCTACACATGCTAAAAACATGTCCCTTCCATCCCAGGGTCGCCCTTTCAAATGTAGTGCAACAGGACAATGTTGGCATTACGTTTTAAAGGAAGAAAACCGAGCTTGATATCACATTGAACTTCTATAAATATATAGAACTCTTACTCACAAGCATTCAATGCATTATCAATCCTAGGACTCTGTTATTCCTAGTGTTGTTATAAAGTACAGAGTATTATTTCTACATTGAGGAGTTTCCATGGCTTACTCCAGTGATAATTTTTGTCTTGTATTTTTCGTATGCACATTTTTGTTCTCTTCGTCTGTGGGTGCTGCCACCACTATAACAGTGGGAGCAGGCATGTCAGGTACTTAATAACTTATCCAGTCTTCACAGGTAATTAAGTATAGGCTTCAGAGTAGGTTCTGATCTTTTTGTTTGCAGGAATAATGGCAACAAAGACCTTATCTGACAATGGAGTCAAGGACTTTGTAATACTATAAGCAACCAATCAGATTGGGGGAAGAATGCACAAGGAAACTGTGGGAGGTTATACAATAGAGATCGGCGCTAACTGGGTGGAGGGCGTTGGAGGCAAGGTCATGAATCTCATATGGCCTTTTGGCAAGAAATACAAGATGAGGACCTTCAAATTTGATTGGAGCAATCTCAGTTACAATATCTATCATCAAGACTAAGTTGCCACTAAGCATAATCAACCTGTCAACTTCATGTTATGCCAAGATCTGTATTTTACCAACTTCATGTTATGCTTCATAGAATCCATAATACAGAGGACAGGAGGTTTAATGAAGTTTATTGTTCCGTTCAATGCATTACACTGTTCCTATTGCATTACTTTCATATCAATAAACTTGCATATCACAATATGATCTTAATTACATATATTAGACATATTTTACAAAATCTTATTGGAACACATCTCAAAATTTGGATGTGACATTGTTTTTGGTAGAGAAAAGCCTTTGAATTTTACTTTGCCGAAATGCCCTACTTAATTGTTTCTATGAATAACCAAAATCTCTATTTCCTCCAACCTAGTCTTGAAAAGGATGCAACCAATGAAAAATTTGAGAGATATTTCCAACATATCCAACCTTCCTACAAATTCCTTAGCAAAAAAAATTGAATAGAAAAACCTATTACATGCAGAATTCCCCATATTGCTTGAATATTTTATTATTTTGTTTATATATTAAAAGAATGCAAACATATACGTATGATGTGAAATTTCAAATTAAAATATTCAAACATCAAACTTCATAATGTTAAAACGTGTCCAAGCAGATAGATATGATTAGATTTCATGTACAGTCATAAGATTGCATTTGCATTGGATTGGATTTCATCACACCTGCACATGCTAAAAACGTGGCCCTTCACTGCATCCCAGGGTCGCCCTTTCGAATGTAGTGCAACAGGACAATGTTGGCATTACGTTTTAAAGGAAGCAAACCGAGCTTGATATCACATTGAGCTTATATAAATATAGAACTCTTACTCACAAGCATTCAATGCATTATCAATGCTAGGACTCTGTTATTCCTAGTGTTGTTATAAAGTAGAGAGTATTATTTCTACATTGAGGAGTCTCCATGGCTTACTCCAGTGATAATTTATGTCTTGTATTTTTCATATGCACAGTTTTGTTCTCTTCGTATGTGGGTGCTACCACCACTATAATAGTGGGAGCAGGCATGTCAGGTACTTAATACCTTATCCAGTCTTCACAGGTAATTGAGTATAGGCTTCAGAGTAGGTTCTGATCTTTTTTTTTTTGTAGGAATAATGGCAGCAAAGACCTTAACTGACAATGGAGTCAAGGACTTTGTAATACTGGAAGCAACCAATCGGATTGGGGGAAGAATGCACAAGGAAACTGTGGGAGGTTATACAATAGAGATCGATGCTAACTGGGTGGAGGGCATTAGAGGCAAGGTCATGAACCCCATATGGCCTCTTGCCAAGAAATACAAGATGAGGACCTTCAAATCTGATTGGAGCAATCTCAGTTACAATATCTATCATCAAGAGTAAGTTTCCACTAAGCATAATCAACCTGTCAACTTCATGTTATGCCAAGATCTGTAATTTACCAACTTCATGTTATGCTTCACAGAACCCATAATACATAGGACAGGGGGTTTAATGAATTTTATTGTTGTGTTAAATGCATTACACTATTCCTATTTCATTATTGCTTGGAATCATTAAATTCAGTGTTGTAAAGTGTAGGCATTACACTTGCCATCCTCCCTGCCCAAGGGGGATTTTTAGCTCTATGTGTAGGTTTCTTGTTCACCCTCAATAGCTAAGAGGTTGGACTCAAATTGTTTTCAACCAATTAGTGAATTTCTTCATTATTCGAATGATTTATTAGCCTACCTACTTGATTTAAGCTCCCTTTGGTGCCTAGACTATAACAAGGTAAAGGTGCATTTGGGAGTATGGGAGGAATGACAAAATGTAGTTGATCGCTACTAACTGTCTCTCGGGCTTGGTCTCAAAACAAGGACCTACTTGGAATCATTAAATTCAGTGTTGTAAAGTGTAGGCATTTCACTTGCCATCCTCCCTGCCCAAGGGGGATTTTTAGCTCTATGTGTAGGTTGTTTGTTCACCCTCAATAGCTAAGAGGTTGGACTAAAATTGTCCTCCCTGCCCAAGGGGTATTGTTAGCTCTATGTCTAGGATGTTTGTTCACCCTCAATAGCTAAGAGGTTGGACTCAAATTGTTTTCAACCAATTAGTGCATTTCTTCATTATTCGAATGCTTTATTAGACTACCTACTTGATTGAAGCTCCCTTTGGTACCTAGACTATAACAAGGTAAAGGTGCATTTGGGAGTATGGGAGGAATGATAAAATGTAGTTGATCGCTACAGAATGCACATTGAGGCCCAGATAAATTCGATTGATAAATGGTAGAATAATGTATATAGGATAAGCTCCGAAGGGAGTCCCAAAGTAATGTTGAAATCTAACCCTATCCAGAAGCTTTGCATCCTAGAGTGGGAATGCACTCTTTCCCAACCTTTCATGGATACCAAAATTTTCTACTCATTGTTATATTTCCTTACTAGGGAAAGTCCATGTCAAACATGCATTCCTCCATCAATGAGGAACTTTATAATATAGTGATGGAAGGAGTCCATGATAATCTTCATGCAAGATGTAGAGGTGAAATTTAGGTGAAATTTGACACACATAAGTGTATCCAAGGGCTTAAGAGGCATTTAGGCAACATGAAATCCATGGAGCAGGTTGTAAACATTATGGAATTGAAAGGCCAAATGTGTCACTCCAAGGGCTTAAGAATAATTTAGGAACTATGAAATCCATGGAGCAGATTGTAAACATTATGGACTTGAAAGGCCAGATGTGTCACTCCAAAGAAAATGTGGGATTGAATGACACAAAAGGTAAGCCCACAAGATCCATGGAGCAGGTTGTAAACATTATGGACTTGAAAGGCCAAATGTGTCACTCCATGGGCTTAAGAAGAATTTAGGCACCATGAAAGACTTAACTTCTATTAAAATAGTCAGCCCACCTATTAAATTATACAAGCTCTTGTGTTACATTTAAAATATAAATGATGAACATAATTACTTGGTCAATTCAACCAACTATATAATAATCTTCTCAACTAAATTTTGATCCCAAACTTTCCTATTTTGCATATCACATGGAAGAATCACCCCAACAAAAACTACACTACCAAAAATTTCTCCATCATAAGCTATTTTCGCTGGGAAATAGATAAACCTATTTGTTAATGGTTGGTTGACCAACCTTTCGGGCAGTGGATTATACACTCATTGGTTTAATACACCATAACTCTTCTTCAATACTATCCACTCATTTCTTTAGTACACCCTAACTCTTTTATCGAGCATAAGGGCAATCTAAGAACCACCAATTACTACATTTGGTGGTATTAAACTGAGAAAATAATGCGAAGGGGCCATATAACTAATTAGATTCAAGGATATAAAAGTGATTTGATGGCCTAAGAATATTTACATCCCATTGTTGGGTAACATTGCAAGGCATGCTATGCCACAACCTGCTTCACAGAACCCATAATACAGAGGATAGGAGGTTTGATGAAGTTTATTGCTACGTTCAATGAATTACATTGTTCCTATTGCATTACTGCTTCACTACCTATTGAACTGGACTTTCAAAAACCACGACAGTGAAATTGTGCTTCAATGCAATATTTATGCCTTTTGGTAGCTTAAATACAGGGATTAGAGGGCAGTTTCTGTGAAAAATTTACAACCATAATCTGAAAATAGTGAAATTTTCATAAATATATGACATGCTTATGTACAACTTGCAAAATTAGCTAAGAACCAAAATGAGTATATAGACACAGTACTGTTTTAGAAGCAAGGAAGGAAAGAAGCAAAGAAGCTTAAATACCTTGATCTAGGGCTTCCAGAAAATTATGGAATTTCTCCAACTTGTGAACCTGTGCTTGTTGATTAGATACTAACCCAGTTATATAAGCCCTAAATCCAAACTAAACATTGAAGAAACTTCGTTGTACCCTTTCACTGAAAATTTGGTGCCAAATAATATTTATCGCTCTCCATGAAATAATCACAGCTCCATGCTTCTCCATCGCAACCCCTTTAAACCAAGGCCGATCGTTGCTGTGCTGACACGCAGGATTAACCGCTCTGTGAATGCTGTATGGGATGTCTTGTGCGGCCACGCAGGATTGTGTGATGTGGATGACTTCAATTGTGAGGGAAAGCTTTCAGAAGCTTTCATTGTATTGTACTAAGTGTGGAGAATATATTATTAAACAAGTAGTATTTGGAGAGATAAGGTGCACAGGGGCATAAATTACTATCAATATAAGCACACTCAAGAGTTTAGGTTATAGTTGAGAGCTCAACTACTAGATTCAAGGAGCCTACTCTCCAATTGGTTTAGCAGGAAATTACTTAGGCAAAAATGAAATCAACAAATGATCGACACGCCCTCGCGAATACTTCATGTTGACAAAGGTAATGGATTAAGTTATGGATTCCAAACATACCATGATTTTGTTTCGAATCAAATTCTTAAATAGTGAGATATACATTCCCAAATTTTAAGACCTGATAACTATTTAACTTACCTGATTTATTTAACTTACCTTTTTCAATATTAAACCAAATCTGCCACGTAATAATGTGTTTTGGATTTGATTGGAAAGAGGGTCAATTGTAATCAACATTATAATATTAAAATATTTCAATACCAACAACGATTGGCCACCATGTCAAGTTTTATATGGCTTGCAACTATGTACAATTTAACATAATGTGTTAATAGGCTAGCAGGCCTATAGTTTTGAGTTGTAAAATAGTTTCGAGAGATTGCCATACAAATATAGTCGATAATCCTTGGGTTTGACCCTAGATCTATCAACCTACAATGATTTTAAATATTAAGATTTTGTTATAATTCCGCAATCCTTAGTCCTAAATTTTTAATAGATCCAAGGCCTTTTGGAGTATAGTTTAAGCTTGCAAATATTTTGTAAACAGGTGTTTGGAGCTCCAATCGCAGCAACCAAAGGAGTCTTTGGTGGCAATTTGGAGGCCACTTCCTGGTAGCAAAGAGTTATATTTGATGCAGGTTTTTTAAGGTTTTTTTTGTATTTGAATTCAATTTATATATATTGATTTTTGAGCCCATTTTTCAGCAGTAAGAAGGGAGAAAATGGTTTATGAACACCACTACTTTAGTTGCATTTTATATGCTTCATGTAGCAAATTGAAGACATTTTATTGGTATAACAAAGCAAAGTGAAGCTTAGCAATTGATTAATAAAAGAGGCCACGCCCTTGGAGACAAGACCTGAAGATGTAGTCCACATTAGACAATTTTAGTTATCAAATGGTTATTATTATTGTCTTATATCTTCTCGATCTTCTCCATTTCTTGTAATTGCAGCTCCATTGAAGTTATTCATGCTTGATTTAAGTTTCTTGTTTGTTTAAGTTAAATTTATTCACACATGAACAGTTTAACAAACCAAGTCACTTTAATGATATTAGAGCATAAGGAAATGTTTATGGTGGTTCTTACCAAATATTAGATTACAAAAGCAAATAACAGTGCTAGAGATCTAGTATCTAATATATTAATCTTGAAGGTAAGAATATAAAAAATCAATTAAAATGTAGGGAAGGAAATTGCAACCTTAATCTTCTCCAATAAGGAAATTTTACCTTTATATACCCCCTTGCTTCCTTTGTCATCCACAATCCTAGAGATAAAACCTCCAACAATGTGCCCAAAACATGCAACCACACATATAAAAATTGTACAAATCAAATCTATCACTTATACATAAAAATATGTTTTAATAAATAAGCTTGGAGCTTCATGTGTATTATGCAAACAACTTATTCCCTTTATAGTTAATCAAAGTTTATTTGACAAAGCACCATGTAATCAAAGTTTATTTGACAAAGGGATTGACTATTAATGGATTGGTTAAAAGGAAAATATGTCAAGTTATTTATGGTTAACACCTTCTGGTGCACTTTCCTAGAGACCCTGGCTCCTAATATCACTGGAATGGATGTGATGATACTACAGATACTCTTGTTCAAGTTGGTCAAATCCATTACAAAATTACAATATGGAGGATATGATCTTGAAGACCTTTCAAGGAAAGTTGGTAAAATCCATTACATAATTACAATATGGAAGATCAAGGAAAAAATGGTGTACATCAAATACAACATAACATGTGGCCCGCTTGCAGAAGTTATAGTGGGAAATGCACATTTTTTTTCGAGGTCAACAATAAGAATGACTTACTTATGCCATACAAAGAGAACTTCTTTGGCATTTTGAAATGGATTCTATGAGAATAAAGCTGGTCATCACCTGAAATAAGAACAAAAATGGGCAATCAGAGGAGATACTTATCATCCTGGCCCGTTCACCCTTCTCATCCATAGCATCGTCTTTAAATAACCTTTCAGTCTGCATCAAAGCACAAAACAAACTATAAACCCTAACCCTTAATTGTAGAACCCTGTCACTGATGAAAGTCTATCAAGTGCATAATGGGGATCAAAAGGGGTGTTGTTAACTTCAGAAAATTAGCATGAAAGCAAGCAAGGAAACGTGGGAACTTACCCCCATGTCTGTGAGCAGGAAGCTTCAACTGTAGAATCATTCACCCGTTCGCTTCCATTTCCCCCAAAGGCTTATTTCCACTGGGAAAATATTTGTTGCAGAGAAAGAAAAAGGATCGAATGTAAAGCAAGGGATTGGTTAAAACAGTAAAGGAGAAACAAAATGTTTCAAAGCGGGTGGGGGGACAAATGAACATGCACTGGGCCTAAGTTCTCTCTACCGCCTTCATCCAGATGACTTACGGTCTTATGGGAGTGTTATACATGTGACCTCTTTTAGGTTGGATTAAGACTTGGCGAAAATAAATGAAACGAATGAATTTGTTTACTTCCCCTGTTCTTTTTCAGAATTTTGTTGCCTCTTTGAATGAATTGTGTTAATTTCTAATTTAATGGAACAAATTGTCTTAATTTCTAATTTAAGACCATTAAAAAGTTTTAATTTTTAAATTAAAATAATTCTAATGATAATTTATGATTTTAAGACAAGATATTAGTTTGGCTTAAAAAAAATGTTTTAAATTATTTTTATATGTTGTTATTGTTTCATTATTTAGTGTTTTTATCAATAGTTAAGTAACTTTATTAATTAATGAGGATTATTACTATTTATTTTTATTCATAAGGATTATTTTAAGATATCTGTGCCAGTGTAAGTCTAAAATAGTCCAATATAAAATGGTGTCTTTGAGTACAAATTAAATTATAGAGGGTAGTGATGAGTTTCCTAATTAAAATTCCTATGATTAGATGGAAAAGTGGCCAAGAATATCCATCCAATATGAAAGTAACATTCAAGTAAGTGCATTGTAATGACAACATAATCCTTGTAGCATGATAACATATACAAAACAAACACATGAACTCTAAGAGCTATAAAATAAGTATATTATAATTCATTTGATATGTGAATGAAGTGTCAGAAAGTAAATCATAGAGACACTATACCATGGGCTACCCTATCAAGTGCATGTAGTGGGAGTGCTCTCAAGTATGAAATGGATGATGGAAAAAGATGAGAAGCTCTTGACACCTATGTAGTAAATCCACCCTCTAGAATGAGGACTTTCACCTCTCCTTTATAGAACAGAATACGAAGATAGAGAATGTAATCGATGAAATAGAAGAGGATCAAATTGTGGGTTAAATTCCTATGTGCTAGATCATTTTCTCTCTAGTGATTTTTCTCTCTTTGAAAACTAGGTTTGTTGAAAGCACACATCTCCTCAAAACACTTTGTAGCTAATGTTTTCCCTTTAATTGACAATTGTGTTTAATGTATCTTTAGTGAGGCACATGTCTTCTAAAATATGTGTTATTTTAGCACGTAATACTCAGAATAGTTAATTAAATGTATGAGCAACAAGTCAACACAACACTGTGGCACTACTTCTCCATGATATCTATTTTTTTCTTATTATGAAGTTCCAACCTAATAGAAATAGTTCAGTATGGTGCCCCCTTTGTAATAACTTGTTATTTTCCTTTAGTAACCACATATATATATTGATTTTTGTTTGTAGGGATGAAATACAAACATTTCCTAGAATGATCCTCCTTGAGCACACCCTCTCCAAGACTGTTCACCGTTTGCATGGTTGAAACACGAAATATGCCAATAATAATCCCTTTTGACTACATCACCTCTCAATATTTACCTTTCTCATTATAATAATTAACATGTGTGGATGAAAATACGTCTAATTTGACTTCATGAATAAAAGAAACCATGCATATATGTCTAGGTTGAATTGCATCATGTGGAGTTTCCAAGAAGAGGCTCACATGCAAGGTGTGGGAATAAAGGTTTATTTTCTCTAAAATAGTATGATGCATAGAGAGGCTAAAATAAAAAAGGATAATTTGCATAAAAATAGCAAAATGCCCTCAAGCAAGGCACCGATTCCTAGGCTAGATTAGAGCTCTAGGAATCCTCCAATTTTGAACAAAATATGATGGTGTAATTTCAAATAAATTGGTGCCCTAACTATCACACCAAGAGGGAACCCTTGATGCTCCTTTGACATGAGGATTTCTTGAAGGTTTTCACTTTGTAGTTCATCATTCAAAACCTATTATCTTAACTATAAATGATCATTGGATGAGCCTTTACCACGGTATATCTCCCAAACCTTAGTCTCTTATAGTGTTTCTCTCAAAAAACAATTCATGGAAAGTCACCCTAGATTCTCCCAAATCTCATACTTTAATTGAATTTTTACTTGCCTCACTTTGAATGGGCATTGGAAATCACATTGTGCATCATTATTGGTCTCGTCATTCTGGAAATTTCCCTATACCGAGACTCCTCCCATCAGTGAAAGTTCATAAAGAGCAGGGGAAATTGAATGAGGTGACAATGGGTTCTTGTCCCATTGTTTCCACTTGATCTAGTAGTAGTCCCTTTGGAACCCCTCCTAGGACCCTTGCTAAATTAAGCGCTAACATTTTTCAAAAACAAGTATAAAGCAAATGGCTCACTTGAAAAAAATAAATCTAGGCTTGTGGCAAAAGGTTTTACACAAAAATAAGGGGTCTATTATGAGAATACTTTTTCCCCCATAGCAAAATGGGATACCATATGGACATTATTTGGCAGAGTTATGATGGAGTTGGCCTGAAGTGGCAGAGTTATGATGGAGTTGGTGAAGTAGTTCATGGAGTTTGTTTCAGTTTAACTACATCCTTGGAGTTAAAGTCAATTGAACTAATTGTGTCTATTTCTAATTGATTGCTACATTAGTGGGAGTGGAGTGAATTAATTAGTTAAATTAATTCACAAATAATAACTCATTAATCAACTGAACAGAGAAAATAGTTAACTACTTGCATGGGAGTTCCAGTGGAGACTCAGTGGAGAGATAGGTGAAAGGGCAGTGTGACTATCAGTTGTGATTATGTTGATGCATCCAATGCATCACACATCCATTGGAGATTCCAATGAGGATTGCACAGTCAAGGCAAGGGTAATTTGAAGTCATTCAGAGCTATTCTTCAACAGGGATTGTGCAAGAGAGGCAAGCTATCAGGAGGTAATAAATCGGTGCATAGATTTGAAGATTTCTTCATGATAGTGTGTAGCGATTGTATTGTACTGAGAGCTTGATATGTTTAGCTTTGTATGAGGATTGTTACATGATATCTATGACTTATATTATACAAATAGTTGGGGTTTTCAGCTTCAGGCTTTCTCGTTAAACAACTGTGTTATGTGTGTTGATTTTTATTGCTTCATGTGTATGCATGCGATCTAGTTTTGAATTTCCACAAATGATCAATGGTAGAATGATTCTGTATTTTTCATAAAGTTAAATAGTGTGAGATCAGGAGAATATATGATATATAACACATTAGTTATATAATTTCTACACTAGGTGTCTCGAGGAGGGAGTGACATGGTATGACAGTCAGTACTAAATCATGTTATAGTGTTAGGGCGATACACATCTAAGATGTACCAGGTGCCAGGGTGTGCCAACATATGCTAGGAAGTGTTAGGGATTGTCAAGGAAACACAAGGGAGCATTTACATTGTCGCCGTTGGAGAAGTATTTACGTTGTAGCCATTGCAGGACCTCGAGAATTTTTGTCCATGGAGAATTATTTACATTGTGGCCATTGCATTAAAGCAAGAGGTCTGTCAATGCCTTTTTGTATGTGTTTATAAATTGGAAGAGAGAAATCAGAAACAAGAAGGGCCTGGAAGAACTGAACAAATAAATGGAGGTCACTAGGATAAATATGATGGCATTTGATTTGGTAGTTTCATACTATCACAAGGGCATCCAAGACAACCATGACGTGATTGAAGAAGTGGAAAACAAGTTGGCAATCCACATTGAGGAAGATATCAATCCATTTTCAACTAAATCAGATATATAATTGCGGCTCTCTCTACTCACATTATTTCATTGAGATTGTGTTATTTATCTGTTATTAACCTATGCTTGTGTCTATTTAAATGGATATTGTATTGATAGCCCAAAAATGAGACATTTTGGATTGTCTATAGTTTGTACTAGTTCTGAAAAAGGACTAGCAGCAGTTAATCTCTTTGACTGCAAAAGGTATTCTACTTGTTGTGTTGGGGAGTTTCTCTCAGGAAATTTATGGAGAACTCGACATATTTTTTATATATGTACTATGAAGAACCTTTATAAATATACCCTTCAAATTAGGGTCAACCCAAATAAATCTGATTTGGGGGTTCCACTGCAACAACATTTTCCCCACAACAAGCACAAGATCAAGCCAACATGTGTGATGTGTGCGTTTAAAGAGATGGATAGGTAGGTTTACCCTTACGTGAACATGGCATCTTAAAATCTGACCATGATTACTGAGTGCAAGCATTTGCGAAATGGTGTTATGAGTGGAGCCTTTTCCAGAAGAGATTATTCATTTACATTACAATATATACAACATGAAGTTAGTGTTCCATCCATGTTAGTGCACACACTTGATGGTATTAATCATTAAACTGGTACAAAAAAAATGATTTTATATATTCACATATGGGACAGTCACAAGATGTCAACAAAATGACATACTTATCAAAATCCTCAACCAGGAATATGCTACATTCCCTCTTAATGTGCTTTCAATTAGGTAGGCATCAATGACAATCATTAGAATGGGTTAAGGGGATCTAAGAGATAATTATGTAAGGAGTTCCTTCTAGGTAAATGCCATTGGTATTACTATTGTTAAAGGGGGTGGCCTACAAGGATACATTGGTAGCTACTGATGCAAGATCATAATTTCAACAATTTATTTCAAAATTTGTAGTTGTCCTCCATAAGGTCTTAGAGATTTATAGAAGAGGAAGTTGGTTTCCTTGTTGCCCTATAATTTTGTAGAATTTCTAACTTCATATTTGGGATAGGAAATTTTAGTAATTTTAGGCATAAGTTAAGATGTTTATTTTTATTTTTAAGGCCTCCTAGTCATTAGGAAAGTTGAGTCTTATGATTAGGATTACTTGTGGCATCCTATGTATTTTTCAAAGTCCAATACACCAAGGAAAATATGTGGAGGACATTTGGGGGAAATGTGATTGTCCATGAAATGTAGATTGTATTTGGGGAACTTGTAGCTCTTTTCCTTGGACCCTAATAGTTCTTAGAGGTTGTATTTGGAGCGGTTAGCAAGAAAAGGCATAATATGCCCAAGAATATTAGCGTTGGAGCACCTATGGTATGGGATAAAGGATAAGGGGTTCTAGGAGTTAATGGGTTTAAGGGTTTAGGAGAAAGGGGTTAAGGGTAAAGGGTAAAGGGTTAGGGCTTATGGGATTTAGAGGTTAGGGGGTTGAGGTATAGGGGGTTTAAGGGTTAGAGGTTAATGGCTTAGTGGTTAAGGGATTTAGGGGTTAATATTAACCATCAAGGGCTTACATGTCAGGGGATTTAGGGGTTAAGTGCCTAAGGGTTATGTTATTTAGGTGTCAGAAGGTTAAGGGGTTAGGGGTTAATGATTTTAGGGGTTAGGGGTTATGGGTTAAGGGTCAAGGTCTAAGAGGATATGGGATTATGGTTTATGGGGTTCAAGGATTCTAAGTTAGTGGTTAGGGGTTAAGGGGTTAATGGCTTTGGGTTTAAGGGATCAAGGGGTTAATTTGTTATGAGTTATGGGTGTAGGGATTAAGGGATTGTGGCTTTGGGGTTAAAGGGATAGGGACTTTAGTGGTTATGGGTTAAGTGTGTATGGGTTGTGATAATGTGACCCCTAATCCCCTTATCACAACTATTGGGGGTTCCCCTATCAATTTCTCTCATTGCCTTACCTATAGGTCCCCTAGCCCCTATGCCATAAGGCCCTAAGGCTCCTTCTCATTCTCTAATGTTAGGATTATAGATCTCAGTAAACCATGCTTGAACCTCTCACTTCTACCCATCCATGCTACCCTTATGTCCCCTTGCCCCGCTCAATACACCAAAAGACCCCCCTCCCCAAAAATTCATGAGAATTGAACATTTGGAGGCGATCATTTAACAACAACTTCACAACTACTCCATTTATAATGGTGTCTTGGAGCTATTAGATGTCATTTCATTGAGCTACAATGATAGGTGAGAGCTATGCATAGCTCACTAAAGGTGTATCAAGAGACTATTAGTCTATTGGCTATAGAATTTGACTCTTTTTTTGTAACTTAGCGAAATGGAAAAGCTGTGGAGACAATCTCCATTCTTCTTCTTTCACCAGGCCATGTAAGATAAATAAAGCAAATAGTCTCAACCCCTTGGAGAAGGAAAGTTGAGAACAATAATTAGCATGAACAAACAAAGAATCCAATGAGTTAAGCTTAGAGGGGTTTCCCTTTGTAAAAAAGCATCCATAAACTTGTTAGAGTTAGTATGAATCTTTACTAGAGGTTGAGTAGTCTTCACATTACCAACCACATCCAATAGAAAGGTACCAACCCCTACAATAAAAATGATGTCTCCAAATAAGGTGTAGTTAATACCAATAATATCACCTTATAAATCTATTACAATATGATTTGGAAAGTACGTTTCCATACATGTGTGAAAGAAAGAATCCATTTGGTTAGCAAAGGGAAGTCTTTCTTAAGACCTCCAGAAACCCCCTTGAAGGAGACAAGAAGGGTTTGAAACCATATAATACAAGTCGATCTATGAACCCTATTTCTGATGTTTTCTATGCATGTGTTTTTTCACTTGGTTTGACATGTGATAGATAATATATGAAGCCTTTTTTTTACACATATCATCTTTATTAGATATCATGTTGCTAAGAATGAAGTGTCTGGATTAGAGTTAAAGTTCCTATTTTAGCTTGTTGTCTTTTTTTGTCTTTTAGAGTACAAATCTTTCTGGTATATTGTGCTAAGGTAGTTTGGCTTTCAAATATCCAAGGAATATGTGAGCTAATATAAGAAAATATTGTAATATTTGAAATAACATGATGAACTATTTAGCACAATTGATGGTGTTGGATTGATTGAGATGTTTATTTTTGGATGGATGGATGTACATCTCTTTAGCCAATAGACAAAACTCATTAAGCATTGTTGCAAGTATGTTATTGAGATGTTGAGGTGCCATTGAGACTTAGAGGTAGAAGATTTAGACTTGTATGTTTTCACCTATCCGCGTGTGATGATACCTTGTGGAGGTAAGAAAAATTTCCATTTTTTTTTAGCTTTTGGATATATTCTATACGCTCTTGAGAGAATTTCAACCTTTTAAGTAAAACTACAAACAAATGTAAATTCATGCAATAATTACTAATTGATTTGGGGGTGACTCAACAAATTGTAGCATGTTGGCTTGTTGAATTTGTTAGTAAGTTAATTAGGGCTTGATAAATTTGTAAGCTTCAGTGGGATTTATTGCAGTTGTATGTGTTTTAGAGAAGCGAGTTTGGAGTGGTGGTTTTGCTTCCTTTATTGAATTTGATTTCTTTGGTTCTTCTTCTTGTGCATGCCCACTGTGGTATGTTCTCATTAGTGGTTAAGGGGTTAGGGATTGGGGGCTTAAGGGTTAGGGGCATAATGAATTAGTATTTAAGGGATTAGGGATTGGGGTTAGGGGAATAATGAGTTAGTGGTTAAGGGGTTATGGATTGGGGGTTTAGGGGTTAGGGGAATTAGGCCCATTTATGGGTTAGAGGAATAATGAGTTATTGGTTAAGGGATTAGGGATTGGGGGCTTAGGTGTTAGAGGATTTAGGCGCAGTTAGGGGTTAGGTGAATAATGAGCTAGTGGTTAAGGGATTATGGGTTAGGGGCTTAGGGCTCAGTGGATTTAGCAGTTAAGAATTTTAGGGGTTAGCGTTGAGGGGTTAATGGGTTAATGGTTAAGCATTAACGGTTTAGGGGTTTAGGGGTTAAGAGATTAGGGGTTTAGGTGTTAGTGGTTTAGGGGTTTAAGGGTTTAGAGGTTTAGGGTTTAGGGGTTAAATGGGTTAGGGTTTTAGGGGTTTAGGGGGTTAAATGGGTTAGGGGTTTAGCGTTTAGGGGGTTAAATGGGTGAGGGGTTATAGTCATTTCTTAGGTGAACAAGGCACAATCTAGTTGTAGTAATCGTAACTTGGTCAAGTTGTTATATTCAAGGCAAGACTTGGTTGGGTTCCCAAGTTCCAAAAAAGTAAGGGTAATTGTGAAGGCATGATAACTAAGGAGTGTCAATGTGTGCCAAGGAATGAAAAGGCATGCTAACACATGCCAGAAAGTGTCAATGTATGTTGAGGACTGTTAGGGAGTGCCAGGACATTGGAAGGGAGAACTAGGTCAAAATGCATGGAAATGAATGAATAAGAGTGTGTGCCAAGTAGTGTCAATGAATTCCAAGTGTCTCAAGGATAAAGTGTGTTAGGGGAAGGTTAGAATAAGACTTGTAGGAGGTAAGCCTATGGTTACATATAAAGGGTTGGACAAAGTAGTTTCAGACAAAGGGAAACTTTGGGCTGGGCACAACATCGATTTTCCAATGACTTGGTTGGGTTCCCAAGTCACAAAAAAAGCAAGGTTATCTATGACGACATGAAAGCTAAGGAATACCAAGGTGTGTCAGGGAATTCCTAGAAGTACTAAGACATGTTAGGAAGTTCCAAGGCATGATAGGCATGCCAAGATGTGGCAGGTGCCAGGGTGTGGCATGAACACATCTAGGGAGTGTGAGGGCCAAGTGTCAGCGAAACACAAAGGGGCACTAGTTTAAAATGCATGGAAATGAAGTATAAGCCAGTTCCAGGTGTGTTAAGAAGGGAGTGACACAGTATTCTTGGAAGTGCCAAGGCATGTTAGAGTGCTAGGGAAGCATACAAAGTTGTTCCAGGTGCCTACGTGTGCCAATGCGTGCTAAGGAGTGTTAAGGAAACATGACAGAGGCGCACTAAGTCAAAATTCATCAATGAATGAATAAGAGTGCGTGACAGGGTGTGTTAGCGAGTTCTAGGTGTCTCGAGGAGGGAGTGACATGGTATGATAGGCAATACTAAGTCATGTTATAGTGTCAGGGCGACATGCATCCAAGATTTTAGATATTCACATATGAGATAGTCACAAGATGTCAACAAAATCACATACTTATCGAAATCCTCAACCAGTAATATGCTACATTGCTTCTTAATGTGCTTGCAACTAGGTAGGCATCAAATACAATCATTGCAATGGGTTAAGGGGATCTAAGAGAGAATTATGTAAGGAGTTCCTTCTAGCTGGTAAAGGACATTGGTATTACTATTGTTAAAGGGGGTGGCCTACAAGGATACATTAGTAGCTATTGATGCAAGAGCATAATTTCAACAATTTATTTCAAAATTTGTATTTTTCCTCCATAAGGTCTTAGAGATTTTTAGAAGAGGAAGTTGGTTTCCTTGTTGCCCTATAATTTTGTAGAATTTCTAATTTCATATTTGGGATAGGAAATTTTAGTAATTTAAGGCATAAGTTAAGATGTTTTATTTTTTATTTTTAAGGCCTCCTAGTCATTAGGAAAGTTGAGTCTTATGATTAGGATTACTTATGGCATCCTATGTATTTTTCAAACTCCAATACACCAAGGCAAATATGTGGAGGACATTTGGGGGAAATGTGATTGTCCATGAAATGTAGATTGGCTTTGGGGAACTTGTAGCTCTTTTCCTTGGACCCTACTAGTTCTTAGAGGTTGTATTTGGAGCGGTTAGCAGGAAAAAACATAATATGCCCAAGAATATTAGTGTTGGAGCACCTATGGTTAAAACACGAGATTCAAAGTTCAAATCCCCTTGAGTTGCCAACCAAAAAATAATATTTTTTTATCTATATATTTATTAAATTTTTAGAATGTGGTTTAATGAAAAAATAAAAATATAATATAAAAGAAATAAATATGACATGATTAAATTTCATGTGGTTTGAATATCGATTTTCAAAAATAAAAAATATATTTTTATCCACTATCCACTCATGGATATTTCAATGCAAACTTCTCAATGCTAATGATTTTGTCTTAATTGTTAGCTATCTTAAATGGGTGTCGTCTTAATTGTCATTGTCTTAAGTCGCCATTGTCTTAAATATAAAGTTCTGTCTTAAATATTTTTGTCTCAAAGTGCTTTTGTCTTAAATATAAAATTTTGTCTTAAAATATTTTTGTCTCAAATTGCTTTTGTCTTAAAATATATTTGTCTCAAACTGCTTTTGTCTTAAATATAAAGCTTTGTCTTAAAATATTTTTGTCTCAAACTGGTTTTGTCTTAAATATAAAATTTTGTCTTAAAATACTTTTGTCTTAAATTTTTTTGTCTCAAATTACTGTTGTCTCACACTATTTTTGTCTTAAATTTTATATTTAAGACAATTCAATTGATATTAAATTTTAATATAGAATAACTAAAATAAAAAGTAACTTTTTAAGACAAAAGATTTCTTTTGTCTTAAACAAATGTCTTAAAATGCCCTTGGTGTAGTAGTGTCGCATTCTTCAAAGCCATAATTCGATAATGGAAGCTTCAATTTTCAAGGACATGTAAAACAATATTTAACAAAGTCTCCATAGTTGTCACAGCCATGTTTCTCAACTGCGTAGCCTTTTGATTTTTTATCAGAATCATCTCGTTCGTTTAAATGTTCGACACCAAAAATTTGAGCATTCTTTAGTTTCATAGCTTTTTTTAAAATCTTTCAATTGTTCATATATTATTTGTTTAGTGTGAAAAAATTGATAGAATAACCAAGAAATTCTGGCAAGATTATGAAAAAATTTGGCAATTTTTTTTGAAAATATGTATTACAGATGTCAAACTTCAGTGTTTTGGGTGCGCAAAGGGTGTTTGATGGTGCTGAATCCATTTCCACCATCAAAAAAACTATTCAAACACTCCAACTACCTGATTTTTTGAAAAAAAATTACCCAATTCCGACAAAAAACTGTCATCGAGGCTATTTTGTTGCATAGGTAGACAACTTCTATATTATTTCAATGCACTTGTACAATTTTAAGATATTTTCAACCCATTACCAGATGTGGGTGGGAAATTATGCGACAGTTGGCGGTGGGACGACCTTTCGAGCGAGTCAGGTCTCAAGCATTACACGAACTCAATGAATACTTTCAGGAACCCTGCCCACGCTCCATATTATCCATGTTTAATATTGATAAAAGACAGTTTGGAATCATATGTAGGTGTTAGGCGACGAGGAGAGACTGTTGCGAGAGACTGAGGTGTGGTTTGCAGAGGTTCTGGCTCAAGCGGTGGCTTGGGGCAACAAATCAGGGCGACAATGTTGGATGTCGAAGAGCAAGAGCATGGCTTCTATACCAGACATGGCCATGAGATCTGGGGGAAGGTGTATTTGATATTTGTAGCGGTTTCCCTAGCCTCTGGCCTGGTCTGAGGGGGGTTGGACGCATAATTGACAGTTCTACCTCCCCGTTTTAACCTCTGGTTTAATTTTGCATCAAGGGTGCAATAGTGAGTTGAGCGCCACGACCTGTGGCTGGTGCCCCAACTATGTATTGGCTTTGCACACAATGGGCCTTAGGGAGTGTTGACCTCCCTCCTTGATGTTTGTGCTTACATTGCAGAAGTTCCAGTCCGAGGAATGCCCCCTCGCCGGATAGCGCTATTGCATGATTTGGAAATTGTGAGTGCCTGATTAATTTGGAATTGTCAATTTGTTTGTTTGTCGTGTATTCTGTGGGTCGCGCATGTCGTCCCCGGTGGCTTTGTGCTAGGAGTTGGTAGGATTGCTAACATGCCTCGACAAGGAGGGCGTGCCCGTAGGGGTGGTGCAGACCCACGTTTGGATATCCGTCGGCAGCCTAAAGAACATAGCTTTGATTCTAAGGCGATGGTGAGCCAACATTCCGCGACAGAAATGGCTCTGTCCCTAGTTCGTTCCAAAGGCCACGTCAAAGTTCCTGTCATTTTGAAGTCCATGGCGACTCAGTTGGACCACATTCAGTAGAACATCGATACAATGAGGGAACAGAGGTACGAGGACAAAGATGTACTAGTTGCCTATAATGAAATCCTAAACTCTGTGGAAAGACTCTGTTGTGAGCAACGACACACCCATGACCACATTCGTGATCTCGAAGCTTGGGTGGAACACATTGACTATCACATGCATGAACGAACTACCCTCTTCTACCCTTCTAGCGTTCCGTCTTAATCCCCTCCATAATATGTAATTATGAATTATGTAATTTTGGTATGTTTTTGGCGAAAATAACCTAAAACACCAATTGTCTTGGATCATTTTCACGATTCTTTTTACACAAAACTAGTCCTGAGCCAACTCTTAAGCCTATGTTGTTATATCTGGTTGGTGGAATTTTTGTTATGATAATATAAAGATAGTATTAAATATATATATATATATATATAGCAACTCATATGTTTCATAGTTTTTTTTAAATCAACTTCTTTTTAGCATATAAGAGTGTATATATATATATATATATATATATATTTTTAGTTTTTTTTTAAAGATGGTATATATGAGGATAAGTGCTCGAGGAGCGGCTGACATAAGTGCGAACGGTTGTAATTAAAAGGACGGCTGGCGAAAAGAAATATATAGTTTATTGAAAGCGCTGCTCGGACTGCCAAGTGTACGCCGGTGTGGCTTACGTATTAATAAAGTTATAAAAAATTAAATTAATTAATAATTAATTAATTAATTTGTCAATAAATTAATTAAAAATAAAAATAAAAATAAAATTAAGAATTAATTTATAAAAAAATAAATTAATAAAATAATATAATTTTTTTAATTAATTAATTATAAATTAAATAATTATTTAATTTATAGATAAATTAAAATTAAATTAATTAAAATTTAAAATACACTTAAAAATTAAATAAATAAATAATTACACACTATTGAGAAAATAATTTCCCACCCATTTGTCATCACTTTACATTATATGTGCGATGATTGAAAGATGTTCAACCGTTCGATCATTTGGTGAAGGTAATGGGAAGGAACGGTCTCCAAATCTTAATGACCTACGGAGCATATAGCTTTGTTTTCTATCCTGGACGAGGCCTAACCTGAGAAGGGGTGTGGCGGTGATGAAACGTCAGATAATTACCTGTCTAACGTGAAATTTTGCGCATAATGAGAAACTTTTTTGGCTTACTGCTTGATTCATCCTTCCTCTGCTTACCAGATGACCATGAATTCTGTCCAAAAAAATTATCATGGTTTCAGTCCTCTTGATTTCGGATTCTCTGCGTCGTATTGTCTCATCAATTTTGAGAAGTACAATACTCAAATATCGAGTGAGGATTCCTTCATTTTTTTCCTTCAAAATCTATCTCGTACATTCTCTACATTAGATTCAATAACGTTGATCGAACTACGAAAAGCTGATGCCACTGACTAAGCCAATAAGTTCTGCTCGGTCTTTCATTTCTTGAAACACTGCTTGTTCGCTATATTTAAGACTTTGTGTATTGTTACGTAGAGTGCTCTGAAATTAGATTTCTTGTAACGAGGGGAAAAGAATTATTCTAAAGGAACTAGATTATTTCAGGGTGAAAAAATATATCTATGTAAAGCAATGAGACTTGGGGATCTATAGGTAAAATCAATGTTGGTTTATATTATGTTTAAATCTGAGTTATAATTTCTTTTATTTTGTCAGTTGCTTTTTTTTTTTTAATGCATCTTCCAAATTAATTTGTTCATTAAATTTTGATATCTAGTTTTTTAAATTTTGATATTATTTTGTAAAATGTGGAAAAAGAATTATTTTGTAATGTGGAAACATGGCTTTGCTGGCTGGATAGTAAAATAACTAATGCTCAAGGGTAGAAATTTGTTTCTGAGTTACAAGATAGCAAAACTTTATTTATTAGTTACAAGGTAAGAGATAATTCCCTTCATGTTGAATACAAATTGTCACATCTTTGGTCGGAGATAAATGACACCAACAATTTTAGCCATCAGCTGCCCAGTTTTAATCAGCAAGACATTGATTTTTTTTTTGTACAAACTATCTAGTTGTGCACGTCTTGTTTCGTCATACTTCGTCATTGCATACTTAAATTGTAATTATTTTTGCCCACAAAATTATGTTTTAAAGGGTGTTCAATGAATCCGTTGCTGAGATTATTACAAGAAACATTTGTTTCTAGGACAAAACACTGCTGCGAAATAAACAGATTCAAGACCTCTATTTATTAGAAGAAATATTGGATTGTGCAATACCTGTATTTATTACATACAATAAACATTTTTAAGTTGAGTTTCTATTAAAAGTCTCGTGTTTATGTCGATTGCTTATTCTCTGAATATTTGGTAAGTAAATGGATATGGGTGGCTAAATAATTGACGGTATCCATATCTATCTATGTACTAAATATTAAGAGAATCAACAATCATTCGTATCTATCTAATTGCTAAATATTTAGAAAATCAACAATCAACATAGATGCTCATTAATTAAAAGTGAAGCAAGTAATTGTGATAATAATTAAATTTAGAGCGATTGATCAATGAATCCATTGCTGGCATTCTTATATATATGGTGATTATTTTTTCCCACGATTTCCTTTTTAAATGGTGTTTGGATGTATTTTTAAGTTTTTAAATGTTATCTGGTTGTTGCATACTTAGTTGTAACATATGCACGCAACTGTGATATTCTTTTGCTCTATTATTAAGCCTTATGACGTTTTTATTTGAAAACAACTTCCCTAATTGCCAATGTGTCCATGTCTGACCCATTGGATCAAATGTTAGAAGATTGAAACCCTTTGGATCAAATAGTTTTATATATGTTTTTTATAATGTTAGTTTTTTTTTTTTTTTTTAATAAGTATTAAGTATGATACAAATGTTGTTATGTCATGTTTAACATTTTGACAATGTTAAATTACACAAAAATAAAAATAAAAGTAAATTAAATAAAAAGAATGACATAATGTAAAGAACACTTTAACTAGGTCAAAATACAATAAAAAATAAAAATAGTAAAATAATAATAATAATAAACTATAAAAATAGCACATGGTATTGACCTATGGTATTCATGTGGAATGTAGTTTATTTAAAGGGGGAAATTAAGATAACTAATTAGGTTTCAATGAATTTTAAGTTAAAACTATGTTATTAATTTTTTTTTAGATTTAAATAAAATTTATATCTTAGGAATATTGCTTCTGTGATCCATAAATTGTGAAAAAATATCTTTCGGTAAAAATCACATCCAAATAAATTTGGTGGAAGCGTCGACCAAATTTATTTGGATGTGATTTTTACCGAAAGATATTTTTTCAAAATTTATATCATAAAATTAAACTCCACACCAGCCAATTAATTTAAATTAAATGGATAAAAAACACTATTAAAAAGGAAAATAACCATTTAAAATAAAAATAATAAAATAAAATAATGTGGAATGTAGTTTATTTAAAGGGGGAAATTAAGATAAGTATTTAGGTTTTTGTGAATTTTAAGTTAAAACGATGTTATTAAAAATTTGTTAGATTTAAATAAAGTTTATATCATAAAATTAAACTCCACACAAGCCAATTAATTTAAATTTTTTCCCAAGGAAAAATCATAATTTTCATTAATTTTGAAAATTACATGTTCTGGATGCATTGCATATGCATTTGTTGTGACTGTGGTCATGAATATATAGTTCATCAAAATTTCCCATTTGGGTTGTACAACAGAGTTTTGTACTAGTATAAATACCATAATTACAATATTTAAATCAGAGTATCAGGATCTATGAATGGTCGATGATAATAGCTGAAATGTTTTGTGTCATTCTGCTCCTCTATGCGCTAGAGCCCCCTATGTTGGATCGGTGCCTCCTTGGAAAGTTTGTTGGAAATGATGTTGTGTTCCTTGTATATATGAGAGCAAGAGATAGAGGAGAATTGATATTTAAAATGCCAGATATCTTCCAAAATATATTGTAGTGTATGAACATGACAAAGTGAAGATTTATTGAACCAATTTATGATTATTTTAGAGTCTCCAAAAACTTGAATGTGCAGGATGTTGTGCTCTAATGCAAACTATGGGAGATGGCAGAGAGTAATAAGTTCAGAAAAATTGTTTGTACTGGGTCCCAGACCCATTTTGATGCTATAGGAATGTTGATGAGAAAGGTGAAGTAGAGCGTCGCCCCCACATGCCATGGGCTAACCAGATCCATCAAAGAAATCCCAAGGCATGTTGAAATTGATGATCTCTAGTATAATGTTTCAAGGAGGTTTGGATGGCTCATCATCGGGGATGCTAGAGAAGTTAGATATAATGTTCGATGAAATCAAATGCTAGATTGGGGGACGATCTTTAAATATAGATGCATTCCTGGCCGGCCAGATGCCCCAACTAATAAGAAGTGGGAGGCATATGGATTTATTTGAAGAGGCTGACTTCCACTAGTACTGCCATGCCTCTTTTATGTTCAGGCCCTGCCAATTTAGATTGATACCCAGATCTGTAGTGATAGATGACCAGAGCACATCAGAATATCTACAATGTAGGAGGAGTTGATCAATGGATTCAGATTCATTTTGGCATAGAGAGCACCAAGAGGGACCATGTATGGATCATTTAAGGAGATTATCCATGGTAGGTGCGATGTTGTTAAGTGTAGACCACTTAAAAATTCTAGTGCACGGAGGAGCCTTGAGTTTCCACATAAGATGCCACCAGAAATCCTATCTTTCTGGGAGGTGATCTAGGTATATGTGGAGATAGCCTTCCTTTGGAGTATATATCCCATATTTAGTGGGGGCCCATATGATTTCATCATCTCCTGTTCCAATTCGAATGTGACATTCCTCTAGAGCTGATGTCTAGTTCTGCCACACCTAATCCATATGGCTTGGAAGTCTAAGTTGATTGGCAGATTTCCATCCCTGAGTGAAGAGGGTCATGGTCAGTGGCTCCGCTATCTGTGCTATATAACTAATGCGCTACCCAGAAAGATGCTCGATAACATTAGGAGGGAGAGAGTGTGCATTCCCACTACCGTACTAGGGATCAATGCTGATGCGAGCTTGGTTCCCCGATCTGATTCTCCAGGAAAGTCTATTTCTGATGTGTGGTAGTGATGTGATGACTGCCTTCCATATGGATGATATATTGTGGTGACTCCAAGATGGCAGTAAGATCCAATCAATAATGTTCATTGGCCGAATGTACTTCATATAGACCACATGTGTCCAGAGATTTTTAGATGTCATGATTGCCCATCCCATATTTGTAGCAAGGGCTTTTGCAAAGATGTCCATGTTTTTGATTCCCCATCCTCCCCATTTTTTGGGGAGTGCAATGTTGTCCCATTTTACTCATGCAAAAGTTTGTTCCTCTCTATTGCCGTTCTAGAGGAATCTACTGCATAGTCATTGAATGCGGGAGATGATGGCCCGAGGTATCCAAGCCAGTGACATCCAATACACAGGAGTGGCTTCCAAAGCAGATTTAAGAAGAGTTAGCCTGCCAGCCCGAAATAACCATCTGTTGTGCGAGATGTTTATGCGTTTTTCTAATTTCGCAATAAGCCAATTCCAGTCCGCTATGCGATAGTCAGAGGGTTTCAATCGAAATCTAAGATATCTGAGACCATCCTGAGGATTCAAGGGGGGAAATGGAAATATATTAAGGGCTAGTCTTCTTTCCTAGAGGGAGCATCCATTGATTATAATGGTTGATTTTGAAGCATTGCACACCATGCCTGTGGCTCTACTGAAATCTACAAGTACAGCTGCAAATGATAATATATCACCTATGGATCCATTCAGTAAAATGAGAACGTCATCCATAAATAGCAGATGTGTGAGGGTGCATCCTTCAACTATTCTGATACCCTGCAGTCGACCCAAGTGTTTCTCATTCATGATCAGTCTACTAAGGGATTCCATTATAAGAAGAAAAAGGAGGGGTGAGAGGGGGCATCCTTGACGGAGTCCTCTTTCAGAGTAGAAAAAAGGGGACACAGAGCCATTGATGAGTAAACTGAAGGAGACATTGGTGATACAGCACATGATCGATTTGATAAAATTGTAGGGGAAACCCAAGTGCATGAGAATCATGCGAATGTAGAGCCAATTGGCTTGGTCAAAAGCTTTTGCGAGGTCCAATTTGAGGATGATGTTTTTGAGCTTTTTGTGTTTGATAGAGTGCAACACCTCTTGTGCAGTGCCAATTGCTTTGTGAATTTCGCGATGGTGCAAAAATGAAAATTGCTCAGGTGAAATGTGTTCAGAGAGAACGGGCTTGATGCTATTTGCGATGATTTTGGAAATGATCTTATAGATGCAGTTGTAGAGGGAAATCAGATGAAAATCAAGAAATGCTAAGGATCATCAGTTTTGGGAATAAGGTTAATGAAAGTGGAATTAAAGGCATCATATAATCTGCCAGTAGTGCGACATTCTTCAACCAAATTGAGGATGTCTGGACCCATGATGTCAAAGAAAGCCAAGTAAAATTAGATGGGCCATCCATCAGGGCCCGGGCTCTTGTCTTTATGGAACCATTTCAGAGTGTCCTCAAGTTCCTGTAAGGTGATAGGTCTCATAAGCTGTTCCTCCACATCCTGATTCACAAAGCATGGGAATAAGCCAGCCACTCTAATAATATTTTCCATATTTGTGTTATCAGGAGCTTTATAAAGGTTTCGGAAATGGTCAATTCCCATATGAGCCAGTTGATGGAAGTTCTGAGCTTGATTACCCTGCTGATTTGTAAGTGACCATATTGTATTGATTGCTTTATATCCATTCGCGAATTGGTGGAAGAATTTGGTATTCTCATCCCTAGATTTAATCCAGATGGCCTTGCTTCGGAGGCGCCAACCCTCTTCTTGTTCCTTGAGGATTCAGGCTCGATCAGAAATTAGCTGAGAGAGTTGTGATTTGATTTCCTCAGAGCCTGTCCCAGTTCACAGGGACAACTCGATCTCAGCTATAGCCTTTTCAGTTTTGTTAAGGGTGTCCTCGTCTTTTTTGCTTTTGTCTCTGGCCCATGATTTTGTAAGGTTCTTGATATCTTTCATTTTCGCAACAAATTCAGATGAGGGTGATGATGTAGGTGTAAAAGGATGGGCAATCCAATACTTGGTCACTAGATCAATGTATTCTGGACAGGCCAACCAAGTAGCATTGAATTTAAATGGATTGCAGGGCTTTCTTCGTCCAGGAGAAAGTTCCATGTATATAGGAGAGTGGTCGGATATTCCTCCAGTTCCCACCCATTGATGATATGATATTTCTGTGCTGGTGAGGGCTTCGTGAATCATGAATCGGTCGAGCCTTCTGGAAACCAAGGCCTCCCCGGGCATGTGATTTATCCAAATGGGATGTATCCAGGGCATAGGAATGTCAATCAGATGGTGGGACTCAAGAATATGTGCCATATCGTCAGCTAGGGGATCAACATTAGCATGGGGACCCCATGATTCGGCAAGTCCTAGAGAAAAATTGCAGTCCCCACTTATGACAAAGTTATGAGGAGATAAGAGGGCGGAGTTGAGGATTTTATGCCAGAATGGTAATTGGGATGTGCAAGGAGCATATATGTTGATGAAATGAAGCTCTGATCCAAGATCAGATGAGAAGATGTCCACCCCGAGGAATCCTTCCCCACCCCATTGACTCAAAATTCAAATTGTTCTGGGGTTGGAGCCAATTAAAACACCACTAGATCGACCTTGAGCATCTAAAGTTTGGAAGTTACAACCTGGGCAGATAGCTTGGAGATAAGTAATGACATGTGCAGAGGAATCAAGTGTTTCTTGGAGGAAAATAACATCAATAGGAGTAATGTGCAATAATCTTCGCAGGGCCAACTTCTTTTCAGGGCTGGCCATCCCTCGACAATTGAAGGATAGGATTTTCATGACGTAACCATGGGCTGGGTCTTCCGCGCTCTAAGGACCCTTTCAAGTGTGTTTTGTTTGCCCTCAACAATGTCCAATCCAGCTTGAATGATAGTCTTAGATATATTTAGAGTGTCACCCTCGGCTAGGTTTTGTGCAATTAACTTCTATCAGTCTGAGACCTCCAATCTCAGTTGTGTGAGATTGTGCGAGGGATAGGGATCGGAGAAGATAAGGATGGGATGTCGAGGATTCTGAATATGGTTCTGAGGGAGGGTGGGAGGGGATAGGATCAGGGAATGAGGGAGGGAACTTCAAAAAACTTGGATGGGAGGAGGGGGTGGGGCACGTTACCGAAATGAAAGTGTCAAAGTGTAGGGATGATGAGGTGCATTGAGTGTTTGAAGAAACAAATGCAGATGAGTTAATAAGAGAGACAGGAATAGGGGATGAAGAGTTACCAGATGCAAGTTTGGCCACTGCAACCTGAGCCCTTTTCATCTGGGAGGAGGGAGGTCCAAGAGGTTCAGAGGAGGGCTTGGGCCCCAATATAGATTTCTTTCCTTTGCGTCGATTTGCTACAGTAGAGGCTGGAGGGGGAGCTGTTGGGTTCACCGTATCCTAGACCTGTTCCAAGTTTCCAACTACTTCAAGGCCCATAAGGAGTGGGAATTCCTTGTATAGATGCCCAACTTCATGGGATCTGTGCCATATATAGGGGACTCATTCATAATCAAGGATTTGTATTCTGAAAAAGTGTTTCCATATCAGAGTGATTACCTCCTCTAATCCCTCCCTGGTATTCAGATGTACTAGTATCCTAGCCATTGTCATGATCCCAAAGGTGAGATAGGACTTGTCATGATCGAAGTAGGTGCCCAGAGTATTACCAATGTACCGCATGATATCGTCAGACCGGAAGTGAAGGGGTAGCCTTGGTAGCCTAACCCATATTGGACCAGCTTCAATTTGTTCTCTCTTAGGGTCGAACAGGGGGCTCCATCTTTTGAACATAACAGGTGCCTTTTCAATGTGCCATAGTTTCTAAAGGACCCATGTTACCTGCTCTGATCGGTGGAGTCAGAGAGTGAACCAACCACGAGGGAGGATAACTATCCATGGTAGCTCTTCCATGATAGGCCCCCATATCTCATTCGTCCAATTGCGTAAGTGAGTGAGATTGTATCTTCATCCCCTCACATGTCCCACGAGGACTCTGTCTGCAGTATCCATCACATCGCCCATGTGAAGCCCTACCCCGAGCGTTAGGTCTAAATTCTGATTGCCCTTTTTGATGCAGTTTGAGCATTTCTTTCCTTTGAGTGGAGGGTTAGGGTTATGTTGGCAAAGGTGTGGGCTATATCCATTATCAATGTTTGCAGAATTTAGGTCAGAAGGTGGAAGGGTTACAAGCGGGGCATCAAAGAAGCCCGATGTTGCGGGATCAACTCTGGAAAGGGCCGTAGTCATTGGAGGCGCGATCCAAGGCTCAGGGGCCTGAGAGCTAGAGGGTCCGCTAGGAGGAGAAAGAGAAGTGCCTTGAAGGCATGCAGAGAGGAAGTTAAGAGAATCCGATGAGAAGACAAACGGGTCAAATTTCGACGAGGAGCTCTAAGGGATGGGAGATAGGCAGTAATGTAAGGCAGAGAATCAGAGGGCAGAGGCGGTTCGAAGAGGGGATGAGGGAGTGGAGGAGGAAAACAGGGAACAGTAGATGCCACCTCAAGAATGTTGAGGGCCAGCGGGGCATGAGGTTGCACGGGATAAACAGGGGATCCCCAGATGTCAATGCCTTCTAACTAGTCCAGAGAATAATCTACCTCCTCGTCTTCCATAGCTGGCATAGTTGGCCCGAAAAAACCGCGCTTGTTGTTCTCCTGTCACCATAGCAGCCGACCGAGGGAAACAGATAGAGTCACAACGGAACTACTACGATCTTTTTTTTCCAGATATGCCCCTGCTCAAACCCTAGACTATCGCGACCCTAATTGGACAGATCAATCAATGATGAGCGTGTGCACATATTCTCCATGAAGGCTCATTAATTTAAATTAAATGGATAAAAAACACTTTTAAAAAGGCAAATAACTATTTATGTATTTATTTAGTGTAGACAACCCCAAGGGGTTTTTTGTACAATTTTTATCATAACCTTTATTCCAATTTATAACTTGATCCATAATCAAAGAAAATGGCTATGGATTTCACAAGTTATTATTCTATTACTTGATCCACAATCAAAGAAAATGGCTAGAGATGTCACAAGTTATCATTCACATAGTGATGTATTGACGTTCTCAGTTGAAATGGTGGTCAGGGACACTAAAAAATTCAAAATAGATATATGTTATGGCGTCCATATTGTCTACAAACCATCAAATTTTCGATCTTGTACAACAATTTCTAACAATAACCGCTCAATTTACTCTCCAATTTTTTAATCCCCAACCCATGCTGAGGAGATCACAGTGTAAAATTAAATATTCCTGTGGTTTTTTTAAAGGGATCATAAACAAAACAGATAATGAGAAATTCAATATTGTGGTATAATAATTTATTTTTGAATCATTGCGACAAACAAAACATCACATTAGCTCACAGAATATAACTAATTCTATAATGATTTGAGATGATAACAAAGTTTTGAATCATGATAACTAGGTGACAACCAAAACTAATTTATAGCCACAAACAAAAAATCAAAACAACTCATAGAATATATCCAAGGTTTCAATGAATCACATACATAGTGATGGACCTCATGGGAATTTTAGTGTGCATAAAACACCACCCTAAAAATTCTATACTCTTGATCAATTTAGAATAACATAAGATTTCTAGATTGGATGTCCAGGTGGGTGGTATAGTAATTGAGGATGCTTCTTAAAGGATAAGGGAATTTAGATACTCTATCCTTCCACCAAATCTATAAAAAGTGAGACTTGTAGATTATAGTTTTAATAAATTGACACTATGTGATTAAGAATAGGTTACAAACATAAGTAATAAGAGGAATGTACACGAGGACCATGGTAATTAATGTTATTCTTTGCACTATTTTTATTTAGAATAGTTTGTTTAAAATAATAATTTGTATTTGTATTTTTTTAATGAATATTGTTAAATCTGTAATTGAGTAAAATGCATTAAATTGATATTCTAATTTTTAACATATTTATTTCAAAAAATAAAAGTATGGTGAGTTTTGTTTTATTAAGCTTTACTCTAGATGTGCAGAGAATGAATCTATCTCAAGTCCCAAACAAGATTCTTCTTTCTCTTCTTATTCTAGCTTGCACCTTAACACTCCTCTCCTCCTCCTAGCACAAATTTAAACTGTGAGGCACAAGGTGGTTGTTGTATATAGGAACATTTAAATATGATAAGAAAAATGTGTTACTCTATTGTAATTTTCTCTACAAATGTGATGGAAAGTGTGCCCTAAATGTTGACAATTTCATGGTTAATGTAGTATAAGCTACATGAAAATTTACATTTTTGTATACAATATCAAGAAATCTATGCCTAAAATCCAACATCATAGAGCAAGACATGTTCATCAATTCAACAGTTGCTTCCAAATATCTCTCAGTGCTAGAGTTGTTTTCTCAATAAACTAGTTTGTTCTGGTCTTGATGAAAGCCATTGTTGTTGCATATAGGAGCATTTAGCTCTCATAAGAAAAGTGTGATAATGTGTTATAATTTTATCTACAAATTTGTTGGAATTTTTTTCTCAATAAACTTGTTTTTACTACTCTTAAGTGACGAAATCCATAGTTGTTTAATATAGGAGCGTTTAGCTCTAATAAGAAAAGTGTGATACTGTGTTGTAATTTTCTCTACAAATGTGTTGGAGTTTTTTTTCACAACAAAATTGTTTTTATTGCTCTTAAGTGATGAAATCCATCGTTGAGTCATATAGGAGCTTTTAGCTTTGATAAGAAAAGTGTGATACTGTGTTATAATTTTCTCTACAAATGTGATGGAAAGATTGCCATGAATTTTGGCAATTTCATTGTTAATGTAATATAAGCTAAATACAAATTCATTTTTTCTACACAATATCAAGAAAGCTATGTTGAGTAGCCAACACCAGAGAAGAAGCCATGTTCGCCAATTCCATAAATGCTACCGAATCTCTCTCAGTGTTGGAGTTATTTTCTCAATAGCCTTATTTTTAATTGAAGTGATGAAAGCTGCCTCTCCATACCTTTTTTACTATATTAAAAAAGAACAAAAAAAACCAAATTCATATTAGTGATACTAAAAAAACAAGAACATGGTAGACAGCAGGGAGATCACTGGTAAATAACAATGTGATCTTTTGAATATTTTCAAATATCATGAAGAAAATAATACATAGGTGACTCAATAGGAAGTGATCAATAATAAATATGGAGGAACTGCACCAAAAATACCTTTGATTTTGAAGGTAGAAAATCCTAATCTATTTCTTTATTCATGAAGCATTCATGTTGGCATGATCAGAAAAGGTCTTTAACTTAACTTCAGCTTAATTTTTTATTTTTAAATTAAATTAAAACACACACACACACACATATTCTCTTCAGCTATATCTTATGAGTTTGATATGTTTTCAATCAAGAAGAGGCTTCAGAGTTTAAGAACTATACCTTAGATCTGAGCACATGATTCTATTAAAAATTATGAAACAAATTCAATTTTTACAACTTGTATGTTTAAATATATGATTTTGGAAGTGATGATGGCTTCTTTAGACACTTGATTAGTATTGTGAAAGAAATTTGAGTATATCATTAAGGACTATGAATAGTTCATGTAGTAGTTGCATTAATTATAATAGAATTTAATATCTTTTCTTGTTGATACATACCACCTAATCTATGAAAAACTGTAACCATGTCTGCAATGATATCATTTCAGTTTTATGTTGATGCCAACATGCATGAAGATGCTTCAAATTTTCAATGAAGTAGTCTTCAAATGTGTAGTATGATAGTTTTTACTTCAGTTGTTTTATTTGGATGTGTTGCAAGCTGCAATATTGTGCCAAGAAATGTTCTATATCTTATCAGTTTAGTATTTTTTCAATCAAGAAGAGGCTTTCGAGTTTAAGAACTGAATCTTTCTTGTTGATAACTCTTATCAACAATATCTTTGAAACCTCCACGATGTGCTTCCATGGATGAAAAATTTTCCTTTCATTCCTTCACAATGGCTCATTCTCTGCAACATCTTATTTCTTTTAGGCTAATCTTTCCTATTCTATTGCCTTAAGGCGTTTCTTTTGCAACATGTGGTGCAATTGCTAGTTATAAGAAACATTCAAAAATTGAGGCTCCATTAAAAGTGATAAGTGGTAGTGGTAATAATTAGATCTAATGTGATTAATGTGATTCAGAGAGACTAATTATGATTTTGATGTTTGGAAGTATTTTAAGTTTTTAATTTAATTGGTAATTTATATGGTGTATATTCACATAATCATGGCTCTTAGTTATATTTTATTAGTAATTTAATTGTAGTTTAATTTTAATATAGCAAATTATTTTTCTAAATATTTCTTTGTCAAAATCTATATTACAAAGTTAAAAATTTCACTTTTTTTCTAAATATTTACTTCTGAAAATCCACGCTACAAATTTAAAAAATATTTATAAATTAATAATAATTACAATTTTCATAAAAGTAATACCATAATATTTATTATGTTACAAATTTAAAAAATATTTATAAATTAATAATAATTAAAATTTTCATAAAAGTAATACTATAATATTTTTTTAGTAAATAGAAAAAATATAATTTAGAAATATTGATAAATATTTGTTTTACCTTTAGTTAATATTATTATTTTTATTTGGAAAAAGAAAATTTATTTTATAATTATTTATAAGTTTTTTGTTTTTTAGTTTTTATTGAAATTTTATTCTTATTTAATTTTATTATTAATATTAATTCTAAATTATTTAAAATACTATTTTATTTCATAAAAAAAAATAATTTATTGAAATGTGTTTTTTTATTTTAATCAATATGTGAGTAAAAAATATTAAAAAATTAAAAAAATTATGATTTCATTCTTCTTGATTTAGGATTGTTATATCCTATACAAAACATTTTTTCCATTCCAACCACAGTAATCAATAAATGGAATCCATTTACCGATAAATTAGTTATATAGTCTTTTTTAGGTTGGTTTAAAGTTATGTGTGTGTTTATTTATTTATTTTAACGATATGTCATTATTAGTCCCTGCCGCCTGCGGCTAAGGCAGGGACTATAGGAATCGAAATGGAGGGGTTAGCATTATTTTTAGCAGCTTAAACTTATAAGCACTAGCGAATAACCAAAGTTTCAATTTTTATATTCTGAGTATATTCTTTGCTGTCCAATAAAACGTTTTACCGTCTTATTTGGCCTCATATCGAGGCGATAAGATATATTTCATAAGTTATAATCACTAATATCCCTTATATAAGATAGAGTAATGCTATGCTAGAATAATGCTAGCATTAATCATCAAACATTTAATGTTTACAAATATAAGCCCAAACTGCGGCACGATGGAAGATAGTCCTATGGAGTAGATTACACGTTGTTCATTGCATGATTGATTACATGTGGCTAGTCAATTTCCTGAAACATGTCCTTATCCTGCCACATTTCTTTTTTTATCTTAACGTGTTTCATTTTCTGTGCTATGCGCTGAAGACATAATTCTTCATTTTCTCCGCTATGTGCTGAAGACATAATTCTGCAGCTCCTTGTTGAAGACATAATTCTTCATTTTCTCTGCTATGTGCTGAAGACATAATTCTACAGCTCCTTGTTGAAGACATAATTCTTCATTTTCTCTGCTATGTGCTGAAGACATAATTCTTCAGCTCCTTTTATATGTTGTGTGCAGAGAAATAATTCCTCTCTTGCAATTCTCCATGTGGAAAAAAAAATTAAAACTTTCAATTCTTGGGAATTCTTTAGTAGTAGCCTGCGAGAGTCTTTGAATTCTGTAATAGCAGCCTACATGTTTCATTTTCTTCGCTATTTTCTGCCCCGTCAGTTCAAGAAGCCTTCCCGGGATAATGCTGCGCCCCATTTAGGTACAGTTCGAATACACCAGATTCTTCGTCTGTGCTTTCCAACTGCAGGCTTTGGAAACTGTAGGCTATGGGCTTTGTTTTCCGTCAGCACTTATGTTCCGGAGGAACCGGAAGAACCTGAAATAGGCTAGCACTTATCTTTTTGTTTTTTATTCCATGTTCTTTCTTTTTTTATTCCATCTGTTTTTTATTCCATGCTGCCAACTGCAAGGTTATCTTTCAATTTTTTATTCCATGTTGTCAACTGTAAGCTTTGTTCTCAGTCGGTGCTTATCGTTGGAGGAGGCGGAGGAACCTGAAACCTTTTAGCACCTATGTTTCTATTTTTTATTCCATGCTGCCAACTACAGGCTTTGTTCTTGGTCGATGCTTATCGGGTGAGGAAGCAATTATCCCCAAAAAAATTATGGTATTCCTGCAAGGCACAAACACTCTCTTATCATTTTTAAATTGTTTTCAGTAACTCTTACATTTCTAATTGATAATTTACAGAAATAAATGCGGCATTTATAGTGAAATGCAGTACTCGTCTTGTAGTGTGAAAGAGATTTCCACTGTCTTTTGCAATGTATGACAACAACAATGCAAAACTTACAGTAATCAAATGCAATTTAGCTCCTGCACTTTAAATGTTAAAAAAATCTCGAATAATACATAGCTAAGGAGGGCGCAAACTCAGAATCACTCGGTAATAAGGCATAGGTTCTTACATAGTTAAAAATACTTTTGTGACTTCTGATAATGACACCATCTATTTTATCGATGTTTGTAATATTTAACTTATTATGGTCAGTCTATTCTAGATGTTTTAATTTTTCTTGCATTTTGGGACTGTAATGTAATTTATGGAATAAAATATTTCTTGTTTTCGCTTATGCATTCCTTCCATTCTTTGCCAGATTTAATATTAAGGTTTGCATTTCTTTACTATCAGTGAATAATGCATCTATCCTCTTTTGGTTACATTTCCTGATCGCTCCTTTTCGCTATTCCACCATTAGGTTGTTTCTTTTTCCTTTGCACAACAGTACAAGACTCAAATGTTTTCTGGTAATACTTGTATATTTTCAAAAAATTACACGTACTGATTATTTCGAATAGATAATTTTGCTACATTTCGTTTATGGTTCTCGATTATTGCCATACCCTTCTAGATATCTAACACTAAAAATATTTTCGACCAATTTGGACACTGTCTTTTTTAATAACTTTGTATTTCACCACTAGCTTAAATTGGGAAATTTTCTTGCACCAGAATTTAGTTCTTTCCTATACAGTAGAATTGTTTTCCTAGAGGTATGTATTTTGGGTTCTGGCAATCAATTTATTGTTGGCCTACTCATATTTAGCAATTTATACCTATCCTCATGTAAAGGTCTCGAATGCATAGCCCCCTCATCGATTCAAACTCAGAGTCTATTGGACATTTGATTCGTTCCGATTACCATTATTTTCAATCTATAACTGTTATATTATTTTAGTAGCATGAATGAACATACAATATTTTCTCGGAAGGAAGGCAATATACAGTTCAATCATCATGAATTAGATGATTTGACATCGGCAAGTACTCATCACAGACAAATATAATAAGAATAATCAACAAGCTCTAGAATTCCATTTGAATCCATAGGCCTCAGATCTCAAAAGTTCCTCATAATTAAGTCAGACATATGCTTGTCTTAATTTATTCCTATCATTGGCCAAATGAAATGATCTACACCGGCAACTGTTTACAGAAATTAAAGTCCAAAACAAAATACAGAAGAATAGCATTGAAGAATCGAAGCAACATAAGAACCATACGCAGAAATATTAAAGTGTTGCAACATGAGAGGGGCTCAGATTATGGTGGTGATATATTGAGGTCTCGTTTAACAGAAAACAAGTTCGACCCAGCTTTCCTTACCGAGATCTTGAATAGTTACCTGCACAAAGTAGCCTCATTCTAATAGCAATGTGGCCAAGTTCCTGAAAATTTTATAAGCGTCATCATCTTTGGCAGGAGATTTTGCAGGAATGCATAGGATCCGAGTTGAAAGAGAGCCTGATTGGGAATCGATCACCGGACCTCCTGCTCTTCAAATGCGCTGAAGCAAATCGAAAGACAATTCCTCTCAAAATCCTGTTGTATTACTTACTCTTGTTGATGTTCGTTTGAAACGTGGCCCTCAATCGAGAACGTTTCTTGAATCCAAATCCACATGTCATTCAAGTGTTTACAGGTGTTGTATGTCATTCAAGTGTTTACAAATTACTTTATAAAATCACATCCCAATAACGCAGATGCCCATGTAATTTTATCGGAAGTATAGTTTTAACATGCGTCAATACATGAGTTTGTTGCGTTCTTTTTAATAAATCACCACAGTATTCATGTTACAATATTTGAAATTCGAGGCCTGAGTTAAACTACAGTTTACTTGTATAAAAATATCAGAGTTGTAAGACATCAAACATGACAATCCGGTTAAAATACGTGTATAAAAAGATGTGACCTGTCATAGATTGAACATCGCAGTGGGGACTCAGCAGGGTCTGATTCCCAGCAAATTGTCGGTTCAGTACTTTAGCTTTGTTTGATGGTCAATGAAAAAAATTAAGTTCTGGGATTTCATCGTGCCAGGACTGGTCCTACTAAATCACCAATATAATCCGGTATTCTATTTAGAACCTCAAAGTCTTCTCCGTCTTTCTATTTCGAACATATTGCATTGTGCAAGGACACATGAAAATAATTATACATAAAATCCAGCTCCGGCTTTCTATTTCGAACATATTGCATTGTGCAAGGACACATGAAAATAATTATACATAAAATCCAGCTGGCTCAAGGTAATCTGCTGCTCCAACTCTCGCTGGCTCAAGGCAGGGACTAGCTGCCTTGCAGCCATCCTTGTTGATTTTAAGTTATGTGTTTATTTATTTATTTTAATGATATGTCATAATGTTTTTGATTTTAAGTTAGGTGTGTTTATTTATTTATTTTAATGATATGTGATCATGTTTTTGATGTTTTATTAATAATATTTGTAGAAAACAAATTAATAAAGATAAACTTGAATATATTTGTAGGTATAGTTTTTTTGAACCCATTATACTTTTATTATGTAGATACAATATTCTAACCGTTTTGTTTTTTTTTTTTCAAATTTTAATTGAAATTTTGGAGGAATGGTTTGTAATAACAAATTGATTTGTGAATTCTATTTTTTTTAAATGATGGATTTTTTTTTAAAGACAAGATAAAAACTAAATTAATCTTTGTATTATGATGTAAAATCTTAAAATTTAAAATAGTTAAAAAAACTCAAATGTGGATAGAGATTCATCATAATAGCTACAAAAACATTTTGTTTATATATCATGTATTAACAAGGTTATATGAATTAATTGAATAATAATTTTATGTAACATCTTTCTAGCAACATTTTTTTTTTTTTGGATTATTACATGGACACCTATTTATGATGGTTTGTTTTTATTTGTTTTAAATTAAAGGATATTAACCCTTTATTATCTAAATATTTTTACACCGTAAGGTGTTCCTTTTGAGAAGAATTTCCCTCATACCCACTTATTATCACTTTGTGTATTTCGATTATATATTAGATGATTGAAGGTTTGTTCAATCGTTAGATCATCAGGAAAAGGTAGTTAGAAGGAAAGGTCTCGAAATATTGATAACCTACTGTGCATAGCTTATTTGTTTTTTCTTTGGAGCTTTAGGGCTTTTGAATATGAGATCTGTCATGGAAAAGCTCACGTCTTTCTAGCCTTCATCATTGCCTTTAAAGGTATTATTTTTCACCTGCAAATATCATCTCCGACCTTTACAATGATTTCAATCTCATCCTCTAACAGATAAACAAGGTTTCATATATCGACGAAGATTTCCAGGTTACTAAACAGATGGTTATGGAATATGGGGCTCATTGTGTTTCTCAGAGGGTCTTAATATGGATGCCTATCTATTCAATCCTCCCTTTTTTATTTATTTTGGTCAAGGATGAGAAGTTTGTCGTTTTTTTTTCGTAAGATATGGGAGAGTGGAAATGTACATGTGGATAAAGGTACATGGTAATAGGATGATGCCCAAGATTAGGAAATCTTCATTTCTCTCTAGAAATGATTATGCAATTTTTATATTGTTGTCTATGATCCGATGTTTTGCAATTATTTTTATTATTTCAAAGCTTGACAATTCTATTGTTAATTCATTATTGTATTTATTAGGGTAAAATGATGAGCCTCACCATTTGTTTCCCTCAACAAATCTATTTATTAATTCCATTGGGCCCAAGGAACTCAAAGTAGCCTACAGACTAAACAAATTGCAAGGGAATATGAGGCTTAGAGCATTTATCTCATTGAAAATTCCCTTAGAGCCACCATTGCTCTCAATTTTTTCCAAATAATGACTGAGGAGGGTGTTAATATGGATGTACGTCTGTTTAATCCTCCCTTTATTTAATTGATTTTGGTTAAGGATGATAAATTGAGCATTTTTATTCATAAGATCTTTGAGATTTCTATTGGACATCTAGTTAAGGGTAGGAAGAGCGGTGCCTAGGCTCAAGCTACCTTCATTGCTCTCCAGAAATGGTTCCCTAATTTTTATATTAATGTTTATCATCCCGTGTCTAGTAATTAATTTTATTATTTCAAATGTTGGAAATTATATTGTTAATTAATTATTTTATTTATTGGCGTGAAACCATGAACCCCATCATCTCTTTCCATTTGTAAATCTATTTATTAATTTAACTCATCACAGGAAATTCAATCTAGCTCGTGGACGATATCAATGGTGGTCAGAAGACACACAATGAAAAACAAAGTAGTACAACTTGAATGTGTAGGAGTTTGCATACCTTGTGAAAAAATTTGAGGATGTTACAGTTTCTGGTTTCTCTCAACACTAAGAATTAGAACTTGAATATGTAGGAGTTTGTAGATCTTGTAATTTTTTTCGAGGAAGTTACAGTTACGAGCACCTCTCAACATACTATGTAATATTTCATAAATCAAAGACAAAAGGTTTGAAATGCCTTTACGGATATGAAACTTGGTAATTCCATGCTTATTTGGTATTCATGTCTCCGCCATGACTTTGGTGGATTTCCACAACAATTGTTTCAAGCACTTGTGAGCAAAAAAAATAACTAATTCATGTAATTAAGGATTTGGGTCAGCTTCGACATGAAAATATAGTTCCTATCACCACATTTTATGAAGGAATATAAAAGAATCTTCTTGTATATAATTATCATAAGAAAGGAAAATTGGATGGAGGAACTATTGCTATGAGGTTTCACATGGAAGGAAATTGCAAGTACATAAAATAACTACTTCCTATAATTGAGGATTCGTCCTAGCGTCAGCATGAAAATAGTTCCTCTTAAGGAATTTTATGAAGGATGAAGAAAGAAACTTCTTGTATATGTTTATCAGAAGAAAGGAAAATTGGTTAACCTTTTTCATGGTAAGTTTTCATTTTGAAACCCAAGGCTAAGGAATAATTTCTCTATTGTCTTTGGATTTTCCTCCAAAATTCAGAAACATGATCATATTACATTCTCATAAGATATCAACTATACATATATTATAAAGATTTAAATAAATTTTGGCCTTGAAATATGGCTATATCCTCTATTACCAATAAAACAACATTCGTAGGACCCTATGAAGCAATCCATTGCAATAATATATGTCTCATGGCCTTTTCTACCTCTACATTTTATAATTTCTGAATTTCACTTCAAAAATAAATGCAGTCCTCCCAAAGATATAACAAAAGTAGTAATTACTGTCACTTTACTTGGAAAATATCCACATTATGCTTCCACTTGAAAATTGAGGTGTGTATTATAATATTCAAGAGGCAAAGGTCTAACCAGATATTAAAAAAATGAAGAATGCAAAATATTTTTTCATCTTACATACACGTAAGTTAGGCTCTAGATTCAATGTGAAGTCTTTGCGATACTCTCTCTTCGATTTAGGGAAATCATCATCTTTCGGATCTATGGGTTGCGTAATTATTTTGTTTTACTGATGTGAAAATATTCTAGATTTTACATATGCTCAAGGTGGGAGGCTCACTTTGAGTTGGGTACATAGGCACAATATTGTTCTTGGAGTAGCAAGAGGACCTATCCATCTTCACATTGGGTTTAAAACACCCATCAATCATAGAAACCTCAAATCTAAGAATGTTTTTGTGGATTAAAACTATGTGGCACATTTGAATGATTATATTCTAGATCGTTTAATGACTCCATAATCTATAGCTCAGATGGTGAATGCATTTACACTTGAGGGCTACAAGACTCTCGAGCTCTAGAAGATGAAGCGGGACAATACCAAGAAATATATATACAAATTTTGGCATTCTCGTGTTTTAAATAATTATTGGCAAGAAACTAAGAAAAATTGAGAGCTCTGATGAATTTGTGTAGTTTACTTCTATTGTGAAGATTGTTGTGTTAAAGGAGAGTATGTTGGAGTTGTTTTATGTTGATATGCTGAGGGGATTGAAAAGTATTGTAGATGGATTACTTTTGATCCAAAATTATGGAGGAAAACAAAAGATACAGATATAAAAATAGATAGAAAGATGCCACAGAAATAAAACTTCATTTCATTAATATCAAAGAACTGAAATATGCTTACATACATAATGTAAATAAAATAGCTTGGGCGATGGTAGCTTATCTCTGAGAATACATGTTGTGGCTACATGCCTCTGAATTGTGTTATAATGAGGATCAAGGGCCTATTTATTATTGATAAATAATGGAAAACCCTAAACATCCAAAAAACTAACTCTAGAAGATGAATCACCAAATTTTTGGGCCTCGTTGGGGTAAATTGGTACAACTTCCTCAGGTCATAACTTTGGAATATGATTTCTGTTTGAAGTGCATAATACCTATTTAGAAATTTCTATCCGAGGAATAGAGATTTCAACTAAAAATATTAGACAAAGACTCATCTTTATCTGTTTTCAAAAAAAATGTTTTTTAGGGCCTCAAAACGTCTCAAGAAGTTTAAGACTTGAAAAACTACCAAAAATAGTAAATTGTGCTACAAATAAGGAAATTCAAAAAGTGAAAGAAATAATGGTGGGGGTCTAAGTGGAATAGGCGGGTAAGCACCAAATATCCACCTATATTAGTTCCCCTCCCTCCCTCCCCCCCCCCCCCCCCCTTAGGAAGAAATGGTCCCCATTGTATTGAGTGCCTCCATGAGATAGGGAAACTTATGTTGAATTTGGTCCCTGGTGAGCCACTTTGCTTGGTGCAGGAATGGATCGAATTTGACAACCCAATCTAGATGGATCTTTTTTTTGCGAGTGTTCTTCATCTATGGTTCCATGATCTGATCAGTTGTGGCATGGTCCATAGAGTCTAGGTTTAACTGCATAGGAGTGAGTCATTCTGAAATGTTGGATGTGTCTAGTAGTGGTGGAAAGTATGGCCAAAGGTGGTCCAAATTGAACACTAGGTGTAGGCCAATGATTGTTGGAATGTTAAGCTTGAAGGAATTTCCCCTTGTAACCTTCGTGATGGTGTACAACCCATATCAGAGTAGGTGAAGCTTGCAATATGGCCCAACATGGAACTCCTTTTGCAAATGTAGCCAAACTTTATTGCCCACCTTGAACTTGTGTGGCACCCAATGTTGATCATGCTACTGCTTATATTTAGCATTGACGTTATCCAATATGTCATGGACCTACTGACGAATGTTTTGAATGTACTCAGTGAATATTTTGGCCTTTTCAGCTTCATACTGGAGATGAGATGAAACTTCTTGAGTATCTGCAAATGGTATGGCCACATAAATGGGACATAGTAGCTGGAATCCCAACCGCACCTCAAAGGGGTTGTGGCCTATTGAGTTATGGAGATCTCTATTGTAGTTGTGTTGGATGTAGGGGATTCTCTTATCCCATGTGCATGGATGCTTCGTGTTGTACATGTGTAGAATGTGTATGTTAGGTCCCTATATTACTAGTGTATTCCCTTATTTTTGTTAGTATAGCCCCCTTATTGTTATTTTTGTACCCCTGTAACCCCTATATTGTTATTATTTTTCCCTTACATTATTATATTTTTAGGTCAGCTAGGATTATATTGTAACCCCATGTACTCCTATACATATAAAGGAGGTTTTGTCAATTGTATCATCCAAGAATTTTTCATTTATGTAATGTAAAGGAGGTTTCCCCCTCGAAGTGGCTGATTTCTAAGGCATTGATCTCTCTTTTCTTCTATTTTTGGAGTTGGTTCCATAACATTGTATGATCATCCCCTTGATGACCTATGTTTGGCCATCAATTTGGGGGTGGAAATCCATGAACTTAGTGAGCTTGGTATTCAGTATTGAGCAAAGACTTGACCAAAATGTACTTAGTAACTTGTTGTCACAGTCTGAGATAATGGACTGTGTGATTCCAATGTGTACCCACACTCATTCAAAGAAGAGTTTAGTAGTGGCTTCTGCAGTGATGCTCTTCTTGCAGACTGCTATAATGGCCATCTTAGAGAATCTTTTGACGACCATGAAAACAAATTCGTTGAAATGCTTAACAGAAGGAAGGCCAAACATGTAATCCATGGAGATGGATTCCCAAGGTTGTCTAGGAGTAGGAAGAGGAGTATACATGCCTTGCTTCTTGATGGTCGGTTTTTAAATGGCATAGGAAGTGTAAGATCTCATGAATTTACCAAGATCATGTCGAAGATTCAGCCAATAAAAATACTTCTACAACACTGCCACTATTTTCTCTAACCCAAAATGTATAGCGAGCCGACTATAGTGTGCTTCCCAAATTATCTTAACACGCTCACTTGAAGGAGCACAAAGGTGTCCCAGGTGGCATAACAGTGCATTTTGGAGGTGAAAATTTGGAAATTTTTTGCCTTCTAGGAGCATCTGGTATGTGTTGTTGAATTTAATATCACTCTTGTAGAGATGCGTCCATTTCGAAGTCTCGTTCCCACAAGAGTTGAGAACAGTGGTCAAATCCATGAATGACGATCGACTGAGGAAGTATGCAACATTGTTGGTGCTACCCTTCTTGTAATTCATGTTCAAATGGAACAATTGTACGTATGTGGACCATTTCTTATGGTGATCATTTTGCAACTTCCCTTGTTTCTTGATAAACTGAAGGTGTTGGTGGTCTATGTGGATGACCGTTTCCTTCCCCATAATGTAATACTTCTATTGTCAGCAGGCCTTCACAATGGAATAGATCTCGTTTTCATAGGTTGGATACTTTCAGCCAATGTATGAAACTGTCTCACTATGATATGCCACTACATGCCCCTATTTAGGAAGAACTGCGCTAATAACATAGTTTCATGCATCTTTCTCAATCTAAAATGGTTGCTACAGGTCTAGTAATGTGAGCACTGGTGAAGAACAGAGGTGATTCTTCAGCTTAGCGAACACCTTATGTTGGGAATCAGACCAATTTTTTTTTTCTTTTTCTCTTCCCTTACTAACTTGACTCAAAGGCCAACTGATATGAGAGAACCCCAACACGAACATGCGGTAGAAGTTAGGAAGACCCAAAAAGATGTTGAGCTTTGTTAAAATGGTTGGGGATGGGAAATCTCACATGAATTGTATCTTAAAATGAGTGTCACATCTAGAGTGGCTTCCATATGACGATGCATCGCTTGTGTGTAGTCGCCGAAAGTTTTGGGAAATGTTATCCATCATCACATTCCTTTTTTTCTCAAGGGCCTCGTCGAGAAATATTTTTAAAGGATCTCATGCTCCCTCATCTTTCTTTTATTCTACCTATTAGTTTCAGTATTTTCATACTTCCACCAGGGATCAAAACGCATTTTGCATGTGCATCTTAGGTGTCCCACTCTGAAGAAATTTTTCATCATTCCATTAGGTCATGATATAAAATTGTTTCACTGGTGGTTTTCCTTGTCAATAAGCTTCATTATTCCTCAGAATATCATATTGGCCGACTCATTCTCATTTCTCCTTGAGCATAACAACACCTATGGAAATGTTCTTTTCATTTGGAAGTCTTTTAATTCAAAATCTCATTTATGAAAGTCAGGTCTAAAGTAGTCCCATTAGGTCATTAGGTTTTTATATTCCTCAAAGTCACTCCATTTCAGATGAAGTCAACACATATATGTGAGGGACTAAATAAAATCATCATGATGTAGTTTTCATATTTTCAAAGTTGTATTGTTTTAGTTTAATGACTTTTATATCAAAATTTCATTTGATATAAAAGTAAAATATGTAATTTATTTATATTTTTCCAAATGCAATTTTATGTTCTCATATGTAATAAATTCAACCCCAAACTATCAAATGCAATCATGTCTAACCTAATTGGAGCAAAGAAATCCAAACTCCATGTTTGATCAACCTGTAATGCCAAAAAGTCAGAAAGCTAAAAGAGTATCAGTGCCAAAGACCAAAGGGAAAAGTGAACATTAGAAAAGTGGGTGATTCAAAATTAAAATTTCAAATCCACTATGTTATAAAGTCTTTCAAAGCACCTCAAAAAAATTCATTTTTTCCATTCAACCATCAAGAGTTTCCAAGAAAGGAGAAATTTTAAGTTTTCTAAGCATTTTGGGTCAAAATTCAAGGGCGTTGCGCATTTGCACCCAGGTGTTGCCCATTTGTCTTGGAATTGTGCATTTACCCAGGGGCACTGCGCATTTGCCCATAAATTCAGACCAAAATACACTGGCGCTGTGCATTTTCACAGAGGCGCTGCGCAATCCTCCAAAACACTGCACGTTTACTCAAGGAGGTTTTTAAAGAGTTTCACCACCTCCAGCAAGCTCAAATCTCCTCATAATTTTCTTCAAAAGGATTTAAATTAGTAACTGGACCCTAAATCACCTCTCCTATAATATATTTGGTGTTCCATAAGAATATTGAAGTTCTTGTTGTTATGAAACCCTAGTTTCCATTTCCTTCTCATTTTCATGCACCATATCCATATTCATGTCCCTAAACACATATCAGGCATAAATATTGTTAAATCCTAGGGTTTTCATAGACTTAGGTTTCCATTGACATTCATTCCATCCATTTTCCTAAGCTATTCATCTCATATCTCACTCCCTTCATCTCATTCCATTTACCCTAAGGTTTCCAAAGCCTTCAAATTCAAAATCTATGAAGAGGAGGATAGAAGTGTCAGTGTGGAAAAAACACCAAAGAGAAGTGACCACAAAGGAGGGAAAATCATCAGATATGAACCAATAAGCACAAAGGATCTCATGGCTGATCCTCTCACTGTGTCATGTTTTAAACATGTTGGTTGTTTTGAGTTTTGTGAGAAAGTACAGCAGATTGAGTATCACCCTATGTTGACAAGGTTGTTCATTACAAATATTCATGATAGGTAGGTCACTCTTGTTGCGGTCACTTTTACCATGTCCACTAATGCCATTTCAGCTGCTACAGGGATCCCTAATGTGGGAGAGATGGTTTAAACAAGGAAACCTTGAATAGAGGTACTATGAACCATATCTCAAACCTAGATACAAGGATGACAAGAAGTCCATTTTCCATTTCTCTCATCTCCTTGACCAGTATGTCTTTATGATGAAAATACTCATGAAATACTTCACTTGTGAGGGGAGGTTTTCTCGACTCTATTCATATCATATCCGACTCCTCATGCACTTCACTAGAGTCAGAATGCTTCACATACCCTACTATCTCTCCCGTAGCATTGGCAAGATAGAATACATTGTACAAAAGAGGGATTATAATCATAAAATGTAGCTTCTTTTTCACCATTCCCTCATCAAAATGATAGTCATGCACCATCTTGAGAAAAATAATATTTCATGGGACAAATTCATAGCAAATGAAATATTTAGTACCACCCCTAGCCAGCATGAGCAGAGTATCCCTTCATCATCTCATCCTCCTATATCCACTCCTCCATTTCAGCCTGCTGCTCATACATCATCACCTAGTTAGTTGCATTCAGCTCATGTTGATCCTACTTCTTCACCTTTCCATAACCTTTTACCATCATCACATCATGATACTAAGGCATCAAGAAGTGAGAAGGACATTGAGGCAACTTGGGCTAATGTGACTGACGTTAAGCCATTTCCCAAGACCTATCAGAGAGGGCACAAGAATTTGTTTGCTTCACTTGGAGTGAAATGGGCCATGCCTTCTTCATCAAAAAAATAGGTAGACAAGGGAAAGGAAAAGGCTAAAGAGCCAATCATTGAGGAGCAGGAAGATAAACATGAAACATAGGACGAATTTCAGTTGATTGACCTTGACGAGGAAGATGAGGACAGAATAAATAGTGCAACAATTAGAGGCAAAGAAACAAATTTTAGTGAACTTCAAGCTAATCTTGATAGAGCACAATATGTGATTGATTTTCTTGAGCAAGAAAATTAGCAGTTGAAAACGAAGTAGATTGTTAATGAGGTCACGACCATCAAAGCACAAAGAGAGGTAGAAAAGGCTAAGGCCTTGTTGGAGGAGACCTTGGACAGATTTGGTGAGATTGATAATGAGGAGGATCAGCCTCAAAGATAGATACCAAAGGCAATAGGGCTAAAGAGAGCTTTAGCTCGAGAAAGACAAAGAGAAGCTGAGTTGGCAGAGCAGCTCACTCCAAGTGAGTTGCTTGCCCTAGAGATTAGCAGGGATAGAGAGTCATGGCTTGATAGATCCAATTTTATCTTGAGAGTTTGTTACAGAAATCCAAAAAGGAAAATGATATTAAGAGGAAAATGGCAAAGCACTATGCCATGAGGAACAAAATTGCAAGGGCGAATCTCAAACGAGCCCATGCAAAAATTCAAGCTTTAACCAAGCAAAAGGAGAAGGAGAGGTTAGAAATACTTGCTGAGGTGTCTCTTCATGCCTCAAGCCCTTGATTAGCAAGTAAACTTACAATTTCGGTAAGTTTTTGGCACATTTGGCACTTTAGTGCATTTTTGGTTTTTTGAGCAATTTTGGCACACAGAAATTCTGCCAAACACGGAATGCCCTTGGTGCAACGCTCTTTTTTGGGGCATTAAAATCACAAATATCCACCATCATCGTGTTAAGAATGATGAAGAAATCAACGCTAGCAAGTTTCATAATAATTGGAGGAGAAATGGTCCCTCAAAAGTGCAAAAACCACCAAATTTTCATGTTTCTACCTCCTTTTTTACCTTGGCACTACGGGTTTACCAGTCTTGGGAGATTCACTTTTTGATAGGGCAGATGAGCACCATTTTGAAAAATAGAGGAATATTTGGAAACTATAATCAGGGAGCTTTACAATGAGCTATTTTGGAGCTCATTTGTACAGTGGGAAGGCCTCCAAAATTTTCTTTCAAAACAGGTTATTTTTCCTCTTAGGGCGTCGTGCGTTTGTAAGGAAAATTGCATTTTCACCATCTTTTGCAATTTTTTGATTTTCACTCCAGTTTCACTTTTTATCTTGGGAAATGTGAAATTGATGATGGAAAATGTCCATATAAATGTAAATGTCATGTTTTTACTATTTTCTAGGGTAGATACATTCATTAGGGGAATTTTGAGGTCTAAAATTGGCCTCCTATGGAAAATGTACAATTAAAATTCACTTTATGAGAACCAATCACATTTTGCGAGACGACATCATCCCTAATGGTTGAGGTGGCATTTCTTGAGTTAAAGGTACACATACTTACTTGTCACATTCTCAATGGTGGATAAAAACTCATGGTTAACCATGGTAGTGCTCTAAGTACCTTTAAAGTCAAAGTAAAGTACTGATAATAAATGTCATTTCACACTTTTTGAATAAAAATATATTATTGTCATTTCATATTTCTTGAAAGAAACAATGCATATCCCTATACATTTATTATATTATATTATGTTGATTTTATATAGTATATTAATTACATGTTATTATACAATTTAAATAATATAAATTTTAATTAATAGCATATAATATAATTAAGAATTTATAAATTTATATTTATATTTTACTTTAAGTTATTTAAGTACAAAGGACAAATGCATTAGTTGTTCAATGATAATGAATTTTTTCTTGAAAATCTCATTCTTATTTATAGCCACATCAATGCAATTTTTTTATTTATTCTAATTTGGTACAACTTTTGAATTGAATTTAACTATGGTTACATGGATTGTGGTGCAAAAAGTGAATTGCAAATTCATAAATATTAATTTATTGCTTTATCTATTATTTTATTGTTTCCTTAGGAGTCCCATTTTATACCTAGAAATTCCCCTAATGAGGTGAGTCCTCTAGAGGTCAAATGAATCAGTTTCCTGTCTTTTAAAGGCAAATTTTTGGGCCATCCTAGTCTTCAGTTTCTTGTTTGGGAGTAGGTGAAATTAATTCCTATCTCATGGATTCGACTCCTTGAGGCTAGGGAGAGTGGTTTTGAGGTCTATATGATGTATTTACTCAGTGATTGTAATGGTTGGACTCACTTGGAGGTTTGGCATCTCAAGGGACATACTTTTGTATCAGTTTTGGCCTGGACATTAATCAAATTTATAGCTATTTTTATGGGATCCATGTGGTATTGTGTTTAGTTTTAGTTTCTTCTCTTGTGCTCATATGTTAGAATGCTTTGTTACATCATCCATCATTTCATTGCTATTAAATGAATGTTTTCAAGTTATATGAACAAAATCCATAATTTCTATGCTGTGTTTTGGGTAAACATTCATAATTTGTAATTTCTTCAGTTTAGAAAGAAACCGTGATTTCACCATGCACTTTCTAGCTCCTCACCTATCTTGATCATCCCATCATCAAATCCCTAAAGTGGTAAACATTGTACCTACCTTGCCCCATATAACCCCTGCAAATCTTGACCTAATTTCCTTGCCTTCATTATTTGACTCCTCATGATCTAGCAAAACCCTATAGAATCAAAATAAAAAACCCTGTGCTACTATACCTAGCCTAATATCTTCTTTCCTTAGTCATTTTGAATGTGATCCATATGGAGAGAGCCCTCCCTTGGCCTAGTAGGTCTAGCTACTTCGCTAAGCATGGTTTGAGGTTACCTCAGATTGCCTTTCTCAGCCTGAGGTTCAATCCGAGTGATAATGTTTTGGCGACCACACTGGGGAAGAAAAGTGAGATCAAATCAACCCCGGTAGTAATTTTTCATTGAAATTATTAAACTTGTGGATGATGAGTTTAGATTTTATTCAAAGGCTGAATTGAAAATTTGTAAAGTGAAAATTTGTTTTTGAAATTGGACATATTGGATTCCCGAAGATACACTAGATATAATCCCGATCCGAATCCTCCCACCATTGTTAGTGATCCTTAGAACATTGGAAGAAAAGCTAAAGATGTTGTTGAGACATCTAGTTTAACCGAAATTAAATCAGAGAGAAGTTCCATTCCCAGAGCTAATTCATTCCCTGGAAAGTTATAAAGCTTGCAAGATATTGAATTTGATATAAATTTTGAAAAATTTTTATTCTGGAGCTAGTCTTTGAGTTGGATTGACGAAATAGTTGTTGATTCCTCCGTTTCCTTTCATAGTCCTATTGAAGATCTATTTTCACATTCACAATCAGGGTCTCAACTTTTACAAGTTCTTAAAGATCTGCAGAACTGTTCTTCACAAGTAAATTCTTGGGTAATAAAAAAACCTCAGATCTCAGCTTCTTCTACCATCAGTTCATCGACTTTTCACACTACTTGATTAGTGACAAATCCTTCCTTGATTACATCCAACACCCAAATCCATGTTATAAATCCTCCACCTCTAGTCATGATGGTTACAAGATATGTCCCCCTTGTGCTCCCTTAGAACCCTAGTGTTATGCCCCAATATTACCAAAATAAAATCCCTTTGTTTGATAATACTCAGTCCATGACAGCAGAAAAGCACGTAGATAATATGAATGAATTATTTGATCTTCATGACATTTATATAGAGGATGTGAAGATGAGATTGTTTGCACAGAGTCTAGGAGGGGAAGTGAGAAAATGGTTCAGAGCTCTACCAACAGCCACTATTGATATTTTAGAAGTTTTGCATCATTAGTTTGTAGAAATATGTGAAGAAAATAAAAGTCCCCTTCAAATTCTGTCTGAATATGAGAACATCAAAAGGAATGTTGGTGAGACTGTGCCAGATTATTGTGTGAGATTTAATGTAGTGTACAATGCTCTTCCTGCACATATCAAACCACGGGAGTGTCTGGCTTTAGTCAAATTTCTGAATGGATTTGATACTGATATGGCATATCAGCTGCGTGAATATGATCATACAAATTTAGCAGATATGCAAAAGAATGTTGTAATTGTGGAAGCAGATTTGCTGGCTAAGAGAGCAAGGATGAGATCTAAAAAGAGTTACCATCAAAGAGGAGACATCTACTTCTGATGCTAAAATGGATTCATTACTCTGAACTATGGAAAGAATTTTTGAATGATTGTTTATTTCAGATAGACTTGAACCACAGATTCAGAATCCAAATTTCAGAGGGTGGCAGTAGCCTCAGTTTAGAATCAAGCAGAGAGAGAAGAAAGCATCCGACCAAGAAGTACAACAACAACAATAGATTCAGACCCCGTTGCAGTAGAATTATGTTCAAGGAGTGGAAGAGGAAGAAGATGAAGATCCGGTGGTTGAAACAAATCATTTCTTTATAGCAGATGGCTTGCCCATGTTCCTGATTGAATATGAAGAGTATACTGAAATTTTGGATTCTCCAAAAGATGAGGACTATATCTTGGAAAATGTTGATGATTTTGGAACTGAATCTAATGATTACCAACATGGGTATATGAATGCTTTGAGTGCACAACAGAAACAATATTCTTTAAGGTGTAGAGATGTACCTGTCAATCCTATTCAGAAAAGGAAAGAGGTCCAGTCAAAGAATGATCTTCTGAATAATCAAAGAAAGGGTAAAGAGCATGCAGATCAAAATCATAGCAACATCAACTAGCCATCAAAAATCTCAGATACTAAAGAGAAAGACACTCGGAAAAAGGAGAATGTAGCAAAGTATCACCATGATAGAAGAGAGAATCTAGTAAACGAGGTAGATAAAGTCACAACTTTTAATTTATAAAATGAAAAAGATAAATTGAAAGTGTCCATTCCTTTTTAAAAAATCAGAAAATAATAGTCATTACAAATATTAGGTGTCTAAAATGTTGCTAGTTGATCCTTTGTCCGATATGGTTAATGTTGAAGATGACCACCCTGAGCTCATTTTCGGTCCAGAAATAGATGGTCAATTAGAAGAGAGTGAAGTTCCCCCCTTTTATTTAAGCCTTAGACTACATGAGTACATAATTCATAATGCTATGCTTGATTCTAGGGCTTCTCACAATTTAATGCCTAAGGCTATTATGGAAAATATAGGCATGGATATCGCCTGACGATATCATGATTTGTATTCGTTTGATTCTAGTAGAGTTCGCTGCATTGGTCTCATTAAAGTTTTAGTGGTTTCCTTATACCAAATCCCAATGAAGAATGTTTTTATGGATGTGGTGGTGGCTGATATACTGCCTCGGTTTGGCGTGTCGTTGTCTAGATCATGGGGAGCCAAACTCAAAGGTACTTTACAACTTGACTTCTCTTATGCTACTATTCTGTTTTTCAGGCAATTGAGGAAATTGTATCAGGAAAAGAAAATGAAGTATATGATAACCAGTAAGTGGAAGCCCATAAATCATCTAATACAGGTTGTACATATAGATCTAGAATCTTTTATTTTGTATAATGATGATATTTTGAATGATTTAAATAATCATTTAGTAGTGGTAGAGGACGTACTAGAAGTTTCTAAGATTTTTAGAGAAGTTATTGATAAAGAGAAAGAAATGGTGACTTCTTCCAAACAACCTTCAAAAGAATAGCAGTTTAGTGCAGATCAGGAAAATGAGGTGACCGGCTAAAGTAATTTAGAAGCAATAGTTAAGTTTCAGCATCTAGAAGATGAAGATGGACTTTGGAGCATAGATTTCAATGGTGCTTTAGGTAAATAAGGTGCAGGTATTGGTATTTGGATCCAAAGTTCTGTTGGTAAGTTAGGTGGAATTCCAAGTAATGTTAGAGAATGCTCTTATAAATTGGCTTTTGACTGTTCTGATAATGAAGTGGAGTATGAAGCATTGATCAAAGGTCTCAAATTTTTGAATAAAATTAGTGCAAAAATGATTTTTGTTTGTGGTGATTCCGAGCTTTTCATAAAGCAAGTGAAAGGAGAATATCAAGCAAAACATCTGTGAATGAGAGCTTATAGGAATGCAGTCTTGGATATCATAAAATTTTTTCCTGAATATGCATTAAAAGCGATACCAAGAAGTCAAAATATCATTACATATTTGCTTGCTACAGTAACAAGTAATCTTAAAATTCTGATGAACTCTAGTAATAAATTTCAAATTCATGTCAAACATAGACCTAGTTTTCCTGATAATTTAAGGTACTGGCAAGATTTTTGGGATGAAAAAGAAATCAATAACTTTTTACAGAATGAAGGAAATTTCAAAGATGCTTTTATTGATGATGTTTGTGATTCTGATGATCAAAACATAGAGGCCCATCAATGAATATTTTTCAGCTGAAATATAATATTATTCCTAGAGGTCTCATACCTTTAGAAGAACTGTTTGATTAGGATGATGTGGCTAGAAAACCAGCCATGAATCCTACAGAAAATGGTGTGGAAGATGTGAACATTGGAACAACAGGTAAGCCCAAGATGGTTTAGTTGTCTAAGACATTATCTCCTGAGACAAAAGATAAGTGCATCAAATTTTCATCTGAATTTTCTGATATTTGTGCATTGGATTATGTAGATTTGAAGGTCTATGACAAGAATATCATTCAACACACTATTCCCATCAAGCCGAATCAAAAACCCTTTAGACAAAAGTTGAGAAGGATAAATCCAAGATTGTTGCCATCCATCGAGAAAGAGGTAAATCAATTGTATAAATATGGTATCATTGTTCCAATTAGGTTTTATGATTGGATTTCAAATTTGGTTCCGGCAAGGAAAAATACTAGAGAGATAAGGTTGTGCATTGATTTCTGGAATTTGAATAGTGTCTTTAAAGGATAATTACCACTTCCTAAGATGGACCATGTTCTGCAAAGGGTAGTTGGAGCGTCACGCATGTTTCTGCTTGATTGTTATTCAGGTGATAATCAAATTTTGGTACATGAGGAAGACCAAGGTAAAATTGCTTTCACAACATCGTGGGGGACCTTTCAGTATGTCAAAATGCCATTTGGACTCAAGAATGCAGGGGCTAATTTTCAGCGGGCGATGGATATAGCCTTTGCTAATGAGAAATATGTTTTGTTAGTGGTGTATTTAGATGATTTGACAGTGTTTTCTGGTTTTGATGATCAACATTTATATCATCTGAGAATTGTTTTTCAGAAATGCAGGGAGTTTGGAATTTCTCTAAATCCCAAGAAGAGTCTTTTTTCCATGAAGGAAAAATTCTTGGTCATATAATCTCCAAAGATGGCATTCACATTGATCCTTCCAGAGTAAAAGCAATTTAGCAAATAGATTTTCTACGTAATAAAAAGGAGATACAAGATTTCGATGGTAAGATGAATTTCTTATGCAGATTTGTTCCTAATTTGGCTGAGAATTTGTGTGAAATGACTAATATGTTGAAAAAGGAAAACATTGTAAAATGGACTACTAATGTTATTAAGTCTTTCAATTTCGTAAATCCACAGGGACTTCACTCAATGAACCTCTAACCTATCGTGTGTGTTCTTGCAATATTAAACAATACCCTTAATTTGACTTCATATTGGAAAATACCTCTAAAAATCACATTATTTAAACCCATACCAATATGAACCCAATACACCTTCCTCATTCAAAAAACCCCTACTTCCACTAAATATTGCAAGTATCCATTTTTTTCTTAACATTTTATATACCCCTTTATATTTTTTCATTAACTTTGAGATCCATTTTGTATACCAGCCAATATAAAAACCCTTTACCTCGTATATATCCCCCAATATATATTGTCATTTTTTCCTCAATATATATTCCCCAATATGAACCCACGTGGTATGGTATTTCTCCCCTAGTGAAGCCCCTGTGCGTAAATCTTTCTTTAACCACAACCCCTATTTTGGTTAGTCCAGATTATACTAGTGATTCTATAATATTTTCATTTTCATCTGAAAACACCTTGGTTGTGGTTTTGATGAAAAAGAAGGATTAGGTTAAGCAGCCCATTTCTTTTTTCAGTTAAGCCATTAGCGATGCTGATCTACACTATAATATTATTGAGAAACAAGCTTTAGCCCTAACTAAAGCCTTGAAGGATTTCCCGATCTATATTCTACATTCACATACTATAGCTTATGTTCCAAATGTAGCAGTAAAAGAAGTTCTCACATATTATGATCCAGAAGGAAGGAGAGGTAAGTGGATAGCAGCAATGCTAGAGTATGATCTCAATATCAAGCCCACCAAGCTGATCAAGGGACAGGGGTTAGCCAAACTCATGCCTAAATCCAATTTGCATGCTTTAGACATAATCCTTATTGCAGCAATGTCAAATGAAGAAGAAAATGGCACTCTAATATACGTATCAGAAATGTTTATCACTTCACCATGGCATTCAGATATAGTGTATGTTCTTCAACACTTATGTCCTCCTCCTGGAATTTCAAAAAGTAAGGGTAGGTGTTAGAAATTAAAATTTGCTAAATACTGCATTCTAGGTAGTGCCCTTAATTGGAAAGATCTAGGAGGTGCTCTTTTAATGTTGGGTATGTGTTATATTATTTCCACAACTAGCCCCATGTGCTGTACATTGCGCCGGGCACAGCATGGGGGTCACAGCGGGGGTGGCAGCCCCCCCTGTCGGGGTCCGAGGCAGGACCTCGACAAATTTTTTTTTGGTGTGCGGTCCCACTCATAGGTGGACCCACCCATGTTTTGTACCGTAGTTTGCACATGGTTTTGGGGTACGATGGTTTTCGGCCCCTGGTATTTTATAGATCCGGTCAAGGGAACTACGGTTATGTTCTAATCTAGGGTTAATGGACTGGGGTTTATGTATGCTTCGACATGTATATAATGAAATATCAAGATGGTCATCCCGATTTGGGATCCAAGGGAAAATCTCTGTGTTTATCTGTTTTATGTTTTATGCTCTCGCTATTGTTTATTTTCTATTATAAGATTTGTGTGTAGATAATTTATGTTCAGGAGTAAAACCTACAATTGGTATTAGAGCTATTTCGGCTTCAAGGGGATGCCTTTGCTGCTGATGGTTTTTTTCTTCAGCCTGAGTTAGACCCTGTTCAGTGGGAGATCTGTGAGATCGATTCTAGCAGTGAAAGAAGATGGCGAGCGACGGAAGATAGAGATCGAGAAATTTAATGGTCAGAGTTTTGAGTTGTGGAAGCTCAAGATGGAGGATCTACTGGAGGATAAAGATCAGTGGATTTCGGTAGATCCAGGTACTAAAAAAATGACAATGTCAGATGAAGACTGGAAGAAACTGGATCGAAATGCTAAGAGCACAATCCGGTTGTGTGTCTCAGATTTAGTATTGTTGAATGTATCTGGGGAAACTAGGACGAAGAATTTGTGGGAAAAACTTGGGACTTTGTACCAATCTAAGTCTCTGGTGAATAATTTTTTCCTGCGGAAAAAGTTGTATAACCTGAGGATGAAGGATGGAGACTCGGTGACGAACGTACGGTCACCTTCTTCAATGCGTGGTAAGTCAGGCACATCATATGTTGATATTAAAATCTCGAGGATGAAGATAAGTGCATCAGTTTTTTGTGTTCTCTACCAGACTCGTGGGACAGTTTGGTTATTGCAATAGGTAGCAATACAAATACCTTGAATTTTGATGACATTGTCTCAGCCTTGCTGTTGGAGGAAATGAGATAGAGAAATATGGAGGGCCAGAATGGAGATGCCTTATCTGTACGAGGAAGGTCCCAAAACAAAAACAAGAATAAAGTTTCGAGTGGGAGATCCAAATCTAGAGGGAGATCTAAATCTCTTGGAAAGTTTGTAAAGGTATGCTGGAAATGTAGAAAGGAAGGGCACTACAAAAAGGAATGCAAATCTAAAGCTCCTGAGAAAGGAAAGGGATCTGATGATGCTCCTTCTACAGAGGCAAAAACCACCTCGGATGAAGGTGGTGATGTATATTTGGCTTCTTCTTCAAATACACATGTAGATCATGAGTCATGGTTGATTGACTTAGGTGCATCCTTTCACTTCACTCCCCATAGGTAGTGGTTCTGTGAGTATGAGAAATATGATGGTGGTGATGTCTTCCTAGGGGATGATAGGAAGGCCAGAATCATTGGATGTGGAAAGGTGAAGATGAAGCTGCAAGGTGGAAGGATTATAACACTTCCTGGTGTTCTGCATATTCCTGCATCGGCCAGAAATCTGATTTCTGTAAGCAAGATGGATGATGCAGGTGTAAAAATAGTGTTTGAGAAAGATGCTTGCAAGATGGTTTGGGGAGCACTAGTATTAATGTGGGGAGTTTGGACTAGAACTCTCTACAAGCTACAAGGTAGCACTGTTATTGATGGGTGTAACAGTTCTATTGTTCCTAAAAGTGGAGCGGAAAGCCTAGCTATCTTTGGAGAAAATACCATGCTATGGCATCAAAGGCTTGGATATATTGGAGAGAAGGGCCTTCGGATACTGCATATAAATGGTATGGTAGAAGGTATGTCTAATTGCTCTCTGGATTTCGATTTATATGAGAATTGTGTATATGGGAAGCAAAATCGGGTGATTTTTCCTTCTGGTGCTAAGAGGGCGAACAAGATATTAGAACTTGTGCACAATGATGTGTTTGGACCTGTGTCAGTTCCATCACTGGAAAAGTCTGTGTACTATGTTTCATTCATAGATGACTTTTCAAGGAATACATGGATATATTTCTTGAGGAAGAAATCTGAAGTCTTTGACAGATTTAAATAATTTAAGGCTCTGGTGGAAAACCAGACAGAGAAGAAGATAAAGGCGTTGACGACAGATAATGGTGGGGAGTTCTACAAGAAGGAATTTTAAGAGTTCTGTAAGAAGTGTGGTATAGCATAGCAGAAGACCACTCCATACACACCTTAGCAAAATAGAGTTGCAGAAAGAATGAACAGAACACTGATGGAAAAGGCAAGAAGCATGCTGAATGGTACTGGGTTAGGACAAGAATTATGGGTAGAGGCAGTGGAGACTGCATGTTACTTAGTTAACAGATCACCTTCATCAGCATTGGAGGATAAGACTCGACATGAGGTATGGATTGGTAAGAAACCCTCTCTTTCACATCTAAGGGTATTTGAATGTGAAGCATATGTACATGTTCCAAAGGAGAAAAGGACCAAGTTGGATAATAAATCTAAAAGGTGCATCTTTATTGGGTATAAGGATGGTTAAAAGGTTACAAGCTTTGGAATCTGGAATCAAGGAAGGTTGTGTACAGCCGAGATGTAGTGTTTAGAGAGGTGAAAGATGTTGTTAAACATGAAATCATACCAAAGGAACCTCAGAAGATAGAGTTTGAGCTAAAGGAGGATGAATCAAACTCTACAATAGAAGAAGATTCAGAAGAGGAAGAGCCACAAACTCCAGCTTTTAGAAGATCAGTTCAGGAAAGAAGGCAGCCAGAAAGGTATAGTCCATCTACTTTCCGTTAAAGTTTTTCCTTAAATATAACTAATGATGATCCCAGAACTGTCAGGGAAGCAGTAGATTCTGAGGATGGAAAACTCTGGAAGGAGGCCATGGTTGATGAAATGGCATGCTTGCACAAAAATGAGGCATGTGATCTGGTGGAGTTGCCGGCTGGAAGGAAGCCCATTGGGAGTAAATGGGTGTTTAAGAAGAAGATGAATGTAGAAGGAAAGGTGGAGAAATACAAAGCTCGGTTGGTAGAAAAAGGTTATTCCCAGGTGCCGGGAATTGATTTTGGTGATATTTTTTCTCCTGTTGCCAAAGTTACTTCTATTAGAGTACTTTTATCTGTTGCTGCTGCATTTTATTTTGAGATAGAACAGATGGATGTGAAAAAAACATTTCTTCACGGGGATCTAGAAGAGGAGATCTACATGAAGCTACCCGAAGGCTTTATGGTGAAGGGTAAGAAAGAACTGGTATGCAAGTTGAAGAAGTCTCTGTATGGGTTAAAACAGTCACCACGGATGTGTGCTGGTGATACCTATGCAGGGACTTGGCTTCCACCTGACAAGGAGGATATATTTTATTTCTGAATTAAATGTTGGCCATATTATTTATTTGGTCTGTATGTGGATAATGTGTTGTTGATTGGAAATGACAAATAAATTATCCAAGATTTGAAGACCCAACTGTTCTCCAAATTCGACATGAAGGATCTTGGTGCTGCAAACTATATTTTGGGTATGGAAATTAAGAGAGATCGAGCAAAGAGGAAGCTCTGGTTAAACCAGAGAAAGTATGTCAAGACTATATTGCAGAGGTTTAATATGCAAGATAGTAAACTGATGAATGTTCCTATTCCTGTAGGTGCAAAGATGTCTGCTGAACAATGTCCCAAGACACAAGAAGAAGAGGATGATATGTCCCATGTTCCATATGCAAGTGCAGTGGGTAGCCTGACGTATGCAATGGTCTGTACTAGACCAGACATTGCACATGCAGTGGGAGTATTGAGCAGGTTTATGTCAAACCCAGGGAAGGAGCATTGGACAGTAGTGAAGCGAGTTTTCAGATATTTACGTGGCACTAGTGATTATGGCTTGTGCTACCAGGGAAGACCAGGATTGGAAAGAATGTTGGACATTCGTGGTTTTGTTGATGCAGACTGGGCTGGAGATCTGGACCAAAGAAGATCTACAAGTGGGTATGTGTTTAGCTTATTTGGAGGTGCAGTCAGTTGGATGAGTAAAAGACAGTCTGTAGTGGCTCTTTCAACTACAGAGGCAGAATACATAGCAGCCACTCATGCAAGCAAGGAGGCAATTTGGTTGCAGAGATTGTGTTCAAGTATGGGGTTGGTACAACAAGCTATAAGGATAGACTGTGATAGCCAAAGTGCAATTTTCTTGGCTAAGAACCCTGCTTATCATTCAAAGACAAAGCACATTGATATTCAATATCACTTTGTTAGAGATATGGTTGAGGCTAAAAGGGTGTTGCTGGTAAAGGTGGACACTTTGAAGAATGTTGCAGATGCATTGACGAAGTCTGTGAGCACTCAGAAGTTCTCTTGGTGTAGAGAAACAATGGGTGTTGAATAATTGGCCCAATGACTAAGCTCTCCTGTGGCCCCTTGTGGAAAGAAAAAAACAAGTGGGAGAATTTTGGGTATGTGTTATATTCTTTCCACGACTAGCCCCATGCGTTGTATGTTGTGTCGGGTGCAGCAGGGGGGTCACAGGGGGGGTGGCAGTGCCCCAGCAATTTTTTTTTGGTGTGCGGTCTCACTCATAGGCGGACCCACCCATGTTTTTTGCATGAGTTTGCACATGGTTTTTGGGTATGATGGTTTTCGACCCCTGGTATTTTGTAGATCCGGTCAAGGGAACTACGGTTATGTTCTAATCCAAGGTTAATGGATTGGTGTTTATGTATGCTTCGGCATGTATATATATGTGTTGTAACACTAAAAGGAATATAATGAAATATCAAGCTGGTCGTCCCGATTTGGGATCCAGGGGAAAATCTCTGTGTTTATCTATTTTATGTTTTATGCTCTCGCTATTGTTTATTTTCTGTTATAAGATTCGTGTGTAGATAATTTATGTTCAGGGTTAAAAACTACATTTAAACTATCTGGTTGAAGATGAAGCTAAATAGGTAATGGATTACTTCCATAGGGGATATTGTAGAGGCCACTTGTTTTGGAAAAAAACAGCTAACAAAGTGTTGAGAGTAGGGTATTATTGGTTGACTCTATTTTCAAATTTATACAAAACTGTCACAAATTGTCATGAATGTCACGGTTTTTCAGGGAAAAATGAAACTCCTTCCACTTCTGCTGTAGCCTATTGTAGTAAATGCTCCTTTTCAATAGTGGGGACTTGATTTTATTGGGGAAATTCATCCCACATCATCAGCACAACATAGATGGTTTCTAACAGCCACTGACTACTTCAGTAAGTGGATTGAGGCTATTCCTACAAAGCAAGCTATGGATATGGTAATTATTCAGTTTTTAGAATCCAATATTTTGTCTCGTTTTGGTTGTCCTCACAATATTATTACAGATAATGCTGCATCATTAAAGTCAAAGAAGATGATTGAGTTTTGTCACAAGTATAATATTAGGTTGGGCCATTCCACCGCATATTATTTGCAAGGCAATGGATTAGCTCAGTCTTCTAGTAAATCCTTGGTTAAAATCATTAAGAAAATGTTAGAGGAAAACAAGAAAACGTGTCATACAAAGCTTACCAATGCTTTGTGGGCAGACCGAGTGAGAACCAAAAAGTCTATAGGTATGTCACCCTTTGAATTGGTTTATGGTACAGATACAGTGTTTCCTACATCACTTGTAGTTCCGGTTATGAGATTATTGCAGGAAGCAGGTAGTGAGGAAGATGATATTCAACGTCGAATCAATCAAATGATTCACCTTCAGAAAACAAGGGAGGAAGTTTCTCAGACTACCTCTAAACTTCAGAAGAAAATAAAAATCATTTATGATCATAAAACCAAGGCAGATAAGTTTCAGTTGGAGGATGTAGTAATGAAGAGAAAGGAAAGCACAAGAAGTTTGAAAAACTTTGGAAAGGACCCTTCAAGATATTAGCTTATCGAGGATAAAATTTGTATTTGATGAAAGAGATGAATGGGCCAGAATGTTCAAGAGGACCGGTCAATGGTAGGCTCTTGAAACGTTATTATTTCTGATGCAACTTCTGAGAGAATCTTTCACTTTCATTGTAAATACCAGTTTATATTTTTTGCAAGGTTTGGAGTAGAAAATAATTTAGGCTTGGGGCCTGAGGTGAAGGCTATAAATCTTGTTGATTTTATATTGTTTTCAAATTTTTTGAGTCTGTTTTGAGTTAGTCTCAGAGTCAGTTTTTGAGTCAGTTCTCAGTCACTTTGAATGGTTTTTGATTCAGTTTTATAGTCTGCAATGTTTTAAATTGTTTGACCGTATTTTCCCAATGGTTAGGAACTTGGTCTACGGTTTTCTGGACACCTCCAAGGAGATGCCATCCCCAATAAGGCCAATGTTAATGTTAGTACTTGCATACTTCCACCAGGGATCAAAACACATTTTGCATGTGCATCTTAGGTGTCCCACTCTGTAGAAATTTTTCATCATTCCATTAGTTCATGATATAAAATTTTTCCACTGGTGGTTGTACTTGTCAATAAGTTTCATTATCCCTTAGAAGATCATATTGGCTGACTCATTCTCATGTCTCCTTGAGCATAAAAACACCTATGGAAATTATATTTTCATTTGGAATTATTTTAAGTCAAAATCTAATTTATGAAAGTCAGGTCTAAAGTAGTCCCATTAGGTCATTAGGTTTTTATATTTCTCAAGGTAACTCCTTCATTTCAGATGAAGTTAGAACATATATGAGAGGGACTAAATAAGATCACGATGATGTAATTTTCATATTTTCAAAGTTCTATTTTTTAAGTTTAATGACTTTTATATCAGAATGTCATTTTGATATAAAAGTAAAATATGTAATTTATTTATGTTTTTCCAAATGTAATTTTATGTTCTCTTATGGAATAAATTCAATCCCAAGCTCTTAAATTAAATCATGTCCAGCCTAAGTGGAGCAAAGAAAGCCAAAATCCATGTTTGATCAACCTACAATGCGAAAAAGTCAGGAAGCTAAAAGAGTATCAGTGACAAAGACCAAAGGGAAAAGAGAACATTAGAAAAGTGGGTGATTCAAAATTAAAATTTCAAATCCACTATGCTATAAAGTCCTTCAAAGAACCTCAAAACAATTCATTTTTCCATTCAGCATCAGGAGTTTCCAACAAAGGAGAAATTTTAAGTTTTCTAAGCATTTTCGGTCAAAATTCAAGGGTGTTGCATGTTTAAACCTAGGAACTACGTGTTTGTCTCGGCGTTGCACATTTACCCAGTGGCGCTGTGCGTTTTCCCGATAACTTCAGATCAAAATACACTAGTGTTCTGCATTTGCACAAAGGTGTTGCGCATTTTACCGGGCGATGTGCGTTCCTCCATAACGTTGCACGTTTACTTAGGGAGGGTTTTAAAGAGATTCACCACCTCCAGAAAGCTCAAATCTCCTCACAATTTACTTCAAAAGGCTTTAAATCAATAAGTGGACCCTAAATCACCTCACCTCTAATATATTTGGTGTTCTATAAGAATATTGAAGTTCTTATTGTTATGAAACCCTAGTTTCCATTTCCTTCTCATTTTCATGCACCATATCCATATTCATGTACCTAAACATATATCATGCATAAATATTGTTAAATCCTAGGGTTTTCATAGAATTGTGTTTCCATTTACATTAATTCCCTCCATTTCCCTAATCTAGACATGTCATCTCTCACTCCCTTCATCTCATTCCATTTACCTTAGGGTTTCCAAAGCCTTCAAATTCAAAATGTCTAAAGAGGAGGATAGAGGTGTCAGTGAGGAACACACACCAAAGAGAAGTGACTAGAAAGGAGGGAAAATCAACATATATGAACCAATAACAACAATGGAGCTCATGGCTTCTCCTCTCACTATGTCATGTTTTAAACATGTTGGTTGTTTTGAGTTTTGTGAGAAAGTACAGCAGATTCAGTATCACCCTATGTTGACAAGGTTGTTCATTACAAATATTCATGATAGGCAGGTCACTCTTGCTGAGGTCACTTTTACATGTCCACTAATTTCGTTTCAGCTACTACAGGGATCCCTAATGTGGGAGAGAAATGGTTTAAACAAGGAAACCTTGATTAGAGATATTATGAACCATATCTCAAACCTAGATACAAGGATGACAAGAAGTCCATTTTCCCTTTCTCTCATCTCCTTGACCGGTATGTCCCTATGATGAAAATAATCATGAAATAATTCACCTGTGAGGGAAGGTTTTCTCGACTCTATTCATATCATATCCGACTCCTCATGCACTTCACTAGAGTCAGAATGCTTCACATACCCTACTGTCTCTCCCGCATCATTGACAAGATGGAATACATTGTACAAAAGAGGGATTATAATCATCAAATGTAGAGTATTTTTCACCATTCCCTCATCAAAATGATAGCCATGCACCAGCTTGAGCAAAATAACATTTCATGGGACACATTCATAGCAAATGAAATCTTCACTATCCCACCTAGTCAGCATGAGAAGAGTATCCCTTCATCATCACATCCTCCCATAACCACTCCTCCATCTCAGCTTGCTTCTCATACATAATCACCTATTCAGTTGCATTCACCTCATGTTCATCTACTTCTTCACCTTTCCATAACCTTTCACCATCATCATATCATGATACTAAGCCATCAAGTAGTGAGAAGGACATTGAGGAAACTTGGGCTAATGTGATTGATGTTGAGCCATTTCCCAAGGCCTATCAGAGAGGCCAAAAGCATGTGTTTGCTTCACTTGGAGTGAAAGGGGCCATGCCTTCTTAATTAGCAAAACAGGTAGACAAGGGTAAGGAAAAGGCTAAAGAGCCAATCATTGAGGAGCAGGAAGATAAACATGAAACAGAGTAGGAATTTTAGCTGATTGACCTTGATGAGGAAGATGAGGATATAATCACCAATGAAGCAATTAGAGGTAAAGAAGCAAATATTAATGAACTTCAAGCTAATCTTGACAGAGCACAATATGTGATTGATTTTCTTGAGCAAGAAAATTAGCAGCTGAAACCAAGCATATTATCAATGAGGTTAGGACCATCAAAGCACAAAGAGAGGAAGAAAAGCCTAAGGCCTTGCTGGAGGAGACCTTGGACATATTTGGTGAGATTGATGATGAGGAGGATCAACCTCCAAGACAGAGACCAAAGAAAATAGGGCTAAAGAGAGATTTAGCTCAGGAAAGACAGAGGGAAGCTGAGTTGGCAGAGTAACTGACTCTAAGTGAGCTGCTTGCCCTAGAGATTAGAAGGGATAGAGAGTCATGGCTTGATAGAGCCAATTTGCATCTAGAGAGTTTGCTAGAGAATGCCAAAAAGGACAATGATATTCAGAGGAAAATGGCAAAGCACTACGCCATGAGGAATAAAATTGCAAGGGCCAAGCTCAAATGAGCCCATGCAAAAATTCAAGCTTTGGCCAAGAAAAAGGAGGAGGAGAGGTTAGACATAATTTTTTAGGTTTCCCTTCATGCTTGAAGCCCTTAATAGCAAGTAAAATTACAATTTTGGTAAGTGTTTAACACATTTGGCACTTTAGTGCAGTTTTGGGTTTTTGAGCAATTTTGGCACACATAAATTCTGCCAAACACATAGTGCCCTTGGCGTTGAGCTATTTTTTCGATCATTAAAATGACAAATGGCCACCACCATCGTGTTTAGAATGATGATGACATCAACCCTAGCAAGGTTTAAAAAATTTGGAGGATAAATGGTCCCACAAAAGTGTAAAAAATCACAAAAATTTCATGTTTCTGCCTCCTTTTTGACCTTGGAGTTGCACGTTTATGAGTCTTGGGAGATTCACTTTTTGACAGGGTAGATGAGCACCATTTTTAAAACAGGAGGAATATCTGGAAACTAGACACAGGAAGATTTCCAATGAGATATCTTGGAGCTGATTTGGACACTAGGAAGGCCTCCAAAAGTTGCTTGCAAAAGAGGTTATTTTTCTTGTTAGGGCATTGTGCGTTTGCCAGGAAAATTGCATTTTCACCATCTTCAACAATTTTTTGATTTTCACTCCAGTTTGACTTTCTATCTTGGGAAATGAGAAATTACTGATACAAAAGGTCAAGATAAATGTAAATGTCATGTTTTTACTATTATCTAGGGTAGATACATTAGGTGAGTCCTCTAGAGGTCAAATGAATCATTTTCCTCTCTTTTAGAGGCAAATTGTTGGGTCTTCCTAGTCTTTAGTTTCTTGTTTGGGAGTAGGTGAAACTGATTCCTATATCATGGATTCGATTCCTTGAGGCTAGGGATAGTGGTTTTTATGTCTGTATTATGTATTTCCTTAGTCATTGTAATGGTTTGACTCACTTGGAGGTTTGGCATCTCAAGGTACTTACTTTTGTATCAGTTTTGGCCTGGACATTAATTAAATTTGCAGCTATTTTTATGGGATCCATGTGGTATTGTGTTTAGTTTCAGCTTCTTCTTTTGCGATCACATTTTAGAATTTTTGTTACTTCATCCATCATTTCATTTCTATTAGATGAATTTTTTCAAGTAGATGAACAAAATCCATAATTTCTATGCTCTGTTTTGGGTAAACATTCATAATTTGTAATTTCTTCAGTTTAGAAAGAAACCATGATTTCACCATGCTCTTTCTAGCTCCTCACCTGTCTTTATCATCCCATCATCAAAGCCCTAAAGTGCTAAAAATTTTACCTACCTTTCCCCATAGAACCCCTGCAAATATTGAAATAATTTCCTTGCCTTGAGTGTTTGACTCCTCTTGATCCAGCAAAACCCTATACAATGAAAATAAAAAACCCTGAGCTAATATAGCTAGCATAATATCTTCTTTCCTTAGTCATTTTTACTGTGATCCATACAGAGAGAGCCCTCTCTTTGCCTAGTAGGGCCATCTACTTGGCTAGGCGTGGTTTGAGGTTACCTCGTAATTGCCTTTCTCACCCTAAGGTTCAATCTGAGTGATAACATCACCTAGGAGGCCATCGAGGTTTGCAAGGTTGATCTTGCAAAGGTTCCAATAGTTTGATCCCTAACTCCTTGTACCATGACCTCGTTGGAGACATGTAAAGAAAAACAAAGAAAGAGCATACCGCTCTGATACCAATAATCCTAACTTATGTAGGAAAGCACTAGAATACATATCTAAACATAAACAAAGAGAAGCAACAAAAATAAAACTTCATTTTATTAATATCAAAAAATTGAAATACGCTTACATACATAATGGAAATAAACTAGCTCGGGTCATGGTAGGTTATCTCTAAGAAGATATGTGGTGGCTACATGCCTCTAAAATGTGTTACAATGAGGCTCAAGGGCCTATTTATTATTGAGAAACAATGGAAACCCATAAACATCCAAAAACCTAACCCTGGGAGATGAATCACCCAATATGTGGGCCCTGTTGGGGTAAATTGGTACATCAACTTGTTGGGGTCGTAACTTTGGTGTACAATCTATGTCTGACGTGCACAATACTTCATTAGAAAGATCTATCCTAGGAATACAACTTTCGACTCTAAACATCTATCAAAGATTTATGTTTTCCTATTTTCCAAAAAAATGTCTTTTAGGGCCTATTGGGCCACCAAAATGTCATTCACTTTCACCCTCATTTCCATCATTTTACCCTCATTTCGTAACTCGGTAACTTCATAACCCCTACATTAGTAACCATTTTCATGACCATAGGGTTTATCATTGCTATTTTCCAAGTAACATTTTTAAAGTATTTTAAGATAATTTATGATTAAATATTAATAAATTAACATGTTTTCATATATATCTAAAAATTTTATGAGTTTTATGATATTGTAGGCGTACTTGAAGATTCTAGAAGGGTCCTATTTGGCCACCCAACCACAAATTTAAATTTCAAATTCCAACTCATGAAGATTTGAGGAATATTTGTGGAATATATGGATCATCAGCTAAACACATTCAAAGGAGAAGAATCATGGATATTTTTATATGTGTCCCTTATCGAAACTAGGAGAGGATTTGTATCTTACATTTTTAGATGATTGGTTGTAACAATAAGAGATAAATGTGGATTTAGGAGATATCTGAGGATATGTATTTATTGAATACTTATCTTTAGTTTTTTTATAAATAGGAGTGCATCCTTCAAAGGAGCCAACTCTTATCAACCATTAGGAAACTAATTCTTCATTCTTGTAACATCTTTGCAGATTTTCTCCAAATTCATGAAATGCAAAGTACTATTGTTTTGATCTCCAAGATGTGACAATTGTTCGGTGTGCTTGTTGAGGAATGAAGGCCCCCCATCAACCACAGTTTGTACATCTTTTTACATATTGGTAACATTTTTTAACTATGTTATCTCATTTATTTTCAGCAGGTGTGATTTCATTTCAACAGGTGCAATTTTCTTTCTAGCAAGTGTGCGCTCATTACAGCAAGTGTGATATCATTTCTGCAAGTGTGATTTCATTTCAACAAGATTGATTTCAATTATGCAAGTGTGATTTCATTTATGAAAGTGATGTGTGATTTCATTTAAGCAAGTATGGTGTGATTTCATTTATACAAGTGTGGTTTGATCTCAATTCTACAAGTGTGATTTCCTTTATGCAATTGTGACTTCAATTTATTTATGTTTGGAGTGGATTCGATTGATTTGATTTGGTTTAGTTTCTTGCATTAGATTAATATATTCTTATAAATGATCACCTGATACATATAGTACATGTATACCTCGTAATTTCATGAACATCGGGTTGAAAAATTAAATGATAGGGAATTAACGCACAATTAAATCACCCAACATTTTGGCACCATTGTCGGGGATGTATACATAGGTGTTTATTTTGAAAGTTTATACATCTCATTATAGTTGCATTAATTCGTAGATTCATGGTTAAAAGAATATTAAAATCATTTTTCAAATTAAATTTAAAAAAAAAATCAATACTTTGTACTAATCTCTGTGCACGATAGGAATTATCAACCAGTTAGAGTAATTCACAGAAAATTAAGGGTTTGAAGCATGTCCTTCCAAGGAATTTCTCGAATCCTAGCAATAATTGGGATATCTACCTCTCAAGAAGAGTATATTTTAAATACATTAAAAAACGTGTCTATCTCTCCACCTCCACAAGTAGATCTTCAAGTCTCTTTTGATTCCTCTTGTCAATATATTGAAGAGACTAAAGAATCATGCAATACTAATATGATATTTAGGAATGAATAATAAAGGAGGATATTCAATGTGATTTAAACCAATAAAGGAATCAAGAATGTCATGGTTGTATTGAAAAGTGGTTCCAATCAAGGATAAAGTCACATCAATCTTTTATTATTTATTACTTCTTAATTGTATCATCAAAACAACTGGTCTTTCTTCATTTGATGTGTTTTAATGCATATTTTTAAAAAATGTGCATGAATATATCTTCCCTCCTATTACACACATGTTTACACTAGAAATATGCATACACTTGAAACAAATTTTCTATTTCTAGTAGAGTAGAGTAGGATAGAATTAATATAAAAACCCAAGCTTGGTGATGGTTGTTTTTAAGTTATATTTCATTTTAATTGAAATTTTATTTATTTTTGGTGTAGTAAGAGCCACCCTACTCACTAATAATTTTCAGGAAGACGAAGAAAGAGAAGAAACATTTGTGAAGAAGGAGAACAAACTGAGTTTTGAGAGCCAAAATTTGAAGTTGGAGATCAAATCCTTTCGCTTTGTTTTTGAATAAAGAGTTTCAATATTTCTGATTATGATCTCTTATTGCACTCTCTACATTCTAGAAGATCAGAAAATGAAATTGAACAAGTTAGTTTTAGAATTTGGAAATAAAATTTGGATAGGAGATCTAAATTCATACTCAAAAGTATAATTACAGGATTTCACATAGCTCAGACAACAAAAATAATGTCCCCAATGGATCCAACATTATCAAAAACCCCTATTTTGAATCTTTTTTCACCTTATTTGGTCAAATATTGAGTAAAATATCATGGTTTCAAGTTTTTGCCCAATTTTGTTGTTAATAATCCTACAATTCGACCCAAACCTGACCTGTGCTCCCTGAAAATGGGAATTGCATGCAAACTTGGCCTTCCCAATTGGCGATCAAAATATTAGGACGGTTAAAACCTCCCTCATCTCGTCTACCACTCCCGTGGTCATATGGCACCATGTTCCTTAGGGATTAGCCGACCCCTTCCCCAATAACATGCATATCAAACTTTAAATAAAGTTTTGGGATTATACTTAAACAAGAGCAAGGTAGGTAGATTGGTAAAGCTCTTTGTTTTTTGGAAAGAGGTCTTGAGTTCAATTCCTATGGAGGTTTTTTGGCCACAAACAAATTTTGGTCCCCAACGAGGAGGCCACATTGCAGAAGCAGTATTTCGGTGTAATGGAACTTTGGGGATCTTGGGAATAACCTATGCCCATGCCTGAGGTATATGTAAGGGAGCATTGGGTGTCAAAATTGACTCTATGGAAACTTTGGTTTGGGACTCGGTTGCAGAAGAAGTAGGTGGCTTGTCATATTGGCGCGCCTGATTTTAAAGGTTAACTTCAATGGTATTGACCTCTTCTGAATTCATCATGAGAATATGGTATTCAGGGGTACCAGACTGTGAAGGTTAAGGGGCAACATGACCTTAAGGGGGTTGGGTGTCCACATATCCTTATTGAGGGAAAGTATTAGTGAACATAGCCTGTTGAGCTAGTGCAGTATTTAGAGGAGCAAAAGCAATGGCTTGTTATCCTCTAGATGTTGCTTGTGCTTCCCACAATTGACGCATATGGGGCAAGAGGGGATAATCATGATTATAATGGCCATGTAAACCACAACAAGAAAAATTCTTGTTCATATGAAGAGGCTTGTTCTACTTGGGTTGATCACCCTGTTGTTGGTTGTTAGTGTTAGGTTGGTTTCCTTGGGGTGCGTTTGATTCAGTCTCTTGGCGCCCTTAATTACCCTGTGCTGGTTGATTTTGGTTGCCTTTCATTTTTCTCTTTGAATTAAGAGTATTATTTGCACTCTACTGCACATACACCTGACCTTGAGGGGGATGTGGCTGTTGTGGCAGAGGTTGAGAAGGCACGGGAGGCTCGGGTGCTGATGTCGGAGATGTTAGAGCACCAAGCTATGGATAAGGATAAAAAGGACTTTGAGAAACATTGGGGTAAACAAGTTGAGCAATAGGTGGCCTTGGCATCAGTTGATGCAAATGGGAAAATGCATAAATTGTGCTTTGTCTCAGATACATGCTGCCAGAAGGGGGATAAGTACTAGAGGGTTTGGTCCCTCCCTGAGGGAAGCCATAACCCATGGAAGGATGGGTATATAGATGTGAAATATATCCAAAAATACTATCAGTGATGTGAGATGTCCCCGGTGCGTTGGAACCACTAGGTCTAGGAAGATTCGGTAAAAGGGTACAAACATAACCATTTTTGGCGTAGATCAATCCATATTTCAACGCCATTTGGAGAGATTCTTGCTCAGTCTGAGGAAAATGAGATGCACCATATTTCCTAATGGAAGGACAAAGCATTATGAGAAACCAATCCATATAGACATGGTTATTGAATGTAGGAGCTCAACACAAGCTCCTCCTTCTATGCCATTCTTGGACATGGTCAGAAAGGTGGGTGGAAGAAGTTTGACGGAATGAGGTCAACAAGTCGGTACCAGTATCATAGCAGAGAGGTAGCTGGAAATAGGATTGAAACTCTTTAGTAAGAGTCACAAAAGTGGAATGCGAGGAAATGGTCTGGTCGACATACTACTTTACGACATTTCCAATGAGCGTACATTTGAATAGCCGAAAAAATATGTAGTCATCAGTAATATAATTGGAAGAAAACCACATGTGAAAGGAGTGGACGTGACTAGTAGGGTCGTCTCTAGTGTTTCCTTCAAACTTAGGGATGTCTGAAGGAATATTAGTTGGCATAGCAGGACAACCTGGATTGTGGAGTATAGGGTTGTTAATTAACTACTGAAATCAAGGAGGCTTAAACCTGCCATAAAAGGTAGTAAAGGAGTAGCCGGAATGATTACGGTAGTAGCTACAACATTAGGGCCGATGCTACCACCAACTTGAGGACCAACACCTGCATTGGCACCTGACATGGTGATGGAATGAGGTGGAGGAGAACCGGGTTCAGAATTAGAGGAAGGACCCGATGAACCAGAATCAGAGTCTTTATGGGGACTGAGCGGAGGACTAACTCAGATTCTACGTGGTGGAGTAAGTCTTGATAATGGAAAATTGAGGATGAAGGCCTTGCAGTCTCCACTATAAATGCCTTAGGGGCGCAATGATGACAAGACACATATGACATGAAAATGATGAATGCTTAGTGAGGCAGATAAACTAATTACTATGGTTATGTCTTCGTTTGGTGGTGTAAACCAAGCATTCCTTTATTTAGGTTTATGTGTGTGTAAGTCATGTCTTAATTCTAATTAAGGCTAGATGGTTGTATAAAGAAATTTTTTTTTTTTGAATATTTGTAAATAAAACTGAAACGACAGTAAAATAAACAGCTAAATATGCATAAATTTAACCCAACAGAAAGCTTCCCAAACAACTAATCTAAGAGTCATGCAGAATTTACTTAAAACACACAAGACAACCAAAATATATAAGGTCTAATGGATAGGGATCTAATGACTCAGATGCGCGGGAAAAGGTGCATAAAACAACAAGAAACCAGAGGGAAAAATGTTGCAAAATGGGAGGCCAAAGGTTAAAAATCCTAAGGGAAACAAAGGGAACCGTAAGGGAGAGACAAAAAAAATCAAGAGGGGGTTTTGGATGGAATAATAACTGATCTATAAGGACTTGAAAGGCAGATAGATTACACCCTAAATAATGGCTGAAAGCTCTGCAAAATCTCAGACTAGCTAATGAGCTAAACCCCTCCTAGAAAGGTGGAAGTGTACTGAAACCCTAAGGGGCTTGGTCCTACTTCAAGGAGACAAACTGAGCATATCCAGGCCTAAGATGGGCTGAGACAGAGGTCAGAAAACCCTAAAAAGTGCTTGCGAAAAACACTAAAAGTCATGGAAAAAATCACGAAAAAAGTTGTAACTCATAGGTACTGACTTGTAAGCTGGGAAAATCTCATTTTTTTGGCTGATAGCTGCGAGTTGAGGCAAAAATCACCGATTTTGAGACAAAAAGTGTGATTTCCAGATCTGGGACCCTCTAGCGGCAGGTTGCGAAAAAAATTGACGTCTATGGCACGGATGATACCTGTTACCTACAGAAAACACCTGCAAACACACCGAAATTATAATTTTTACTATTTTAGGGCATACAAATTAAAATAAAACATCAAGAGAATAAAATAGCTGAAGAAAAACCCTAGTTACAGATGATGTTGGTCACATAGGAATATGAATTGTAACAATGGAGTCGCCATTTGTTAGCGTAAATTATTAATGCAAGTGTAAGGAAAGAGATAAATTTAGTTGTGTGTGACAAAAAACCCTAAACACAAATATGAATGCTTAGCTTCCTTAGAGCTTCAATAGATAGTCGAAACAAATGTAACAAAAACCCAGATCTATGCAGTAAAAGTAGTTGAACAATAAAAAGAAATAAGAGTTGCTCCAAATATCCAATGGTCAAGAAAATATATATAAATAATTTTATATGTATTAACACCTGGGAAGGGAAAAAATAATGATGTTACTAGTCCCCCTCAATGGGATGGGTTCTTGGTTGTCCTCAATGATTCAGATCCAGAAGTTTCTCTGTCTCAATGGTTAGAAAACCCAAGACATGTTGAACTGTATGGGAGCTCAGGATGCAAGAAAATAGTAGTAGTAACGAAAATGATCAGAGAACGACAATGAAATTGATCAAAGTGAATAATGAATGGAAAATCCTCCTATTTATAACAAAATATTGAGTTATCCTCGATAATGGCGAATAACAAAATATTGTTAACCAAGATCTAAATCTAACTACTTCGAATATTTCATTATATTTTGTTGGAGGGAAAAGGAATTTAAATTGGCTAAATACCTTTATTTAGAAACAATAAACAAATACATAATTTATTTATCATTTAAAGAATGGGTTTAAGGAATAATTTAACAAATAGTGACTTGTTTAATTATTTCTAGGTGATTTAGTCAAATTTAACAAGGAATAATAACTAAATAATGATTTGACTAATTATTCTGAGAGAAGAATAAGATAAATAATGATTCATCTAATTATTTCTCATAATTGGGTTAAATATGGCCAGGAATATTATTTAAACAGTAGTTTAATTAATTATTCCTAGAGGAAAATAAAATAAATAATGATTTATTTAATTATTCCTCATGGGGTTTCCTGTTTGAACCAGAAATAACTTAATAAAATATGGTTTATTAAACTATTTATTATAGTGAAAGCAATTTTACTGTGGTAAAATTAGTCTCACATGATGTAATTTGATCCATCTAATTGTAAATGGTTAGATGACCAAAAGTTGGTGTAACAATACTCATTACCATAGTTCATAACATATACTCTCCAGTAGAATATGTAATGTTGTATAAAATAAACAAACTTGAGTCATGTTTCTAAACTAGAATCATGTCTTGCGGTAAATTCTCATTGATACTCATTAATAGCAAATATGTAAGTAATACAAAGTTTTCATGAAATAGGAAAAGGAAGGATCCACAAGGATCTGGAATAAAAAATTGAAACATTTGCCACAAAGACCCTTTTATTAACCTAAAATAAGTACATAAGAAGCCACTCGCTTGGCAAGGTTTGTACATATACATGTATGTTCCTTCTGAGGGCTCTAAGCCCTTGAACCTATACAAAAGGAGTAGAGTCAACCCTTGAAGGGTTATCCTTCCCTTAAGTGTAGGAATAGTCAAAACCTATGCATATGGTCTTTACCAACCTTGCATTATAAGCAGCCTAAATATATTATGCTTGGATCAAGGTGTAGCTAGCTCATCCCTGAAAGTATCTGCATATCACCATAGAGATGCTTAGAAGCCTCCTTTAAAGCCTATAACTTTTGGCATGTGGTAGACGAGGTGGAGACCTTTCAAGAGTTCACACGTAGCGGGTGGCAAGTAAGGGCTTCTGGAACACTTATTCTAGCATTTGTGGGAATCCCTGTCCTAGAAATGGGAATTCAGAAGGGCCAAGAATTCCTTAGAGTTGGATTGGCTCAATCTCAGAAGGGGTAGCACCATAGGGAAACTTAATAATCCATTTACGTCGACACTAAGTACTAGCATTGATCCAGAGGTTTGCAGGAGCTCTGAGACAGAGCCATGGTCGAAATAACTAGATTAGGGTAACAACGGTTAGGTCAAGAATTATTCTTATGACGGTCGCAAATATACATATCTAATGAATTTATTATGGTAGGGTTAAGAGCCCTTAGTAGATCCATGGAATAATATATTGAAGGCAAGCTCGGTAAGGTGAGTGAGGGAAATATTTAAAATTATAACAAAAATTTGGCAAAACCTTGTCCTTGCATAAATCCATACCCTAACCGTAGAGACTCTTCATTGGCACAACCTCATTTTTTTCTTTAATCCAATTGGATGAGGAGGTAACTACGTGTGTTGGAGGTACAAACCTAAAATATTACCCTACAAGATTGTGTGGCATAGTTATGGGATCGATTGGGATTATGTCATCTCATATGTGTTGGCTGATACACTAGCCCCAAAGTCATGTGATTGGTTGGAGGTGGATCCTCTTGATAGGTCAGCGACGAGCATATGTGGTGAGCAGAGGTCGTTACATTTGGAAATGCATGATAATACACACACACACACACACATATATATAAATATATCCTCTAATAGTATGAGGGGTTTGTGATGTTACACATCAATTTTTACAACACTGGCTTCTCAATTTTTGGTTACCTATGTTTGTGCTCCTCAATTTGTTTTCTTGATCCCCCAAGTGCTGGTGTAGTGTTGGGTGGCACAAACACCTCTTTGGATGCCCACTTTCAAGATTTTAAAATAAATATGAAATGAATTTCTACCCCATCAATTATTACAACATTCGTTGTTACACAATCAACTATAATGGTCATCGTTTCAGTAGTTTCAATAGTAACAGTTGTTATAGTATAACCCTTCACAAAAATTTCAGCATTTTCAAAAGTAATGGATTCTATAGAGTCACCTTCTACAACCTTTTTAGCATATTTAACATTGACTATGTTGTTACGACATCTATTGTTACAACATTTGCTTCTCAATCCATTGTTACCTATGTTTGTGCTTCTCAATTTTTTTTTTCTTGATCCCCCATGTGCCGGTGTAGTAGTGTTGGGTGGAAGAAACACCTCTTTGGATAATTACTTTCAAGCTTTGACAAGCAAGATCAAATGGCTTGTTGTTAGAACATACAATATTATAGAATTTGTTATGAAATATGTTTTTACAACATCCATTATTACAAAATCTACTTCTCAATGTCATATTACCTATGTTTGTGCTTCTCAATTTGTTTTCTTGATCCCCCAAGTGTTGGTGTAGTGTTGGGTGGCAGGAACACCTCTTTGGATGCCCACTTTCAAGCTTTTGAAAGTAATATCAAATGGATTTCCCCCCCTCTATTGTTACAATTTTTATTGCTACAACATCTTTTGTTACAAAATCCATTGTTACAACATCCAATATAATAGTCACTATTTAAGTAGTTTCAATAGTAGTAGTTGTTAGAGAATCAACTTTTATAGTATCTTCATCATTTTCAATAGTAATGAGTGTTACAACATTAGTTTTTATAACATTTTCAGTAGATTTAACATTGACATCTTGTTATGGCATATGTTTTTACATCATGTCTCGTTATAACATATGATTCTCCATCTATTGTTACCTATTTTTGTGCTTCTCAATTTTTTTTCTTGATACCTTAAGTGTTGGTGTATTGCTTGGTGGAAAAAGCACCTCTTTGGCTACCCACATTCAAGCTCTCACAAGCAAGATGAAATGTATTCTTGTTACAACATCCGCTATTACAACATCTTAGTTGTAATTTATTTGAAATTTTGTTATCGTATGTGCACTTTGATATGCCATAATATGATTATTATTTCATTTCATATGTTATAATATTAGATATATAATAGAGAAAATAATTATTGCATGAAATATATAATAAATGTTCATTTTTTTTTTTTTTTTGCAGAACAAGGATCCTCCAAAATATCAAAATGATCCTCATCACATAGATCCAGATCACGTTGTGTTCGACGTTGATATGGAAAAAGATGCTCATGATGACATAGATATAGATGATAATGAGGCCAACGTCGATACAAAAAATGATGATCATGATGATCATGATGATTTTCATGATGGTGATGATGATCATGAAGCACCTATTGGTATCAGCTAGTGACATACATGATCATATAGACTGCATCAAGGATAATTTTTGATATATTGTCATGATTCCAATTTTCATGGTTACTATCACATGTATCATTGTCATGGCCTCCTATACCACATTATTAAGTTGTATCTTTTTGACATGTATCATTTTGACTTATATCATTTGGACATGACGTATCATATTGACGTGTATCATTTTTTTCTTGCATGATTAATCATTTTTTTTATATAATTTGTACATGATGTATCATTTAGACTTATGTTGACTATTGGACATGCATAATTTTCACATGTTATTGATCTACTAGCATATGTGGATTTCACTTTTTTTAGTTATATATGATGATGATGTTGTCAGTATTGACACATCAATTTTTATATGTTGAAAGTGGTTAATGATTTGGATGCATATTTATTACATATGATGGTTTTGATTTACTGCTCATGATGGATGTTTTCATTCACTTAAATTATATACATTTGACTCACTTGTTTTAATTATAGATGATGATCATGTTACAATAATTATCTTGTTATTTTATATATATTGGATATTTATATTATATTTTGATGGAGATTTAATACGTATAATGATGTTCTTAATTTGTATGGATGTTTGTTTCCCTACAATTGTTTTGTAAATTTTATCCTATAAAATATTTAAAATACATCCATATTATGTATAATCCTATAAATTATTTAAGAGAAATGACATATTTAACTAATTAAATTGAAATAAAACATATTAATTTAATTGTATGAAAAAAAATAATCAATTTTTGGAAGCAAAAAAAGAAGTGACAATGGAAGCCAAATTCGAAGCAAAAGTGGAAGCCACACTAGAAGAAAAACTGGAAGCCAAATTAGAAGCCAAACTAGACGTATCTCTGGGTGCTAAACCTAACAATATTTTCAATGCTTGGAAGCACAAAAGGAAGAAATAATGGAACCAAAATTGGTAGCCACACTAGAAGAAAAAATGAAAGAAAAATTGGGCGCCACACTAGAAGCAAAACTGGAAGAAAAATTGGAAGCCACATTAAAAAAAAACTAGAAGCAACACTTGAAGCAAAATTAGAAGCCAACTAGAAGCAAAATTGGAAGCCACACTAGAAGAAAAACTAGAAGCAAAATTGGAAGCCACTCTAGAAGCAAAACTGGAAGCAAAACGAGAAGAAAAACTAGAAGTCAAATTGGAAGCCAAACCAGGAGCCAAATTGGAAGTAAATTCTGGTGCTAAAGTAGCATTATTCCAGACTCTATTCCTAGTGCTCCTTTTGGCACCATTGACAGAGTTATTCCTCGTACTACTTACAAAATTATTTTTCTGATTCAACTCTAGGCAATATTTTGGGTGCTATTTGTTTGGTGCTATTTATGATGTTATGTCTAGAGAAATTTATGGTGATAAATATCATGCTATGATAAACATACATGGTCATGCCTTTTTTGTGCTAGAAAGATTTCCAATTCATGAATTGAAAAACACTAAATTTCGACGTTATTTTAAGCATTATTTTCTTGTTTTGTTGTAGTGAATGAACCATAATCTCATAAGTAATGTATCTACCTCATCTCGTTAGAACCTAAATAATCAAACTTCCATAGGGAATCTCCCTCTAAAGCTAGAATCCCTCTGAGTTTACACAACCTCCATTGGGTAACAATCCTATTGAAATTATATCCTATAAGGCTATTCCAAGCTACCATTGAACATTAGGCCTCATCACCACCACAACCCAAATATGGAATTGATCTCATCCTCATGGGTCAAATACCAAATGTGCACATGGCTCCAATATTGAATGTGATACTTCACGACCCAATGAAAAAAGTATACTGCCATCATCTTGTCCTTCACATGGAGCTAACTTTTCCATGCCAAAGAAAAATGAGCAGTCCCAATGATCCATAGAAAGTCATCAGATGTCCATTATATACAACTTGTCACACAACAATATATTTCTTGCCACACTCTCCACTGATGCACCAGAACTTCCAGCCCATCTCGCCACTTGAACAGTCGAGACCACATCTCCATGTCCTTAGCTAAAAATTCTCCACCATGAACTCGTCAATATCTCAGCTCCCTCTAAGCTTATTCATTTTTCACAATCTGACAAATTGTCCCTTCGAAGTAGCTATAATACCATTTTGATTTATCTATGGCACTTCATAATTATATTTGAGTCTACGATCATGAAGACAAACACACTAAAACACCACAACACTACTACTTTGCACATCATAAAACATATATAAGTGAATCAATATTGTGCATAAGACAATTTTTAACCCACAAATTTTTATATTACAAACTTTAATACAAAATATTAGTGCTCTTGTGCTAGATGTCCTGGCCCTTACAAACAACCTTGATACAAGGCCACAACTAGGGCTTGGTGTTAACAACTATGACCACCAATCTTTTCGTGAACAAAATAAACTTGAGTTAATTGCTCAGGGTTCACTCAACAATCCTTTCTATCCACATAACTTCACATCTAGCATGTACCTTTCCTCCCCATCCACTGATTACTACAACTTCTATACGTGCATCTCTTGTTGTCTAGTTTTCCACTATCAACAATTCTTGGCTATTCAAAGATGACTGGTCATAGGCTCACTGATATTCCCTCTAATAATGTCCTATGTTTTTCCTAGGGATCAGGTTCTTAGGGTCTTTAAAATATGCCCTCTTATCATTGAATTTTCCCTCCTACAACCCTCTAAACTAGAGAACATAAATATGCCACGTAATGGTCCAGTAGCTCCTCCAATGAACACTATACATGAGAAATTTTCTTCCCACTTTAAACCTTCTAGAGGCTCCAAAATTTTGATCCAATGGACTTGAATGATTTTACCACTACTCATATCATTACTACAGAAAGTTGACATAACTTAGGGCCACACACAATTATTCCCTCTTATCTATGATATGTTGCCCACATCACAGAACTAGCACTCAATAACCAACCCTCTTCTTTGTCACAAATCAACTACTTATTAAAAATACTTAGGGACTCCACTATCCCTCACTTAGTCGATTACTCTCCTTATAAAATGATTGATCTTAGGTAACATATCACATTCCACTTAACAATGGTATAACTCACAAAACCATTATAATTAGGGTTGATACAAAATTTTGTTCAATACCTTTGAAAAATTCTCCATCATAACAACTTCATCTCTTCCTCTCTTCTCTTCAAGACTTCCTATACATATCTCTATTCAACTCAGAGACATACTTCAACCCACTTTCTCACTGTACGCAACTCATCAGGCTTTGGAACCTAATCAGAGATGCACTCCACAATAGGACATCATCTTCTAAGTGTCACAACCCTTTTTTGATGCATGGAATAGAAACACTCTAGGGACAAATAATTACTGAAATATCTTGCACACAAGAATTCTCATACTAGGGCATACAAAAAACTATCCTAAACGCTTTAGGAGAAACCTTTTCCTCATCCACTTCAACACATCCAACCTTGAATATGCCTCACGCTGGCCCTTATTCCACACGTTACATCACCCTTCTCTACTATCCAAAGACTCGCACTCTTGTTCACTTGTTGTAGCATTCATAATCTATAGATTAACCCACAAAGATAAGCACACAAACAAGGCCTTATGATAGGGTTTTGGTAATATTTCCAAGGTTCTTGTCCCTTCTTTCCAGGACATGATGAACATATTTTACACAGACTTATGGGAAGAAACATTAGGGCTCTAGCTTCACATAAATGGCCCTAAATAGGGCATCACCTTTACACAAAAGGAGGCGTACATATCATGCAGAGAAGTAAACTTACTTGGGGTACAAATTAATAGAGAAAAACATCATCTTCCTTATGTGGAAACTCTACCTTCAAACAAATCATAGAAAACCCTTCATGTTATGACTACTTTTCCCCCTTGAGGTGTTGCGGCTTCCTGAGGTACTCAGACCTCCTTCTAGGGAAGATCCATATGGGAAATGAATAATTATAATGATGACCAAATGAACCTCACCTCCTTCCTTATAGTTTCTTTTGAGGGTAACGACTAGCCCTCAAAGGGCTTCTCTTAATCCCAAGATGACGTGAAATTTCTAAATAAAACCCCAACTAAATTAAGAAAAGAGTTGTCTTCATTTGATCTCACCACATCACCAAACCCTTAGGAGCCCTATATCCATTGAAGGGTTCCCTTGTTGATTTATATGATTACACAATTATTCCTTCAGATGGTTTCATTCCCTCAACTTTGGGTGCAAAACCCACTCCATGGTTATACTACCTACAAAGCCTATGGTTGTCAAAATTCTTCCAAGCCCTATTCCCTAGGGTTGCGAAAGTACCCCTCAAACTACAAAGATCAACACTTCACGTAGATATAAGCTTGAATATATCCCTTGTAACTTGAACTTCTCGATTTTCTATTGTACAAGTGACATTTCTATCTAAGAAATTGACAATTTATCGATGCCCCTCCAACCAATCCATCTCTATCAAAGCACCATATGAACCCAGTTGTAATATATTTAAGTTTATGGAGGTGTTATTTCAATTTAGAGTAACTGGGCATGCATTTACACCATTTAAACTTTCTTTTTGTTCCTGTGTCCAACTAGACCAACCACGAATTTTGTTTTTGTTTTTTCACACTTTGAATTTCACTTTTCTACATTTTATGGGCTAAGCTAACTTATGCTAGCACGAGGGTCTATTAATACACAAAAAAATTAGTTAAGAATAATACTTTATATTTCTACCATTGTGGTTTGTTTCTCCACTTGGCGTCCTTCTAATGTTGCATTGATACGCGATATATTTGGGTCACGACATTAACAGTAGATAATTCTTGTAGGTTCTATATATTTTTCATAAACTAGATATTATAGGGACAATTCCACAATAGGTGGGTTTCTCTACAACTCCAACATTGCAAAGGTTACCTATCTTTACGATTACCTTCTTTACTACTGACTCCAGCCTATTTGGACCCACCTTGGAGCTTCTTTTGTGTTTTTGATAAGTGATTTGTATTTTTTCTAAATTTCCAATTCAAATTACTTTTACTAAGCTATTTTAATAGAATAGATTTCCCACCTTTTCCTCATTCAACTACTCTTTCCTTCTTATTAGGCCAAGACTTTAGATTTTTGTTTCTTTGCTTGGCCTATTAATAGTAGATTTTGTCCTTCTTAATAACATCATGTATATTTTTTGGGTTATCGCACTTGATTCTCTCTTGAAATGAGAGTGTGAGACAATTTAAGAAACATTGTACCTTTACTTTTTCATCTTTCAAATATGACACATAGCACAATAAATGTGTAAATTTGGTTACTAACTCATCCATTATCATTTTACCTAGTTTAAAAGCATGGAATTCATTATACCTATCATCAAAGTAATGTTTAATCATATTTTCCTTTGAAAAACTGCTAAAAGTATTCCCTATCAACCTCCTTTGTTTCTAAATTATGCATTATTCTCATTTCCTCCCACCATAGGGAAGCTTTTCCCTGTAGTTGATAAGTAGCCAACTTGCCATTCAATTTTTTAGAATAACCATATAACTGAAAGTATCAATTAATGTTGAGCATCCATGCCTCAATGACTTCTTCCATCTCCCCATTGAAGGTTGGGGTTCTAATTTTCCTAAATTCTCCATGAATTTATATCTTGGGTTTCTTGGGTTTCTTTCCTGGTTTTATATATAGATTTTTCCTCCTTACTTTCAACCATTTCCTCTGTAGTTTTTCGTTTATATGCTTCACCGCGATTTTCTTCATCCCTCATTATTTCTAATATCTTGGGGTTTTATTTTTCAGTTAAATTCTTAATAAGTTTCTACTATTCATTACTAGCTTTCTATAGTTGTTCATGTCCTGCATGCAAATTCACCAACTTTATTTGAGTTCTCATCATGTCTAGTAACTATTTTGGGGGTATTTATGCTTGTTGTACCAGATGTACATAAATATCTTCTTCTACAATATGAGTTATTCCTTGTGTTTCATTCATTCAGGCTCTCTATGTGAGCAAAAACATTTAAAAATTTTGTAACTTGGCTCTGATACAACTTCTAATGTCTCCCTCTTTCCACATAAAATAAAATTGACTATTCACATATAAAAAAACTATATATATATAAATCAACGTAACGTATGTTCCTAATATTCAATTGGTTTTTCTACATAACCTCTTATTGACTAGTTTTTTCACTTAAATCTCTTATATAAACTAACTTTTTTTATTTTAAAGACTATTCATAAGTGGAACACATAATTTCTATGTTTTTAGTGTCAATTATAAAATTATAATAACAGTTGTTGTAGTGTTAGGTAGCTTACGATTGTTATTCATATACATTTTTATCTCTCTTAATCTTTTTTTGATTTTTTTAATCCATTTCTATTGCCCCTTTTCACCTCCTTTTATGAAGGTTAATTTCAATATTCGTATGTATATATATGAAGGTTCATTTCAATATTCGTTTATATATATATATATATATATATATATATATATATATATATATATATATATATATATTTACCATTTTCATCCTACAAACCCCATAATCTTCATATACATATGTATGCACATGCACTTTGAATAACCTAACCACTATTTCTCTCACTCTATTAACTAAAGTTGTTCCCTGGCGTGACTACCATCGGGGTTATAAATTAACAAAGGTTCGGGGTTATAAATTAACAAAGGTTCCAAGGCTTAGTCACAACTGTCCACTTGCATATCACATGCACATTATAATCTTTCAACCTTTATATTATATAATATAGTAGCTTTTCATCCTACTTTTATTGTACATTTCAATATATACATTCTGATATTTACTACTCAAGAATTTATATACTTATCAAAATCCTTCCAGGAATTGATTAAAGGTTTTCACGACCCACCGATTCTCAGTTAGTTCACCCCGATCACCACCCTTAGTTATAAGAAAACTATCTAGATATCCTTACCATGATTCACGTCCTGAATCCTTACTAGGGTCATACTAATTACCGAGTTTCAATTCTTGATCTTCTTCAAAATAAATATCTTTATTTCTCACAGTTTTTTGAAATGGAGACCACTACCTGACATCTTTCTCCAATCATGTCAATTTAGTTGTGGTCTTTTTTTTTTTTAAATTTTCACTCATTTTCTCTTCCCTCTCCAAAAGATGAAAGAGTAATAATACAAATAAAGTTTTTTTTTCTCTTTCTACGGGCATAACTGATTCTTTAACCATTTTCTTGAGAGTGCAGATTTAATCTTTCATGCTGACCTTTAACACATTCATGAGTGAATTAATATACTAACAAAATAAATAATTTTTTGGTTTTTCATTTAAAAAAATAAATATAATTACATCAACATTTTCCATCACAAGTCTTTTACCTTTTCAATTAAGAAAATAAATAAAAGTGTTTCACCTTTTCCAATAATCAAATAAATAAAAGTCTTATAGTAAGTTTTCATGGGTATTACATTTAAAGTTATTATAGGTCTTACTATATTTTATATCATAGGAATATTTAGATATGGTATTGTTGACTTTACTCTTTTTTTCTTTTTTTTTACTCTAATTTTATTATATAAATAATTTTTTTAAGATACAAATAATTTGGTTTGGAAATTTTATTTTATTTTTAAATATAACTAAAAAAGTAAGAATAATTTAAAAAAAAAAATTAAAAAAAAATAAAAAAATAAAAAAAAACACCAAGAAAAATAACAACTTGAGATTCTTGACTTATGAGACAAAGAATAACCTATATTTTCTTGCCGAAACAAAGAACTAACAACTTGACTAATTAAGACTAAAATTGGAGAGCTAACCAAATAAAACTAAAATTTCCCTAGATACATGATTTACCAAGTAGAGAGGAACAATAAATGCAGCATCATATAAAGGCTGAATGAACTTAACCTTGATTTACTAACAAGAGAGTAACTTACACTTCCTGGCACAAACAAAGCAACTTGATCAAAGAAAATGAAAATAATTGAATTAACAACTTCATGAAAAAGATGGCGGGAACAAAGAACAACTTGATCAAGGAAAGTCATAGAATTAACAACTTAATAAGGGAGAAAAAAAGTCAAAGATGCATTGGAAGATCATACCCAATGAAGAAATTTTAATGCTAGAGGATAACAATAAAGAGAGGTATTAATTATAGTATTAATAATTTTGACCAAGGAAAAATAAAATCAAAGGTGTAATGGAAGTCCTTAACCAAATAAAAATATTCTCATGTTGGATGACAATAATAAATAGAGAAAATGTTGGTATGAGACTGTGACAGCTACATTATTGCTAACTAGTTAAGTAATTTTATTGTTTTGGTTAATGGAAAAACTCAGACAATTAATGTTATTTAGAAAAAAAAAACTATTATGAGAAATAATTGGATAAGAAAAGTAAAAAGCTGATGGTAAAATGTTTCCAAGAATTGAAAAGAGGTTGGGGACAGTTTGAAGACAGTTACCCACTCCTTTGAGGATAAAGGACTGATCCCAGGGAGGAATAGGGATTCTATCTTTGGAATAAGGAAAGAGTGAAAGATTCTTGAGCTGGTTGTAACCATGGAATTGCACTCAGAAATTTCCTTCAGTTTCTGGTACTGAATGGACTGGATGTCCTGAGGTCATAGCAGAAAGAAATTCCATTGTTAACCCGTACCGTTTAGTTTGGAGCATGGGGGCAAGGAGGACATAAGTGCCTCACTTAATGGTTGGGAGGACCACAGCTGAATCATTTAAATTTTAGATAAGTATACATGCAGTTCTTTAACTTCTAGTTTATGTTATTTATACTTTTTAAAATATTGTTATAAGAATGGAATGTACAGTGGTACAATATGTTTTGTGCTTTAACTAATTTCTTTTAAGAATTTTACTTATCACTGTTAGAAATGAATTTACATCCAGAGCTAAATGATGTAAATATTTCCTAAAATATTATAATGGAAGAATGATGGATTCTGGAAAAACATCTAGCAGTATTTCATGGAAACAGAAACTAGAAACAGAAAAATGAATTTGTGCAAATATTAGACTGTATTTAATTTTCAAAGAAATACGACAGAACAATAGAATCAAATTAATCTTAAGGGAATGAGTATCTCATAACACAGAAAACTATTAATATGTACAAACCCTTTTAAAACTTCACAGCTATTTTATACAATGTTGACAGTATATGCTATTGACGGGGAAAATAAAGAGTAATGATTTTAACCATCTCAAAGATGTAAGAGTATCATTAAGATCTTTATAACTGTAAAAACAAATAATAACACCCAGTAGACTGTCAGGTGAGGGTTAGGGTAAACACCTAGACCCAAACCTAGTTGTCTTTCAGGTACAAATACTACACACTCGGACGGTGGGAAAAACAAAGGTCCGGTCACTAGTAGATTTAGAGGTAGAAATTTTACACATCAATTCAATACTGGAAAGTATTTAGAAGAGTCAATTCATATTAATAGCCGTGGCGCAAGTCAAGAATACCAAAACAATCTTTCCAGAGAAAACACTTTAAAAACATATACAACAACAAACAATTGGTTGGAATATTTCTTCCTTAGCAATAAAACACAGAATGATAAACCTAGAAAACTGTCGAAATTGCCATTTTTTCCTTGCTACCGTATAAAAAAAACATTAAAGTGAACCCATAGTCAAAATCGACATAGTAAGAAATCATAATGCGGAAATCCAATGTTCTGTTTATATATACATTAGAAATCAAAACTCTAAAGAAAAATATAGTTCGGAGGAACCAGTACTGTGATACATAAAATCTGCCGATTATAATCAAAAGGGTTAAACCCAGAAAAATGTTATAAAAAAATAAAATTTCATAAACGATTCAAGTTTGAATCTTTAAACCAAACCCTTTTAAAGAAAACTTTATAGGGTTTCCAAATAAGAAATAGACGGTTAAACCCTTAAATCATGCTACTATAATGCTCTTTGCGGAATGGAAAACCCCGTAAGGGAATTCTAGACCGAAGATCGAGACTTGTACATATAAATCAACACCTAAGCCGTGAGGCCAATCTCTCGAGCATACCTGGAGAATTTCCGAGCGGATTAGGAAGGAAATTGCCTAGCAAGTTGAGGGTTTTCTGCAGATGAGGATTGCCACGAGACTTCGAGGGCATAACTGTCAAACGACAAAAACATGCGAAAATGAGTAATGTAGAAAAAAAGGAAATTATGACTTGAGATAAATATAAAAACTTAAAACCCAGAACTTGTATTTACTTGAGAATGTCATTAATGGAGAAATGGATGCCACCTTCACCATATTTCTACTCGACAGAGAAGTGGTGATTAATACTCTACTTGATAATATATATAAAGTTATTCAAATATACTGGTAGGTTGAAGGCCTAAGTGAAGAAGAAAAACTATGAAGAAGAATAGTAATCCTACGAAATGATAGAACGAAGATTTGATGCAAGTAATGAGAGGAAGCTTGGTAGCAAAGCTAGTTTTAACCACAAAATTACCTTCTGAGCTGGCTCGACGTCCTCATCGACAACCATGGTCTTCACTGCATTAGAGAGTTTCGAACCCCAGTGGGAGAAAACTTCGGAGAACCAGCATAGCGCGTAGAGGAAAAAGAAAACAACATGAAGAGTAATGCAATAGAGTAGATCTAGGGTTTGGTGAGGTTGCCTAGGCAAGGCTCCTGCCTAATCCTTAGCCATCGATTTCCCAAAAAGCTAGATCAACAGCATAGATCCAAGTGGTAGTACAATGAGATCTTCGTTAACTGTGTAAACCTTACAGCTATCATTGGAAAATTCGAGCTTGGAATCGAACATAAATGCACCAGTACATTCCAACTGTAACCTCATTAAAATCGAGTGGACGAGTGTTACCGAGAGTTGGAAAGAGTTATGGAGGTGCTATAAATTCATAGCAAGAATATTTTATGAATAAGATAATCCATAGTTTATTCCATAATCTATCTATATATATATATATATATATATATATATATATATATATATATTTGGTTTAGTAAGTGGTTTTATGATTAATTGTTTTGATTAGTTGCAGAACGTAATTATTAATTTAATTATTTACATTTGAAATCTTATCCAAGGTAGAAAACTCATGAAGAAGTATATGTTATAATTACCTTAAGGTAAGGTAAAAGAATTTTTTATTTTTATATTGTGTACTAGTGTATGTTACAAGTGGTATCAAAGCAGCGTTCATACGCTGGGACCCTAAGGGTCAACTAACGATGAAGCTGTGTGTTAATGATGCACAGAGAGATAATTTAGCAATCTAGCAGGAATATCATGAGAAGAGGAACCCCGCAGTAGCCCCCTTAAGACACAGGGGAACCCCAAGTACAACCAGTGATGAACCCAGAGATGTGGGTCCAACTAAGTGTTGAACAGCAACAGAAAACTAGTAGCCTGTTAGAAGAACAACAACACCAAACCAGTTTCCTGTTAAATACGGTTCAAAAAATACAGGAGGAAATGGTGTGCGTTTGAAAATATAATGAGAGATTACTGCAAGACCACGAAAAGATATTAAAGAGTCTGTCAGATAAACAAAACCAGGAGGTGGAACATCTCGGTACTGACAGAGGTATACAAGAAGAAGATGAGAGGCAAACAGGAAACAACACTACAGAAAGGGTGGAAAGGAGCTCCTCTGAGCGAAGTAAGATTAAAAATTATAATGAGGCAAAATCTCTCAACTTGTCAGATCAGCAAGAGGTCAAAAGACAAAAAGTAGAACTTCAAGGGGAATTTCGTAAAATTAAACCACCAAATTTTGATAGTGAGGCTAAGGAGGTGGCAGAAGCGTGGTTAATAAATATGAACAAGTATTTTCAGGTGTATGAATATAATAGCAACCTGAAGGCTAGATTAGCTATATATCAGCTAAGGGAGAAAGCCACTCTTTGGTGGGAGGAAGTGAATAATGTACGTAGTATTGAAGAACAAGACGTCACCTGGGATTCGTTCCAGCAATATTTCAAGGACAAGTACTTAACAGAAAGATTTTATGATGAAAAGGCTAAAGAATTTCATGATTTAAGGCTGGGACAAATGACCATGGACGATTACATCACTAAGTTTACATCCCTGTTACGTTATGCTCCATATCTCCGAGAGGAGAATTCTAAGGTGCAAAGATTTATGAGCAGCTTGCCAACACACACGAAAGAGATAATAGAATTTGTAAATCCCCGGACTATGGATGAATCAATTCGTAAAGCTCGAATGTGCTATCAGTAATCCAAGGTAAAAGGGGAGGTTGGAAAATATTGGCAGCCAAAGAAAGGACAAAAAAGTAACTTGAGTTTCAAAGGTGCCAAAAGTGGCAACTTTAAGAATTCTGCACGAAATCCTGGCAGCAAACAGTTTGGCAGAAATAATAAAAGGACCATATGGCCAGCAGACGAAAAGTGTACAGAAGCATCTAGAAAGCCTGAGCAAGGGCAGGTGACCAAGCCACATTTACAATGTTCGGGTTGTGGTGAAGCACATTACTACAAAAACTGCCCACAACGAACAAGAAATGATGTTGTAGCAAACTTGCAGGAAGCTTCTATTATGGGTGATGTAGCACGAAACATCCCCCGTATTAATGTGACATTGGAGGACCAGCAAGCGGATTATCAGCCCACGATGATTGAGCTGGAAGGTAAAATACTAACTCATTCTGTTTCTATTTTAGTAGATCCAGGTGCAAGTCTGAGCTATATTAGTCCCAAGGTAGTAGAGTTGTGCAAATTGAAAGATCAGAAATTTAGAAGTTCCTAGCTAGTGCAGCTAGCCACTGGGGCAAAGCGTAAAGTGACTGCTAAAATTCCGAACTGTATATTAGAAATTTCGAATCAGTAGTTACAAGTAGATCTGAATGTTCTGCCATTGGGAACCTCTGATGTTTTGTTAGGCATGGATTGGCTAGAAAAGCATTGGACTCTAGTGGATTGTAAAGAAAAAGTTATTTATTAGAGAATGCATGATGGAACCCAGAAGGAAATTCAAGGAATCAGAAAACCATTATAGTTATGCCCAATAACATAATCCCAAATGAATAAATGTATAAGGGAGGGGTGCCAGTTATATGCTATTTAAGTAGGATATGCAGATTCTAAGGAGAAATTGCCTACAATGGAAAGTATATCGGTAGTGCAAGAATTCCTGAATGTTTTTCCAGAAAATATTCCTGGATTACCACAAGAAAGAGACATTGACTTTACTATAGAGTTAATGCCTATAGCTTCTCCCGTGTCAAGGGCTCCTTATAGAATGAGTGTGCTGGAATTAACAGAGCTAAATATGCAGTTACAGGAACTGTTGGATAAGGGTTATATTTGCCCAAGTGTGTCACCTTGGGGAGCACCAGTTCTGTTCATGAAAAATAAATATGGGACCATGCGTATGTGCATGGATTATAGGCAGCTCAACAAATTAACAGTAAAAAAAAAATACCCTTTACCAAGGATTGATGATCTATTTGATCAAGTAAAAGGGGCCACGGTGTTTTCCAAGATCGATCTGAGATCTAGATATCACCAGATTCGAATCAAGGAGGAAGACATTTGCAAGACAACATTTCGTACAAGATATGGTAATTATGAATTTGTGGTATTACCCTTCAGGTTAATAAACGCACCAACAACTTTCATGAGGCTAATGCATGGGGTCTTCCATCCTTTCCTCGATAATTTTGTACTTATTTTTATAGATGATATTTTGATCTATTCTAAAAATTAGGAAGAGGATAAGGAGCATTTGAGGATTGTGCTGGAAATGCTAAGAAAACACCAGCTATACGCAAAATTCAGAAAGTGCGATTTATTCAAAACAAAAATCTAGTATCTAGGACACGTTATTTCGGCTGAGGGGATCGCTGTTGATCCATAAAATATTAAAATAATCATGGAATGGCAAGTACCCCAGAATGTGGTAGATATTAGATCCTTTATGGGACTAGCTGGGTACTACCGCAGATTTATTGAAGGATTTTCCATAATTTCTTTTCCTATTACTTCCTTGCAAATGAAAGGAAAAATTTTCAAATGGACCACGGAATGTCAAAACAGTTTTGAAAAACTGAAACAGCTTTTGATGACTGCTCCTATGTTAATGGTGGTTGATCCCAGCAAATAATTTGAAGTATGTACGGCCACAAGTAAAGAAGGTGTTGGGGCAATCTTGTCTCAGGAAGGAAAAGTGGTAGCATATGAATCGAGGAGGTTGAAGGATCATGAACAAAGATATTTCGCGTATGATTTAGAGTGGACATCAGTAGTTCATCCGCTCTAGGTATGGAGACACTACTTGTTGGGAAAAAAGTTTGTGTTGAAAACAGATCATAATAGTTTGACGAGTTACTTCAAGCAAGCAGATTTAAACTCAAGACAGGCAAGATGGAATGCCTTCCTAAGTGAGTTTGACATGGACATTCAGCATGTCAAAGGAAAGGAAAATCGAGTAGATGATGAATTAAGTAGAAAATTACATGGTATATATGAGATATATTATAATTAGTTGGAAAGTAAATTTTCAGAGAAAGTAAAAGAAGAAGCACGAAAAGATCCCGAGTACCAATTTTTGTGGCAACAAATGGAAGAAAGCAGAAAGCATGGAGGTGCATCTAAGTATGAAATAAATGAAGATCAAATGTTAACCTTCAGAGGTAAAGTATACATACCTAACATGTTGGATCTGAAAGAGCTGATAATGAATGAATATCATCACCGCAATTATGCAGGACATCCGAGATACCAAAAAATGTTGACTGCAATTAGGAAGATATTCTTCTGGCCTGGTATGTGGAAAAACCTTACTGAATATCTAAGTAAGTGTTTGGAGTGTCAGTAGGTGAAAGTAGAGCATAAACATCTTTCAGGATTATTGCAGCCTATACCAATACCTGAATGGAAGTGGGAGGTCATATCCCTAGACTTCATTACAGGTTTACCGCGGAAAAAAATACAAAATGATTCCATAATGGTGGTGGTGGACAGATTGAGTAAATCTGCACATTTCATACCAGTACAATCTACTTACAAGACTGTAAAAATAGCCGACATATTCATGAAGGAAATTTTTAGGCTACATGGAATTCCAAAGACTGTTATTTCAGATCGAGACGTTAAGTTTACTTCTTCTTTTTGGAAGACCTTGTTTTCAGGATTGGGAACGCAGATAAAATTTAGTACCGCTTATCACCCCCAGACTGACGGTCAAACAGAGCGAGTAAACCAAGTACTGGAAGACATGTTGCGCATGTATGTGATGCAACAGCCAACTAAATGGGAAGATTACCTGCACCTTGTTGAATTTTCTTACAACAACGGTTATCAGGAATCTCTTAAAATGAGTCCTTCTGAGGCCTTGTATGGGAGGCAGTGTCACACGCCCATAAATTGGAGTAGCCCCGAGAAAAAACTAATGTTAGGACTCGAAATGCTTGCTGAATTGGAAGCAAAGGTAAGGAAAATAAGACAAAATCTGAAGGCTACACAAGATCGAAAAAATATCTATGCAGATAAGAAAAGGTCTTATCGAGAGTTCGTAGTAGGAGATCATGTGTACGTAAGGATCAAGCCAAAAAGGAGTACCTTGCGGTGGGCCTCTTCTGCCAAATTGGCTCCCAGATTTTGTGGACCCTTTGAAATTTTGGAGAGGGTAGGACCTGTAGCCTATCGGCTAGCCTTACCTAGCCATATCTGAGTACATAATGTATTTCATGTGTCCCTGCTGAAGCGTTACATGCATGATTCAAAGCACATAATTCATTGGCAGTACATATAGGTAGGATAACACTGCAATCCTAACTTACAAGGTGAATTCTTTTGTGAGAAATTGACAAGAAAATTGTTTATTGTTACAGGTAGAACCGGTCGGGGAGTTCCTGGCCGAGCCGCAACGCATACTTGACCGAAGGGAAATCATGCTCCAAAAGCGAGTTATCACCTAGGTTAAAGTGCAATGGAAGCACTTCAGCCCAGATGAGGCTACCTGGAAGGGTTCGTACGGAAGGCTTACCCAGAACTCTTTTCAGAGCTAGAGTGAAACACCGAGGACGGTGTTACTTCCAAGGGGGGAAGTTGTGACAGCTACATTATTACTAACTAGTTGATTAACTAGTTAAGTAATTTTGTTATTTCGGTTAATGGAAAAAATGAGACAATTAATGTTATTTAATAAAAAAAAACTATTATGAGAAATAATTGGATAAGAAAAGTAAAAATTTGATGGTAAAATGTTTCCAAGAACTGAAAAGAGGTTGGGGACAGTTGGAATATAGTTACCTACTCCTCTGAGGATAAAGGACTAATCCCAGGTAGGAGTAGGGGTTCTATCTTTGGAAGAAGGAAAGAGTGAGAGATTCTTGAGCTAGTTGTAACTAGTGGAATTGCACTCAGAAATTTCTTGAAGTTTCTAGTACTGACTGGACTGGATGTCCTGAGGTCACAATAGAAAGAAATTCCATTGCTAACCCGTACCATTCAGTTTGGAGCGCGGGGGCAAGGAGGACGTAATTGCCTCACTTGATGGTTGGGAGGACCATAGTTGAATCATTTAAATTTCAGATAAGTGTACATGCAGTTATTTAGCTACTATTTTATGTTATTTATACTTTTTAAAATACTGTTATAAGAATGGAATGTACAGTGGTACAATATGTTTTGTGCTTTAATTGATTTCTGTTAAGAATTTTACTTATCACTGTTAGAAACAAATTTACGTCCAGAGCTAAATGCTGTAAATATTTCCTAAAATATTATTATTGAAGAATGATGGATTCTGGAAAAACATCTAACAGTATTTCATGGAAACAGAAAATAGAAACAAAAAAATGAAATTGTGCAAAGATTAGACTGTATTTACTTTTCAAAGAAATACGACAGAACAATAGAATCAAATTAATCTTAAGGGAATAAGTATTGCATAACACATGAAACTATTAATCTATACAAACCCTTTTAAAAATTCACAGTTATTTTATACAATTTTGACAATATATGCTATTGACTGGGAAAATAAAGAGCAATGATTTTAATCATCTCAAAGCTGTAAGAGTATCATTAAGATCTGTATAACTGTAAAAAAAAATAATAACACCCAGTAGACTATCAGATGAGGGTTAGGGTAAAAACCCAGACCCAAACCTAGTTGTCTTTCGGGTACAAATTCTACACACTCAGACAGTGGGAAAAATGGTGGTCCGGTCACCAGTAGATTTAGAGGTAGAAATTTTATATAGTAATTCAATACTGGAAAGCATTCAGAAGAGTCAATTCATATTAATAGCCATAGCGCAAGTCAATAATACCAGAACAATCTTGCCAGAGAAAACACTTTAAAAACATATACAACAACAAACAAGTGGCTGGAATATTTCTTCCTCAGCAATAAAACATAGAATGATAAACCCAGAAAACTGTCGAAATTGCCATTTTTTCCTTGCTATCGTATAAAACAAACATTACAGTGAACCCATAGTCATAATCAACATAGTAAGAAATCATAATGCGGAAATCCAACGTTCTATTTATATATACATTAAAAATCAAAACTATAAAGAAAAATATAGTTCAGAGGAACCAGTACTGTGCTACATAAAATTCGCCGATTATAATCAAAAGGGTTAAACCCAGAAAAATGTTATAAAAGATAAACTGTCATAAATGATTCAAGTTTGAATCTTTAAACCAAACCCTTTTAAAGAAAACTTTATAGGGTTTCCAAATGAGAAATACACGGTTAAACCCTTAAATCATGCTACTATAATGCTCTCCGCGGAATGGCAAACCCCGTAAGGGAATTCTAGATCGGAGGTCAAGACTTGTTCGTATAAATCAACACCTAAGCCGCGAGGCCAATCTCTCGAGCATACCTAGAGAATTTCCGAGCGGATTAGGAAGGAACTTGCCTAGCAAATTGAGGGTTTTCTGCAGATGGAGATTGCCACGAGACTTCCAGGGCATACCTGTCAAACAACACAAACATGCAAAAATGAGTAATGCGGAAAAAAGGAAATTATGACCTAAGATAAAGATAAAAACTTAAAACCCAGAACTTGTATTTAACTGAGAAGGTCATCAATGGAGAAATGGATGTTGCCTTCACCATATTTCTGCTCGGTAGAGAAGTGGTGATTAATACTCTACTTCATAATCTATATACAGTTATTCAAATATGTTGGTAGGCCAAAGGCCTAAGTGAAGAAGAAAAACTGTGAAGAAGAATAGTAATCCTACGAAATTATAGAATGAAGATTTGACGCAAGTAATGAGAGGAAGCTTGGTAGCAAAGCTGTTTTTAACCACAAAGTTACCTTTTGAGCTAGCTCGGCGTCCTCATGGACAGCCATGGTCTTCACTGCATTAGAGAGTTTCGAAGCCCAGTGGGAGAAAACTTCAGAGAACCAGCATAGTGCACAAAGGAAAAAGAAAATAACATGAAGAGTAATGCAGTAGAGCAGATCTAGGGCTTGGCGGGGTTGCCTAGGCAAGGCTCCTGCCTAAGCCTCAGCCATCGATTTCCCAAAAAGGCAGATCAACAACGTAGATCCAAGTGGTAGTACAATGAGATCTTCGTCAACTGTGTAAACCTTACAGCTGTCGCTGGAAAATCCGAGCTTGGAATTGAACATAAATGCACCAGTACATTCCAACTGTAACCTCATTAAAATCGAGTGGACAAGTGTTATGGAGAGTTGGCAAGAGTTACTGAGGTGCTATAAATTCATTGCAAGAATATTTTATGAATCGGATAATCCATATGATTCTGTAATATATATATATATATATATATATATATATATATATATATATATATATATATATATATATTTAATTTTAATAAGGGTTTTATGATTAATTGTTTTGATTTCTCATTTGTAGAAAGTAATTATTAATATAATTATTTACATTTGAAATCATCCAAGGTGGATACTCATGAAAATATATGTTATAATTTTTTAAGGTAAGGTAATATATATATATATATATATATATATATATATATATATATATATATATATATATATATATATATATATAAAAATTAGTGTATGTTACAGAGAATTTTTATATATACAAAAGAAAATTTATTATATGAAAATAAAGCTAAAACTGTAAAATGTGTTTACAAAAAAAAAAAAACTTATGAAATCACACAATGTATAGCCCATGATTTTGGTGTTTTAGAGAGAAAACTTATTGACATTACATTACAACATCTATACCACATTGGGTTGCATTGGGTTGGAAAGTGTAGTAAAAATTATAATTAAATTTTTTTTTAATATTAATAATATTTTAAAATAATTTAATTAAAATTTAAAATAATTTTTTGAATGATGATAAAATTATGAATGTTTACATTAAAAAAAAATGTTGAATATTTTTTTTAGAATTTTAACTTAAATATCAATAAATATAAAAATAGTGAGGAATAGAAAATTAACATTTATTTATCTTAGAAATAGTTATGTCTCTTTTTTTAGTTTAATTAAAGAAAAGTCACATTTATAAAAATTAGGTTCAATTTCCTTCATATGACAACTAATTTTATTGCTTATTATTACTTTATTATATTTTTCATATATATAATATATAGCAAAAGTAACATTAAAATAATATTTTAAAATAAAATTAGAATTTAATTAATTTTTATAATATTTAATATGAAATACCTTTACTATATTGATACTTATGTTAATGGAAATTTACTAATGGTTACTAATAATTTAATTTAAAATGAAACTGCTAATTTAATGATAATCCCAACATATTTTTCTTGATAAAAGACATACTTACATGTAATTCATAACTCCGAGATTACTCAAGTGTGCTTGAAAGAGGATCTCAAATTTTCTTATCACAATCAAAACTGCAATAACAATGCAAATTTCCCTTCTCAACTCAGGCAAATCACTCAACAGCGACATTTTCCACAACTATACTAGAGATATCTTGCTCGATTTGTTGATTAATCTACTATTGAAGTGATTATTCTTTTCGAACATTTGATAAAATTGGAACGATAAAGAGAAGATTAACATGACCCTGGTCAGGGATGAATGATACGAACAAATCCATAAACGGTCCACTAATTGGAAGCGATTAAGATGTCATTCACTCATCACATTGTCATCGAAGACACCAAACTCTTAGTATAATTTTGGGTCAGGGCTACTCATCTCTGGCATCATTAATTATTGGCCCAGCTCTTCCTCCATTTTGATAACCATTCCATAATGATACACTCAGACAACCCCTGACCAAAATACTCATACTTCCATTTTGTATTGATCGCAGCACTACAATACCTTGCCTAGCAACGCGTGTCCGGAGCGCATATATTTCTTTTGTATTTATCCATCCCTGCTACACATACTAGAAAATGCGGTCTCTGTCGAGAATTGTGGGCTACAAACCGCCCCATTTAAATTTTTGTGTGATACGATATTATTATTTAGTTCTTGAATGCCTGTGCCACCTTTGCACCCGTACAAGCTCCTCTATTGCGATTCCCTCTGCTCCCTCGACCTTTTGTTTAAACTAGTATTTAGTAGATTACGTAATCTCAAGACAGTGATATGAGCAATGGTTGTTCCCGTAAGTAGTGCAGAATAGAGATTGTTGGCTGGAACCCATCACTATGATCTCAGTGGATTTGCTTTCCTTCATATTTTCTGCAATTAGGTCTTGTCCTTTACCATACTCGCCTTTTCCGGAAATTAAGTAACAAGCACGGCTTTGGGCAGACGGCCACTGTTGGGTTGTCAGCGTGTCTCCTTAAAAATTGTTGGAAACCTTTTTCATAACTTCCAAGCTCCGTGTGGGGGTACTTACATCATTTGTTTATATTTTTTTTTAATCATTAAAACGCCATTTTAAAATTAAAAAACAACGCTATTTTTAATTTATTTGAGAATTTTGTTAAAAAGGTTGGAATTCTAACTTATAGTTAGAAATTTTGATTATAAATTATTTATTTTAAAAATAAATAATTGAAAACACAAAATCAATTGGAAATTAAAAATATTGAAGAAAATGTTGTTGAGAAAGTTTGAATATCTTTTATCTTACTTACGGAATTTTTATTAGTTTAAATATGTTTAAGGAGGGTATTTTAATTAATTAACAAAATGGTTTTTACTTTCAAATTGGTCGATACAATTTTGGGAGAGATTGTGATTTTTTATTGTATTTTAAATGTTATAATGTATATATGAATCTATGTAATTAAAAAAAAAATCATTGATGTATATATGCATAAACAGTTTTTTTATTTTTTTATTATTACTTAATGTCTTTTCCAAAGAAAAAGTAAAATTACATTTTGTATATGTTGAACACATTCAAGAGAAGCTCTACAACATTGAACTATAGAGATTTTAAAAAAAATACAAGGACAATAGATTATGTTGTTTATGTAAATAATCACTTTTCTTCTCCTTTTTTCCTTTATCCTTCGCACTCTCTATCATTCTGAATTCGGTTCAATAAGAACCATTACCAATTCCCTTCTTGTTGCCTTTGGTGAGGTTTATTTGTCTAAATATAAACTCTTAGATACATGTGCTCTTCTTTCCCCCCCATCCCATTACGTTCTGATATCTCAACCGTGATAGTGCCTTTCTTAATGTGGGAAGTGTTTTAAAACTGAGCCTTTACTCACCCTTCTATTTGAATATCTTGTTGTACATGTACAACCATAACTGCTTGGGTTGGTTTCCCCTCCATGGTGTCTTCCTCTTTAATTGAGAGAGTAGGATGTGATACTTAACATCTTTTTTGGCTTATGAGCCTGCCTATTATTCATTTTTTTATTCTTTTGTCCCCAAGGCATGCGCTTTGCAGGCGACCTGTTTAAAAACATGAATGACACCATAAAGGTTGTATTCTTAAAATATAATACTTGGGTCCACTCAATTTTTTTTTGATTCAACTAAACATGATCACGTTGACCTTTGTTGAGGTTTATCTATACACAAATTCTAACAAAAGAAAACACGTCTTTCTGTATTCTTTGTAAATCCATCTTTTTTAATTTTTCAAGAGTATTTCCAATGTCCTCTGGGACCTAAGGTGCCAAAAATGGAGAGGGATATTTGGATGTCTCACCTAAACTGGCATGGTTGTTACAACCATATTAGTAGCATCAAAATTTGGGAAGCATGAATTAATGAATAACACTACTCTACCCCAAAACCATGGTCTTTCATTTAAAGCAAAATCTAGATTGTTTTGGGTATCCAATTGTATAATGAAGAAACATTTTGAACATCAATATATTTTATAGTTGGGTGTCCAAGAATAAAAATCCATTAGTGTAATTTTTTAGATATAGGCAAGAAACCATTGAATCTATATATAAAAACCTTACATTAGAGAGAAAAAAGGAGTGAATTTACTCCTACATTATTAACTTTGATGACTAGTGCTTTTCCATTTGCTCTGCAATATAGTGGCCTCGTATGTTTTATATTTTTCCTCCAAGGTTGGAGTCCTTCCCTTTTTCTGCATCCTTGAAAGACACAGATCCACTCGGATTTCTAGAACCCAATGTAATAGTCCTTCATCTACAAGGAGGCTTGGCCTGTAGCAGTTTCCATTCAAATAACAACCGTTGTGAAGATATAGGGATGCCCTAATTTGTTTGAATGTGTTGTTTCAAGTCTTCCACCTGGTCCAATTCCCTAATCCAAAAAAATGGACTTTCCATTTCGACTTTAAACGAAAATATGCAATGGTTTATTTCCCGTATCTACATTTTTTGAGAGCGACTCTCGTTTTTTCCCAAAGGATAGATTCCCTACAAGCCTTATATCTCTCAAAGTAGAGTGAGCTTTTAATCCTTGAATAGAGTAAGACGAGAAATCAATATACATACTAGAGGGGCATTTAGGCTGTGGCCACCTGAATTGAAGCAAAAAACAAAAAATGACGATAAGAATGGGGGCCATTATCGATACATAGACTTTGAAAACAGTTGGATAATAGTGACATGTATATGGGTATTCTATCAGCCATGGTCCGCTCTTACCCACAAAGAACAAAAGGCAACATCACTAAAGGGGTGATCATTTTTCCATAAACATACCCTTGTTCAACCAACTATCAACACGAGAAATATTTTTGGATTATGTACCTCCCATCCATGGCTTTTCCTCAAAACCTAACATAGACCCCTAACGCATGGTAGTATATGGGCATAAACCTTTACAAAAGCATACCCTAAAAACCAACATAGAATCCATTCTCTCCTATTATAACTTAAAGTTATGTTGCCTCTCATTTTTGTTAGGCATTTCTCCTATACTAAACTATAATACAAGCACTACATTATTTTTTTGTCAACAAACAAAAAATAATCATTTTTTAAATTTCACTAATAAATCATGAACATAAATAAATATTCATTATTTTTTTTTTATCAAAAACTAATTAAGTAAACTTTTTAAAAAACAATAACTCATAATAAAAATAAATTTAATCAAAAAATTATTTTTAAATTTTATTAATAACTCACTAACATAAATAAATATTCGTTACTTTTCTTATGAAAAACTAATTAAATCAACTTATTTTTAAAAACAAGTCCTAATAAATTTATTGATACATTATCTTCAACCATCCTCTCATGTCTAATTTTAATTTAAAAAATAAACTTAAATTTACTTTAAAGATAACTTATAATTTTTCCTTTACTTTAATTTCTACTTCTATTTTAATTTTTATAATTTAAGATATTCTAATGGGATGTGAAAGCATCTCCCCATGGTGAAATGTTTGCCTCATATTGAAGTGAATGGCAATTTTGATGAAATATTTGACTTCAAAATAGTAGATTAATACTAAGCCTCAAGTTAACTTTAGTTCATAACGCTAAATATTATTGTTTCTCTTTAATATTCAGTAGACAACTATTCCATTTTTTTCGAATATAAATTGGACCTATACTAAAGTGGTGGGTGTCTTATAGTGTCACATAAATCTCTAGATAAATGGTGGTGATGGGTTCACTAGTGGTTGTTACTCTATGGCATTTATGCTGCACATATCTATGAAATAAATATATAATATATTAAGACAAGAGTAACACTTCAAGAACAAGAGGAAAGCATAAAAATTTGTTGAGACCTAAATGTATTTGAAACGGTAAAAATAACATGAAAGTTTATGAATTTAGTGAAAAATTGCATGTAATGTAAGGTTTATTTCCTATATGATAATAGTTCTATCTTTTTTCGCAAGTGGACAAGTCAAATTTGCTATCGAAACCAACCTAATATAATAGTGTGGATATGCTACTAAAGTAAAAGGATATAGTCATGCTAGTCCCACTAAATATGGGCCGGGTAGGTGCGTGGGTGGGTGGGTTAGGTCTAGATATAGAAAGTGTGAATCAAACTAACTATTTTAATTATTCAAATCAAAATTGAAATTTAAAAATATTCAAATGAATGAATGATTAATGTAACTCAAAAATTAAATTTAAAAATATTTAAATGAATAAATGATTAATATAAAGGAAGATTTTAAGACTTTTTAAAATTGGATTTTCCAAATTTTATAAGATAAAGTTATTGTAACTTAAAATTTTCAACATGTTTATAGAAACTATATAAATTAATTGTAAATTTGAATATTTTCATAAAAGTAATGTTATATATTTTATTATTTGAATATTAAGGAGTAATAAGATTTGCCAAAATTTTTAAACATAGGGATAAAATTCCATCTTTAAAATTATTATTTGAATATTAGGGAGTAGTAAGATTCGCCAAAATTTCTAAATATAAAGTTAAAATTCCATCTTTAAAATTTTTTCTCCAACTGTGATATAAAATAAATGACTAAAAAGAAAAAACCATTAGAATTTATACCATCCTTATTTTCTATAAAGAATAAACAATCTAGACTTAAAGAAGTACAACAAAGTTATCTCCTTCCTCATTTAGAGAAAAAAAAAACAATAAATTTTAAGTTGCCACATGATTTTGAAGATTCAAATACTTAACATAAAAATAAAATATTTTGGAATGAGCATTTACGATATAACTCAACTTAGGCTAGGTACAAGTATGGGGCAGGTTGTGTGGCTATTTTGGAGAATACTAATTGTTTTTGGTCATACTAAAGTCTCATATTTTTGTGTTATGGTGCATATTAACTTTTTCATAAAATATACATATATATGCTAAATATTTTAATAACTTAAATATTTCTAGAGTTTTAAGGAGCATACTGATTTATATATTAATGGAGTATACTGATTTATATATTAATGGAGTACGTAGAAAATATTGAAAACAACTCAATTAAATTAGAATAAGCTATATTATGATATATTTTTAGGATAATAAAAGAATCATGGAGAAGTAACATGTCAAAGATTTAAGTATAAAGAATAAATGAGAAAATAAATCAAGTGAATACCTATCCTTATAGGATTCTTCTATCATCATTTTTTTATCTCTCACTTTGAGAGTTAACATGTTTTTTACATGCATCGTTTACAACGAGTGTTACTCCTTAGTATTATCTTTTTCTTTGTAAATTCGCATAATTTGATCATCATTTGCAATCAATGTCATTCCTCCACTATTTCTTTTTCCATGTTCATCTGACCAACTAGCAATGACAGGGAATTTCTTTTTCAATTTGTCAATATCAAACAAATATGCCAATAGAATTTTGTAGATGCTATACTTCTTATTCAATAAGGATATTATCTTTGACTCGACCAAGGTTATTTCGACTAAGATTTATTTTCCATTGGTTTATTTAGAAAAAAACCAAATATTTTTTATGAAAACCTTCTTAGAGGTGGTTACTGTTTTCTGCGATATGTTTTACAACTTAACCCACAAAAATAATATGAATCCTAAGGAAAAGGATATAGTAATTCTAGTCTCACTAAATATGGCTTGGGTGGGTGGGTGGGTGCGTGGGGTGGGTCGGGATATAGGAAGTGTGAATCTAACTAACTATTTCAATTATTCAAATCAAATTTTAAATTAAAAAATATTTAAATGAATAAATAATTAATATAAATCAAAATTTAAATTAGAAAATATTTAAATGGATAAATTATTAAAATAAATTTAGTACGCGAAATTTGAAGAGCTTTTAAAAATGTTTTTTTCTAATTTTATAAAATAAAGTTAGTGTAACTTAAAAATCTCAATTTTTTTTATAGAAACTATATAAAATCATTAAAAATTCAAATATTTTTATAAAAATATTACCATACATTTTATAATTTGAATATTAGTAAGTAGTAAGATTCACCAAGATTTTTAAACATAAAGATAAATTTCCATGTTTAAAATATTTTCTAAAACTCGGTTGTCCCTTTAAATTTATACCATCATTATTTTATTTAAAGAATAAACAATCTAAACTTAAATAACTACAACAAAGTTATTGCCTTCATCATTTCTAGCTAGAAAACAACTTCAAAATTTTAATTTGCCACATGATTTGGAAAATTCAAATACTTAACATAAAAATAAAATAAAATCAAATATTTTGGAATGAGCATTTAGGATGTAACTCAACTGAGGCTAGATACAAGTATGAGGCAAGGTTGTGTGGCTACTAGATTTTTGGAGAATATTGATTGTTTTGGTTATTCTCAAATATTAATGTTATGGTGCATATTAACTTGTTCATAAAATATACATTTATATGTTATATATTTTAATATCTTAGATATTTCTAGACTTTTAAGGAGCTTAGTAATTTATATATTAATAGATTATGTATAAAGTATCAAAAATTACTCAATTAAATTACAATAAGTTATAATATCATAACTTTTTAGGAGAATAGGAGGGTCATGGGGAAGTAACATCTCAAGGATTTAAGCAGAACGAATAAATGAGAAAATGAATCAAATGAATACCTCTCCTTTCTATCATCATCTTTTTTTTAATATTAATTTATGAGAGTTAACGTGTTTTCCACATGCATCGTTTATAACGAGTGTCACTCATTAGCCTTATCCTACCGCTACCTTTTTTATATTTCTCTTTGTAAATTCACATAATTTGATAATCATTTGCAATCAATGTCACTCCACCATTTCGTTTTCCATCCTCATCTGCCAACTAGCAATGACGGGGAATTAATTCCTCAATCTATCAGTATCAAACAAATATTCCTATAGTGTTTTGTACATATTATACTTCTCATTCAATAAGGATATTATCTTTGACTCGACCATGGTTATTTCGACTAAGATTTATTTTCCATTGGTTTATTTGGAAAAAAACCAAATATTTTTTTATGACAACCTACATGGATGTCGCTACTATTTTCTACAATATGTTTTACAACATAACCCACAAAAGTAATATGAATCCTAAGGTAGAATTGGTATGGTTTTAGTACCCTGTTTTATGAAAGCACAAGGATCCTTTCCATTTTTTACCTTATTCAATATCGAATTTCTTGGAGAAGTTAGATATATACTAATGGGTCATGAGCTCCAAAAATTATCTTTTGAAGATAGATATTTCCCTTAGGAAAACGAGTGCATGAAGAGAATATATATATAAGGTTTTATGGTTATGAAGATAAGCTATTGTTATTCCTTATATTTATCTTGGATAAATATTTTGTTCTAGTGTTTTGCATGAAATATCATTTTTGGCTAATTATTTTTATAAGAAAAACTAAAAATTATTTTATTTAATTACCATTCAGGAAAGGAGATGTTACTTTGAGGAATTCTACACATTAGGCATAAGTTTCTAAATTATTTACATCTCTAAATATGCCTAGAGATGAACTCATTCAAGGATTGGATACTAAATGAATTGTGTCAGAGCATTTATCATCTATAATATATTGAAATTTACTCAAAACGATTTCAGAAGAAGGGAGAGAGAATCAATGATGGACATTAAGGGAGAAGGATACAACAATATTAGTTGATTACATAGTAATAGAAGTGAATATGGACTCGAAATAAATGACCATAGAAATATGGGAAAACCCACTAATGCTGAACCCTCCTGAAGACAATAAGTTTGTTAGAGCTCCTCCATAGCCCAGAAAAGAGGAGGTCACATTCTGGTCCAAGTAGAGAGTAATGAAAGATATTTTGGTGGAGGTAATGTAGAGGTACCACCCACTTGAATCATTTTGGAAATGTATCAATTTTTCACTTCATATAAAGACAAGAGTTCTAACATAAATGAGTTATTGCAAGAAAAAGGACCCACAACTATGGAGGAAGAAAATGCTACTATTATTGATTAGCTAGAATCACTCATGGATGCAAGCCATAAATAGATTAAGGAGCAAGTTGTTGAAGAGCTGACTATTTTAGAGGAACAATTATTGATCATTCACAATTATCCTTATCATAAGGCTAAAAAGAAGTTTCAATTTGAAAAGTTGCATGTTAAAAATAAGAAAATTACTAATAAGTGGAAATCTATAGTTGAAATTTCAAGAGTAAGATCTACAAGGCCCCTAAATCTACACATGGCTATAGGGGGTTTCCCCTGCACACTTTTTCACTAAGAAAGAGGAAGAAAATATGAGGTTGAATAGAAGGATAAGTGAGTTATAAAATAATCCTAGTCCCATGCTTCCATTCGTGACCCCCTTAGCTATTCAAGTGGATGAAGCTACAAAAATAATCACCCCTTGCACACCAAAAAAGATAAATAAAGTAGCACAATTGTTTTTCCATATCATACTGTTTGTCCCAATGAATGTAAATGAGAAACTAGAAATTATTAAGTATGCATGGGAAATTTATTTGAGTTTAAAATTTTTTTATCAAAGAATTTATTCTTTTTTTTTGAATTTGTAAAAAAGGATTTGGAACAAGATCAAAAATTTATTGAGAATGATTTATTAACGTTTATAAAAAAAATAAACACTCTTATCATTTTCTACAAAACTTAGGAAAGGCCTCCCATCAAGCCAATCAAAGCATGTTGGTATCCAATGATCTTGTTGTCACTGCTACAAAACAATCCAAAAATTTCACTTCATTCAAATTTTGGAGCCTACTATTACTATCGCATGTAGTGTCCCCTTGATATTCAAGTGTTTTCTGATGTAACTCTATATGTTTCAAGTGTTCTAGAATGTTCTCAAGTGTCATCGCATTGATTAGAACATATTTAGTCCATTTCATGGTCGCAACATCTTTATTGTTGTAAAATGAATTGTTTTTATCACATCCGCACACACTTCACATTTTGTACTTAGGGAATGCATGCAAAGTGGAATTTTTGTTTATACTTATCATTTTTCAAGGTTGTATAAGTTTTCTTGATGGGTTGGTATTTGTCGCACACAATTTTATGTCTAAACGCATCATGTTCGCCCATTGCTCTATATCCCAAACTTAGACCAATTTCGGTTGCAAAATGAGCCCGTTGAGGTTATAACCACAAAAAAACATTCTGAAGCCTTGATAACGAATCCTTCATTGTTTCAAAGTGTACCATGGACCCTTCAAGAGCACAAAGCTCACTCCTTAAGCCCTTTCCCCTTCCATGTTTCGAAATGTGCCCTTCAAGAAACCAACTATTCCTTTGAGTGCACTCTTTTGACTCGAAGAAGTGAACACTCCTTGAGTGAATGAGCACATCTTGAAGACCTTAATATCAAACCTTTATCCTTCCATAATGTGCCATGCACCCTCTTGATATTTTGAGCGCATGCGCACACTCCTAGGGCACAAAGCTTCACCCTTCAGCATTTAGACCCACGCCATGCACCTCCTAGGCCTCTTGAGCACATGATTGCAACCCAAAGGCCTAAAGCCTCCAACCTTCAGCCTTCAACAGTGCACTGTGCACTGTCCTTCTGACCCTTGAACACAAAAACACACTTGGGAAGCCTGAAGCCTTCCCCTATGTCATTCAGGTTTGCACCATGCACCCTTCCTTGAATTCCTCTTTCTCTTGAGTGCATGAGCACATGTCGAAGCCCTAGATCCTCCTCCTCTCATCCCTTCAGCCTTTTGAAGTGTGCCCATGCACCTAGAATCTCTTATTTTACCTTCCATGTCTGCTAATAAGGCGTTAATAAAAAAATTGCATAAAAGAGGGTAGAATAAGAGATTTTCAAGCTGATGATTTCATATCATGAGTGATTGAAGGTATAGGTATTTCAAGAAAAACATGGAAATTACACATGAGGAGGATTGGGAAAAGAAATAATACAAAGGAAGCATTAAAATAACAAAGGAAAAATTGAAATCATGATGATCGAAGCACACTCAAGACTTCACTAGATGAAATACCCTTTGGAGAGTGATCAATGATCGGAATCTACATGAAGAATGAAGACACGACTGGAAACCCTGTCACCATTGAAGAATTTCCATGTCATCATTCACTATTAGTCATAATCATCAATGATAGTGACATGTCATGTCGTAATCATGTGATGATATGGAAGTTACAATGTAAAGATGTAATCATTGTAAAGACAATAGTAAGTGGAATTCCAAGAGTCATGTATGGACAAAAGAGTCATGGAAGTCCAAAAGACATGTAATTCCAAGAGTCATAGGAAATTCCAAAAGTCATTTGGAAGTCCAAAGGTTGTATAAGTCTAAAGGTATAGGGAAAATTTTAAGGATGGAAGTTTATCATAAATTTTACAAACCTTGGTGAATATTACTAGTCCCTAATATGAAAATTGTAAATTTTGTGTTGATATTTTTGTAGAAATATTTAGATTTCCAATTATTTTATGTTAGTTGGTATAATATTTTGCATATTTTAAAGGTAAAATATTGGTTTACTATAAAATTTGGGTGGTTCATTTTAGAAAAAAATGGAAATTGTTGAATATTTGTTTTTGGATAAAGCATGCAAAATTAGCCCAGCTACGAATATTAGCCCCTAAAATTTTCCCTACAAAGGTCATTAGGAGTTGGAAAGTCAAGAGTCATGGCGGTGTGAAAGGTCATGCCACAAGCTATAAAAGGATCCTCATTTCTTATGTAATGAAATTTTAACCTTGGCTTCTCCCACAAATAATTAGGGAGACAAAGTTAGTACTTTTGGGGAGTAAGTAGTGGCTCTAACACTCCACTATTGGAGCTAGTTATGTTCATTGTATTTATGTATCTTGGGATGTTTTATTAATATCAAATCCTTCCAAGCCAGAAAATTTTCACAAATGGATTTTGGATATCTCTAAGACTATTCTCTTGATGTTTATTATTCATGCTTGCTTCCACTTGTACTGGATTAATTGAAGTATTTCAGTGATTTTGGTGCTCACTTATTGGAAATTTATTGTAATGTTATAACGATCATCACATTAATGCGAACTATTTCGCTTAATGTTAGACAACTATTTCTCATTCATGTGTATCTCAATTAGGGCAGTACTATTAGTTATCTCTTAGAGGCTCCCTTTATTCCCCTCTTTGTAGTAAGAGAACCTTGATACATATGTAATGAAAAAGTCATATAACACACTCGATTTATTTTTCAAAAGGACGTTTCAAATTCTCTCTCATGCTAACAACTAAATCCAAGGAATATATTTAAGTAAATGAAAATCAAGCCATATTTCAGATGAGACTCCTACACCAAATGGTGTGAGGTATAATTGTGACCTCATATCCAAGAGATTCCCTATATGTTGGTAGTATCCAGCACTATCAACATTCTGGTGATAGAAGGCGGGAAACTATTTTTTTATGGTTGATAACTCCACAAACCCTAACCATTCATCTTTTCGAAAAGGTAGTAACATTTTAAACTACATTCCAACTCATATTCCCGAAGTAGGAGGGTCTTCTCAACTTGTTATAGACTTGAAATAGAAGGTCACCTACGAGCAACTTTGAGCACTTTGACCTACAACCTGTCAGTTTGCAAAGGGTATCGATCTACTCCCCATTGTATAGAATATCCTGCATAATGCGAAGAAGAAATAAATAACTTGTACCAATGTGTTAGTATCAACAGTGAGATATTTTGGTTTTTCCACTCTTGAAGAGTTAGTGGAGTCTTCATAGGGCATAGTTTAGCAAGAGTCATGCCCACCCATTAAAAACACATATGAGGAATATATTGTTCTTTTTAATGGATTTTTTGAATTCAATGACAGTTTAGACAGTCAAGGAGAAGGCTCCTAGGATTCTGAAAAAAAGGAGGAACTCAAAGATGAATAAATGTCTGACCAAGACTTCGTTTGGATGGCCCAATGGCCTCTCACTCTTTCAGAAAATCTTCATAAGATGCCTAGACATCCAAATAAATTTTTATCAAAGTTCGATTGATATAAAAAAAGAAAGGCAGAATATCACATTAATGATTTCTAAATGCATATACAAATGTTGGAGGAAAGGTATGATGATGTTTCTTACAAATTATTTCGTTTTACATTAGAAGGTAGAGTAGCAACATGGTACCATATTCTACCTGTTAATTCAGTCCATAGATGGAGGGAGTTTAAGAAGTTATATATGGATAAATTTTTTGATGATAATACTCCCTCCATGTTATTAAAAGCGATCAAAAATATTAATATGGGCGAAAAGGAGAAAGTGAAAGACTTTAATCCAAGTTTCAATAATATATTGAGCAAGTTTCCCCCGATTACAAAATTGCATGATTCAGTTACTATTTATTATTACACAATTTCCTTACCAACTAACATTTCCTCAATATTTAAAAGAGTTGCAAAGGAATCATTGATATAAAAATTTGTAGAATCAATCTTCTTCGAGAAGGACTTGCACGCTATTGTAGTTTTTACTAATGATGGTGACTCAAGGTACTCCAAGGAAACAATATGAAGTCTCAATATTCTTCAAGTAAGGCTAAAGAAAAGGAATCATTAGATATTGAAAGCTTGACCCAAACAGTGAAGGTACTTACTAATTAAATTTCAGAACTAAAGAGAAGTTCAAGCGAGACTTCTGCTAGCAGCAATCCTCCAGAGACTTTCGTCTTTCGAAGGAGTAATAGAAATAAAAAAAATAATCAACTCACCAACTATGCCTAGAGTTCGAATGTTGTGTTGAATATAGAGATTATGGGTATGGACAACTATTTTCATTTTCACCAAGAATATCATTTAGAAAATACATGCCCAAAATGGAACCACAACATGGAAACTGTAGGTGCACACATTGTTGATTCCTTATGAATAGATGAGTAGATCGAACAAATAGAAGAAATAGAAGAACCTATAGTGGCTGAAGAAAGTAATAGTATTAGACATGAAATGAATACTTTTGATTCTATCCTTAACGCTAAGAATAAAAGTGCCAAAGAACCAATACAAAGTGAAGCCCCTCCTTAGAAGAAAAATAGTTGATATTGTTTAAGGAGTAAAGTTCACATTTCTGAATAGGAGGTGAAAACACATAAATTAAAGGATAAATTGTTAGGAATGATCTCACCACCGGTCAATCGTGTTCAAAATGCACAGAGTAAGTCTATAAGTGAAACTAATTTCGAGGGAACATCCTCCAACAACAAATGTAAGTCCATCACTGTGAAAGTGTCAAAGAAAGCCACTTCTCTAGACACTTCAACACCACCTACTAAAGGTGAAACAATTGAGTATATCATAGTTGAATATTTGAAGAGATCTCGAGCCAAGATTTCCATCTTTGAGCTTGCTAAGATAGCAGGCCAGCATGAACTACTTGTCCAAGCCTTTTTAAATCCTTCGCCAGGTGATAAAGGTTATTCCTCTCAAAAGGTAAGTTCACCCTGGAATTTGTAGTTAATGTCATAACATTAGATGCTAACACTCTATGCCCTCAATTTTTATTAACTTTTAAATTTTTTAATTATAATTTCCATAATTTTTTATTCGATTCTAGTGCATATGTAAATGTAATGTTGTTATTTGTTTCCAAGAAGCTAAATGCTAAATGAGACAAAACTAATGCGAAATTTTTCTGATGGAAAAATCTATCTTCCAAGCTATTGGTCAACTCAAGAATGTCCTTATTCTATTATCATTTGACCACTAAGTTCACCAATGTATAAATGTTGTAATTTTGGACATCCCTGAAGCCTATGGTATACTCCTCAACAAAGACTAATCTAGAAAATTATAGGGGTATTTTCCTACATACTAGTAAAATTTATGGCTTCCATACAAGGGAAAGAATAATATTATTTGAGAGGAGAGTGAGACATACATGAAACACACCACGAAACTACTTGAGGGCCACAATGAGCCTATTTCTTTTGATGATCTGAATTTTTCAAAATTGTTTTATAGAAACTGACCATAGGTGTTATCAAGCACAACCATCACATGTTCCACCATATACATAGTTGGATATCCTTACTTGTTCTCTAGCTGTTGCAACTGAATCCTATAATATAGACGTACATAGTAATAATAATAATACTTGGAGGAACGTGCTTAGTAGTTAATAATATGTGGTCAGTACTTTTATGGTTAGAAGACACAAGATGGATCTAGAATTCGCTGCATACTTGGAGACCCATGCAACAAGAATCATATCCTTTCATGTTGTATGGAGTTCGAGTGCACCGATAATACTTCCTAATGTGAAGCACTCATGCTTGGACTAAAGAAAATCGTCTATCATAAGGTAGATATTCTCAAGGTAATTGGTGACTCATAGGTGGTTACGCATGAGGTATGGGATATTATCCACTTTGTTTCACAGAATATTAAAAAATACTAGTAGGAGGTGTGTAGGTTCATTAATCATTTTAAAGTTTTTAATATTATTTTTTCCTAGGCTTAGAAATTATGCAGCACATGCATTAGAAAATGCAATCGCTAGGATGTTGCCATTGAATTTTTTTTCTATTAAAATTATATACAAACCATCTGTTCCTGACAATGCCACTAATTTACATGTTTTCAATGACGACCAACCGACACTTGACTTTATGGCTAATGCTCACATATTCAAATATGCTACCATAAAATAGGATGATCATGATCACTCTTTGTAGGAGGCATCTAGTGCAACGAAGGGAAATAATATGCCCAAAGGTGTGGTGTCTCTCGAGAAATTCTATGACTTGTAGAACCAGTTTAGAGTACGAACCATCACAAAGACTCAAAGTTAAAATTTATCATCTGAACAAGTCAATCTAGGATCTCAAGAAGACCTGAAGTATGTAAACATATTACATGTTGTTCTCCACAAGAAAAACAAGAGTTTATCCTCTTATTAAAAAAATATTGTGATGTGTTTGCATGGACATATGATACCTGTGTCATCCACATATGATACTTGTGTCATCCAACACATCATTCATATAAAATAATGGGTAAACCTTTCCAGTGGAAATTAAGGAAATTTCATCCAATGTTGGAACCCCTCATTCAGAAGGAATTGAGAAAGATTTTGGATGCTCAATTTTTTTTAAAATTCATACAATCTACTTGGGTTTCAAATTTTATCCCTATTAGAAAAAAGTCTGGTGAAATAAGGTTATGTGTATATTTTTTCAATATCAACTGGGAATCTGATAAAGATAATTATCTAGTGCCATTCATGGAACAAATTCTGTAGAGAATATATGGGTTTGAGATGTTCTCACTACTAGATGGCTTCTCTGGTTACAATAAAGTGCTAGTAGCATAGCCAGGTCAATTGAAGACTAACTTTTGGACCAAATGGAGAACATTTTATTTCAAGAGGATTCCCTTTGGACTTATCAAGGTCGATGCTACTTTTCAAAGAGAGATGGACATCACTTTCCGTGGCATTAGTGGTCAGATTGTGTATGTTTATTTGGATGATGTTGTTGTTCTTTTCAAAAAAATATCAGATCATGTAGATCATCTGAAATAAATATTTGAGTTGTGCTAAAAGTATGAGATGTCTATTCATCCCAAGAAAAGCATCTTTGGTGTGTTTGAAGGGACTCAAGAGCCGAATTAAAATTGTTCCCAAGAGAGTCAAAGCCATTACACATATCTCATTTTGATTGAACAAGAAGGTTATGCATTATTTATTAGGAAATATCAATTTCCTAATAAAATTCATCTTTGATTACGCTCTTAGAGTTAAGCCTATAAAAGACATGATTAAAAAAGATTCAAAATACAAATGGGATAGACGATAAAATGATGATTTTGATCAAATCAAGCAGGATATTGCAAATGCACCCACATTATTCTCTCCAAACTACGATGAATATTTCATGCTTTATACCTTTTCTTTGTATTTATCTATTATATCTGTATTGACTGAAAAGGATACTGAAGGAAATGAGAAACCTATTTATTTTATGATCACCAACCTACAGGGGGTAGAATTAAAGTAGTCTTCCATCGATAAAAAAACATATGTTGTATACAAGGAGGATAATTTTTTCAAGGCCTATCTTTCAAAAGCTCACAAGATCATATTTGTACCTCATCCAGTGGTAAGAACATTGTTTTTGCAGCAAGAGTTGGGTGAGAAGAGGACTAACTGGATGAACTTATAACAAGAATATGATCTCGAGTTCAAACAAGTTCATACCATAAAGGGTCATGGCCTTTTTAATATAGCACCCAAAGAAAGAGATGCTACTGAACAAGATCTTTCAGGTTGGGTGCCGAAGATAGAAATGTGCAATGTTGAACATGTTCCTCAGTCCATATATACAATTCCATGGTATCCCAATATATCAAAATTTCTAGAGGATGTCACCTTTTCCACACACTTATCAGATAAAAAAAAGAGAGGAAAATGTGTTTAAAATATCTATCTTACCAATTATTTCATGGAGTGATTTTCAGAAAGCGCCACAACAATGTCCTATTAATATTCCTTGAACCATAGGATACAAAGAAGGTACTTAGAGACTTGCATGATGGACAAGAAGGTGGTCACTGTGTGGGTGACACTAAAACACATAAATTATTAGGGATGGTTACTATTGGTCCAATCTATTAAAATATGGTAACCCTTATATCTGCAAGTGCCCATCTATTCAAATATGTGCCATTCGAGATTAGAGGTCAACCGCCCCACTGCTACTAGTAGCGGTTGACGAACCCTTCCAACTGTGGGGCTTAGATGTCATCAGATAAATTTTTCCTCATTCAAAAAATCATTACTGATATATTTTGACAGTGATATAATATTTCGCTCGATGGTCAGAAGCAGCTCCCTTGAGACAATTAAATCATGGGGATGTCATCCACTTTTTGCGGCAAAACATTACAACTATTTTTGGAATTCCAACGTCATTTTTCTTTGATAATGCGACTTAATTTTTATCATTAAAAATCTATGAAATCACATTAGAAAATGCATTTGCATTGAATCATGCATCTATTTATTACCCATAGGGAAATGTTTTGCCTAAATTAAAATACAAAAATATTATCTCCACAATAAATAAAACCATCTTCTCTAAGAGAAGAAAATGATCCAAATAGAAAGTGGCATCTACCCATGGTATTCATTCACCCATGTTATTTATCTACCCATGGTATTCATAAACCCATGAAATCTACCCATGGTATTCAAAGTGGTATCTACCCACATTATTCATTCAGAGTATTTTACCCACCCATGAAATTTAATGGTATTGTAACTAAAAAAGACTACAAGTAACAAGTCACAATTTGTAAAAGGAAAAATTGTCCACCACAACAGAGCTTTTATAGTTATTCTTTTTTTTAATAAAAAAATTCTTTGTGGTTTTATTTACGATGTCTTCTCTCCTTTTTTTGGCATTATATTTTTCATATCTTGGGGGCCTCCCACACCAAGATTATTTCAATTTTTGAGATCTTGGGGGCCTCCCCCAAAGATCTCGATTAATGGTATCAAAGTCAGCTTATGAATCCATGGGAATGAGGCTTTGAATAATATTTAAGTTTTAATTTTTTGCATGAAATTTTGGGCTAGGCAGGAAGAACTTTCACTTTTTTTCATTTTTTGTAGGATTTTTTTTGGGTGGCAAGTTTGCAGATCAGATCAGAAAATTTTGATACAAATTTAGAAAAAAATATAAAATGTATAGATTCCTTGCAAAAAAGTACCCAATTTAAAAAATAAATCAGTCAAATTGGAATCTAGATGAGGGAGATATCGTTGTTTTAAAATTAGTTGTGTTGTAGAAATGTTTTTGATGACAATTTGTGGATGATGACTCTCCTCTCATATTTTGAATTTTTTGAGAAGAATTTCAGAAACTTGATTGCACATTGGAGCTCCTATTGAAAAATATCCCAATTTCAAAAAAAAAATGGTCGAATCGGATTTCGAATGAGGTAGATATCATTAATTTAAAATGAGTTTTCTTTTGATTCAAACCTTTGTGACGGTGAGAGAGCCTTAGTGTGAATATTCATTTCCAGCGTGTCCAGATAGGGATTTCTGTCACATAGGAAGATGCAGAATGGTCATTGTTTTTTTAAGATAGGTTATAATAAATATTCCAAGTTATATTGACTGATTTATGCCCATTTTAAATAAGTTTTTATATTGGAGCAACATTCAGAGTAGGTTTCCTTTGGGGACGTGCCCTCCCACCCCACTTTAGTGGGAACCTACTTCTCATTCATCAGTTTCAGCATAAAATCATTCAACTTGGTTTCTTTGGATGCGTTCCCTCCCACCCCAAGCTATGTAGGCACCTACTACTTCATCAATCGTCAACATTACGGTTATGCGTCAACCACATAAAATCCTTCTCAACGAAGTCCATTTGCTAGGCCACACAGTACTAGTATCACAATTGGTGACAATAATTACAAGGTATATATATCCTCAAAGTAGAATCTACCCATGGTATTTATTCACCCATGGTATTGTAAGTGACATCCACCCATGGTATTCATTCAAGCTGAAATATCTAGATGGGAGGATTGACCACGTTCCTATAAATGGCCGAGATCTGAAGCATTAATTTCAATAGCAGCTACATGGTTCTCTTCCTGTACAATTTTTTTGTTTCTTTTTCTTTTTGTATGTGTCATTTCTACATGTGATGTGTTCATCGTGTGTTTTAGTTTTGTTTTTGTTGGTAACTGTACATAAATAATACCCTTGTGTAAAATTTCATGGCTTAAAAGGACTTTGTGGTGTAATAAAGAGAAGTGCGACAACCACAATGCTTAGCTTTCTGTTTTTCCCCTTATTAGTTTTGGAAAAATCTGTAGGTTGAGCTACGTCGAAATGGAAAATATGATACTTCCAAAAGAAGAACCTTGACAAAACCTATTAAATGCATGCCTATTCTAGTATCTAAACTACTCAACTTGTTGTAAATCTACTTTTGTGTTAACACTTCCCAATCTAGTACAGAAAGGATAAGGGGAAATATAATGCAAGAAAATGAATATCAGAGGTCCTAAAAATAATTATATAAAGGGGAAACCTTAGCTTCTCTCAATAAGTTAGGATCCCTCTTTCTCCCATTGAAAATAATAAGTGCCAATGCATAGTCCTAATAAATAAAGGGTGAAAAAAAAGAAAGGCTTCCTATTTAGGGAGGTGAAGTAAGTGACTTCGTTGGGGTTCTGTATAGGCTCACTGGAACCAAAGGAACGTTTTTTCTCTTGAAGTGACTTCGTTGGGGTATTGTACAAGCCTATTGGTGGTGAAGCAACACCAAATATGAAAACTTACACTTTGAATATGATAAAGTGGGATATTATGGTTATAACTGGGTCGAAAGGGAGAAGTCAAGGAAATCTAAATGTGAATCAATAGGTTCTGAAGGGTTGACCCTTTCATCAAAATTTATTCCTAGAAAGAGAAGTTGAAGCTTTACCAGTGTGTCGCCAAGTGTTGTCGTTGATACAACACCCTCCAAAAATTTGACTACATTCAAATTTTGGAGCCTACTATTCTCGCACATATCTAGTGTCGTTTTGATCGTCAACTTTCATCTCATGTAATTCTATATGTATTAAGTGTTCTGGAATTTTCGCAATTTTTTTTCCATTAATTAGAACATCTTAAGTGAATTATATGGTCGTAACATCTTTATTGTTGTAAAATGACACTTTTTTGTTGCAGTCATGCACACTGTACCCGTTGTACTTTGGGAATGCATGAAAAGTGTCATTTGATGTATACTTATCATTTTTCAAGGTTTTCTAAGTTTTCTTGATGAGTTGGTATGTGTTGCACATGGTTTTATGTCTAAACACATCATGTTCGCCCATTTCTCTATATCGTAGACTTAGACAAATTTGGTTGTAAAATGAATGTGTTGAGGTTAGGAGCACAAAATCACACTCTGAAGCATTGATCATGAATCCTTTTTGGTTCAGAAGTATGTCATGTTCCGTTAAAGAGTTAAAATTTCACTTCGTAAGCCCTTTCTCCTTTTGTATTCCAAACTATGCCCTTCAAGAGACCAAGTATTCTTTTGATTGCGCTTCTTCAACTCAACGAAGTGTGCCCTACTTGAGTGCATGAGAACACCCTAGATGCCTTAAGCTGAACCATTAATCATTCCACAATGTCCCACATGCCCTCATAAACCTTTGAGCGCATGAGTGCATTCCGAAGGAACGAAGATTCACCCTTCAACCTTCAGACCTATGCCATGCAACCTCCTGGGCCTCTTGAGAACATGAGTGCACTTTGAAGGCCTGAAGCCTCCATCCTTCACCCATAAAGAGTGATCCCTATGCCCTCCTTCTCTCCCTTGAGTGCACAATGTACTTGGGAAGCAGGAAGCCTTCCCCTTCATCCTTCAGACTTTCACCATGTGCCCTTCCTTGAATTCCTCTTTCTCTTAAGTGCATGAGTGCATGTTGAAGTCTTAAATCCTCTCGTTTTCAGGATTTTATCCTTTAAAGGTGTGCCTATATGCCTAAAATATCTAATTGTCCCTTTTAGGCATGTTGATAAGGCATGAGCAAAAGATATGCATAAAACATGGTAGAATAGGATATTTTCAGACTAATGGTTGCTTTTCATGAGTGATTGCAGGTATATGTATTTCAAGGACAAAATTGAAAGCACACACGAGGAATATTGGCCAAAGAGAACAAAAAAAGGAAGAATTGAATGAAAAAACAACACATTGAAATCATGATAATCGAAGCACCCTAAATACTCCATTAGATAAAATACCTTTTGGATGGTGATAAAAAATCAAAAGCTTCATAAAGAATGAAAACATGAGTGGAAGCCCTCTTACCATTGAAGACATTCTATGTCATAAGTCACTATCAGTCCTAGTCATCAACGATAATGACATGTTACATCATCACCATGTGATGATATGGAAGTTACAATATAATGGTGTAATCATTGGAAAGAAAAATAAGTGGAAGTCCAAGAGTCATGTATGGAAAAAAGATCCATGGAAGTCCAAAAAAAATGTAATACCATGAGTCATATGTGGTTCCCAAAGTCATTTGGAAGTACAAATGTTGTAGAAGTCCAAAGGTCATTAGGATTTGGAAATTCAAGAGTCATCGGATGTGAAAGTTCATGCCAAAAATTATAAAAGGATCCTCATTTCTCACGTAAAGGACTTCTAATCTTGGCTTCTCCGACAAGGAATTACAGAGACAAAGTTAGTAATTTTTCAAAGTAAGTAATGGCTTTAATGATCCACTATTGGAACTAGTGGTATTCGTTATGTTTATGTATCTTGGTACTTTTTCTTGATATCTAAGCATTCCAGGGCAACAAATTTTCACACATGGATTGTGGATGCTTCTAATACTATTATTTGGGTGTTTATAATTCATGTTTTCTTTCACATATACTTTAGTAATTGAAATATTTTGATGACTTTAGTGCTCACTTATTGGAAATGTATAGTAATGTTATAACGATCATCATATCTATGTGAACTATTGTGCTTGATGTTAAACGATTCTTTTTCATTCATGTGTGTCTCCATTAAGGTACTACTATTAATTCTATATTAGAGGTTCACTTTATTTCCCCCTTTTCAGTAAGAGAACCTTGATACATATACAATCAAACATTCACAAGGCACACTCGCTTTCTCGTTAAAAAGGAAATTTGCACTTATATCTCATGCTAACAGCTAACACGAAGGAATATATTAAAGTAAATGAAACTCCGGTAATATTTCGAATGGGACTCATACACCAAATGGTATTAAGTATTCTTGGGACCTGAGATCAAGGAGATCCCCTATATGTTGGTGGTAACCAACACCATCAACATATCCAAATATTATAAGGTTATATATCGAAATATTCAAATATTGATGACCATAGGAGAAATTATTTCTTAAAATACATCAAATTAATTGAGGATTTACAAGGCCCGCGAATGATTATGGATTCCATGATGGTCCCTAAATATGAATTACAAGAAGAATTACATGTTATTAAGGCATCATGGGACAATGGTATCAACAACATGATTGATTATATGGAAGGTAAGATTACGGAATTACTCGTCACATTTGTTAATAAAAATGAAACCAAATAGAAACTATGGAGAAAATACAATAATATGTGAAGGACATACAGGAGGAATAATTTACATTAATAGTAATACAAGACATAATGGTCTTGTTGATTGTTACGGGATAAAACACCCTAGGGTCTGGATTGGAAACCCCAACAAAGGAAAGGGCATTCAACAATAGTAAGCAAGCAAAAAAGTAGTCCTAACGCTTAAACTACTCAAGTGGGATGAGGAGTAAGTAGCCATAGGTCCTACGTTTGAAGGTGTTCTGATAGGGTTCACACCCTCTACTTCCTCTAATCCTTCAAAACCTACAACACATTTTAGAGAAGCATATATACTAACAGTAGTTCAAATCATGTTCAAGATATGAATGTTAGATCATATATATATATATATATATATATATATATATATATATATATATATCGAAATCATTCATAATAGGATCATAACAAGAGTTAAAGCAATAAGTTCGTAACTATCAAGAACATGACATAGCTTCTTTATTGATGTTTTCAAGGAAATGTGGAGGAATACCACCTGATTCAACCACGGCTCCAAGTGAAACCGTCGTCCAGATCCGTCTAGACCAAGCCTCAATAATCCTCTTCCAAATGCATACACATAGATGTCATATAAATGGGATGATCATCTCTATGAAAAACAAGAGGTTTCTAACAAGTTTGGGATTTTAGTAGGTGTTGAATTTGTATTAATCCTTGTTAAATGACTAAAACGATACACATAAATTATCAATCCAGGGACGTCTCTTATTTCAATGAAAATCGCACTGTCTGTGTCGATACCTCAAACGAGAAGCAAATCCAAAAAAAGGAAAACGTTGTTGAATTAAATTCTGGAAGGAATCACTCATGTAGAAATAAAACGATCTACAGGAATGTAATCATGCCTCAATTAATATGTACCTAGCATGCCACACAACAATTACCCAGCTGGTATCTCTAATCACATATGTATAACAACATATATAATATTGGAATTGAAGCAGATCTATTCACAGCTAAAACAACAAGAACAACACTTCCACTGATACATAAAGCAAATAAGAAATATATATAGCTACCTTAACTGCTACAATCCCTGCTAAAGAGGAGGGCTCTTCCTCCCTAGCAGGGCACAGGAAAAGAAAGAACTTAAACGAAAACTAAACCAGATAATGCATGTAACAGCAGCACAGGATAACTTGTATTAATGTGACCAAAATTACAAAGCCAAAGTAATATTGTTCTCCGTTAAACTTTCAACCTCAAGGGTCGAGAATTATATAGGTTTTACATCTTCAGAAAAACAAGGGATAGATCAGTCATGAGAATCTTATGATTCTCATGCTAATCAAAATAGAATACATATAGCTACAACCACTTCTTAATAAAAATTCTGACTGGAAGAATATAGATTAAAATCAAAACCACCTAAAGGTTGTTATCCTAAAATACAATACGTAATGACTTCTACAGCTATTGTAGCAAATCAAAGTTGTAGCGTAACGGAAATAGAGGACAGGTCTGCATTAGAAGTTGACGATATCCAGTCAACAGTACAGCTGTAACAGCAGTTCATCTAGCGGGTCTGTAACAACATCATGATGTAACAACTTCGTGGTGTAACAACTCACTATAACAACACACCTGTAACTACTCCTGTACACCTCATGCTCTAGATATTTTGTGCTAAAAATAACATCTAGAAGGAAACTTCTCCAAACATTTATCCTCACTTAGTCATAAAAAAGACACGATACATCATAATAATCAATGAAATGGCAAGATAATGAAAATAAGGTGAAACAACAATGTTTAAGATAGAAAGGTAGGAAAAAGAGGCAAAGATAGTCCCGATAGTTGTATTCACAAGGTAAAATGGGGGAAACAAATGTAGGAAATAAGTACAAAACTGTTACCCAACATCTCCCCCCAGATGAATCACTTGCATGTCCTCATGCAAAATCTCATCTCCCATGAGAATATCTCCGGTGCAGGTCCGTGAGGTCATAAGCGCTGGTTGTATCTACATCTGTAGATCTGTACCCTTGAGTAGCCATCAGCTATCGTACCAAAGACTCTAATTCATACTTTCTCAATTCATAATTAATCCAGTAATCTTCTATTGGCAGCCAGATCAAAGGGAACTTGAACCTTAACCCAAGCCAAGAAGCGTCAAGGGTTTGTGTCATCTGTGCATACGCTGGTACATGTGTAACAGCTACCACAAAGTTCTGAAATGAAAATGGGTCCCCCTTCAGCAGTTCAACACTGTTGGCTTATGTGTGTTTCAAGCACCCAGTCAGGGCTCGACCCTTCATTACTGAGAACTGATTAAGGCATAAGTTCACAATCCTTCCTCTGTAAGTGGCAGCAGGTTCCCTTATCCCAGGAGTGCTAAAAATTCTCCTAAATTCCCTTCTTAACTCGGTGACCCATCTTGGTTCTGCCCGGATCCATAATGTTGTCTTTTCTTCATTGGTATCCATAGATTTGGTGGACAAATGCCACTCAATCTGATTCTTCATGAATGACACAAAGGCTCGCAACCGCAAATCCCCCGTGTAGGAGAATATAGTCACTACCATTTGCTACTTACGTGCTCGCAAATGATATTGTGCAAGAATAAATCACACAATAGGCTTTGTTCATCAAAATCAAAAGCACGAAAGACATCTAAGAATGTGTGAGTGGAAGAACACAGATAGGGCCTATTCTCCATGACGGATTTTAAATGAAACAGAAAATAGCATTCCCATAGAAAAATGGGGTAGGATGGGGAAGGTTGCCTGCACCCCAACAGATTGAGGGCAAGGTCATGGAGTTTTTTCTTATCCATAGTTAGATCATGAACCTATTGTTGTAACAGCAACAGCTGTTCCTCCTGCTTCTTTAGAGCTTCCTTCCTCTTATAGTCTTCCCATCCTTTCTTCAACTCTTCTTTCATCCATTTTTCCTGTAAAGCGCTTATCTCCTTCTAATTTTATTTCAATGAAATCACCCCCTCCCAAATGGAGATTACTTCTTGTTTCCACTTCTACAATTCAGAAATTAACATGATTTTCTTAGAACTCCATCCCGCGACGGGACTCGGCGTTCCTCTACATTCAATATCAACATCGATAATGGGTGTAACAACCTCTTTTGAATGGGTCTGCTCCACCTCTGTTGCTGGTTCTTGTGTAATAGCAGCTTCATCAGTGGGTTCTTGTGTATCAACCCCTTCATTTTTGCCTAGAGTAGCCTCTGTTTCCATTGTTGTTTCTTCTGTAACAGCAGTGGCCTCCACAGGTTCTTGTGTATCGACCTCTAGGTCAATTAATACATGAGGCTCTACTTTAACTGTTGGTTCTTGTGTAAAAGTAGTATCCTTAGCAAGTTCTTATGTAACAACCTCCTGAAGTTCTATTTATGTTTCCATTGGGCTGGTGTTTTCTCCACAGGCCTTATACCCTATTGTTGTTAGTCCTTGAAAACATGTCATGCATACAGGTACCAAGATTTCCTACCCCTAAAATAATCTTTGTTTCAACTGTTCATTTCCCTTTCTTAGATTTTCAAGTTCTAAAAGTAGGACATGAGTTTCGTCCTTACCTGATGAGGAGGGTTCTCTTTCTTCTTCTTCTTATCCTTTTGCTTCTTTCTGCTTTCTGGCTATGGGCAAAAGTTATGTGGGAAAGCTAACTTTCACCCCCTGTTTTGGTCGTTTATCCCCAATTGGTTCGTCAGTGGGTTCTTTCCCAATTCTGACCCTGGCAGGTCGAGTCTGGCTCTGAGATTTTTCCTAACTTCCTTCTGAATTCACGGCTTGTTTTCTCCAGCTTGTCCTAGGCATTTTTCGCTTGAATTATTCCCATCTCCTTCCCTACTGTCATAGGGCATCTAGCATGATCAATTTGATAAGTCCATGATTGGTCACACATGCTTCCGGATGTGATGTTGTCTTCACTGTCATTGCCATATGCTTACTGTTTCCCAATAATTAGAATGGAAGTTTAATCTTTTGTTGGTGCCGAATATGATTGAGTAGAGGGAAGTGATAATTAAAAATGATTGTGGAACTTCCCTCGTAAGTAATGTATTTGATTAAACCCAGGGTGACATCTGCCCATGGCCGAGGGAGTGATAACTTGTCAATTCCTCTTCCTTTATTTTCCGACTTTTCTTCTTCTTCTTCTAGGAAGTCTTCCTTCAAAGAGGGGTCATTGATTTTCCTATTGAACCATCTTCGTCCCTCTACTGGAAATGTGGTTACTCAGGCGATCACTTCTTCTGTCACCTCAATTTGCAGACCCCTGACTCGGGTCTGGTGGTTATTCCAATTCTAAGCGAATTCGATTACAACAACCTCATCTGAGCCTTCCAATTTATGAAAATATTCAATCCACTCGGTGTCTCTAAATACCTAGTAGGCTTCCGGACAGCTCTGCAAGGCATCCATGGAATCTGGCTCATGTCTTACTGCTACCCCACCCATCTTGCTATTTTTTTGAATTCACTCCTTATTTCTCAACCCACTGTAATGTCGTTGCACTACTTATTTCCTCTCGGGACCTTAATATTCTTATCCCAGATGAAGAGTTTCGGACGAGCATACAAGGCTTTATTTGAGGAGGGTGATGGAAGGTGACAGGATTTACGGATTACTGAATCGTACTTCACACATTTCTTCATAAATGTCCCGTTATGGAAAGTAATGGGTTCTAAGTACACACACCTTTTCTGGACGGATTTGGTCATCATTGGCTATTGTGCTATTAATTAGATGCATGCGGGGTTGATAACGGTTCATAACTACGGATTTCTTTCAATGATTACAAGATATATCCCCCCCCTACTTTAATGGTGATGGCCGCCCACGGCCGTCACAGGAATATCATCACTTTCCATTAATCACCGAAATATTAAATTATGACGTTACTTTTTGAATGACGTACCTGAAGGGACGTGGAGGAGGAATTTGAATTGGTGGCGTACTGATCGTAGTGATCGTGGCTGGCACAATTATTGTTGCATGCGACGAAATAAGAAACAATGTTCGTGGTTGTCGGTTGTTACATGTCTAATAGCCAAGAAAACCTTCGTATTATTCTTCAGAAAACATGATGATTAGGAGAGATAGATAAAGGAAAAAAAAAATGAATAACATCATCTTGCAAAATGTATCAGGAAGGAAGGATGATGTTTTAGAAAAGGGGAAAAAAATGGGTGTAACAACTGCCACATGAGTGGTTTTCAACTATTACAAATTGTCTAACTACACCCCGAAAAGAGGTTTTTACAATCAGATTTTTATTATCTTTTTTTATTTATTAAAACATGTGTAACAACTGCCACAAAGGTGGTTTTCAGCTGCTTCACTTATTGGAATTTCAAATTTCAGGCTACACAGGGGAACATTCCTCTACTGTTGTAACATGACAGTCAGAGTTCACAACAATGTTAACAAATGATTCCTACGAAACGGGTTGATGATATAACCTCAGACGGTGCCCATTAATTAGTAACGGTGTCTTGGCACTGTCGATGGTGGCCAATTGTACAGTCCCATTGTCAAAGACCGTGTCTACTATGTAAGGACCTAGCCATCTCATGCAGAGATTTCCTTTGAAATCCTTGAACCTTGAATCGTACAAGAGAGCCCAATCTCCTTTCTAGAATTTCTTCTTCTTAATAAACCCGTCATACCATCTAGCTCTCTGTTGTTGAATGATCTTTGTCTGCTGAATGGCAGCCAGCCGTTTCTCTTCCAACTCATTAAGCTGGTTTAATCTTTGTTTTTGTGTTGTGCTTAAGTCTAGATTGACCTGCAATAATTTTCTTAATGTCTTTATTTTGAGCTCTATGGGGAATAAAGGATTCTTACCATACACCAATTCATATGGTAAGAATCCTGTAGTATTCCTCCATGTTCTTATGTAATCCCACAACACCTCTGGAAGTTTCTCGGCCCAATTTCTTTAGTGGCTCGCTACTGTCTTCGTTAAGATTCCCTCAATGACTTTATTTGTGCTTTCTACTTGACCATTTTCTTGTGGGTGATAAGGTGAAGTGATCATGTGATGAATTCCGTACTTCTCAACCAACTTCTTGATCAATTGAGATGTGAACTAAGGCCCTCCATCTGTCACTATCTCCCTGGGTATCCCGAAGCAAACAAAGATATCTTCGAACAGGAAGTCTGAAACAGCCTGCTCTGTAGCTCTAATTAGTGCCTTTTCTTCAACCCATTTTGTGACATAGTCGATGCAGAACAATATGTATGATTTTTGTTGTGATGAAGGATTAATTGGCCCTACAAAGTCCAGTGCCCATTTCTCAAATGGTTATATCACTATTTGAGGTTGTAACAACATCTCATCTGATTTTAGAGGCTAGCCCATCCTTTGGTAGCTATCACATCCCTTCACAAACTTCTTGGCATCCTGGAATATAGTTGGCCAGTAATACCCTGTTGAGAGTACTTTATATCACGTCCTTTTTTCAGCGAAGTGCCCTCTATAGGGTTCCTCGTGACAAGCTTTCAAGATCTCAAAAACCTCATCTTCTCTAACACATCGCCTAATATGAAAGTTTGGCCTGATGTGATAGAGATTGCCCTCTATCTAGGAGTAGGTAGCACTCTGTTGTATGATCTTCCTTTTTTCTTTGGAAGATAAATGGTGTGGAAATTTTCCTGCAGCAAGATAATTGCCTATATCTGCATACCATGGTGAGTGAGTATAGATGGAAAAAAGTTTTCATCTGGAAAAGAATCCTCAGTAGGAATGTAGTCATCAGTTATAGTTAATCTAGAAATAAAATTAGCAACCACATTATCTTTTTCGGGTTTATCTAAAATAGTGATATCAAATTCCTATAACAGCAATAACCATCGTGTAACTCTACCATTAGTAACAGGTTTGTTCATTAAAAATCGAATTGCAGCATGGTCAGTGTGTACAAATACTTGATACCCGGTGATGTAGTGCCAAAATTTGTTGATAGCATGCACTACTGCTAGGAATTCCTTCTCAATCACTGTATAGTTGAGTTCGGCTAGAGTTAAATTCTTGTTGATGTAATAAATGGCATAAGGTTTCTTTTCCTCTAGCTGCCCTAAAACAACACCCACAGCTATGTAAGATGCATCCGTAGCGATATGGAATGGAAATATCCAGTTTGTTCCTCATAAAACAAGTGATGTTGTTACACAGTTCTTTAACTTCATAAATGCTTTCTCACACTTTCCTTTCCACACAAATTCCGCATCTTTCATGAGAAAATAAAACAGAGGAGATGCAATCTTTGAAATTTTTTCTATAAATATCCTGTAGTACCCTGCATTTCCCAAAAAACTATGTACCTATTTTGGAGTTTTAGGAGTTGGGATTTTCGAGATTACCTCAATTTTTGCAGGATCTACCTTGATTCCATCTACCGAAATGAAATGTCCCAGCACAATTCCCTCATTCATCATCATGTGGCATTTCTCTGTGCTCAAAGCAACATTAGTTTGTTCACAACGTTTCAACACCTTTTCCAAATTAACTAATGTTGTCTCAAAGGCATCCTTGTAGGGTTTAAAATCTTCCACAAATATTTCAAGACAATCATTCAAGAGATAAAAAAAAAATACCCAATATTTCCCTCTAAAAAGTTGTTGGCGCATTACAGAGGCCAAAAGGAAGGACTTTGTATGTGATACCTAGTGGGAAATTGAAGGTTTTCTTATCTTAGTCTTCTGGGTGAATCTATGACTGATTATAGCCACTGAACCCATCCACGAATGAAAAAAACTTTTTCCTAGAGAGTGTATCTAGGACTTGGTCAATGAATGGTAAAGGGAAATGGTCCTTTTGAGTGGCCTTGTTAAGCTCTCTATAGTCTACACAGAGTCTCCACTTGCCATTATTTTTCGGAACTCTAAGAAGCGGAGACACCCACTGGTTGTCTAAAAAGGGGTAGATGAAATTAGCATTAAGGAGTTTATATAATTCTTCTTTCACTATCTCCTTAAGTGCGGGGTTCATTCGGTGCTGCGGTTGTCTGATTGGTTTGCAGTCATATTTAAGATAAATGAGGTGAGCGCATAGGCCAGGGTGGATTTCTTTCATATCAGTATAGTCCCATGCAAATGCATTTTTATATTTCTGTAACAGATGTATCTACAATATGTTTTTTTCAACAGTCAAGTTAGGATTAATGTTTAAATATTTCCCAGGTTCAATTTCAACGAGACTGCTGGTAGTATGTGGAGTAGTTTTCAAATGTTCAATGATTACATCGTCTACCTCATATTCTTTCCCCAGATCTCTAATGGAGGCAACAGAGAGTGAATTTCTAATAAAACCATTAATGATATCTTCCTCTGTTTCATCCTTAAAGTATTGTTCCTTTCAAAGTGTGAGGAGAGGTAGGGAAAGATCAGATTCAGGTTCAAATTCATCCAAGCAGGGACTACTTAAATCCATATGAGGTTTTTCTGGGGGGTAAAGGTTCAAGTTCTGAGTGGTCTGCACATCTGAGATCACCATATATCTAGACCTACACCCGATATATGCGTCTTCAGTGGCTAGCCACTGTTTTCCCAAGATTAAAGGATGACCCCCCAGGTTGGATTTGGTTTGTAAAATGAGAAAATAAGCCAGATAATTCCAAGAAGCCACATTGATAACCACATATTCTATCATTCCTTCGGGCTTGACACAGGACCTATCTGCTAATTCAAGCACTGTGGGTGTAGGTCTAAGTCCATGAAGTCCTAGGGAGATAAAGAGATCTTTGGTCATGACATTAATGGCTCCTCCCAAATCAATCAAAGTGTTGGTTATGGGTTGGTCATCAATATGGAAAGTCACTGTAGGATTCCCTGGGTCATTATATTTAGTCAACAAAGGCTGATCAATCTAAGTTCGAGCAGTCTCTCCATAACATGGACTTGGTCTTTCATTTTTATTCCGGGCTTTGACACACAGATCCCTCATTGTTTTAGCATAGATAGGTACTTCCTTAAGAGCTTGTAACAATGGAATCCACACATACAAATTTTTCAATTCCTTGAGGAACTCAGATTCAGTTTGTGAGGCTGGCCCAGTTTCAATTAATCATTCAGGGTATGGAGGATCCTGAACCTTAACAGCTAAGTTAGTTGTCACAGATGCGCCATTCTTGCTCGAGTTGGATGATGTAGAAATAGTAGACCTTCTTGATATGGCTGCTATAGGTGTAACAACAAGTTTTGTATCAACTATTACATGTGTAAAAGTTGTCTTAGAATCAAATATATCCTTTCTCGGTGACTCACATTCTTTTTCGGCAATAATGGGAGTATGTTCAGGTCTAGTTAATTTTCCCGATCGAATTTGAACCTCGTTGAGTTCAATATGAGTAATACGATAAGTCTGGAAGGTAATCAGAGAATGTATACTCTGAGCTGCCTTATTATTCGGATTGGGGTTAGGTTGCACAAGTAATTGGGGTCGGACAGAAGGTGTAGGATTTTGAAGAGAATGCAGTTGTAACTGTTGCTGCATTGGTAGTGCAGGGGGCACTAGACCTTGGCCGTTACCCCTCCAATTATGGATCCAAGGATGAGATTGCGATGGAGGATATTTCATTGGTGGAGGGGAAGGCCACAGGTTCCATGGTGAAAGAAATTGCGTTGAGGAAGGAGTAGGATACTGCCATGTAAATTGTTGAGTATTATAAACATTATTCCAAGGATTAAAAGAGGAAAAATCTGGAGGCATACATGTAGTTCATGGCTACCATGGACTCTTTGATCCGATGAAGTAAGAAGATTAGACATCCTCACTTGATTCTTGAAGTACAACTTTCATTCTGGGTAGTTCAGGACATTGATTCGCAGAATGTGCCAATTCACAGATGTTGCACAACCTGACGTAATTCAGTCCAAATTATATTTCTAAATGTTTCTTTTTGCATCGAGGACAAAATATTTCTAAGGTTACTTCACCTTCTGCTTCTGCTTTCTTAACTTTTACCATAGTGATCTTGGCAGAGAGAGTACTAAGGAGGTCAATTTTAAAATCCTCAAATATATTTCTGATATCTTCTCTGGCTACTCCTCCACTAGTGTAATTCTGTATTTGGACTAAAGGGTCCTGAAGTGAACTTATCGCCTTGACCAATCCTCTTGAACTCCACAAATAGAGCTTCATTATTTCTTCAAGAAGTTCTTGTGGTATGTCTCCTTTTCCCAACATTTTCAAATGCTCCGGACATTCATCTCTTGTACCTCTTAGGAATATTAGTTTCATAATTTTTTGGGTTAAGTTACTAAACTTAGACCTTAGTAAATTGTAATGGAATCATTCCACATAGTCTTCCAAGCTCTCCTCCACCTTCTATGAAATTGTGAAGATCTCTTCCTTTAAATCCCTAGTTCGACAGTAATCCTGATACTTAAAGAGAAAGGCCTCCCTCATGTCATTCCATGATCGAATCGTCAGAGCACTCAGTCTCATGAACCATTTTAATGCTACTCCTTTCAGAATAGCAGGAAACAATTTTAGCTTCTGGGCGTTTGAAGTGTAGTCATAACCTCTACACAGCACATCGAATTCGAACAAAAAGGTATCAGGATCCTCAAGATCCATCCCTTGAAATGATGGTAGGGATGATAAAGGAATGTTTTTCATAGGAGCGTCATCCAGTGTTTCCACTATCGGGAACTCAAAAGTAACAAAACTATCTGTCTTGATATTCTCATCCCCCCTGGCTGATCCTTCCTGATGGGATGAAACAACCTCAGAATATACAAGAGATTGACAATTAAATAAAGGATTAGGTTGTTCTAGAACCATCTGTTTAACTACACTACCGGCATCCAAATGATGACCAACTAAATGTTGTTCCTCAGGTCCCTGTTGCTCCCCACTAGTCTCCCCTTGTCCTTCAATTCTCAAATCTTGATCAATGATTTTAAACTTCTGTTTCACATCTAGAGTCTTGATATCAGGAGTGGATATGCTTTTCTAAGGGTGGTGAGGCCCAAAAACTGAAGGCATCGATGCCTCAGGCTTTGATATAGTAGCACCTTTCTGTGGTCCCATTTTCCTATTACCTCTGTATGAAGTAGATTGTTCCTTTTCTGCTTTTGAGATCATATCTCCAAAGAATTTTTTTCGTCCCAAGTCTGCATTATTCTTTTCCTTTTTATGACCCATCTTTCGTGTATTTAGTAGAGTCGAGGGAGTTTGTGGATTTTTCTATCGTCCTACTCATACACATGGACCTTATCTATATCAATTCATCTTAAAAGTGCTTCAGTTTCTACAACGGGTAGCCCCCCCAGGTATGTTAGAGCGATGTGCAGGTTCTTAACTCCCATCTTACTGCCCAGCAACTGTATAACTGAAGGCACACTAAAGAAAAAACCCAAAAATTCACACTTCTAAGTGTCCAAGAGAGACATTGCTGAGTCGATTCAGGTTTGTTAGAGCGTTGCGTAGGTTCTTAACTCTTGTCTTACTGGCCGTCAATTGTGTCACTAAAGACACTCTAAAAACATATAGAAATTGCACCTATAAGTGCCCTAGTCTAGCAATGGTGAGCCCACCCTGGTATGTTAGAGCGATGCATAGGTTCTTACCTCTCGTCTTACCGCCTAGCAGTTGCAAACTAGGTACACTCTATCATTTAACAAACAACTCTGGTTGATTGGATCGTCACTACCATCCTCGACAACAACGCAAAAATGTTGGACTCTATTAATCATTGTTAAATGACTAAAATGGTACACATAAATTATCAATCTAGGGAAATATTTTATTTCAATGAAAATCATACTGTTTATGCCAATACATCAAACCAAAAGAAAATCCAAATAAAGGAAATCATTGTTGAATTAAATGTTGGAAGGAATCATTCATGTAGAAATAAAACTACCTACAAGAATGTAATCATGCCTTAGTTAATTTGTACCTAGCGCACCACACAACAATTACACAGCTGGTCTCTCTAATCACATATGTGTAAGAACATATATAATATTGAAATTGAAGCAGATCTAATCATAGCGATAACAACAACACTTCCACCGATACATAAAATAAATAAGAAATATGCACATCTACCTTAAGCACTGCAATCCCTGCTAAAGAGGAGGGCACTTCCTCCCTAGCAGGGCGCAGGAAGAGAAAGAACTTAATCAGAAACTAAACCAGATAATTCATGTAACAACAGTAAGAAGATAACTTGTATTAATGTGACCAAAACTACAAGGCCAAAGTAATATTGTTCTTCGCTAACCTTTCGACCTCAAGGGTAGAGAATTATATAGTGCTTACATCTTCAGAAAAATTAGGGATGGATTAGTCATGAGAATATTATGATTGTCATGTTGATCAAAATAGAATACATATAGTTATAACCACTTCTCAATAAAAATTTTGACTGGAAGAATATAGATCACAATCAAAACCGCCTAAATGTTGTTATCCTAAAATACAATACATAATGAATTATACAACTATTTTGGAAAATCACAGCTGTAGCGTAACAACAATAGAGGACAGGTCGGCATTAGAAGTTGACGATATCCAATCAGTGGTAAAGCTATAACAACAGTTCATCTAGCGCATTTGTAACAGCATCATGATGTAACAATTTCGCGGTGTAATAGCTCAGTGTAACATCACACCTTTAACTACTCTTATACGCCTCATGATCTAGATATTTTTTGCTAAAAATAACATCTGAAGGACAACAAAAGGCCAGAGAACTTCTCCAAACATTCATCCTTAGTTAGTCATAAGAAAATACACAATACATCATAATAATCGATGAAATGGCAAGATAATGAAATTAAGGTGGAACAATTCTATTTAAGATAGAAAGATAGGAAAAAGAGGAAAATATAGACCCAATGGTTGTAGTCACAAGGTAAAATAGGGGAAACAGAAGTAGGAAATAAGTACAAAACTGGCACCCAATAGGAGGCACAGGGATAAATTAGACTTGATCAGGGACCAATTTCCTAAAATATCAATATCCTATCTTTCTCTCCCCTTAGGCCTTCCCATGAGAGGTGTATTTATACAACCCCAAAATAGTTGCTTCAGTTGGGATATAGTAAGGCCACAGGCTCCTGTAGGTGGGCTTCTGGTATAACCCATAAACCCCGCCTAAAAAATAGGTATTTTATATTTTTTTCATATTTCAAATTATATACACGGGTTGAATATAGATGGACCCGCATGTGTACATGCTTTTTGAAGGGAAAGGTTGTGTATGGAAATTAAAATAATGTTTTTTAGTAAAAGGACCAAGCTTGAAGGGAAATAGATGCCCAAGTCCATGACTCAGAGCATCAAATCCACCATGGTGGTAAATGGTGCTATAACACTGATGGTGGAATATTTCAAATATTGGCTTAAGAATATATTTAAATGGAATTGTTAATCACGAATAATTGATATGGTAGTTATATTAATAGATATATAAATATATAAACTTCTTTAATAATCACTGCAAAGAGAAAGACTCCATTCCACTACGCATCCTTTTGCAATTTTGTGAGTGTTATTTATCTTATTTTGAATTAATTCCCTTTATTTATCACCAATATTTGATCATGGATGTTTATGAATTGTTTTTCATATTTATAGAGTTAATCCTTAGATGCAATTTCTCTTATTTTTCTAGGTACCCTTATATTAACTAATTGACAAGAGCTCAATCCCAGTCCCTTAGGGATGAACACCTTTGAATTTTATGTTTAAGTATCATGATTTTTGTAATATTTGTAGGCGTTTACTTTATTCAAAAACTTGAATTTTATAAAATTAATATTTGACTCACATAGAGAAGTACTTTGGAGAGGACATGTCATTTTTTGTTTCTACCCTTTTGAAAATCTGAAACGTCATGAACGTTCACCTATGCTCTTTATGATATTTTAATGCATAAAATCATTTAAGAGCTCCTTGAAAATTTATACCATATTCTCTATATTTTATCCATTTCTTTGTTTCAAATGTCCTTTATTCATAATGTGTGAATGGATGCATATAGTGGAATGAATGTTGAAATTATATTGATTTATCATGTCATTATTCTATTTTTCTCTTAAAACACTTCGTCCACTCACAGGTGAATGTGATGAATGTTTATACTTCTATGTTTGAGTTATTTGAATATCTGAGTGAGTAAAGGATGAGTACCACCACTATCAAGACATAGAGGGAACCTAAGAAGAATCCTTAGGATGATAAATATTTTTCCTGATAGGGAAAGACATCAAAATTTATGGCAATCATATTCGGGACATAAATTATTCTATATTTTGTTCCTATTATAAGACTCATCTTGCAATAGTCCAACCTCATCTTCTCATTGGATTGCAAGATTAAAGTGGTATATTAAATCAATTATGACGTGGTCCTAAGGATTGTAAGAAATAATTAGAGGAAATTTTAGCTTAAAAGTGGTCTCCTAAGAAAAACTAATAAAATAATATGAAAATAATAAAAGAAGAGTTACAAATATTCGAGGGAAACGAAGAAAAAATACTTTTTTCTTAATTGTATTTTTGGCACATATCCTTATAGGTTTACTCAAGTTTCAAGTGCAAAACCTCGTTGGATGTGGAATTAAATTTTGTATCCAATGAGTACCCATCATGCATACTTTTGAGAATACCCACATGTTGATGCCCTGAAAATTGTTACATCAACATTGGGGGATAACCACCCGGTCCGGACCTTAAACAGCTCCTTTTCCGTTTGGGATGGTGGCTCCGACTGGATATAATGGGACCAGTTTCCCGATAAAAATAAAAAGGGGTGAATGAATGATTGTTTTTCTTAAGAAGTGATAATGAATGGAGTACTTAATCTATAAGCGAAAACGTAAATGACTATTTTATCCCGGGAAGCTTATATTCTTAAGTGCAACGTTTGATGATCTGTGTTTGTCAATAGGCATATAGATGACACTATTCAATAAACAAAGATATTCATTTAAATAATAATTACTTCGTTCAATTAGTTGAACGAAGTAATTGATAAAACATTGTTACACTTATCTTAATTTATATTACTGATACGTAAATTATTGAAAGAATAGCAAACTGTAAACATCCAGTAGTGGAAAGTATAAAGATTGCTGTTAAAACACATTTAAATATTCAATAATAGCAAAAGTAATCAAACAACAATTTACATAAAAAGAATGAATTCAGACATAGATAATAGTACCATATGAGCTGCAAATCTTTCTCAATGTCAATCGCAATTTGAATTCCTTCTTCCGACTCAGAAATACTTTTAAATAAAGGCAGTAGTGCACATCCACATAAAAGCTTCGTTATCAAAATTTGGAAAAAATTGGTCCAGTTTTCATAAAAAATATGCCTGAAGTACAGTAGTGCAACTTCAGGTTTCAGTCATATACAAAAACTTACGACCCTTTCTAAATACATGAAAGGGTCTATAAATACTAAATTAAACTAACAAAATACAAAATTAAAATGCTACTAAATTGGTATAACCCGATCTTGAATATCTCCCCCACAGCAATCTGGTAATCAGCAGCATGATTCATCACTCTGGCTGTTTGCCTTTTGTCCTGAGTTGGCATATTGCCAGCATTGGTTCCACTTCTTGAGGGCGGCTGAGACGAGAATTAATTTGAGCAGCATAGGTGGCATCGTGTATATCGGGAATGATACACCCGATTGCATCCGTTAAGCATTTGAGGGCGGCTTTCTGGCTGTATGGTTTTACTAGGAACAACCAATAGGTGTCCCAAGTTAAACTTGTAATTCCTGTAATCAATTTCCCATTCTTTTCTAGCTCTTGACAACATGATTGTTCCAATGTCTTGGGTGATAATAATTTACCTGGAGTACATTGAGAGATCATGTTATACAAATAGAGAGTATTATTAATTAAGTCAATCAAATTGTTCGTAGATAATCTGCATCTAGACACTTCTCTCTCTGCTTTCATCAACTAGGACTGCCATTCCATGAACATAATTTCTTTATGGGATTCTAAGATTTTAGGCAAATTTGCTGTCTGTCCCTCATTATTGTTCTGCCAAGTAAGAAAATCTGTTAAAGTCTCATCGGCTTGTTATAAGTCCTGCCTGGCATCAACTGATTTGTTTATTAAAGATGTTGTTATTTCACACAGAGGTTCAAGTTGGGCAATTTGATGACACAACAATCTTATTTGTGTTATGAGTGCCTTATTAATCTGTATTGCTTCTTCTCTGAAACTGGCAGGCTGGGGAAGATTCTTGAACTTTTCTATTTGAGCTGTTAATTGAGCAATTTGCTCATCTTTTTTTTATACCATTTGTTCATTCATTTTTTTCAATTTTGCTAATGCCTCCGATGATTCTTTCTGCTTCTGAATTGCTGCTGAATCTGCTTTCTGTTGTGCCTCCAATAGTTGTGTTTGTAGTGAAGCGATTACTTGATCCTTTTCTTTCAACAAATTACTCACCTCCGATGCCTTGTCCATGGTGGCCGCTGAATAGGCGCCAGCATATTGAGACAACTTTGTCAGGTCATCGGAGGGGTTGCATTCTTCTTTCCAAACTACATTGGTTGTTACTGTTTGTTCAGGAAACAGGGAAGGTTGATCAATCCTTCTCCTTTTTCGTTGTTGCTTTATTACAGCCTTGTGTTTTGGGCTATAGAAAACATCCCATGGAGGAATATCTTCTACCTGCAAAATAATTTGATCTGAGGGATCTTTGGGAATTATTTCTAATCCTGTAGGGGATAGACCGTTGGTTTCTTTGCTTGAAACCCTTTTTGATATTGTATCCTGTGTATTGGCCGCTTTGGATGTATCGGCATTCTTCGAGCTCTCAAGATTGCTTATAATTGAATCGAATTGCTGCCATTCCTGGAGCAATCTTGGGTCAATCTGAGTGTCAACATTCACCTTCTTGCTTCTCTGCTCTTGCTGCCTTTCCTGTTCCTGATCACGTATTCTCTGTGCTTCCTCTTGTTCTTTCCTTTTTGCCTCTTCCTGTTCTTTCCTATGGAGTTCCTCCTGCTCTCTTCGTTTAACTTCTTCAGAGATTTTGGATGTAGTAGGATGTTTGCTGGTAAGCTGCTGCTCAGACTCTCTTGATTGTATCATTGGGGCAGTGGCTAACAAATCTAGAGGCAGAGTTTGCAACCTTTGCTCTCTAAGTTTGTTAACTTCAACTAACCCGTCATCATGGTATCTAATCTTAGCTATCTCTTGAACCTGAAATATTGACTCCGCCGAGGAGAAAAGGTCATCAAACTCATCTTCCTTATGTTCAAATTTAGTGAGTTTGGCCTGATCTAGAACATTATAGACGACCTTTTTCGGATCAAAGCGTCTATTAGGCAGAGTGGCGAGTTTTAACATATTAATCTTTTCTGCTTCTTTCTCTGCGTGTTTATAATCACGCAGAGTATAGACGCTGCACCTTAGAGGGAAAGGAGGCCAGACTTGCTTCTTTGAATTCCTGAGAGTCTTTGTAGCTGATGCGGATGTAAGCTGATATGCTATCTCTCGAGCTAAAAGTTTGTCTGGTATATACAAGGGGAGGACATGAGGTCTAGCCTGGCTGCCGAAAACTCTTACATAAGTGAATTTTTTCTCTCTGAACCAGGTTCCTAGGGCTGTCAAGTCAATCTCTTCTTGAGAGGAGATCTTTGGAGTAGGTCTAGAAAAAATTACATAGTAAATAGGTAGCATGAGTCCATTGCAGAGTTGATATAGGTGGTGTTTATAATGGGCTTTCCATAATTTCTGGTGATATATATGAATGGGCATGGGGTCTTGTGGAGTCCATCTCCACCCTAACACTGGAAACTCGGAATTAAAACAAAGGGTATCTAAAATGTAGGCACTAAAGTAAAATGGAGGAATGATTCTATTAGTAACACGGGATTTGTTTCTGAAGTCCAGAATAGCATTTGCTAACTTATCCGATAATATATTCCCCCAATCCATGATTTCACTATTACATGCTGCTTCCATCAAAGGTACCATTTCTATGGAAAATTTTGAAGAATCATGCAATCCCCATATTCGACACATCATAGCTCCAGCATAACAATAAGGAGAACATAAGGAACTGACGGAGTACTTACCCGAAGACTCATGTTTGTGTTTTGTCGGGTTTTGTCTCCATTCTCGTATAGGTTCTGAATCAATTTCATTTTCATCTCTAAACTTCTTCAGGAATGCTTTATTATACTTCTTCTCTGGTTCGGGAAAATGGTACATTTTCCTCAGATCATCAAGCTGAAACGAACCAAAAACTCTCCCATCAATAGTGCAGAATATTCTGTTCGTAATTGGAATTTGTTCAATGGCCCATCTTACTACATCTGTATATGGAAGAATTTGCTCCCGAGCCGCTATTCTGTGCAGGTAGGAATCAACCAAATCTTTCAGAGTAGCGTCAGATTTCTGGCTCGCGTCTGCTGAAGCTTCTACCGTTGTTTGCTGAGGTTCCTCGGCTTCAACCAGGTTGTAAATGCTCTGCCAAGTAGTATTTCCGAGATCAAGACATGTGGTATCTGAGATTAATCCTTTTTTGCTTGATCCTGGATCGGCGGCATGTTGTTCTGTTACTACAGAAGCTGCAGTTGTGCCTGGTTTCTTAGATTTCTTCCCCATTTGGTCTGAATTTGTTTCTGCGGAGAAGCTCTGCACAAAAGATAAAATGAACGTAATGCGGAGAATAGACGGCGAAAACTGGTACAGAAGACTTATATCAATCAATAAATAATGGAAAATAATCATAAGACTCTCGCGTATGTAATATCTGAAGGGATTTTATGCGTAACTGCTCCATTAATTGGCCGTTTGAACCTGCCAATCTATTAAATGCTCATCATGTCCTTTATTTTCCCGAATAGCCTCATTAAACGTGGATTTGATTTTTATTTGGCGGTTGGGCTTAAGTCAATTACCATTGTATAGTGAAAAGGTTTTTTAATAATAATTAACATAATATGCTGAGCCGCCATAATAATCCTTTTTGAAAGTCGCGCTTATCTTTATCGCAATCGGCGATCGGAGGAGAACTTAAGCAGTTTTTTGAGTTTTCGAACAATCCCCGATCGCCGATAGCGATATCGCTTAACTCGCATCGGGAGATTGTAAGGCATAGTTATATTGCATTCATATCGCAATCCCCGATTGCCGATAGTGATATCGCATCGGAGCAAGGAGAGGAGCCTTTAGTGGTGATTGTTTTATTTTCCGATTGTTGATGATTTATGAACTCAAAAGGTTTTATAATGATTTTTGTTTCTTTTCAGATTTTAAGAGGAATGATGAGATAATAGAAATTTAATCTAAAAGGGACCCATTTCATATTATAATTTTCTAAAGTAAAATTTTATGAAATGGGGGGTTGTTGTATAGCACAACAATTGGCGATTCGCTGGAAGAAACAGTTATCTCTAAGAAATATTGGAATATTTAAACTTTCTTTATATAGAAACTTTTATCAAAAAGAAAGGAAGATTCTAAGATAACTAAGTATACACACGTTCTGAATATAATAAAGGATAATTTTGCTAATTTCTCCTCTTGTTAAAATTAAATACATTCTAAGTTTTAAATTGGCCTCTATTGGTTGATAATGATAAAACAAAACACCTTTTCAACTTAGCCTTTTTGATTAACTCCTTTGTCATAGGTAGAGCCTCTGCTGCCAGCAAACGTTCATAGTTTCGACAGGGATACCTTTTAACCATTTGATTATCCATGATCCCTCCCATCTCAGAGTATGATTAAAAGAATGAATTCAAAATATGTTTTCATATTTTGTATTTATTTTCTTTTACATTATTTTGTAAGATAAAAAGCCATTGTCCTGGTTTGGTTGCCAGCTGTTTGACAATGCCATTCACTGGTTGTAATCTAATCGAACAAGCTGGCTCGTGATGAGACCCCTTGTCTTATGCTTATAAGCCATTACCCTGTTTTGGTATGCAGTGTTGGTAATGTCGATAAAACTATTTTCCAATGATCATGGTAAGCAGGCTTGTGATAAGACCCCTTATCTTTATATCAGATATTTTTTTAGAATTACACTCTGAGTAATCATAAACTTGGATGAATGGGATGGACAATTTTCTCCTTAAGAGAAAATGGATGACAAGGAAAGAGTTGAAGATACTAAGATTGAATCAGTTTCTGTTTTGATATTGATAACCTTTTTTGAGGCCAGTTTAAAACATTAAAATGATTTACAGTACTTCTAAATCTTGAGGAGATTTCACAAAAATAAAATGAGTTTTTCAAAAATGTGAATATAACTAATTTCATAGAAATTATCTTCCCTTTTTCTCTTTAAAGGCTTCTATTTTCAAAAGTAAATATTAAAAGAACTTCTAAAGAGAAACTTTTTAATGTATAAAAAGGCCAATAGAAGCTATTTTACAACTTTATTTCCTAATGGTCCTAAAAACATAAATCCTACTAAAACTAAAGGAGAAGGGGTTACCTTCTCAATTGAAGAATTTCTTTAAGATGAGGCCATTAACAGGAAGAGAGTCCCTCTTTCCTGATAGATCTTGTAACATGAATGTCGAATGGCCTATCTTCTCGCTGATCTGAAATGGTCCAAGCCACATCTTTTGGAACTTGGTGTGTTTACCTTTATCCTCATGGGCTTTATCCTATTTCAGAACTAGATCACCAACCTGCAACTGTTTAGAACTAGATGAAGCTGAATCAAATGATTTTTTGATTATCTGCTGATGTTTTGCATGAGTAATTTTGGCCTTTTCTCTTTCTTCTTCTAATTTTAAAATTTGATCATGTCTAAGTTGGATAGAAGAAGAGGGGCTTTCTTCAATAAACTGAACTAGGGCTAGAGAAGGAAGTGCTAGATTGGTTGGTAGTATTGCTTCTTTCCCATATACAAGATTAAATGGAGAAGTACCTATGAAGGCCTTCTGTGTTATTCTATCTGCCCATAGTGCGAATATTAAAGATTTGTGCCAGTTTTTATGATTCTGTTCAATAGTTTGCTTAATGATTTTAAGGAGATTTTTATTGGTAGACTCTGCTAGACCATTACCCTGGGGATAATAATTTGCAGAATATTTCAGTTTAAATCCTCTTTTAATAGCGAACTCAAACATGGAATTACCAGAGAAATAAGATGCATTATAAAAAACAAGAGCACTTGGGACACCAAACCTCGTAATGATGAATTGATCTATAAATTCTATAATTCCTTCAGAGTTTGTTGTTTTTAACGGAATTGCTTCAACCCACTTGGTAAAGTAATCAGTAGCAGTAAGGATATACTTATGTTGTTTGGAGGACTGTGGAGAAATTTCTCCAACGATATCCAATCCCCATTGTTCAAAAGGTTGCTCAATGTTGACTGGTTGCAAAGGGAAAGCTGATTTTCTTTGTCTTCCACTGGAGGTTTGACAACTTTGGCATTTCCTTACATATTCATGAGTATCTCTGAATAAAGTGGGCCAATAATACCTAGCATGAATGATTTTGTGAGCTGTTGTGTCAACTCCAAAATGTCCTCCGGCTGGTCCATCATGTAGCTCCTGCAAAACCTTTTGTGCTTCAGGTTTTTCTAGGCATCTTAATAAAACAGAATCATAGTTTTGTCTAAAAAGTAGATCATCAATGATTATGAAGTTTTTTGCTTTTAATCTAATGGCCCGTTTGTTTTTATAAGAAAGATTAGGAGGTGCATATCCATTTTTCAAATAAAAGATTAAATCTGCGTATTGAGATTCAGAATTGGTAATACTTATCTGATTGATTTCTTCCATATGTTCTGTATCACCTGATTCCGGAATGTTGGATGCTCCTACTAACAACCTGCAAAAACCTTGACCCCTCACAATCTTTGCTGGCTTGATTTCCAAGTCATACTCTTGAAGTGCTGTAACCCAATTGGCTCTTTTCTCACCTAATTCCCTTTGGATCAGTAATTGTCTTACTGTAGAAAAAGGAACTATAACCTTTGTATGAGCTTTTAAAAGGAAGGGCCTATAGTGTTTAATGGCTTTATACACAGCAAAGGCTTGTTTTTCAACTTCGGAGTAATTTAGTTCTGCACCCTGGAAATTTGAACTAAAAAATGAAATCGATGCTTCCAGGTCATGATCATTAATCTGAGTTAGTACTGCTGCATAAGATAAATCGGATGCGATAGTATACAATGTGAAATGATTAGAAAAATTGGGAGTGTTTAAAGCGGGGGCATTGATTATTGATTGTTTGATTAAATAAAATGCTTCCTTTTCCACAGATCCCCATATAAACACTGAATTTTTCTTAATCATTGTTTGTAATGGTAAAATGATCTGAGAAAAATCAGGAACAAATCTTTTGACAAAGTTGATTTGACCTAAAAATGACTGCATGGATTTTTTGTTATGAGGAAATGGGATTTCAGAAATTTCTTTAATCCTGTCAGGATCAATATAAATACCATCTTTGGAAACAATAAAGCCCAAGAGCTTTCCTTGATTTAGAGCAAAGAAGGATTTTTTGGGATTGAGTGAAATACCATATTTTCTACAGCGTTAAAAAATTTGATTCAAATCATGTAAATGGTTGGACCTCTTTTTAGAAAACACAGTAATGTCATCTAAATAGATGACCACAGTTTTGTTGATCAATCCTTTGAAGGCTATATCCATTGCTCTTTGAAATGTAGCTCCTGCGTTAATAAGTCCAAACGGCATTTTCTGATAGGCGTAAGTTCCCCATTTTGTTCTGAAAGTAGTTTTGAGTCTGTCATCAGGATGGACCAGAATTTGGTTGTATCCTGAAAAACCGTCTAGAAAGGACATTAGCTTAGAACCTGCTACTGAATGGAGTATCTGCTCCATGGTAGGTAATGGAAAATTATCTTTTTGGCTTGCTTTATTCAGATTTCTAAAATCTATACAAATCGTGATGTCACCATTTTTCTTCCTAACAGGCACCATATTGGAGACCCAGTTTGAATGCCGGACCGGAAAAATAATCTTTTCTTTCAAGAGTTTATTGAGTTCTGATTTTATCTGACTCTCTAAGTTTGGATGTATTTTCCTCAATTTTTGTTGAACTGGTTTTTGTTCAGAAAGCATTGGAATGGTATGTTGGATGATTGATGTATCATAAGTTTTTAAGTCATCATACTTCCAAGCGAAGACATGTTTATTTTTTCTCAATAATCTAATGAATGCTATCCTTTCTTCGACAGAAAGCCCTAGTCCTAAATTGACATTTTGAGGATTTTGCTCAGTACCGAGATTTATCAATTCAAATCTTAAAGTAGAACTTTGAAGTTTTGAATTGGTTACCTGTTTAAACCTATCTTTAATATCATAGAGATCTTCTAGTTTGACCACAGGTTTTGGTATTGAGTTTTCCTCATGCTTTTATTTCATCTGAAGATCATGATCATTTTCATCAATGATCTGATCATTGTAAGACTCATCGGAAGTTAAGAAATGTAAGATGTCTTCATCGTGATTAAACACTCGCCAATTGGTGATATTGTCAGGAATTGATGGCCTAAAAATCAACTCTACTGAAAATCTATCTGGGCTATAATCTACGGAAGGTAGGAGCTTAGAAGCAACATTGGCTAACAAGTCAGCTGCTGCATTCTGGGATCTGGGAATAAGCGAAATATTGAATGCTAAGAAATGAGATATAAGTTCCTGGACTAAAGATTGATAGTGTTTGAGATGATTAGAAAGACAATGGATTGTATTTCGAACTTGTTTTATAACAATCTCTGAATCGCCAAACAATTTCAAATATTGGACTTTTAGGCCAATAGCTTTATATAGTCCTTGCACCAAGGCCTCATACTCAGTTGTATTATTCGTGCATTCAAATTATAACCTACAAGAAAGCATTGTTTTTTCTCCCTCAGGGCTGACTAGAATACACCCTGCTCCTGATCCTTCACTGGATTTAGAACCATCAAAATATAAAGACCAAAATAAAGAATTATCAACAATTTTATTTACAGAATTCTCAGTAACATTAACACATCTTGAACTGTCATTTTGTGAAAAAATTTCAATTTGTGATGTGAAATTGTTTACTAAGAACGGAGATGGTTGGGCAATATAATTGCCGAAGAATGATTCAGAAAAATAATTTCCCAATATGTTATTATTAAATGCAATTGGTTGATTCTCTTGTTCAAACTTTGTAACAGTATGGGTCATGTGTTTCTCCCAATTAATTTTTATTTGATTTTGCTTTCCCCTGTAGGGAAGCCACATATGAGACCAATCGGTAGAAATATATCCATGGAGCTTCTCAGACCAATCCCTACTCAAGATTAAACCATAAAACTCAGGTATATCAGCGATTAGGATATCAATTCTTTGAACTACTCGTGGATCAGATGCTAACTTGATAGTCATAGAATTTATTTCCCCTAAGACTTGGACTTTGGTTCTATCTAACTGCACAATGTGAATTGAAGACTTTTGGGGTTCTATGTTCAGTTTAGAACAAACTGAAGCTGGCATTATATTAGATGATTCCCCTGAGTCAATTAAACAGTTGTGTAGATTTCGATTGTAAATTTCAAAGGTTAAGAGGAAAGGTGGGGTATGGGAATTTGATCTGTCTCCGATTAGAATCGTATCAGTAGCCTCAATTCTACCAGAAGGTGGTTGTCCTGAATCATTTGCAGCTTTAGCACTAGGAAGAGGCGAGGAAGGTACTACATTTAGTTCCTTAAGAAGCAATTTATGTTGATGTTTTAACTTACTGAGTTTAAACATGGTGATGTTTGCCTTAGTCTTCTTCATGTCATCAATAATATTGTAATCCATTGAATCTGATACTACCAACGTCTTTGATGTTGAAGGTATATTTGAAGACGATGGTTGGTTTTGAGGGACTGTTGCAGCCGACTTCCTTGTAGGTGCCTTTTCCTTTGCAGTATTAGTACCTGCACTCCTTTTCTTGGAACTTGCTTGGATAGGTTCAGGGGTACTTTTACTCCTAGTAGTCACAGGAAAAGCTTCTTGTTCAGTCTCGGTGTCGGAGTTTGGCAATATGAAGTCCCACATTCCATGGCATTCAACGACTTCCTCTTCTTCAATTTCATCGGATGATGTAATTGTTTCATCTTCTTCCTCTTCCTCAGGGTCTGAATCTGCATTGGATATAACATTTGGTGGTTTTGACTCAGTCTTCTTAAAATTCCTAAATGGTTTCTTTGTTGAAGTTTCTGCTACTTGTTTTTTGATTTCAACCATTTCATTTGACATTGTTTTGAGGACCTTTTGAAGACCCTCCATATCGTATGGATCTTTGGTGTTTTTCTTTTTTGAATCGTCCTTGAAAGACACTTTCTTGGATTTCCTATCTTCGAGAGCAGCTTTCTTTTCTAAAGCGGTTATACGTTTTTCCACAGCGATGGCTTCTTTCATGTTTTCGGGCAGAGTTGGTTTCGCAGCCCTATCAACAAAAATGGCTATATTTGAAGGTAAGGCTGTGATATACCATTCGCTTCTAACTTGTTCACTTGGCTTGGAATCGGTGGGAATTTTATTCAAGAGCTTATTGAATCGGGAGTTAAACTCCTTAATTGGTTCTCTTGACTCAATTCTTAGATTTGAAAGATCATTAATCAGCGTGGCCAAGGATCTATCGTCGCCATATTTGGTAAGAAACTGTTCCTGAAAGATATTCCAACTGGTAATGGATCCAGAGGGTAAGGAAAAATACCAAGACCCAGATTATCCTTGTAACGTGTAGGGGAAAAGTCTCACTACAACATCTTCTTGTGTTACTCCTTTTAGATTAACTGACAACATGAAATTATTTATGTGTTCCTCAGCTAATGTTCCAGCATCTGGATTAAACTTTGGTAACCATTTCTCAGGATAATCTGGTAATGGATGTAATGGTGCAGTCATAGTGACTGCACCAGGACTATTCCATGGGTTTTGAGCCATCTTGGGAGTACCAACATTTGACTGTGATGTTCCAAGTGATTGGGGAGGAGGTAGTAATAAAGACTGTAAAGGTTGTGATGTTGAAGGTGGTGACCCCTGGTGAACAGTAATATGTAATGGGGAAGTGGGTGTTTGACTTCGCACTGGAGATGATGAGATGGAAGATGATGGAGAAAAGGTCTCACTATCAGAACCTTCAGTGTTATTTTTTGCCTTTTTCCTTCGGGGTAATGGTAACTCAGCTGGTTCAATGCCAAGTTTTTCGCTTTGAAGTCTGGTGAGATGATGAGGTAGGTGGAATTGCGAAGTCTGACTGCCTTGAGATACTTCAGATCTTTGAGGTGATATGGAGAAGCCTTGAAGTTTCTAGATGATAGACTGAACTTCAGGGGACTCCGGACTTAAATGTTCTGAAGTATGGTGTGATTGAGCAGTGATAGTTGATCCCTCTTCTTCTCGTTTGGACACTGGTAATTCAGAATGCAAATTGGAGGTCTGAGGTGAGGCGGAGGGTGATTTACTCTGAGAATGGTCTGTAGGATTTGATTTACTCGCCATTCATAGTTGACAAGGCCCTCCTTCTAGTGCCAAAAATGTTGATGCCCCGAAAATCGTTACATCATCATTGGGGGATAACCACCCGGTCCGGACCTTAAACAACTCCTTTTCCGTTTGGGATGGTGGCTCCGACTGGATATAATGGGACCAGTTTCCCGATAAAAATAAAAAGGGGTGAATGAATGATTGGTTTTCTTAAGAAGTGATAATGAATGGAGTACTTAATCTATAAGCGAAAACGTAAATGACTATTTTATCCCGGGAAGCTTCTATTCTTAAGTGCAACGTTTGATGATCTGTGTTTGTCAATAGGCATATAGATGACTCTATTCAATAAACAAAGATATTCATTTAAATAATAATTACTTCATTCAATTAGTTGAATGAAGTAATTGATAAAACATTGTTACACTTATCTTAATTTATATTACTGATACGTAAATGATTGAAAGAATAGCAAATTGTAAACATCCAGTAGTGGAAAGTATAAAGATTGTTGTTAAAACACATTTAAATATTCAATAATAGCAAAAGTAATCAAACAACAATTTTCATAAAAAGAATGAATTCAGACATAGATAATAGTACCATATGAGCTGCAAATCTTTCTCAACGTCAATCGCAACTTGAATTCCTTCTTCCGACTCAGAAATACTTTCAAATAAAGGAAGTAGTGCACATCCACATAAAAGCTTCGTTATCAAAATTTGGAAAATTTGGTCCAGTTTTCATAAAAAAATATGCCTGAAGTACAGTAGTGCAACTTCAGGTTTCAGTCATATACAAAAACTTACGACCCTTTCTAAATACATGAAAGGGTCTATAAATACTAAATTAAACTAACAAACTACAAAATTAAAAGGCTACCAAATTGGTATAACCCGATCTTGAATATATCCTCTTCAGAAATCTGGTAATCGGTAGCATGACTCATCATTCTGACTCTTTACTTTTTGTCCTGAGTTGGCATATCGATATCATTGGTTCCACTTCTTGAGGGCGGCTGAGACGAGAATTGATTTGAGCAGCATAGGTGGCATCATGTATTTCGGGAATGATACACCCGATTGCATCTGTTAAGCACTTGAGGGCGGCTTTCTGGCTGTATGGTTTTACTAGGAACAACTAATAGGTGTCCCAAGTTAAACTTGTAATTCCTGTAATCAATTTCCCATTCTTTTCTAGCTCTTGACAACATGATTGTTCCAATGTATTGGGTGATAATAATTTACCTGGAGTACATTGAGAGATCATGTTAGACAAATAGAGAGTATTATTAATTAAGTCAATCAAATTGTTCGTAGATAATCTGCATCTAGACACTTCTCTCTCTTCTTTCATCAACTGGGACTGCCATTCCATGAACAGAATTTCTTTATGGGATTCTAAGATTTTAGGAAAATTTGCTGTCTGTCCCTCATTATTGTTCTGCCAAGTAAGAAAATATGTTAAAGTCTCATCGGCTTGTTCTAAGTCCTGCCTGGCATCAACTGATTTGTTTATTAAAGATGTTGTTATTTCACACAGAGGTTCAACTTGGGCAATTTGATGACACAACAATCTTATTTGTGTTATAAGTGCCTTATTAATCTGTATTGCTTCTTCTCTGAAACTGGCAGGCTGGGGAAGATTCTTGAACTTTTCTATTTGAGCTGTTAATTGAGCAATTTGCTCATCTTTTGTTTTTACCATTTGTTCATTCATTGTTTTCAATTTTGCTAATGCCTCCGATGATTCTTTCTGCTTCTGAATTGCTGCTGAATCTTTATGTTGTGCCTCCAATAGTTGTGTTTGTAGTGAAGCGATTACTTGATCCTTTTCTTTCAAAAAATTACTCACCTCCGATGCCTTGTCCATGGTGGCCGCTGAATAGGCACCAGCATATTGAGACAACTTTGTCAGGTCATCGGAGGGGTTGCATTCTTCCTTCCAAACTACATTGGCTGTTACTGTTTGTTCAAGAAATAGGGAAGGTTGATCAATCCTTCTCCTTTTTCGTTGTTGCTTTATTACAACCTTGTGTTTTGGGCTATAGAAAACATCCCACAGAGGAATATTTTCTACCTGCAAAATAATTTGATCCGAGGGATCTTTGGGAATTATTTCTAATCCTGTAGGGGGTAGACCGCTGGTTTCTTTGCTTGAAACCCTTTTTGATATTGTATCCTGTGTATTGGCCGCTTTGGATGTATCGGCATTCTTCGAGCTCTCAAGATTGCTTATAATTGAATCGAATTGTTGCCATTCCTGGAGCAATCTTGGGTCAATCTGAGTGTCAACATTCACCTTCTTTCTGCTCTGCTCTTGCTGCCTTTCCTGTTCCTGATCACGTATTCTCTATGCTTCCTCTTGTTCTTTCCTTTTTGCCTCTTCCTGTTCTTTCCTCTGGAGTTCCTCCTGCTCTCTTCTTTTAACTTCTTCAGAAATTTTGGATGTAGTAGGATGTTTGCTGGTAAGCTGCTGCTCAGACTCGCTTGATTGTATCATCGGGGCAGTGGCTAACAAATCTAGAGGTAGAGTTTGCAACCTCTGCTCTCTAAGTTTGTTAAATTCAACTAACCCGTCATCATGGTATCTAATCTTAGCTATCTCTTGAACCTGAAATATTGACTCCGCCGAGGAGAAAAGGTCATCAAACTCATCTTCCTTATGTTCAAATTTAGTGAGTTTGGCCTGATCTAGAACATTATAGACGCCCTTTTTCGGATCAAAGCGTCTATTAGGCAGAGAGGCGAGTTTTAACATATTAATATTTTTTGCTTCTTTCTCTGCATGTTTATAGTCACGCAGAGTATAGACGCCACACCTTATAGGGAAAGGAGGCCAGACTTGCTTCTTTGAATTTCTGAGAGTCTTTGTAGCTGATGCGGATGTAAGCTGATATGCTATCTCTCGAGCTAAAAGTTTGTCTGGTATATACAAGGGAAGGACATGGGGCTTAGCATGGCTGCCGAAAACCCTTACATAAGTAAATTTTTTCTCTCTGAACCAGGTTCCTAGGGCTGTCAAGTCAATCTCTGCTTGAGAGGAGATCTTAGGAGTAGGTCTAGCAAAAATCGCATAGTAAATAGGTAGCATAAGTCCATTACAGAGTTGATATAGGTGGTGTTTATAATTGGCTTTCCATAATTTCTAATGGTATATATGAATGGGCATGGGGTCTTGTGGAGTCCATCTCCAACCTAACACAGGAAACTCGGAATTAAAACAGAGGGTATCTAAAATGTAGGCACTATAGTAAAATGGAGGGATAATTCTATCAGTAGCACGGGATTTGCCTCTGAAGTCAAGAATAGCATTTGCTAACTTATCTGATAATATATTTCCCCAGTCCATAATTTCACTATTACATGCTGCTTCCATTAAAGGTACCATCTCTATGGAAAATTTTGAAGAATCATGCAATCCCCACATTCGACACATCATAGCTCCTGCATAACAATAAGGAGAACATAAGGAACTGACAGAGTACTTACCCGAAGACTCATGTTTGTGTTTTGCCGGGTTTTGTCTCCATTCTCGTATAGGTTTTGAATCAATTTCATTTTCATCTCTAAACTTCTCTAGGAATGCTTTATTATACTTCTTCTCTGGTTCGGGCAAATGGTACATTTTCCTCAAATCATCAGGCTGAAACGAACCAAAAACTCTCCCATCAATAGTGCAGAATACTCTGTTCGTAATTGGAATTTCTTCAATGGCCCATCTTACTACATCTGTATATGGAAGAATTTGCTCCCGAGCCACTATTCTGTGCAGGTAGGAATCAGCCAAATCTTTCAGAGTAGCGTCATATTTCTGGCTTGCGTCTGCTGAAGCTTCTACCGTTGTTTGCTGAGGTTCCTCGGCTTCAACCAGGTTGTAAATGCTCTGCCAAGTAGTATTTCCGAGACCAAGACATGTGGTATCTGAGATTAATCCTTTTTTGCTTGATCCTGGATCGGCGGCATGTTGTTCTGTTACTACAGAAGCTGCAGCTGTGCCTGGTTTCTTAGATTTCTTCCCCATTTGGTCTGAACTTGTTTCTGTGGAGAAGCTCTGCACAAAAGATAAAATGAACGTAATGCGGAGAATAGACGGCGAAAACTGGTACAGAAGACTTATGTCAATCAATAAATAATGGAAAATAATCATAAGACTCTCGCGTATGTAATCTCTGAAGGGATTTTAGGCGTAACTGCTCCATTAATTATCCGTTTGAACCTGCCAATCTATTAAATGCTCATCATGTCCTTTATTTTCCCGAATAGCCTCATTAAACGTGGATTTGATTTTTATTTGGCGGTTGGGCTTAAGTCAATTACCATTGTATAGTGAAAAGGTTTTTTAATAATAATTAACATAATATGCTGAGCCGCCATAACAATCCTTTTTGAAAGTCGCGCTTATCTTTATCGCTATCGGCGATCGGAGGAGAACTTAAGCATTTTTTTGAGTTTTCGAACAATCCCCGATCGCCGATAGCGATATCGCTTAACTCGCATAGGAAGATTGTAAGGCATAGTTCTATTGCATTCATATCGCAATCCCCGATTGCCGATAGTGATATCGCATCGGAGCAAGGAGAGGAGCCTTTAGTGGTGATTGTTTTATTTTCCGATTGTTGATGATTTATGAACTCAAAAGGTTTTATAATGATTTTTGTTTCTTTTCAGATTTTAAGAGGAATGATGAGATAATATCAATTTAATCTAAAAGGGACCCATTTCATATTATAATTTTCTAAAGTAAAATTTTATGAAATGGGGGGTTGTTGTATAGCACAACACCACATTGATAAAAAATGAATATATATTAAAAAAACGTGTTCAACACGTTTTTTTAACTTACCACCTAATGTATCTTCATTTTTTTTATCAATGTGGGTCTTCTAAAAAGTATGTATAATGGGTACTCATTGGATGGTAAATTCTGCATCAGTGCATTTCGATTGATTGAGTAAAACTTTGAGATAAACCAAAAATACAATTAAAAAAAGTAGTTTTTTAAATTTTCCCTCGAAAATATTTACAGGTACCTCTTTTTAAATTTAAAGGATTTTGATTGGTTTACATATTATGAAATTTCCTCTAATAAGATAACACTTTGAGAGATCTAGGGATGCTCCTACCCACCAAGAACTCCAAATTACATGAAATCAAAAAAGGAAACATCAATAGCTTAGAAACTTGAATCTTGAGGAGAAAAAAATTCTTAAATGTCGTTTGGTCAAAAGAAGAAGAAAGAAAATTGTCGAAAAAATACGTAGTGTAACAAATGAAGGGATATTATCACTCTTGCCCCCCCCCCCCCCCCTCTAAAGAAAAAAATGGGAGATGATGAAGAAAGATGAGAGGAAATGTGGGAAGAAAGAAATGATGGAGGACAAATATATCAAAGGCAAAGACATCAAGCAAGTCCTTTAGACCTCAAAGGTGAGCATCATCCATCACCAAATTTACCGGAAGGAATATTTCTTGTTCTTAATGGGATAACATCATGAAACTAAACAAACACATGGACAAATTTCTCACCATTTGTGGCATACATGGGATAGTACACAAATATATCATGGTGATGGCATTCCTTCAAGCCCTAATTGGACTTAGATATGATTAGTACCATTCCTTACCATCAAGATCGATTAGTCATTTGATGGTATAGAAATTTAATTCATAGGATGATGCAACCAACCAATTGAATATAACACTCTCCTTACCCAATTCACTCAGATTGATTTGGAAAAGAATGAAAATAATAAATATTCCAATTTCTGATTTTTTAAAACCCTGCAACGAATACCTCAAGACTCTCGCCCCAATAATCTGATTAATTTTAGATGTTTCAAGAATGTGATGCATTGTAGTGTTAAATATGGATTGAAGTCTACATAGAATTATACTCAGGAGAAAGCTACATGAAAATCCTAAGATATGGAAAACGATATGTGGGAGAGTAATGATATCAAAATTATTTTGGAAAATTACAAAGTGAAATGTATTCATTTAAAATTTCATAAATTAGCCAACTATCATTGATTCAAAATGTAAAATATATGACAATAAATAAAGGGATTTTCCATGTTGTTTCCCCAAATGTGTGGAATGTTCCTATTAGAGAGGAGACCTCCTCTTTAATAATATATATATATATATATATATATATATATATATATATATATATATATATATATATATATATATATATATAGATATATAATATTTTGATTAAAATGGGAGAAGATGAACAACCAAAAAAAAAAAACTTTAGTAAATCAATCGGAATCACAGAAAGATTAGAAAGAGGTCATAATCTAGATAACATACATCCAAGAAGACCACCGCCACTTCAATTTTAGAATCTGAGTGCTATAGTGTTGGATTATAATGAAGAAACAAAGGAATAAAATTAGTTAGTTGAAGTGTCTCAGATCGCTTATGAAGAAAATAGAACTATTTGAGAATATATGGAGATCAAAGATGATATAGTGTGATTTTCCCAAGAAGAATTGATTCCATAAGGTTAAAAATTTATTACCAGAGAGAAATATAATGAAATCCAAGCAAGAGATAGTTGAATAGAATGAGAGGAAAAGGTTTGGATACTCAAACAATGAAAATACATGAAAGGGGAACTTCTATTCAAAATAGCTTGCAGCAAGGAAGAAATGGGAAATATCTAAATACAAACATAGGATTTGAGATAGGAAAAATGACATACAATGTCATGGATGATTTAGATAAGTTGCAAATCACATTTCCATTTTTTGGAAGTGGTAAAAATACCTCAACAAAGAAAAAATATCCTCAACGCTTTTGAAAACAAAGGTATAGCTGACACAATGGAAGAAGCTATAATCATCGATAATCAACAAACAGGTTGTACTCCTGCTAGGAAGCCTCAAGGTAACGTGCCTCCCTTTCAAATATCTTTTCAAAAAACATAATTTTTAATACATAACTCTTTAATACAAAATGGTGTAATAAATAATATTATTCCACTTTATGTTATGAAATAAATTTCCCTAGATTTCACTAAATATTATTAAACAAGAAAATCATCGTGCAATCAACTAAAGAAAAGTGTTGACATATGGGAAAATAAAATATATTTTTGCGTTGAAAATTTTAATACCACATATGACTACTTTGTTTAAAATGATTGTGGTGATCTTGTTTGTTTCATATGTAATTGTTTTGGGAAGAGGGTGGATTTATCCTTTAGGGGTATATATGATGAATAATGGAAATTGCATGATGCTCCCAAGTAAATATGTTAAATTGAAAAGAATTACTCATGAGGAAAAGAATCCAATTTTCTTTGAAAAGAAAGAGGTCGGGGTGGTAGTCAACTATATTGACACCGGTTATGTGATTGTATCGTATTAATTGATGTAAATACTATAAATACTATTGATCATAATATAATTCAGGGCTTTTAGATACTTTTATTTGATAATGCTTCTTCAAGCACCCTATCAATGATAGCTGTAATATTTAAAATTCATCGATAAGAATAGTTTCCATTTTTTTTTTTTTAAGAATCTAACTATACTAGTGATGAAGTTGAATATGAAGCTCTAATTCAATGCCTATCTCTTACTCAATAAAATAAAGTCAAAGATCTCATTGTTATGGGAAACTCTAAATTGATTATTAATAAAATTCATAAGAGATATAACACCAATATGAATAAGCTAAAGTATTATGTAAAGAGAGTCTAGTAATTAATATAAAATTTCAATTCCTTCAATATATTTTTGTAACAAGAGGTCAAAACTAGAAAATTAATTCCTTGGTAGCAGAATTCCTTTATTAATATAGAAAAAACTCGCAAATAATATCATATTGAAGTCTTATTTCATCCATCTATTTCAAACAATGAAGATTACTGGCAAGTCCTAAATAATGAAGAACATATTGTCAAGTATTGTCAAGTTACTTGTTGGAGAAGATAAGACATATCAGGAGATATCAAAATATTGTAAAATGATTTCAATATCCCTTAATTACCTCTTCAATTGAGATTTCCAAATTCATAAATCTTAGGCATTAGAGGAACCATCTATCTAGAAATTTAGTATGTATGGTCTAATGCATAGAGGGTCAATTTTTGTATGCATTGAAGCTTCTCTTTGGATTTGTTTACTTGGTTTCGTTATGAAATTTTGTCAAACGTGGAAATTACCATAGATCCTATGAGTTGTTGCAATAATATTTCCATGCTTAAAAAGGGATAATTATCTTTCAGTAAACCCTTATGGAGGTCACATATATCAATTCATAACCTTATTTATCCATTTGCATTTTTGATCATGATTGGATTATAAATCGAGTTAGAGTGCCTTATGGGAAAAATTACCCATGCTTTCTCCATCTTATCAACTTATAGGTTAAACATTGGATTGATTTTATATGGATTACTCTATGATTTTTCCTTACTAGATTGGATCCTTCCTTCGAAGGAATAAAATTTTTCTTTTAAGTTTCTACGGTTTAGATTGTTGGTTGGTAAGGGAAGATCCACTGATTTAGATGTTATAGTAGATGTTTCAAAACCTCCATGCATGTCCATTTTCAATACTTGAAAATGCGTCTGACTGGAGGTTCTGAAACGTCTACTATAACATATAAATCGGTGGAATAACATGTTTTATAATTTTTTTCCCATGCTATTTTATGTCTTGATAATTTTAGGTGGAAATGTCTTGGAAGTTTTTGAATAACATCATGTATTGATCAAATTCATGTGGAGTAAAATTATTTGCAATATTTAAAGATATAAGTTCTTATGGAATTACAATGATTATCTTTTGGACAAAATAGATAATATCAATGGTGCATCTCCTAAATTTTGAAGTGAATGTATGATCATGTGCTAAAGTTTCCTATCAATGGGAAACATTTCATGTCTTTTCTTGAAAAATCTCAAGAAATATCTGTGTCGTAGAACTATATAATGTTCTACATATTAACCTTGTTTTATTGTTTATTCAGCTCACGTATATTATTGAAGCATTTTGACTCCATACTCAATGGATTCAATGCCTTATTGGTTCTTATAAGCCACATGGGGTTACTATCCCACAATTAGATTGAAATGTTAATCTATTTTTGTGTCACCGCAATGTTTTGTTCATCCTTATATAAAATTCCATAGTTCATTTTCTAAGAAGTATTGGGGTAAAAAATGTACACATCTCCACACTTTTCATATTTTCCTTGCTCCACACATCACTCCCCCACATCCTTCCACACATATTCATTTTCCTTGTGTGCAAAATATTTGCACACCCATCCTTCCAAACATATTTATCACGACAAATATATATCTTTTCACATCCAAAATTTTTCACATGTAACATCTCCACACATTATATAGCGTCGAATTCACTCCTAAACTTATACTCCATAATTAGTTACAACTAGATTTTTTCTCATTCGAAGCTAATTAGAAGCTCATTTAATAAAGTATGATCTCCAAGGTGAAAAAGAATTGATATTTTACTACATGATTATCAACTAGTATTCCTTTTAAAATCTTTTTTATAAGTTATTCAATTCTCGTTATCATTTTGATATGGTTGAACAAAGGTTGTACATGATGAAGTGATATACTACTAAATGTTATCATAATTCAAGGTTTTAACAGCTAAAAGCATCATTGCGTCCTCATTAATTTGTCACATATATATAACTACATCGAAAAAAATAGAAATATAAAGATTAAACGGAATATTTGGTCTACTTGTTGGGATATAGCTAATTCATTAGCATGTTAGGATAAAACTTTTCAATGGTTAACTGCATATCAATGGTATTTAAATAAGGTTCCAGAAGAGAAACAAGGTAATAAGATTTATAGTATAGAGTTAGCTAATGATGCATGTGTTATAGAGGTATTTAAATTCAATGAAATTTTTTTTTGGTGTGCTCACCCTTTTTATCCAAAGGCCAAGGCTCTTAAGCTCGCTTTAAAGAAGAACCTAGTTTTTTTAACTCAAATGGATTTTAGGAAGATATTTACATTTCCAAGAAAAAAATAAAAAAAGGTTAAATTTTATAATGTCGACACCTTTCATAATGGATAAGGTGCTAGGATGGAAATCATTTAGGAATTCACGTTGCATTCTACAAAAGTTTCATTTGGCCTCTCTTACATCGATATCTATTTATTGGTCAGGGCATATAGATTTATACTTGTTATTCATTTACGTCATGGGATGTGAATATATTTTTGATATACATATGTTAGTTTTTTACATACTATAGTTATCATTCGAAAAGGATACCATCTTTGATAGGCCCAACATTATTTCAAACGAGATTTCTTTCCATTGGTAAATTTTCATAAAGCCCAGAGATTTTTCGTGAAATCCTACTTTGTGATCCCTATTGTTTTATGCAATATGTTCCATGGTATACACAAAAAATTAATATAAATACTAAGGTAGAGATGGTATATTTTGGGTACCTTACTATATGGAAATGCATGGCTCCTTTCAAAATTTTCCGATCAATTTGTTAAAGAAGTTAGCACTATTTTAATGGGTCATGAGACCCAAAGAATATACTCTTAAGCTCAAAAGTTTCTTCGGGGAAATAGAGTGGATGAAGAGAAGGATAAATGTACATACATAACATCTTATGGTTATTAATATGAATCACTATTGTTGCCTAAATTTGTTTTCGATAATAATTTTCTACAAGAGTTTGTCAAAAATATCATTTTTGCTTATTTTTTTTTAAAAGAAAAGATGAAAAGTAGCACATTTAATTACCATTCATAGTAGGAGATGCCATAACAATAAATTATAAATTATATGCATTTGGTGGAATTTTCTCAATTACCAAAATCTTTTAATATGGATGAATCTAAACTCATTTAAGAATCCCATTGTTAAGTAATTTTCCCAAAAAAATTTCCATTTGTAATATATGGAAACTTATTCACAAGTATTTCAAATGAAAGAAAAAAAATATTTAGCTAACACGTCAAACAGAGACATATAAAAAAATATTAATTGATTACATAGTAACGAAAGTCAGTACCAACTTTGAAGAAAGGGCCAAAAATAGTGGGGAAAACCCCACTAATTCTCAACCCTCTTCAAGACCACAAGTTTTTTAGATTTTTTCATCAGCTCAAAGAAGACAAGATAACATTAAAAAGTAAGGAGATATTGATGAAATACATATGGGTGGTTGTGATGGAGAGGAACCAACCCCCAAATAAATTTGGAAAGGTCTTGCATTGTAACTTCATTCAAAATAAAGAGTTATAACATTAAACTTTGAGGAGGGAGTCATGCAATACATATGAGTCGTGGTGATGGAGAGGAACCAACCCCTAAAATAAATTTTGAAAGGTCTCGCATTGTCACTTCATTTAAAATGAAGTGTTCTAGAAAAAACAAGTCAAAATATGCTGAAGAAACCATGTATATGTAGGTAATTAGTGTTAATTTTTACTAATTGCATAACATTAGCCATTGTTAGAAACCAAAAATTAGTTGAAAAAATAAATACTAAATAGCCATCTATTTTTGAGGAATAATAAATAACCATGTACAATTCCCATTACGACAAGACTAGAAATAAATTGGAGTTAGAGAAGTGTCATGTTAAAAATGAGAATAAATACTAATAATTGGAAATATTAATTTGGCATTTCAAGAGTAGGACCTATATGTCTGTTGAAACTACACATGACTATAGAGACACCTTTGCACACTCCCTCACTAAGAAAGAGGGAAAAAATATGAGGCTGAAGAGAAACATAAGTGAGATGGAAGAAGATATTAGTCTTATGTTTCTATTCATAACACCTTTACTATTAAACACATGAAGCTAAAACAATAATAACTTTTGAAAAACCTAAAAGTATCAAACATTGTGAAAATTCCATGTAAATAAAGTTAATATAGGAAAATTAGTAACCACGGTTATTGGGACACTTATTCCAAGCTGAATGTTGGGCAAGATATCCTAGTGTGGGTGTTCATTTTGTTTATTATGGATAAGGAAATTGGAAGAGAAAATGACAAAGGCTTCGGAAATGAAAAGTGGCATTAATTGACATTTATTTATGAAAAAAATGGAAATTATGAGAAAAGGAAGGTGAAATGTCATAGGTTGGATGTAATGATGAAAATGAAGGAAAATAATGGAGAATTAAGAAAATAGAGACCTCATTGATAAAAGGGATTCTGAGGATGAGTTGGGGGAATTTTTTTTCAGTTCAGTTTTGGAGCTCTCTCTCTCTCTCTATTATCTCTCTCTCTCTCACTCTTGGGTGCTTAGATTTTTCTTGGAGCCTTTTAGCTTGTGATCAAGAAAGGAATCAAAGGAAAAGAGGAAGAAAACATAAAGCATGGAAGAGCAGGATCAAACAACTACAAAAGGTTTACTTGTAGGTATCTATTTGCATATGTGATTTCCTTGGTATTTGGTATGCATGGCTATGAATGTGTGTTATTGGTTCTCTTGCTATCATTGGCATGAGTTTTTCCAGACGTGACAGTGTTCTTCAACCTTTCCTTTCCATTTCTGAATATCCATGGTGTGATGGGGTTCTCATGTTTTTGTTGAGATGGATTTCTGGATGGATTTGAAACTGAGTGAGGTGGATCTTTGAATGAAAGGATAAATGGCCTAGTGATCCATGAACCAGACTATGGATTGCAGTAAATTAATTGGCCTATTAAACCCTTAACCAAACTGTAGGTTGTGGTAAATCCAGGTATTGTGTGCCTCGGTGGGCCTAGAAATCCTCAACTGGTGAAAGGTGGAATATGTAGTAAATCACATAGGTGGTTTCCCTTGATCAAAGCTTGGGAATCCTTACTAGTGAATGGCATGATATACGGTAAATCGTGGAGGGTGGTGTCTCGATTATGGCCTACTGATCCCTGAATCATAATATGGATTGTGGTAAATCCTAGCGACTAGGAGAATAAATTTACTCACAATGTAGGTGGAGAAATCCGGTGGCATCCATGCTTGTTTATAGATTAGTGATCCAGTGAGAATTGAAGTAAAGCCTGGTTCTATTGATGAGGATGAGGTCGTTTAGCCTCAAGAAGCCCTAGTTGATTCTTCTAGTTTTGTGTCCCACATTAATTCTTGGAATATGGCACGAGGGTGATTGTCTGAAAAGAGATTTATCTCATTTAATCTATGGTCGGGTGGAATGTGGTAGTTCCATAACAGGTTGGATTTTGTATTCATTAATAAGAGTTCCTTTCCTTGGTATTTTATGTGCAAATGTACTAGTTCATATGTGACATTTATAGTTGTTATATCATTGTCCTTTTTATTGTTTATGTGTTGGTTATGAGTATGTTTTATGACAATGATGATGTATGGCTCTCTTATGTATTGATTTAAAAATTAATTAATAATTAATATATGACCTAATAGATGATAATTAAAATAATTTGATAAGGCATCAATACTTCTTAGTGATTCTCAGATAAGTATAAGACCTCTACGCTCATATTTTTTGTTATAACCTCTACAATTAATATTTGTGACATGATTGACTAAATGAATGTCATGGTTGGAGCTTGGTTAGGTCAAGTAATTAATCAATTTTTGTGTTAGAGGCTTTGTCTTGGTGTCATTTATTGAATTGGAAAGTATCATCAAGTTCTAGGTAGTGGTTTGGAGACTAGCCCTGAAAAAGTGGCTTAAATCTCAGATTCTCTCACATAGAACTGGCTAAAAAATACTGCAGTCCCTCCATTGTGGGCATCATGGGAGTGACTATATGGTTCTAGTCACATTTTTTCCTTTTAATGGAAGTGATTGGGGGTTTAATTAATTGAATAGTTAGGTTAACTAAGCGGTTGGGCACTGGGAATGGTGGATCAGCTTCTGGGTGACCTATAGCAGATGCATAAGGTTTGTGTAGTTGTGTGGTGTCAGTTCCACCTACTTAAGGTGGCCTGGGAGGTTGAATCAGATCATAGTAGTCTGTCTTCACACATTTACCCTAGTCAACTAGGTAGCTTGGGTAATTGTGGGAAGAGGGTATTAAAAATATAAATAAAGAAATATATTTATTGTGTGTTATCGCATTCTATGTCACCATGAAAATAAATAAGTGACTAGATATTATTGAGGATGCATGGGTAATTTCTTTGCATTTGAGGAAATTATATAAAATAATTTCTTCATTTACTGAGTATCTAATGAAATATTTGGAACATGATAAAAAATTTGCTAAGAATGATATACTGAAATTTATTAAAAAAGTCAACAATATTAGTAATCTCCAAAAACCTCAACAAGGAATCCCATCTAGAAAAGGAATAAAGCGAATCAAATTAGGTTGGTATGCAAGGATAAAAATATTACAAGATGTTATATTATAATGTTAAAGCATTGATGACCATAGGAGCAATGATTATTTAAATCCATCAAAGCTTTCAAGGATTTTTCAAGGCCCACAAATGATTAGATATATAATGACGATCCCTAAATATGTATTACAAGAAGAATTCAATGTTATTAAGGAATCACGAGACACTAATTTCGACAGCCTAACTAATTTTATGGAAGTTAAGTTTAAGGAATGGTTGGTGACATTCATCAATGACAATGAATACGAATTAGCAACTACATATTAGTTATTTTCATATGTGGAGGACTTAGGGGAGGAAATATTTGCATTAGGAGTAAAACAAGACATAACAAATATTGGCATAAATATAATTTAAATGGAATTTTTAATTCCAAATATCTGAGTTGGTGGTTATATGAACAAACATCTCAGAAGGAAGTATGTATACTTCTAAAATAGATACTACATAGTGAGAGACTTCATTCCTAGTCTTAGATTATCCACGTTTATGAATTGTTTTAATTATTTATAAAGGTGACACTTGACTAAATTTTCTCTCATTCTTCTAGGTACCCACATATTAACTGGTCCATGACAGCTTGATCCTAGTCCCTTAGGGACAACCTCCTTTAAATTCTATGTTTATCAATATTTTTTTAAGTGGTGCATGAACTTGCATTATTTAGAAACTTAAAGTCTGTAAAAATTTTCTTTGACTTTGTGGAAAGTTAATTTTTGGAGGGCATGTCATTTCCAGTTTTTAGACTTTTAAAGTAGTGACATCTTGTGAATTCATGACTATGCTCTTTTAAAGTGCGTTGTTTTTATTTTGTCATTTTTATTATTATGATCAAACATGAAAGAAATATAGCATTTCTCAAATTTACTTCCAACATAATAAGAAATTGATGTAGTCACTTTTAACATAAAGAAAAAAACCTAGAGGTTCAAAAAGATAACCCTAGAAGGTAAATCACTAAAATGTTTATGGTCCCCTGGGTGGTTAGCTGATATGTCAAATCGTTGGGGGCATTAATTTTCAATGCAATATTTGTTTTGGGTGCAAAATATATTTCTAGAAAGAACTATACAAGGCTTACAAGTTTCTTCTATGTCGAAGGTATGGCATGGTAATCCTTGGCACACTAAATGGACAATAAAATCCATTTAGGGCCCCAAAATGATATTGGAAGTTTCAGACTAAAAAAACCTTAGAAATATTGCTAAGAATATAGGAAACCATTAATTTGGCCACCTATATCCACCTCGATCAACTCATATTGTGAAGGATATTCCATTATTATAATTTATATATGGTTATAATTATACATATCGTTGGCTTATAACATGAGTTCATGTTTAAATAAAAAATGCATAAAATAATCTTAATACGCACATGTGATGTTCCCAAAGGGAACAAACTAGTACAATTGCTGCGTCAATTAGAGAATAACATGTATCCTACCTCCTAGGTAGAGGAGTACAATCCCATAGGAGTTGTACATGCCAAACAATAAGACTTTTTTGCAATTACAATGAAATTTTATTCACCAAGTACTTCTCAAATTATATACATAATTATTGAGAATATAAAAAAAAATTATTACTAACCTTACCAAAGAAACTATCCCACACAAAAAAATTGTATGTCCATAAAAGGTATGTTTACAATCAAAGCATAAATTAGAATTTATTAAAATAAAACTAGAATAACCATCCCAACTACATGTAATGGTATATTAGAAATTGGTGTTGTGGCCTGTTAGCACTATAAATGTTAATAGTCTGACCACCATTATATTATTGTTTTTGAATTTTTTTCTTGTTCCCTAGCCTATGTCAAAGCTCTAATCATCTTCAATAAAATCCAAAAAGAGACTCAAAACCAAAAATATTTTCAGTTTTATAGGTGGTTTTGTGTCTTAGATTCATAAAAAGTTAAAACCATTGTTTTAACTTAGGTTAGAGTCAAAGTTATTGGTCATTTTAGTAATAAAATAATAGCTACTCTTTCTGAAAATGCAGTTATTTCTTCAGGAGTTTTGTTTTGGTTTCATTGGTGACACAGAGACAAAAGTAGCTATTTCCACGAAACTCCATAAGGAGCTGCAAGGAGCATTTTTTAGAGAAAAGATCACTCCTTTGAAATCAATTTAAGATCTTCTATATTATGAAATATTATTCTTTTTAAAAGGGTTATTTATAAATTAGAAGAAATATTATAAGCGAATGATTATATTGTTGATGGAGATAGCCTATAGCTACTCATTATAGATGAAGCGGAAAATGAGGTACAAAGTATCAATTTATTAATGATGGGTAAGAGTGATATATTTTATGGGGTGACTTGCCGCTCGGATTTGAATCATTTCAAATTGTGTCAATTAAACCACACTGTGATTAAAGGTGCACAGACTCCAAAGGATTACATTCACTATTTTTCATGACCGAGTTCTCCAAGAAGGTTACATCTGATAGTGTTACATTTTCTAGCAACCGACTTGTCATCTCAAGTAGGAAAGGAGGGATGTGTGTAGGGTTTTTGTCTCTAGTTTGAACATCTGTGCATAAAGGTAGAGCTTAGGTGTTAAGCAGGATGGGTAAAGGCAGAAAGGTTAACTGCTCTGAGCCAGCGAATACTAGATCTGTCCACCATGGAGAAAAGCCCCAATTTCAAGCAACAGGCTGGTACAGGTTTCTACAGAAATTCTTAGAGGAAAATGTAGTTGTTTTAGAGGCCTTTGCTGAAAGTTTTGACGGGGAGAAAGTAAACCTTGGAAGAAAAAACTTCAAAATCACTGAGACCATTATATCCAGGGCTACTTAGACATCAGCTATTGGAGAATTTTGGTTCAGAAAGAAAATTTTGCAGTCATATGTAAGTTCTTTCATCAAACTTGATCACGTAAATGTCAATTGGACTCCTACTGTGCATATTTCTTATTTTAGGCCAGAATCGAAGCATGTCATAACTACCGTGCAACGTTATATCACCTGTGAGGGAAGATTCCCCATTGTTCATTAATATCAAGTGAGATTTCTCTATCACATCTCAGGTGTGAAACCTATGAATTTGCCTTTCTTTCTCTACAAATCCATGTTAAAAATGTCTTTGAAGTTACAGAAGATCCCTAATTATCCCTTGCATAACCTCTATCATAGAGGCTTAATTAAGATGTTGGTGGTCTACCACCTTAAGAAAAAGAGAAGTACTTGGGAAAAATTTCTAATAGATAAAGGATTTGGTAGCATCACATCTGGGAGGAGGGTAGGGAGACCTAAGAAACAAAATTTCCAAGAAGAAAAAACTGGCTCAACACCTGTGCCAAATAGTTCACAATCAACTCATTCTATTCCATCAACGAGTAGACAAACTAGAAGTTCAGCTAAACGAGCAAGAACTGAATCTGTCACTCCCATACAAATGGTACAGTTAGTAGAAAATTTTTATACAAGGAAAACTTGAAAATAACCCCAAAAGTTTTATACAAGGAAAAATTCAAAAGAACCCCAAACATTAACATCATTCAAAAGAGAACATGTAGTTAGAATCAAGCAAGTGAAAACTCAACCTAATAAAGTGGTTAACTCTACAGGTGATGAAAACATAGCCTCTTCCTCAAGACATAAAGGCAAAATGAGATTGATCTTAGTAGAAGAAACTTTAGAGGAAGTCATCCCTGAAGTACCAATTCAACACTCTGTTCTAAAAATTTCAGGAGAGCAAGAAGAAAATAGTGACACCCCTTCAAAATAAGAACCAACATTAGCTCAATTATTTTCTTCTCTTAAGACATCCAATACATCTACCAGAATAAAGGACAAGAACATTATTCACTCCTATTCATCTTTAAAAGAAGACAGTAATCAAGAGGATTTATGAGAGACATATTATGAGGTAGGTTAGTCTAGTAGTATGATGCAGAGAAGAAGAGGGGTTTCTTATAGTCGCAACCAATACATCAAAAGACCTCTCACTAGGCCTAAAAACATGCTAATATTGAACAAGAAACTCATTTCTAATCCTAGGTTGAAATATGAAATTAAAAATGTTGACGGAAGCCCAAGAAATGAAGCCAAGAAGACGAGAGCCCAGAAACAGAAACATGCAGGAAAAGGAAAAGCTAAAAGACTCTCTAAGGCAGAGTCCCTCAAAATCTTTGCTTCTATAATTGATTTTATTTAAAAATTTAAGGAAAATCAAAGAAGAAGAAGAACACATTTCTAGCTTTATCAACAAATGCATCTATTTGCAGGGTTTCCAATAATAGCTACCTATTTCTAAAAGGTAGCTATTATTTCCTAAATTTTTGTATAAACGATGTGGAGGGAGCTTTTGTTCAAATCTCGAAGGATGATATTGAGGGGTAGTTACATACATGAAATATCAATAGAATAATATGCTCCCAAGTGTCAAGTAATCAAGTTCTCTTCTAGATTTTAGATTCACTTAACAATTTTTGCACTTTTGGGGAAAGAGCCAGATGTCATATTCAGCTGTTAGTTGCACTTTTTGAGGAAGTGGTTATACCATAAAAGAGGAGCATTTTTCCAGCAGTTTTCCACATTTCTCCAGCCACTTCAAACTATATGCCATCATGTTGTTTGTCTTTATTATATTGTACTACGTTGTATTATGGTTAAGGATAAGCTTCAACTTATGTGTAGGAATATGATAACTCCTCTAGAACATATTCACACATTTTATGGAAATATCAATATAATATATCTTGTATATATATGATGAAACTCAATAGAGAAAAGGTTCATGGTTTGTCAATCTTATACTCATGTGATCAATGTACTTTTTCAGTTAATGATATTGAAGAACACTTTTGAGGACTTATTAATATCTTTATATGTGTATTGATGATCCTTCTTATGTGTTTCCATACCTAAATCTCTTCAGTTCCAGTTTGTAGTTTCAATGTTGTTATATGTTTTTATGAGCCTCTTGATGTGTTTATGTACCTTATCAATTTTTATCAGTCTTACTTAGTAATATTTCTTGATGAGATGTGCATAATAATTGGGAAAAGAGAATTCCTTATGACCATGACTTTTAATGATGTTCAATAAGATTATTGTAAGTCTTATTATAGCCTTCTTTTATTGAATATATTATCAAAATTTTTCTTGTATTTTTTTTTCATTAAAACAGTGGATTTATGCCTTGTAGACTCACTGTCCCTTCTCTTATTCTATAATTTCTTCCTTCCATAGGCTACAAACTTATCTTTTGCTACCATATAAGGTCTATATACCCTCATTGTTGTGACTGTGAATTTGTTTGAAAACATTTTTAGTGATTGAATGCTTTAACCACCTACCAATTATATAATTAAAATCATTAAATTTCCCTATAGCTTAGGATGTGACTGGTCAAGCACTTGAAGCAGTCCAAGTGCTGATTCCAGTGCTATCTTTTGGTGTGTCTACCAGGAGATGAAGATTTTGAATTCAGTATTCTCTCGAAGTTATTGCATAAATACTTACTATTATTTTTTAAATATGAATACAAACTAGTCTCTTTTATTGACTTCAAATTGTTTCACTTGGCGAATCCAGAAAGAGGACGAGGGATTTAAAGACCTCCTAGTACAAGAAGAAATCAAACATCACCTACTGTGACTCTAGTTGCTGACCTAGAAAAGATCATAAAAGATGAAAAAGGGAAATAGAAATCAGCTGAAGTTATATATCAGTCAGTGAAGAAGGTATATAAAAAGTACATTCTAAAGAAAAAGGTACCCTCATCTATTTTAAAATCAAAATAAGTTTAAGTTTCAAAATTTTATGCCAAAATGTTTCAAGTTGAAATTTCTTCCCTAAAAATTAAAGTAGAGGATGCTAACCTAAGTTCAACAGAAAGTATCTCTCAATCATCATTTAGTAAATATGAGATAAGTACTATTCCAGTGAAAGAAGAAAAAATAGAGGTTTTAAGTGTCAGTGCAGAAAATAAGGAATCAGAAGACTTTGTCCTTACAAAAAGGGTATTAGAACAAGTATTGGAAATTGCACCTTTTCTAGGTAGGGTTGTTTTAACTGAAGAATATTTTAAAACCATTCTAAATTTTCTTCAAACTCATCCTAAATATCAGCACTACTACATTTGGCGGAAATTTCGACACTTGGTTCCGACGCTTTTGACCAAATGTCGGAAATTTCCCCAAATTTTTTTCATCCCGCCCGAAACCGTCACTATACCGACGTTTATAGAAAAGTGTCGCAATTGCGACGTTTGGAGGAAGACGTCACAATTGCGACACTATGGCCCAACGCGTCACTATTGCAATGACTGCCTCTAAACGTCGCAAGTGCGACACAATGTCTAAGTGTCGTAATTGCGACGTTTGGAGGCCTTCGTCGCAATAGCGACGCCTTTTCTGCCGTCGGTATAACGACACTTATATGCGCACTACATAAAAATGATTTTATTGTTTGGTATTCATCGCAATAGCTACATTAACATATGATATCACGTGCGCATTCGCCCTCTGCTCTTGCAGAACAAAATTCGCCCTCAGCTCTTGCAGAAAAGAATTTGCCCTTATCATTCGCCCTCAGCATTCTCCCTCAGCTCTTGCAGAACAGCATTCGCCCTCGGCTCTTGCAAAATGGTAAGTTCTTACTGCAGGCGCTTCCTCCTATAGTAGGGTTGACTCTATTTGGGTTATTTTGGTCAATTCCATTAGATTGTGTTAGGTTGTAAGGTTCTCTCTAGATGTCAAGAATCAAGATTCAATACCCTCTATTATCCTCATCACCCAATACAAGATTTAAAATTTTCCCAAAGAAACGCTTATTAATTTGGCAGCCATTATTTCTCCCTGCTTTAAAAACCCTACATTTAAATGAAAACAAGCATTGCATTTCAAATAAAAAAATATATTAGTGTTCAAATGTACATGTGTGCTACATTAACGTCTGATATCATGCACGCATTTTCCCTCCACTCTTGCAGAAAATCATTCGCCCTCCGCATTCGCCCTGAGCTCTTGCAGAAAAACATTCACCCTCAGCATTCACCCTGCATTCGCCCTTAGCTCTTGCAGAATAGCATTCACCCTACATTCGCCCTCAGCTCTTGCAGAAAAACATTCGCCCTCAGCTCTTACAGAATAGCATTCACCCTCAGCTCTTGCAAAATGGTAAGTTCTTACTGCAGGCCCTTCCTCCTATATTAGGGTTGACTCTATTTGGGTTTTTTTGGTCAATTCCATTAGATTGTGTTAGGCTATAGGGTTCTCTCTAGATGTCAAGAATCAAGATTCAATACCCTCTATTATATTCATCACCCAATACAAGATTTAAATTTTTCCCAAAGAAACGCTTATTAATTTGGCAGCCATTATTTATCCCTGCTTTAAAAATCCTACATTTAAATGAAAACAAGCATTGCATTTCAACTACAAAAATCTATTAGTGTTAAAATGTACATGTGTGCATCACTTGTGTAGGTTATTCCTTTTCTACTTTCACATTATCCAAGAATGTGTGCAGTATATTTCATATTTTTTGTGATTTATATTATCCTGAAAAAGGAAAGGTAAATTATTTCCCATGGAAAAAGAAGGTTTTCCCTTTTTACTATTGGAAATGGTACAACAAAGTTCCATTTCTACCCGAAACTCCTATGAAACAGGAACCAAATAAAGGCCATGTCCTCAATGGACATCATTTGGCTTTGAAAATGGCCATTGCACCATGTTTTTTCTTATATTACATCACGATAGTTTCTTAGGTCATTTCTTGTTTCTTGAGATGAAAACAACCAAAGAAATTGTGAAGATCCTTTCAAGAAATAAATGACCATTTCTCAATCATATCTCAACTATTTTTTATTTTATTCAATGGTTGCTTACTTTGAGAGAAATTTGACACTTTTATAAGGAATATAACATAAAAACACAAAATGGGAAGGAATTGATGAGGTAGATGACCTTTGGTTGTTGTCAATTAAGAATTGATAATACACGATGAATGTTCTGTACTACAAACTAGATTCCTTCCTGGAGTTAGGACACAGAGTATTGAATCAAAGTTGTAGTTTCTAACTTCTTGTATTGGTTCATAAATCTTAAAATTCAGACATTGCATGTCTTCATTGCTTCATGTTTGAATAATTTGCATCGTATCGTACAATAGGAAATTAGGAATTATGATTATTATTACTTTATGGATCTGTTAAGTTACTTTTAAGTTTGTATGGTTTAGTGTGAAATTATTCTAGTCCCCAAACACATACAGTCAAGGAATTATAACGTGATTTCAAACATTAAATATCAACAAAATCGTTTAAAGGATACTGAAAGGAAAAATGTGATGGAAGATAGAAAGTTCCTTACTTAAATGCTCTAAGGATTTTTCAATAGTTGCTCCAAAAGCTTCACTTCAAGGCCCTTCAAGATCGTCTCCAACAATGCTATACCATCAGCTTCAACAATGTTGCTCCAAAAATGTCCTCAAGGTCTCCACAACAAGTTTACTAGAAGTTGCTCCAACAATATATTCAATAAGGTCTTCATTGTCAACTCATCTCTTGTTTGGGTGCCTTAATGTGCAATGACATGTTTCCAGGATTGAATTCAATGCAAGGCATATTTGAAACTCTAACTCTGTCTTCCGGTGTCTTATTAGAAATTATTTCAGTTTTCATTTTTTGTTTTTAAGTTAGATATTGTTTTCAAGTTTTTACATTTATAATTTTATTGCAATGTGGCAGACCGATGAGAGCAGTGCAGGAACAACCCAGAGACGGGATGATCGCGGAAAGAGGCCAGCGGAAGAACATGTAAAGTGCCAGCATTGCTCTATCTTCAGGTATTTTAGTTATTTACATAATTGAAATAATATTAATTTTGTTCAAATATGCAGACACCTAGCCATGGTACGCCCGATGATTCCCTCTTTGAGGAAGAGCTTTTTTCATCCCTATCTCCAGTGTTGTTGTTGCAAAAAAAGGCACGAGATGCAACGTCGGAATTTAATGCTTTGATAGATGCGGCTCAAACACCTGAAACAGAAGAGAGGATACAACATCTTATGAGGCAGCTAAATAGATATCAGGTAATAATAAAAAGTCAAAAGGATATTTTTTTTGTTCTGCATGAGATGAATTGTGATAGTTTGATTTTTAATTTTTACATCGACTAAACTAACAAAAAGTTCTTTTGTATGTAGCGTTTTCTGGCATTTGCTGAACCCGGTGTTGGTGGTAGTGGGACACAAGGGCAAGAGATTTCCCAACAACCCTCTCGTACACCTTTTACTCCTTTAGGTGCTAGCCAAGAAACACACCCTGCCCAAGCAGACACCCAGCCAACCGCTGAACGTGTTGGCAATGATGAGGCTGATATGGCCAACTACATTATTGCGTTTCCTGGAGCTACACGTGTCAGCTCCACAGGGACCATTAATGGCATGTTGTTGGTGAACAATGAAGGTGTCCCTATAAAGCACGTACAACTCCCAGGTAAATTTTAATATTTTAACTATTTCATGTACTTTATCTAAAACATATTTATCATGATTTTTATTTTTAAATTAATGATAATATCTTTCTTTCTTTTTTTCTGTGTAGGAAACAATGAGTTCTACAGGTTTCTGGAGAGCCATGCGTTGGTAATTTTTGGCCCAACCATACGCACAGGGTGGAATTCCCAGAATTCCAACCTGAAAAAAGAACTTCTATATTATCTAGAAGCCCTTTTTGGGGTCGACACATTTGACAGAACAACGGTGGCTCGGGTAGTCGGCAAATATTTGAAATATACCAGGGACACCTATAGGACGCAATTGAAATTTAACCCTAGATATGAGCATCCTCTCACAGTTTCAGAGAGTGAGTGGAGAGCACTCATCCATGACGGAAAAGAGAAAAGGGCAAAGAAAGAAGGAAAAATGCCAACTGGACCCGCAAGGTAAATTACAACTTTAATTCAATAGCTTTAATTTTCTCTATGTCTAAAATAAAAGTGTGCTACGTCATATCTGACTTTAATCTTTTGATGATAGGTTGCTTGACACCTCAAAGGCAACCAAAGCTAGGATTGAAAAAAAGGGCCATCAAAAGCTAGGCCAGGGCGGCTACTTGAAATTGGCCGCAAGAATTGTAATTAAGTCGCTAAACATCTTATAATTAATTGTATCGCCTTCCAATGTTTTTGTAATCCTATCAAATATGATTAAAAATACACAATCATATGTAATGTAGGGTGATGACTTCGGAACAGAAACTACAGAGGAAGATAAAAATATCGCTTTCCATTTCGGCTACCAAGCCGTAGTTGAATGTCGCATAAGCTTGGGGTAGGTCCCAAGATCCAGAATGCCTGATAAGGTAAAACATTAACCTTTCAATATGTTTGTTTTCATCCATAAATTTAATGTCTAAAAACATTGTTTAAATCAGGGGAGCAACACTACCGCTGACGCAAATAACCCAGTTTTAGAGACAAATGTAGATGATCCTCACATGCAACCTGATCATTGTTGTAGGGACCAGACCGACAATGCTACTATCAGTGAGGGCTGTGACAGTAATTAATTTCCACTTATATTTTTTTCTAATTATACCTCGATGGTTGTCCTTATAACGTTTTTTGTTTAAATGACAGAGAATGTTTCCCTTGAGGATCTTACCACCAGAGAGGAAGACAGGGCAACAGTCCCAACGGCGACAACAGGTGCACCAGGTAAATAATCTCATTACAATTTTTTTTATTAATATTACCGAGCTAGTTCAATGATATTTAAAAACTGACAATTAAAATTTAATATTATATGTTTTTGTAGGCGTTTCCCCGTCACTAGATGAGACCAGACATCGTGACTATGCAACTAGGTCCGCGGTGACAATTGGTGCACCAGGTAAATAATCTCATTGCAATTTTTTTTATTAATATTACCGAACTAGTTCAATGATATTTAAAAAATGACAATTAAAATTTAATATTATCTGTTTTTATAGGTGATGCCCCATCACTGGATGAGACCAGACATCGTGACTACGCAACTATGTCAGCGGCGACAACTGGTGCACCAGGTAAATAATTTCATTGCAATTTTTTTTTATTAATATTACCGAACTAGTTCAATGATATTTAAAAACTGACAATTAAAATTTAATATTATCTATTTTTGTAGGTGATGCCCCGCCACTGGATGAGACCAGACATCGTGACTATGCAACTAGGTCAGCGGCGACAACTGGTGCACCAGGTAAATAATCTCATTGCAATTTTTTTTTATTAATATTACCGAACTAGTTCAATGATATTTAAAAACTGACAATTAAAATTTAATATTATCTTTTTTTGTAGGCGATGCCCCGTCACTGGATGAGACCAGACATCGTGACTACGCAAATAGGTCAGCGGCGACAACTGGTGCACCAGGTAAATAATCTCATTGCAATTTTTTTTTTATTAATATTACCGAACTAGTTCAATGATATTTAAAAACTGACAATTAAAATTTAATATTATCTGTTTTTGTAGGCGATGCCCCGTCACCGGATGAGACCAGACATCGTGACTACGCAACTAGGTCAGCAGTGTGGGTCGAAAGGCACGAAATAGGAGCAGAGCATGATGATATTGATGATGTAATTAGGAGCTTTAGAAATAGGAAGAAGAAAAAGAAAATTCGATAATGTAAAATATTGTATTATTATAAGACAAACGTTACCATACTTTGAACGTTTTTTGCGTTATATAAAAAACTCATTTATCATACTATTTTTATGTCAAGCATTAATTGCAATGTTTCCTTGCGTACTTTTTGTTGAATTGTTTTTTTTTAGTTATTGAATATTTTTTTTTATGCTCATGAAAGTAAAAAATGAAATATAGATTGGGTATTGGGGAATTGAGAGTGATGTGAGGGGGGGGGGAAGGGCCATAAGAGCTTCCACCTTCACGTGGTTGGCCCTGTTTAGTAGAGAATAATTTATTGGAGCGATTTAATCTTGGAGCAAACCTCCCTTGATCCAGCGTAGCAACAAAAAAGTCACTGTTGACTTAGTTGCTACTCTTTCAGATCGTGGGAGGCTTTTTCCAAGTTCATGCGACTCCAATAAATTGTTCTTGAAATGAAGAGGAGCTTATTCAGGTATGTTTTGACATTTTCAACATATGTTCTAACATTATCATAAGAATGCATCTTAGAGTAAAAAATACTACATCAATTACTTGTATTTATTGTATATATAATGATGGATTTTGATTGACTTGGCAGTGCAGGTACAAATCCTCTCGCATCATGAGCAATACAACTTGTCAACCAGGGTCATGTCCAGGATATTTTTGCTTGTGCGCTTGACCAGGTTCGTAATGTCACATTTTGTAAGTTCCTTTACAGTTCATAATTCAATATTAAGCTTGTTCATGATTATTATCTAGGTTTTTCGTATGTGTTTTTTCATCTATTTGATTGTAAGCAACTCTGCATGTTTCCTGTTGTTCACTATGATTTCTCCCATTACCACTCCCAGGATGAATCCGACTTTATTGTTACATAGGTTACTTTATTGTTACTATGATTTCTCCATTTACGATTTCATAGGTTACATCTTGTAAAGTTGTCAATCTCAGGTTGGTGATGAGCTTTAGTTCTCCAGATTTGGGGCTTTTCTGATATTTTCTCCCTCATGTCATTCCCGCATCACCTCGTTGTTTGAGCATGCCAATTGTCTACCACTTGTACCAATTGGCACATGTCAATCTCTGAGTGGTGCCACATTTCACCTATTTTCAGTGAGAGTTTAGGGTTTTTCTAACATAGCTTCAGAAATCCGATTCAGTGCCTGCTTGAATATTGTCACATAATACTCATGGTTTGGATTGATGAGCATGTTCTGAATGGTTGGTTGATTCATAAGAACCACCCATATAGTCATCTTGAGATATTTTAGAAGTTTTCTCGGGTTTCCTTTTTCACCGTTTCTAGTGGGTGGGATGGTGTGGGGTGATCCATCAATACTGGTGGTCTTGTAGTAGGGAATTTGTTTTTGGGGATATAAAGGAGCATTTGATGTATATATCCCATTGGATGCATTCATAGATGTGCACGAGAGGTCAAGAATTTAAATTAAAAATATGCAACCTCTAGCATGGCAACCTGAAGGCCGCGAGAGACACTGGTTAAAGATTGTTTTGTGTTGGCCTTAATATATTCGTGATTTCTTTCTATTATCTTAATGAAAATATATAGTCCGGTCTCATTAAAATGAGGATTGTGGTTGTATTTCTCTTTGGTTGTTTCTCTCTTAATGCTCCAGAAGTTGCCAAAAGTTGCGATAGTTGTTTAGTTTTTCTGTTACAACTTAAAAGTGGTTTTTAGTAATGGGATTCATGTTTTTTAAGGTTCATACTAATATTAAGATATTGTAATTCTATATTCAGCATAAGAGAAGATGGCCTTTGCTTTGGGTAGTATGACAACAATTTCCACATCTACCTCATTGGGTAACAATGGAAAGGGGAAGAAGTTGGGTGCAATATTTGATAATTATGGTAGACAATTGTCTTCTCTTTCAGTTTTTTCACCCATTTCCTTTAATCGCTCAGGCAGAAGAGGGACTCTGAGATTACGCGATAGAGAGAAGGTAGTTGATACAAGAGCTATGGAAAAGGAGTTTTACTTCAACAAGGATGGCTCAGTGACAAAAAAATTGCAGGTTAGAGAAAAAATTATGTTTAAAGGAACGTCACGTGCACGTGAAACTTCACTGCGGTGGATCTTTCCTTGTCCACTTATATTCGATTCTAATGTGTTATTTTAATTTTTCATGGAGGGTTGTTTTGGCATATGGTATGGCATTCAATTTCACACTTACTGAAATCATTGTCAATTTGTCTTGCAGGCGGTGTGAAAAAACTTGCTGATCTTGTTGGAGTCACCCTTGGGGCGAAGGGAAATTGTTTGTCTTGGAGAGCAAGCATGGTTCTCCAAAAATAGTTAATGATGGTGTGACAGTAGCTAAGGAGGTAATTTGTAGATGTATGCTTTGGTTTTCTTTTTAACGTTGTATTAGTTCCCCCTCTTAAATGTCTTAGATTTGGTAGGCATAATTTGAAAACTCAAAGGTGAAAGGAAACATATTTTTTACCCAGTGGTCTACTTGGCCTATGGACTAGCCACATTAGAGTAATGCATAAAGCTTTTCACAAAAATAAAAGGAAAGGGTTATGGCTGAGTCAAATTTTATTGTTATTGATAGTGTAATGAAATGTATCTCAATGCTATGGTTTTGGCATTTTTATTGGTTGAATTAGAGGACCCAGTTGAAAATATTGGGGCCAAGTAGGCTGGTTTTCATTTTGCTGATGGTTTGGTGTATCTAATTGAATTAGTTGCCTAAGGTATTTTTGGTTGCAAACTCCTTTTCATTTTTCATATAGTATTGGCCTTGTGGAATACATTTGATTGTGTGGTCTTGTTAGATCTACAACATTTGTAGTTGTTTAGTCTTATGGCCGAGGTGCACTTTTATTATGGAAATAGTTGATGCAATATTGTCATTTAATCCTTACTGTAGGGTAGCATGTTGAGAATTTTCTTGTGAAACATTTGGTATTCAAAATGACACTTGATCCTATACAGCATCATGCAATTGACTTCAAAATTCATATTCAAAGTGTGCCAGACAATTCTTGCAAAATTTCAAATATTTATGTTGTTTTAAACCATTATATTTTTCATGTATTGGATGCTGAAAATGTGAAAAAGACTTTGGTATGAAACCAACTGGTGAATAATTTCCAGCAAAACAACCACTTCCAAGACACGATTTAGAAGTAGAACATATGTACTTATGAAGCATAGAAAGATATCCTTGATGCATTGTCAATGTTTGGCTAGGGTTATTTTTGGAGAAAATAACTCCTTATTCCTAGAATAGTGATATTCAATACAAGTAAATGCCAGAGAAGAGAGATCATCATGTGACGCAACAAAACTGAAATTGGACCCCTAAGGAGAGCTGGTGTGTCTACAATCGCTCTGTCAGAATTTTCCCTTGGTTTACCCCGTTCTTTTCCTCCATCCTGAGTCTTAATTGACTTGTTCTTTCTTCGAGTTTATTTATCAAATTCGTAGAATTTGATAAATAAATACTATCCACAATGGTTGGACTTTAATTTATATTCCCGACTTTATATTATCTCCAAGCCTTATAACCAATGTCTAAATTTCAACACTTTGTATTTATACTCCACGTTTCCTTTTAAATAAAGAACTGGTAATGAAATTTCGGCTCTATATTTCACCACCCAGCCTTACAACAATCCTGCTCCAGAATTATGCTAATTATCCGCCAATATTTTAACTAAACAATTTCATTATACTCCGGCCCCACCTATATATATCAATAACCAATCAAACACTCGTATCATACCTAGCTATCCTCCGCACACCTTAGTTAACCTCTGGGCAAGTTCAACATGTGATCACCGTCCGACGGCCCTTCTCCAAATCAACGACTCTTGGCAATTTCTCTCGGCTTCCAATGTCGGGCTTTAGCGTGCAATGGCACGGGTTAAACGGTGGTTTTTCGGGGGTCACTTCGCCACGTGTCACATTCCCTATGGAATCGCTCGCGAATAGGAAATACTGCCTACTCCGCAAAAGTGGTGCAATATGGGCAACCCGCTTTTGTGATTCCACTCGTGGTTTTGGTACAGGGCTTGACCATGGGTGCAAGTCTGGTTCCGCTATCCTTTTGTTTGTTAACTCATGTCCAATCCTCGGGTCAGGTTCCGAAAGCACAACAATCTTGTCTCTTTATTAAGCAGGATTTTTATATTTGAACAATGTTCACGACCCCGGTTCTCTACACAGACCTCACCTTCGGCTGGGGTGAGTTCACAGGGTTATCCAACAATTTACGGGAATTCAAAGACAGAAGAATGGAATTATCAGTACCCAATCGCCTCACAGATAAACAATTCTTCACAATTAGTAGTTCGAGATAATTCAATGGCAACTAAGCTTGGAAATCATTTAACTGGAAACAATTTTTCACACACAGAGGTTTATTGTAGAAATCCCCTCTCTACTCTCCTCTTCCCTCTCTACTTTTATTCATCCGAGGAATTACAATTTATATACATAACATATGGCTCTTCGGTTCCTCTGAGAGGACCATTCTAGAAATCAAAAGGTCTAATTATAATAATTAAACTAACTGAAACTGTTTGACTCCTACAACTCTAACTAGTCTAAGTAATACAGTCAGCTAAGGTATTGACACCTAGCTGTTACAACTCAAATGTTTTCGAACCCTCTTAGCCACAACATGTGGAAAAAACCTCCTACATTTCTGGCTAGTACCTAATGCCCCTGCATCATCGTGTGACATAAACCTATTAACAAAAGTGAACAGGGAATGATTATTAATTATGACATACTAAGTTGTCAGTGATTTTGACTATTTGTCTTTAACATGTAAAAATGTTAAATTCCAAACTTACATCATCATGGTTTGGCATCATGAGCTTGACTAATTGTCCACCATGCTCATAATTTCATTGTTGTCTTCATATCTATAAACAATGTTTCAAATAATAATAATAAAGTTCTATAAGAAAAATCCAGACCTCCATGCTACTGCTCCTTGTGAGACAAAGTCAAAATTGCATTACACAATCTGACACATAAGAATCTCCTATATCCCGGTGGTATGTATCCAAATCCTTATAATAGTGTCTTCAAGACTTATGTTGACATTTCCAATGAGATATTTAAGCAATGAAAGATGGAGCCTTCTTCATTGTTGTATATGTAACAGTCTTTTATTAATATAAAGATTGATGGTTTTGTCTTTCTGAAAATGAAATGAAAAAATAATTTATTGTGGTCAATTGAAAAGTTTTTTTTTTAAAGCTTTTTATTATGGAAGGGCGACATAGATATATGCCCTTCTAATTGAAATTCGGACCTGCCCTTAAAATTTGATCACTTTGTGGGACCTTAACAAACAATAAAACTATTCCGCCACGCGTTATATAAAACATATAACAAAACCTTTGTCAAAACTTCAAACGAACCCTTTAGCCGTGGGCATTTCATCACGAATTGATCATTTTACCATGTACCTTCTTCTAGAGTAATATTCTTCCACTTGATTAGGTACTTCATAATGGTTATATGTCAAAGAGATACAGAATGTTTATCTATAGCTTTTTGTGGTTCAAGAATCAACTTTCATTCTTCATCTAATTTTGGAAGTTCTATTTACATTGGCATATTTTTTCCCAAAACCCTTTTTAGGCAAGATACATGAAAAACCTTATGAATGCAAGAAGAAGGAAAATATAACTTCTATACCACTTGTGCAATCCTATGAATAATTATTTGGGGCCACAACAGTTTTGCAGTGTAGAAAAAGTCGGCAAAAAGTCCCGACTTTTTGAAAAAATCTCGAATTTTTCCCGGAGGCGACTTTATTGGCCGACTTTTTCATCCCTGAAAAAGTCGCGATTTTATCCTCGAAGTCCCGACTTTTTGCCGACTTTTTCGAAAAAATCTTGAGTGAGGTAGTTTCTTTAATAATTTTTTAATTCTTTTTTAAAAAATCAGGATTTTTTCCAAAAATGAATATTTTTGTATTTTTTTAGATTTGCCGACTTTTTGCTGAATTTTTCAAAAAAATCCCGACTTTATCGAGCATTTCAACTTTTCGACCCTTGTCGATTTAATCCCGACTTCAAATTTTTCCACATTGCATTTTTGAGCTAATTCTTTATTCTTCTTTTTCTTGAATGAATATTGCTTATAATGCTATAATCTAAAAAATACCCAATTACCCTCCTCAAATTATCTTTCACTTCAATGTTGTTCCCCTTGTTGTTTTATCATGTTTCATGTCATTTGAAGGTTTTCCGTAATAATTTTCAAAGTTTCTTTAGTATTTTCCATATGTGACTCTGTTTCCTATACTTTGGACTTATCTTGCAAAAAGTATGAGATACTAGGAGTTGGATATCCATAAAGGGCCTTAAATGGGGAAATTTTAGTAGATGTGTGATAGGTAGTATGATATTATCATATTACCATTCTTCCTTGAGGAACCCACTTCATCCATTAAGATTTCTTTTCTAAAGAGTAACATTGTAGATAACCTTAAAAACATTTGTTAACTATTTTTGTTTGACCATTTGATTGTGTTCGATATGTAGAACTCATGGCAGCTAGTGTTTCTCCACTCATATTAAATAATTATTTCCAAAAGTTTCTTGTTACTATTACTTTAGGAAAACCATGAAGACTATGAATTTCTTTCACGGACACTTCTGCCACTTGGCTTGTTGTTTATGTGCTTTGAGCTCTACAAAAAAGATCTACAAAATTTGTCTATATAAATGACCACAAAAATGTAATACTAACCTTTATATTTCAGTAACCCTGTAATAAAGTCTATTGATATATCTTCTAGTCTTTGAATATGTATGTGGAATGGTTGAAGTAGCCCTAGATATTTGACTATCTCTCTTTTATTTATTATGCAAATCTGACCTTCCCTTACAAAATTTTGAATATCTTTCTTCATTCCTTCCAAAAATATATTTTTTGATCCTTTGAGATGTTTTAAGGAACCCTGCATCCTACCATTAGAGAGACATGGGACTCCCTTAATATTTTTTTATTCAAATATGCTTGTGTGCATAAAAATATTCTAGATTTGCACCAAAGTATATCTCTCTTTCACTCCCAATGCTCCATAGAGTTCATCCCATCCTTTATAAATTTTAGTTTTTGTTTAGTACTATTGTCATTTTTCCATTATGGCAAGCTTCTTCTAGCCACGTAGGAATAGAAAATGTAATTGGATATAAATTTGAGGCCTCTTCTATTTTAGAAAGAGCATCATGTACTAAATTTTCCTTACCCTTTTTGTAGATTATCTCAAAATTAAAACTTTGCATTTTTTCTCCTCATTTTTGTTAATCTTCTAATGAAAATCATAGCTTCAAAAAATACTTTATGCTATCATGGTATATATTGACTTTAAAGTACCTCCCAATGATATACTATCCCCATTTTATTGCATGTAATATTGCTTCCATTTATTTTTCATATGTAGATTTCACCAAATATTTTCTTTGAATTCCTTTCTTTTAAAAGCCAATGATATCCCTTATTGTGTTAATGTTACGTAAATTCCTTTTCCTAGTGCCTCACACTCTACTATGAATGTTTTACCAAAAGTAGGTGCAACCGATGTTGGTGTAGAAGACATGGCATCCATTAAAAGAGAGAATTCCAAAGTAGCCTCATCATTCCATATAAATGATATTTTCTTCAAGAGATATGTGAGTGGACTTGAAATGCATGCATAATTCTTAAAAAATGATCAATAATATCATGTAATTCTAAAAAATCTTCTAAGAACCTTGATTTTCTTAGGAATAGGTCATTTTGTAATAGCTTGCATCTTTTGAGGCTCCAACTTCACTCCTTCCTTTAAAAAAATATGAACCAAATACTCGAATTCTTATTTCCCAAAAGCACATTTGGATATTTTTACATAAAAATGATTGTTCTAAATAATTTATATAACTTTTCCACATGTTTACTAGTGTGGTATTCCCATGATTTATAATAAATATGTGTATTATCAAAGAAAACCAACACAAATTTTATAAGATGGGATCAAACAAAATTTTTCTTAAGTCGAGCCCGCCGGACTTCAAATGGCGATAAACCATAATTCAAACCAAATTTGCATTCCAAAATAGCCTGCTGACGTCGGCCAATTTTGTGATGCGAAAACCAAATGAATTCCTCCCTAATCTTTTCCGGGTCCGAAGTTGGGCTGGCATACGGAGGGAGAGTTGTGACGCAAATTTCTTATCAAATTCGCCCTAATCTTTTTCGGGTCCAGATTTCCACTGCGCGTGCGACCCAGACAAAGATCCGCTCCTATCCCTCTATGACGAAACCATCGTACATGCTGACGTCATCAATCAAAACCTGCCACCCTTTTGACTTTGTAAATAAAAAAAATTGTGTCTGTGTCATTTTCATTGTTCCGTGCGCTAGCCAGTCTTCCATGCAACAAAATTCAAAAACCAACTGTTAACGCTTGCTGACCGTTACCTTGCTGAAGAGAATTGAAGCCGAGTATTTCAGGGTTCTTCTGTCATAACCAACGCCTGTTTAAACACGTTTCATTTCCCATAAACAGGTATTTATTCCAATTCCCCACTAAACTCTGTAAAAAATCCCGGTTTTAGTTTTAATTCTGCACTAAGGTCTGAAAAGAAGTTCAGTTTGGTCTTTTTCGTTCCCAGAACTGCAATTATATTCCCAAAACTGGTAATTGTGCCCCTTTTCCACAAAAACCCCGAAATTCCATTTCTGAATCCACAAGAACCAGAAATGGAAGTTCCCGTAGCTCTGAATGTCGTGCCCATCAATGCCCCTCACAAGGACTTGGATTATTTGCCTTTAGCCGATATGGATTTTCAAATTAAGGACTTGCTTCTCAGTGAGAATCCTCTTCGAATATTTTTCCACTGCAGAGACAATTATTTGAATGGTTCTGACATCTTTGGACTTTGGGAATCAAATCTTCCTATGTACCTTCTCCCCTCAGTCCATATTTTTCCTGAGTTAATCCATTATTGCTACGCAAATTATGATCCCAACCAACGAGCAATTTTATCCCCAAGTCAAAATGTCCTTTTCCCAATAACTGCTCAGTCCATAAATGAAATGCTACAATTCCAACCTGGTCAAGCTCTCACTCCCCTGTCCATGGCTGAATTACTTGAGAAATCTACTAAGTTATCCCATGAAGAGTTAAACTGCCTATGCCAAACTTTCATGTTACCAGAGCATCAGCCTAAAAACCCTCCCCCTTATGGTTATACTTTCTTCACTGATGAGGGTATACTTATTTTAAACATGATATCTTCCATAATGGGCTTCAATACTAGTGAGTATGATGATCATTTAACCCTAGTATTGTTATCCATTTTTACCCCTAGACAGCCTACTGCTGTCAAGTACGATTTTGCATCTTATATTGCTGACAAAATCCATTATCATTTCATGAGATTTGAGAATGAAAGAGTATTTAAGTATTCTTCTGTCATATATCATCTCATGATTTACTTTCAGTTACAAAATTTCCCTTTTTATGTTAAGAAACTTGATGCCAAAGGGAATCCTAGGTCAGCCATCTTTTGGTCTGCCATTACTCACAATTCCTCTGATTCTCCTTATTCCTATAATGAGTTTTTCAACCTTTCCTGCAACTACCTTGTTGACAGGAGTCTCTCCTCCTAGAATTAACAATGAAATCAAGAAAATCCTTCAGCTCTCAAAGTAGTACAAGATAGGTGACTGGTACCTATATCAAAACTACACAGAGATCAGGATATATGGATGTGAATTATGCCCATTCAAACCGCCCAAGTATGTCCCAACGAGACTCTTTGCATTAGAATATTTCAGGCAGATGAATAATTGAGATATAATTCATTTTTGCAATGCAAAGAAAAAGGCTCAACTTAGGATCAAGATCCAATTAGGTCCCTTCATTTGTAACTCTAGGGAAGCTGGAAAGGAAGCCGAAAGGATTTTAGAAGACTATCTCAGACTACAAAAGAGTTTCTACTGTGTGCATTATGATCCAAACAACTTTATTTGTGATAGAAGAATGAAAAATAAACTGTCACCATACATCCATCAAAGAATCCTAGAAATAGAACAATATGCTAATATGGATGAATGGACAGAAAGGACATTGGTTGAAAAATATAGTGAGTAGGTCAATGTTGAAAATGTGATGAAAGATATTGAAAAGATACTTGACCTAGAATCTTTTGGACATGTGCAGATATCTTCTTCAGGCAGGATTTTACAACAAAATTTGCAGGATATTAGTACAGTAGCAGTAGAATCTAAAGGAAAAGAAAACGAGCCTGATATACAAATAATTGAAAAATTCATAATGACAGAGCAACCAGAGACTTCTAAAGAACAAGGTCAAGGACAAATTCCTCCTACTCAGATCAGTGAGCCAGAAATTTCTATTTAACAAACTCCTCTGAATATATAAAAGGGAAAAAAGAGAGAGGCTGAAACAAATACTCCTATTGGTGGCTCTTATGAACAGCAAGATGTTAAAAGGCAGAAATTAACTCCCCTTCCAGAAGATGAATCATTTCAGGAAATCCCTGACAACCAGGGAAGAGAAGACAATCAGCAAACAGGTACAGGTAGTGGGACATCCACTAATTTTCAAAAACAGGAAATACAGAGGCAACAAAGTACATAAATATCTTCTTTCAAACCTCCAGTAAAAACTGCCTGGGACATCAAAAGAACATTCATCAATATAAAGGCCAGGAACGACCCACTTAGACTTCAAGTGTACAACCAATTTTTGAAGATGGCTCTGAAAAATCAAGAAAGATTGATGTTAGCTTATGACATCCATTAGGGTAAGATGTTAATGAGCCATTTCAAGCCCAAGGTGCAGCATCCTCAGACAGCTGCATATTACGTTAGGACTAATTTTCAAGTCTTAGCAAAGGATATCCATCCTTTAGATCAAATTGAGCTACATAAGAAAACAGGTGAGATGATTTATTCTACTCTGACGGATAAATCAATGATGGCCCATAAGTTGCAGGATTCTTTGGATAATACTAATACACAGTTGCAGCTTGAAAAAGCCTCCTCCCAGGCTAAGGATAATAGAATCAAAACTTTAGAGGAAATAATCATTGGTTTGGGTCATAACCCTAAAGATGTGAAAGGTATTGAAGCTTTGATCAAGAGAAAAGATGATGATATTGCAGCTCTGAGAAAAAAATTAAAGTTACCGACCTCAGGACATCCACAGACTGCAGAAATTATCAAACAAAATTCTAAGGAAGAACTAATGGATTTGCTCTTAAAATTGAATGAGAAACTTACTGCAACTGAAAAAGAGCTGGAGAATGCATTAAAATATAAGCAATAAAATATTCTAGTATCTACAGTAGGAGTAGTGACAGGTACAACAACAACAGGTCAGGCAGCAGAATTTTCACAGAGCAACACTGCAAATTTGAACACTGATGAATTAACAAAGTCAATGGAAGATATGAAACTTCAGGCCATAGAGCTTCACAAAACAAAGGAACAATTGGCCACTCTAGAACATAAATATGATCTTTCAAAAATGAGTGTTGTTGATAAAATAAGAGAAGTGAAAAAATTAGAAAAAACAGTCAAAGCATTGGAAAAGGATCTCACATTGGAGAAACCTTTAAAATAAATAAATGATATTCTTTGGGATAATATCATTCAATCAATAAAGGATGTTTGGTCCTCAATTCAAATAATGGATGAACAAAATAACTTAGTTAAATTGGCTCTGGATGAGATTGAGAGATCAAGACAAGAGTTGGGAAATATGCTAGAAGAGGCCAATAGACTTATACATTTTTTGAATACTCAGACTAAGAATCAACTTGCAGAAATTGGTATTTAGGACAGGACCGGAACAATTTTGGAAATAAAGAGAGTTTTTACTAAAAGAAATCTGGTACAGAATTTAGAACGAAGGTGCTCAGATATGCAAGAAGAAATCATTTCCTTCAGAGAAAGATTGAATATTTTTTTAAATAGAGGATTGCCCAGTCCTATAGTTGCAGAAGATAAGCTAATGGATCTTGATAGTTATGTTGAAAAATTGGACAAATATGCTGATAATCAAGCTATTTCTTCAACTAGTTCATCAACAACAGCATTGCCTACAGGGAAAAACCTTCATGACAGATTGGAGAATTTATTTTATCTTGAGCATGACGTAAATCATTTGTTCCCAAATCAGCCTAATTTCTTCAGATATACTGAGGCTGATGAAACACTAAGAAAGTTGCAAAGGACCAGAGTGCCAGAAGTTCAATGGTGGGAAGAAATGATGGAACTTTTGTAAAAAATTATCCTTACATAAATTTTTGCCTATTTACCACAGTATATCATGATAAAAAGGATAAAATGATGAACAAAGGTCAAAGAGTATCAGAGCAGTTAAAGAGTATCAGTGAAACGAAATAATCAACATAGAATTACTGAAGAGGACAACAGCAAGCCAAGATATAGGGCCTGCCTCCAGCACATTCTTAAAAGAAGGAAACAGCACAACATCAGTTATCATTTTTCTTATCTACGAGACCATCTGTCTCTATATTGTTGTAAAATACTTATTAGTTATCCTAGATAATATCTCAATTTGTTATTAGATATTTTGTATGATTTTTTTTATAAATACTCCATCAATTGGAGTAGTAAGTGTGGATTCATATACTTTGCAGTAACATTGACTTTTTCGGAATAAAGTGTTGTTGGAGAAATTTCTTTGTGGCTTGCTAGATGATGAATTGATGCTAGAGACTTTTTACAGGATTCATGTGTCTGTAAAACAACGTTTTTCATGGACTGTTTTACTTCATATAATATATTCAAAACAGCTTTTTTTCTCTTGTGAAAAAAAAATGATTAATGTTTATCACTCTGCCTTCAAAACTAGCGATGTTGGTCTATGTTGCTGGTTTATTGATATGGTCTGATGGTCTTTTTATATTTTGGACATATCACACTCCTCACATGATTAGCATTTTTCTTTGTTCAAGGATTTTGGGTACTTTAATTTGTATTTGGAACAATGGACGTCGGTACTCTATCTGTTGCTTTACTATTCTACATACTGCTATTTCACTTTCTTATAGATGCCTCGTGCATATTTGGATGCTTTCTCAGATTGTCGATAATCTCCATGTGGACCGTTACTGGGTTTTATATCAAGTCCCTGTATGTGACATGGGGTATTTTTCTATCACTGTCTGGGGTGGGACTTCCACATTTCTCGATGGATATTTGGGTTCCAATCTTCAGATGTGAAAATGTAATGACTTCATGGACTGTTTTACTTCATATAATATATTCAAAACAAATTTTTTTCTCTTGTGAAAAAAAAATGATTAATGTTTATCACTCTGCCTTCAAAACTAGCGATGCTGGTCTATGTTGCTGGTTTATTGATATGGTCTGATGGTCTTTTTATATTTTGGACATATCACACTCCTCACATGATTAGCGTTTTTCTCCGTTCAAGGATTTTGGGTACTTTAATTTGTATTTGGAACAATGGACGTCGGTACGTACTCTATCTGTTGCTTTACTATTCTACATACTGCTATTTCACTTTCTTATAGATGCCTTGGGCATATTTGGATGCTTTCTCAGATTGTCGATAATCTCCATGTGGACCGTTAATGGGTTTTATATCATGTCCCTGTATGTGACATGGGGTATTTTTCTATCATTGTCTGGGGTGGGACTTCCACTTTTCTGGATGGATATTTGGGTTCCAATCTTCAGATGTGAAAATATAATGACTTCATGGACTGTTTTACTTCATATAATATATTCAAAATAACGTTTTTCCTCTTTTAAAGTTTCATTTTTTTTTTAAATTGAACCTGCCGTCGCTATAGCGACGCCTCGTAAGTGTCAGCATTGCGACAGATTAGAAACGTTGGAAGCGCGAAAGTATAAAAACATCAGACGAGTGACGTTCAAAACGTCAGACCGCATTTCGTCGGAATTGCGACAGTTTACAAACGTCGAAAGAGCGACGTCCAAAACGTCGGACCACATTTCCTCGGAATTGTGGTAGTTTAAAACCGTCGAAAGAGCGACGTCCAAAACGTCGGACCACACTGCGTCGGAATTGCGACAGTTTACAAACGTCAGAAGAGCGACGTTCAAAACGTCGGACCACATTTCGTCGTAATTGTGAGAGTTTACAGACGTCAGAAGAGCGACGTTCAAAACGTTGGACCACATTTCGTCGGAAGTGCGACAGTTTACAAAGGTCGGAAGTGCAACGGATTGGGAAATGTCGGAAGAGTGACGCTTTTTTGGAAGCGACGGAAAAAGTGTCAATAGTGCAACACTTTTTAATTGCGTCGGAACTATGACAATATGGTAAACCACGTTTTTCCCGCCCTCAAACTGTCGCTCTTGCGATGACTGTGTGTCGGAATAGCGACGAAGTGGCCGTCGGAATTTCCGCCAAATTTTCTAGTGCAGTCCTCTTATACCCCTCAACATGATTATTTTCCTTTATCTCTAAATCTAGCTCTTCGTTCATCTTCTTCTCATCAATTAGAAGGGAATGTTCCTGAAGACCTGACTTTTAATCTATCTCACTTTTTAGCTCAGCAAAACAAAGTCAAAGATACCTCATCCCCTCAGGAGACTACATCTGAATCCGATTATTCTATAGAATGTGAAACAAAGACCTCCTATGTTCATCTCTTTGGAGAACCACTATTTTCAATCCCAAATCTTGAAGAACCAACCCAATAATTCCATTTTTTTGCTATTCCAAAGCAGATTCCAATTCCACAGATTGTAATTCCTAGTTCCCAAACAACTACATCAACCATTCATCCGTCAATTTTACATTAGCAAGCCATGGCTCAGCCTGCCCTTACAAGGATGCATCAGATGGTTGCTACAATATATGCACCACTTTCTCTTCCTCAACCTTTGCATCCTCTTCCTCAAGGGGATTATCTAAAATATCTTCCAAAATACAAAGGAGAGGGAGAAGGAGTTTTTTCTAAGGAAAATTTGGTTTCTTTCTATAGCTATGCTGATAACCAAAGCATTAAAAATGAATATGTTTAGTCAAGAGTCTTTATTCAGAGGTTGGGTGGAAAATCTCGTAAATGGTTTAGAATTCTGCCACCAAAATCAATAATAGGAATAGATGAATTGGAGGAGGTATTTTTGAAACAATGGGGTGATAGAAAAGATTATCTATACTACCTTACATAGTTTGGAAATCTAAAAAAGAATACTGATGAGTCATTAGCAGATTTTACAAAGAGATTTAATAAAATTTATCAAAAAATTCCCGAATAAATCAAACCTCCTGAAACAACAACTATGATAACTTTTGCCAATACCTTAGATTCTAAGTTTTCTTTGTGGTTAAGAGCTGAGAAAGCACAAACATCAATGGATATGCAAGAGGCTGTAATTGGAGTGCAATCTAATATTATGGCCTCAAATAAATTGAAAATGGAAGAGGAGAAATCAACAAAGGACAAAAGGAAAATGAAATAACAAAATCTTCTTCCTCCAAAAATTTCACAACAGAAGAAAATATTGATCAAATTTCTAATTTGATTAAAGAAATTGCTTCTAAGATGATGAAACTAGAGTTAGAGAACAAACCTACTGCTAGAGCCAATCAAAATAAAGCCAATAGAAATCAGGCTCCCTTTAGAAGACCTTTTCAGCCTCAACAAATCATACAATGCCCAAGGATGAATGATGATGATAAAAAATTTTAGCCTCCACTGAATAATTTTGTTGAGGAAGAGAAGAAAGAACATGAGGAAGAAAATGAAGACATAAATCTTGTAGGAGAAACATCACATTCAAATTGTTTGACTTTGCAATAATACTAAGATCAGTCAAGGATAAATCTTTTTTCAGATGATGAGAATGCTCAAATTCATGTGCAAAATGAGAAAAAGTAGCAAGAAACTGAAACGAGAAATTATCATCTGAGGTCAAAAGGTCCTGCCCAACAACCTAAAAAAAAATAAAATTCTAACAAACAAGCTGCTAAACAAAAGAAAAAAGTCAATGATGTCACTCTGCCTCCTAATCCTTCCGCAATCATCAAAATTTCTGTAGAAAATAAAGAAATGACTATTCTTTATTTCAGTTTCAAGTTGGAGCTGAATAAAATCAAGATCCCAGTTCCACTTCTTGAATTTTTGAAAAATCCAGCATACAAAGAGTCATTTAAAAGTCTGTTACAACCTCCTCTTTCTCTTGATTCAGTAAATCTTGAATATGAACATCCTACTATCTACTTAGGTAGCCATGTTCAAGACCAAAATGATGATAATTCACCACCTGTATATCTTTCACTCAATATACATGACAAATTACTACATAAATTTTTATTATATTCTAGGGCCTCTCACAATTTAATGCCAAAGAAAGTGATGGATGAATTAGGATTAGAAATCATCAAGAAATACCATGACCTATTCACTTTAGATTCTAAAAGATTCAAGTTTTTAGGAGTGATTAAAGACTTGGTTGTTTCTCTTACCCATATTCCTATGAAAATTTTAGTGATGGACATAGTAGTTGCAGAAATACCTTCTAGATTTGGGATGCTTCTTTCCAGATCCTGGTCCAAAAAAGTGGGAGGAGCTCTTCAAATGGATATGTCATATGCCACAATCCCATTGTTTGGAGGGGAATTCAGGAAGTTGTATAGGGAAACCAAAATGGATTATATCATAAGTGATCAGCATAACCCCTCAAATCATCTTATATATGGGGAGGAGAAGGAATTAGGGTCATCCATATTACACCTTGCTGCTGATGAAAACAATTTCCAGCCTGAAATTAGTGAAATAAAACATTTTCAAGATACAAATAAGTAGCATTTAGAAGGAGAACAGATCTATAAATTATACTTTGATGGAGCCTCATGAAGAGAAGGATTGGGAGCTGGTGTAGTTCTCATCTCTCCAACTCAGAAAATGGTAACTTTATCATATAAATTGCAATTTTCTACCACTAAAAACATTGTTTAATATGAGGCACTTATTTTAGGTATGAAGGCAACAAAACATTTCAGAGTTGAACAACTAATTTCTTTTGGTGATTTAGAATTGGTGATAAGGAAAGTGAGAAATAAGTATGAAGTGAAAAATTCCAAATTGAAAATTATAGGAATGAAGTGTGGGATTTGATTGAGCATTATTTTTTAGCATTCAATTTCAATTTTGTCACTAGAAAGGAAAATCAAATGGCATATTCACTAACTATAGTTGCTATTAATTTTAAAGTTCCCTTTGATGTCAAGGCAACATATGATGTTAAAATAAAAAATAGACCTTCCATTCCTGAAAATATCAAATACTGGCAAGTATTTGAAGATGAAAAATAAATTTAGAAACTTCTTGAATGTGTAGAAGAGTTTGCAAACATCCAAATTGATAATGAGCAGGACATTGTTGAAAATCAAAATAGTAAGTCATTCAAAAAGACCATGGCTAGGAAAGACATTATTGATCTGAAAACTAACTACATTCCTAAAGGCCTAGTTCCTTTACAAAAGTTGTTTGAAAATAATGATGTCTTTTTAAAGCCTGAAATTAAATCAAATGGAGAGAGCACAATTGAATGCAATATTGGTACAAAAGATCATCCTAAATTAGTTAAAGTTTCTAAATTTCTTTCTCTAGATACTAGAATTAAATATGTCAAGTTGTTGAAACAATATGCATAATTTTTTACATGGTCCTACATTTATTTGAAGACCTATGATAGAGGTATAATGCAACATAAAATTCCTATGAAAGAAGAAGCTAAGTTTGGAGCACAGAAGATAACGCATAACAATCCCAGGTTGCTCCCTATTATTGAAAAAGAGATCAGCAAATTATGGGAAGAAAAAATAATTCCTCCTTTAACATTTTCCAATTGGGTAGCTAATATAGTCCTAGTTCGGAAGAAGAATGGCGAGATTAGAATTTGTGTTGATTTTCGCAATTCAAACCGGTCTTCACTGAAGGATAACTATCCATTACCCAAGATGGATTATATTTTGTAGAAAGTTGTAGGCTCTAAGAGATTGTCAATGATAGATGGATTTTCAAGGTATAATCAAATTGTTGATAAATGTGATAGAGAAAAGAAAATATTTAGTACATCATGGGGAACATTCATATACATTAAGATGCCATTTGGTCTAATGAATGTAGGCACAAAATTTCAACGGGAAATGGATATTGCCTTTGCAGAAGAAAAAGACAAATTTGTATTCATTTACTTGGATGAATTCACAGTATTTTCAAACTCTGATGAAGATCATTTGAAACATTTGAAACATGTTTTTGACAAATGCAGAAAAATTTCTTTTTCCTTGAACCCAAAAAAGTCATGCTTTTCTGTTCAAGAAGGAATATTATTGGGGAACATTGTGATAGAAAGTGATATTTGTATTGATCCAGGGAGAGTTGAGGCTATTTAGAATATTGGTTTACCAAGGAATAAGAAAGAATTACAGTCATTTTTGGGGAAAATTAATTTTCTAAGGCGTTTTTCCCAAATTTTACAAAGATAATCAAACACATAAATGTCTTTCTGAAGAAATATGTAGAATTAAAGTGGTGATATGAAGCAAAAACATCTTTTTTAGCAATCAAATTTGCCTTGACTAAAGCTCCAGTCTTAATCAACCCTAATTTTGAAAAATATTTTCTGATTTTTTCATATGCTTCTGAAGAAACAGTTGCAGTTGTTTTGTTACAAATGAACAAGGAAGTCTTAGAACAACCTATTTAATTTTTCAGTCGTGGTTTAAGGGATGTTGAGTTAAAGTGCACATTGATTGAGAAACAAGCATATGCACTAGTTAAATATTTAAAGCCTTTTCGAGTTTATGTGTTACATTAAAAAATTGTTTCTTTTGTACCAAATATCAATGTCAAAGATGTATTTCTACAACAAGACATAGATGGCAGGAGGGGAATATGGTTAACCAAGATTTTGGAATTTGATATTGAGATCAAACCTACTAAATTGATAAAAGACAAGGCTTAGCTCTCTTGATGGCTGAATCAAATTGAAAAGCTCCAAATCTAAACATGGAGGCAGCTGAAGAAAAAGATCGAGAAGGTATAATTGATTATCCTGAAATCTTTCATTCAAATTGGTATAAGGATATAGTGTACTTTTTGTTAAATTTCAGTTGTCCCCCAGAAATGGACAAGTAAAAAAGAAGGGCTTTTAAATTGAAAGCTGTTAAATATTGCATATTGGAAAATCATATTTAATGGAAAGGCCCTGTGGGAGTCTTATCAAGATGTGTAGATGAAGCTGAGACACAGAAAATTATGTCAGAGACACATGTAGGGGTGTGTGGTGGACATTTATATTGAAAATATACTACAAACAAAATGTTAAGAGCTGGATATTATTGGCCAACTCTTTTCTCTGATGTTTTTGCCAAAGTCGGGACTTGTGTTGAATGTCAAAAGTTTGTTGGTAAGCAAAAACTACTTCCATTACCTCTTATTCCTATCTCAACAGATGTTCCTTTCTAGCAGTGGGGGTTATACTTCATCGATGAAATTCATTCGCCTTCATCAAGATAGCATAGATGGATTCTTACAGCTACCAACTATTTTACTAAGTGGATTTAAGCTATTACAACCAGGAATTATACTTACACATTAATAATCAAATTTCTATTGGAAAATATTATGTCTAGATTTGGTTGTCCTCAGAAATTGGTGACTCACAATGCAATGGCTTTTCAATCTACTAAGATGGATAGTTTCTGTCAGAAATATGGTATTTATTTGACTTATTCTACACCTTATTACCCTCAAGGTAATGGGTTAGCTGAGTCATCCAATAAAATATTGGTGAGAATTGTTAAGAATATGTTGCCTAAAAATAAGAGAAATTGGGACACTCAGCTAGTTCATGGTCTTTGGGCAGACATGGTAAGTAGAAAAAGATCAATCAGAATGTATCCCTTTCAACTTGTTTATGGTACTAATGCTGTAATTCCATTACAATTATCCCTTCCTATTATGAAGTTTCTGCAAGATGAAATTGATGATGCAAATCCAATTCAAAGGAGAATTCTCCAGCTAATAGAATCTCATCAAATCCGAGAATCATTGATGGAAAAAGTAAAAAAGTACCATACCAAATTCAAATTTGTTTTTTACAAAAGAGAAAATCAACAGTTATTCCAGGAAAATGATTTGGTGTTGCACTGGGATGTAAGAATGGAAGACCATAGAAAGAATGGTAAGTTCAATAATTTATGGTTTGGGCCATTCTGAATTGCTCAAATTTTGGAAAACAACACATTTCTGCTCAAGCATCTAGATGATGTTCAACTGACTGGAGGTCTAGTTAATGATCGTTTTCTTAAAAATTTCCAAGTTTGATAAGTTATTTAGCCATTCCATTGTAAATATCTAGAGTGATGTGTCAATAAAAATCCATGCCCAATGGTACTCGTGTCTGTAAATATAGTTAGTGAGTCAAGTCAATGAAAGGTCAGTTCTATTCGTAAGTTCCTAAAGTTTTCTAAGTCTTGAAAGTTTTAAGGCACTGAGTGTACAGTCCTTGAAGCCTCACAGGGAGAACTTCATCCCCAATAGGAGCCACTATTAGCACTATAAACTTTAATATTATGACCTCCATTATATTACTATTTTTGAAGTTTTTTCCTTGTTCCCTAGCCTATGTCAAAGTTCTAATCATCTTCAATAAAATAAAAAAAGAGTCTCAAAACCAAAAATATTTTCATTTTTATAGGTGGTATTGTGTCTTAGATTCATAAAAAGTTAAAACCATTGTTTTAACTTAGGTTAGAGTGAAAGTTATTGGTCATTTTAGAAATAAAATAATAACTACTATTTCTGGAATAATAGCCACTCTTTCTGAAAAGGCAGCTATTTCTTTAGGAGTTTGGTTTTGGTTTCAATGGTGACAAAGAAAAAAGTAGCTATTTCCACAAAATTGCATAAGGAGCTGCAAGGAGCATTTTTCAGAGAAAATATCACTCTCCTTTGAAATAAATTGAAGATCTTCTATATTATGAGATATTATTCTTTTTAAAAGGGTAATTATTTCTAAATTAGAAGAAATATTATAAGGGAATGATTATATTGTTGATGGAGCTAACCTATAGCTACTCAATATAGCTGAAGTGGAAAATGAGGTACAAATTATCAATTTATTAATGATTCAAAGGAGCGATATATTTTATGGGGTGACTTGGCACTCGTATTTGAATAATTTCAAATCGTGTCAATTAAACCACACCGTGATTAAATGCGTGCAAACTCTAGAGGATTACGTTCACTGTTTTTCATGACCGAGTTCTCCAAGAAGATTATAGTTGATAGTGTTACATTTTCAAGAAACCAACTTGTCATCTCAAGCAAGAAAGGAGGGTTGTGTTTAGGGTTTCTCTCTATAGTTTGAACAACTGTGGATAAAGGTTGAGCTTAGGTGTTAAGCCGGATGGGTAAAGGAGGAAAGGTTAACCACTCTAATCCAATGAATACTAGATTTGTCGACCACAGATCAAAGCCCCAATTTCAAGCAGCAGGCTGGTATAGGTTTCTACAAAAATTCTCAGGGGAAAATATAGTTGTTGCACAGGCCTTTGCTGAAAGTTTTGACAGGGAGAAAGTCAAGATTGGAAGAAAAACCTTCAAAATCACCGAGATCATTCTAGCCAGGGCTACTCAAACTTTAGCTACTGGATAATGTTGGTTCAAAAAGAAAATTTTGCAAGCATATGTAAGTTCTTTCCTAAAACCTAAGCACGTAAATGTCAAATGGACTCCTACTATGAATATTTCCTATTTTAGGCCAGAATGGCAGCATGCCATAACTACTGTGCAACGCTATATCACTTGTGAGGGAAGATTCTCCACTTTTCGTCAATATAAAGTGAGATTTCTCCTTCACATCTCAGGTGCCAAACCTATGAATTTTCCTTTATTTCTCTACAAATCCTTGTTAAAAATGTATTTTAAGTTACAAAAGATCCATAATTAGCCCCTACATAACCTCTATCATAGAGGTTTAATCAAGATGTTGGTGATCTATCACCTTAAGAAAAAGAGAACTAGCTGGGAAAAATTTCTAACAGATGAAGGATTTGGTAGCATAAATTCTAGGAGGAGGGTAGGGAGACCTAAGAAACAAAATGTCCGAGAAGAAAAAATTGGCTCAAAACCTGTGCCAAATAGATCACAAGCGGCTCAGTCTATTCCATAAACGAGTAGACAAACTAGAAGTTCAGCTAAAAGAGCCATAACTTAATATGTCACTCCCATACCAATGGTACAACCATCAGAAACGGTTTATACAAGGAAAACTTCAAAAGAACCCCAAACTTTAGCATCATTCCGAAGAGAACATGCAGTTAGATTCAAGAAAGGGAAAAATCATCCTAATAAAGAGGTTAAATCTACAAGTGAGGAAACATAGCCTCTTCCTCAAGACATAAAGGCAAAAGGAGATTGATCTTACGGTGAATAAATTGGTGGACAACACTTGGATAATAAAAAAACAACAATCGCAAATCACAGAACAAAGAACTCGTGCGAGTTTCAAAGGGTGGTCGCTGAGATAATCAAATCCACCGCAGGTAAAAATTGCACTCGTTGAAAATCGGATTCCGCGGAGCATCACGAAATAAAGAAAAAACAAGAACGCATAAGCTTGTGTAACCACATCTATAACTTGCGGACTCCTTGAGTAAGACAACGAAAGTCTGAGTTAAAGAGCTTGAACAGTTTGCTTGAAGTTTGGATAAGGAGCTCAGACTTGTGAGTGAAGAGATCTTGACCTGTGGTTTCAACGTTCTACTGGAATTGTTTGGAGCAACAGACTTGTAGCAGTCTTGTTGAAGGAATTTGTAGAAGATTGAGGACATCCTCTGGACCAGTTCTTGAAGACAACCCTTTTATTGACTTGATCTTGGAAGCTTAATTGCCTTTACCTATTTCTTACCTATTCACCTCGTAAGAAGTGGTCGGTGAAGTAGATACATACAGCGGTTAATACATATACGATTTCCACCACGGTAAATCGATACACCGTTTAAAACATACAATACACAGCGTTTAAATCGTTTTAAATAAATCGATACAGTGTTTAAATAAAACGTTACACCGTTTAAATATACGCTACAAGGTTTTAAAAAAAATAACGATACAGGGTTTAAAAAAATCTTGGTTCAGCCGCATGGAATAAAATCTTGGTACGAAGCAGCGGCGTTTAGTACATTAGGGAACAGGAACAGGTTTTTAAAACAAAAATCGCAGCCCTGTGCCTCTGTTCGCCATTCGGACGCGTGGAATTCGTTCCATTGAACGTATAATTCGGTCAATCGAACGTGAAGCAGTCAAGTGAACGTGGAATTCGGTCAATTAAACGGAAATTCGGACTACGCCCCCCCACTCTGCCTTTATATATATATATTATATGAATTACAATTCGTAATGTTATATATATATATATATATAATCAAATCATAAAATAATAATAATTCTTATTATTATTAAATTAATTAATTAATTTAATATTAATTAATTAATTATATTAATTAATTAATTAATTAATTAAATATTTATTAATTAATTAATTTAAAAAAAAACAAAAAACAAAAAATTTAATTAATTAATTAATTAAATATTAATTAATTAATTAATTCAAAAAAAAAATTATTAATTAATTAAATATTAATTAATTAATTTTAAAGAAAGGAGAAAAGAAAAACTGGCAAAAGAGTATTTCTCACCTCATATCTGTTCAGTATGTGTTTATCTACGATGACAATTGATCAGATCAAAAGCTTAGCAAAGCTAAAACGAAGGGAGGCCACATAAAAGCTTAGCAAAGCAATGAACAGGATGTCAGAACTCTGCAATAAGCTAAATGATAAAATAGATAAGTTAAGTCAGACACAATCCCCGATATCTCCTGACAGGGAACAAACTCAACAAAACAATGCCACAGATTCAGGGAACTCAGAAGAGCATCAGGAAAAAGGTGATTTCCCACATCACCATGAAGATACAGAGGTTTGTAAACAGCAAAATGTTTCATTCCCAGTCTTGGACGAAACATATGAAGCGACAAACACGTCCGAAGCCACTGATATAACGGCAGAAGCTGTTGAGGCCTTCGGTGATGAAGCAGATATGGTTGTTAAGAATGACGCATTTGATGATGAGGAGAAGTTACATCAGACAATAATTGTTGGTAACTTACCTCTAAATCTAAAAAGGAATCACCAAAAATCACCAGAAGAACAAGGGATAGTTGGAAAACATGAAAATGTATTCCAAGAACTACCCATAAAAGTGTCTTCCAATAGGAAAATCAAACGTCCAATAGAAGTCAAGACAGTATCCAACTCTGTCGATATCAGATCTTTTCACTATCCACATCACCAACAGATGGAGCTCGAGAAGATGCTTCACGATCTTTTTAAAGTGTGGGAAGCAAAATCTCATCGCTTGAGGAAACCAGACATTCGTCAACATTGTCCATCATTACGTATGCTTTGAGGACAAAGCATCTTAAGAGAGGGGCAATGTTATGAATATTTTATCAATTATTAGTTAGATTAGTTATCTTAGGTTATTAATTGAAAGGGCATGATCAAAGATCATGCCTCTTCACCAAGGGACACCTTGAGGCTGTATTTAAAGCCCAGGCGATCCCTCATTGTAACCATCTCATCTTTTCATCATTAATAATATATATTTATCAGTTTTACCAGAGTTTTTACACTCCAGCAGAGGAAACTTCAGAGGAAGTCAGCCCTAAAGTACCAGTTCAACACTCTGTTCTAGAAATTGCAGGAGAGCAAGAAGAAAACAGTGACACCCCTTCAAAAGGACAACCAACATTAGTTCAATTATTATATTCTCTTAAGACATACAAGACATCTACCAGAATAAATGACAAGAACATTTTTCACTCCTATTCATCTTTCAAAGAATACAATAGTAAAGAGGATTTCTGAGAGACATAGTATGAGGCAGGTTAGTCTAGCAGTATGAAGTAGAGAAGAAGAAGAAGAGGGATTTCCTATATTCCAAACTCATACATCAAAATACCTCACACTAGGGCTAAAAGCAAGCTAAGACTGAACAAAAAACTCATTGCTAATCCTAGGCTGAAAGATGAAATTATAAATGTTGATGAAAGCCCAAGAAATGACGCCAAGAAAACCAGAGCCCAGAAATAGAAACATGCAGGAAAAGGAAAAGCTAAAATAGTCTCTAAGGTAGAGTCCCTCAAAATATTTGGTTCTATACTTTATTTTATTTAAAAATTTAAGGCAAATCAAAGAAGAAGAAGCACACATTTCTAGCTTTATCAACAAATACAGCCATTTGCAGGGTTTCCAATAATAGCTACCTATTTTTGAAAGATAGCTATTATTTCCTAAATTTTTGTATAAAGGATGTGGAGGGATTTTTTGTTTAAATATCGAAGGATGATACTGATGAGTAATTACATAAATTCAATATCAATAGAAGAAGCTGCTGTGAAGTGTTAATTAATCAAGTTCTCTTCTAGATGTTAGATTCAGTTGACAATTTTTGCACTTTTGGGGAAAGAGCCAGATTTCATCTTCAGTTGTTAGTTTCACTTTTTGAGGAAGTGGTTATACCATAAAAGAGCAGCAGTTTTCCACATCACTCCAGCCACTTCAAGATATATTCCATCATGTTGTTTGTATTTATTATATTACACTACGTTGTATTATGGTTAAGGATAAGCTTCACCTTATGTATAGGAATGTGAGAACTCCTCTAGAACAAATTCACACTTTTTATGGAAATATTAGCATAATATCTCTTGTATATATATGATGAAAATCAATAGAGAAAAGGTTCATTTTTTGTGAATCATATACCCATGTGATCAATGTAATCTTTCAGTTAATGATATTGAAGAACACTTTTGACGACTTATTACTATCTTGATATGTGTATTGTTCCTTCTTATGTGTTTCCATACCTAACTCTCTTTAGTTCTAGTTTGTAGTTTCAATGTTGTTATATGTTTTTATGAGCCTCTTCATGTGTTTATGTACCTTATCAATTTTTATCAGTCTTAGTAAGCTTTCTTGATGAGATGTGCATAATAATTGGTTAAATACCATTCCTTATGACAGTGAATTTTAATCATGTTCAATAAGATTATTGTAAGTCTTATGATAACCTTATTTTATTGAAAATATTATCAGATTGGTTCTTGTGATTTTTTTCTTCAAAACAATGGATTTCTGCCTTGCAAACTCACTGTCCCTTCTGCTATTCCATACTTTCTTCCTACCATAGGCTAGAAACTTATCTTTTGCTACCATATGAAGTCTAAATACCCTCATTGGTGTGATAGTGAATTTGTCTAAAACCCTTTTGAATGATTGAGAGCTCTAACCACCTAACAATTATATAATTCAATTTATTAAATTTCCCTAGAGCTTAGGATGTTACTGGTCAAGAACTTGAAGCATTCCATGTAATCATTCCAACACTATCATGGCCTAAATTCCCTTTCCTTACCAATATAACATCCTCTATAAATTGATCATGGTAAAATGTGAGAATTTAAATGTATGTTGAAGTATAATGTCTGTCAGAGTTGATATCTCAATGTTGGTGGATGAATTCTTGTTTCCCTGTTGATGTCGCCATTAACAAGCTTGGAGGTATTCCTATGAAGGCGTATCCCTCTCGATGGGATATTCTTGACCATTTCTCAATCCTCTGGAGAGCTAAGACTAAACACCTAGAATTTTCAAATTTTGAAATAATTGACATTACAATTCATAATAAAATAAATCCTTAATATGTGATGATAATACAAATGATCCTCCCTCTTATTATAGGGAGGTTTATAAAAAATATAAACCATCTATCAATATATTTATCTTTCCATAATTGTAATGTGCAGGAGCCCATAGAAAGATGCATGTTTATTAAACCAAGTGGTTTCTTTGTTTCGAGGTCTAAAAATAGTTTGTAAATCATATTTTCGGTTATGAGCATATCTTACACCAATTTCTTACTCATGAACGTTGAGTAGTTATCTTTGATCCTATCATGATTTTCAAATATATTAGATAAATTTTCGCATGTTTGGCCAATGGAAACAATATTTGTGTCTAGTAAAGTGGCCAAGGAAAGATGAGATGACTATAGTATTACTAATATCACTAATTATGTTTCTTCTCTCATATAAAAATTCATTAATATTTTTGTATATATATGTTAAGGTTTGGGGTTTTGGTTTGGACCTAGTATTTTCTCCATCCCACCTCAATAAAACCCACATTTAAATAATAACAAAATAATTTTATGAACTATGTAGATTTTATGATTTTAAAAATATAATTATGAATTTTTAATCAAATCCACATTCAAATGACATATTACCTATTAAAATTACATGTGTGATGCCAACCTCCATATTTATTCTCTAATCATGTTTGTATGGAATCAACAAAAAAATGTGTGTGTGAGTTTAATGAAGAAAATAGATAAAAATATGTAATAGTTGGTAAAGTGACTAGAATAAAGAGTTAGGAGTTTTAGCTTTTTTTGTTACATAGAGGAACATGCACATGTTAATAACATGTTTGTTCTTATATAACAAAAACAAATTTATAGCATCAATATTATTTTTGGAAATGAGAACCTTGCATTGAGTCAGTACATTCATGGATAAACTAAGTTCATAGATATTTGGAAAGGGATAATGATATTTCAATAGGAAAATATTCATTTTTCTAAATAACATGTGTATTCCATGAATTGACAATCAGGGCTTGATCCTATTTTAATGATTTTAGGAGTCAAATTCATTCACCCATTCTAGTATTTTTAGGATTTTTCACCATGAGATATTGTTACACCATTTTTTGGTCATCTAACCTGTTACTATTAGATGGACCTAAGTACATCATGTAAGACCAATTTTACCCTAAGTAAAATTGCTTTCACTATGAAAAATAACTTAGTAAACCACATTTATTAAGTTGTTTATGGTCTAAACAGGAAACCCCATGAGGAAATATTGATTAAATCCACATTTGTTTGATTTTCCTCGATGAATGATTAGTTAAACAATAGTTTAATTAATAGTCCTGGTCATATTTAACCCAAAACAGGAAAATTAATTAGATAAATCATTATTTATCTTATTATTTTCTAGGAATAATTATTTAAACCTTATTTGAATAATATTCCTTGTTAAATTTGACTAAATCATTTATAAATAATTGAATAAATCGTTATTTATTTGATTATTACTCAACCACATCCTTAAGATAATAAATAAATCATTTATTTATTTATTATTTAGAAATAAAGGGATTTGACCAAAGTCAAATTATTTTTCCCTCCAACAAATATAATAAAATATTCCATAAAATTTGGATCTTGATTTGGTTAATAATATTTTAATTATGCACCAATATCTAGAATAACTCAATATTTTGTTATAAATAGAAGCAGTTTTTCATTCACTCACTACATTTTGTTGCCTAACGATCACTCTAGATCTATACTTTTGGTCTGACTTTGATCCACAATCATTGTCATATTTTGCTACCATTTTTCTTGTGAGCTCCCTTTGAGTTCCTTTTTTTTTTTGGATTTTCTACACCATCAAGAGAGAGGGATTTTAGATCTGAAGTGCTGAGGACTTACAAGAACCCATCCCATTGAGGGGGCCTAGTAACATATTTCTATGTTCCCTTCCCAAGTGTCAAAAAATACAAAAAATCTTAAAAAAAATATTGTCTTGTCTATTGGATGCATGGAGCAAATATTGCTTTTATTTACTGCTTAATGTCTTTTAATGCATAGATATAGATTTTTCAGCATTTATCTTAGTCAACTAATTGCAGATCTAAAGATATTGGTAGCCATATTTACTGTTAGGGCTATTTGTTATGCATGACTAAAATGAGCCTTTTTCGTACGCTTGCAATTAAGATTCATACTAACAACTGGCGACTCCACAAGGATTTACAATTACGACCTCTGTCGTTTTTCGTATTCCTGCATATCCAGCTACTTCAAACCCTAGGATTTCTCTTCGGCTTCTTGTTTTTCTTTTCTTGACGTTTTTTTAACCTATAAAAACCTAAAACATTAAAAATTCTAACTTTCGTGTGCTTTCGGACCTATCGCGTAGCTGACAGGAAACAGCCACCGCTGAGACGACAAACTTTTCTAAAACCTGCTCCCGAGAGTGTCGGAAATGCAGGTCACACTTTTTGGGCCAAAACCTGTGACCTGAACCTCCAGGGTGCAGAAAATAGGCAAAAATATGCGACCTCTATAGAAAACAGCTAAGAAACTACGACCTAGACATTTTGTTGGATTTTTTCTGAGATTTTCCTAAGTTTGTCTAGGCCTCTGTTCAGGGTTGTCAGACCTCCATCTCCGCTCGTTTTGGACCTATAGTTGTTCTCTTTTACTCATCAAAGTGGGAACCTAGCTCCCTAGGGCTTTAGTACCCTCCACCTTTCGTGGAAGAGTTTTAGCTACTGCAAGTCATCTGAAATTTCAGTGTGTTCAACCATTTTTTAGATTTAGTACCTTACCTTCAGATCCACTTCATATTGTCTATGTATCCATCCAAAACACCTCCTTTTTGTTTTGTTTTGGTTTTCCTCTAGGGTCCCCTTCGCTTCCCTCCAGGTTATATCCTTTTGCCACCCCATTTTTAGCAATTTTTCGTCTGTTTTTTGGTTGTTTTTCTGCACCTATTTCCAACAGATCGGACCTTTAGATCATTGTCCCTTCCGAATTTAGATCTATTGTCTATTTTGGTGTGTTTTGGTTAGATTTTTTCCCACCTACAGACTAGTTGTTGAGAGGCCTGCCTCCTTGGGTTTAGATTAATGCATAATTAGCTGTTTATTTTCTGTTATTTCAGTTTCATATAATGTTATCTGCAACTTTATTTATAGTTATACATCACAATTTTTCTTTTTTCTCTACAAACGTCTGGGTTTAAAAATTAAAATTTACACACTTAACACACATAGCCTAAGCGAAGAAGAGTCTTGTTAACACCACCAGGCAAAGACTCTAACATTGTAATCAATTCATCCTGCACCTCTCTACCCTTTTTTCGACATTGTAATCAGTTGATCCTGCACCTCTTCACCCTTGTTGGTCTCTCTTCCCTTTGTGCCGTGTTTGTGCCTTCATCATTGCACCCCCAAGGCGTTTATCTCGGAAACTTCTTGGCCTTCATCCTCAGTTTCCAGTAGGAAGACTTACTCCTCTGCGTAGGATTCGAGTTAGTCCTCCACCAAGTCTGCACTCCGACTCCTCTTTTGGTTCATTGGGTTCCCCTTCTAGTTCCACCCTCGGTTCTCCCCCTATCACCTTCACCATGTCTGGTTCAGGACCTAATGCTGGTGGTAGCCCTAGCCCTAATGCTGGGAATACTACTAGTGGGACTGCAACAGGAACTACCACGGCTGCTCCCTTGCTCCCCTATATGGCAGGCCTCAGTCTTCTCGATTTTAACCAGTTGATCAATGACCCTATAAGCCATGATGATGGTTGCCCTGCTATGCCAACCAAAATCCCTTCCGACATCCCCAAGTTTGAAGGTCTTGCTGGAGAGTATCCTACAAATAATGCTCGATATTTCCACATGTGGTGTTTGTCTAACTCCATTACCGATGACTCTGTCCGTCTTCGGTTGTTCCAACGTACGCTTACTGGTGACGCTTTTAAGTGGTATGTTGACCAGAACTCCTCCTCTCATACCACCTTTGCGACTCTTGCCCGGGCTTTTCTATCTTATTTACAACTTCCCCTCTGTTATGACACTAGTACTGAACTTTTGACTTCTTTCCGTCAATCGTCTATGACCCGCCTATCCGATCATGTCCAGAAATGGTGGAGAAGAAAGAGACTATGTCGATCCCATACCTTCGAAGACTGTGTCTACATGGACTAGTTCCTTAGATCCCTTTTTCCTGCTATAGGAAAATATGTCGCATCGCATTTTCCTCAAACCAAAGAAGCCGCTCTCCAGATTGCGTTAAAATATGACCTAGTCTACGCTGAGTCAGGTTATGTTTATACCGTCTTACCTGATCTCCAAAGACCCGGTGGTGCCAATGCACCGGGGGCATCTCATGCTGCCGATGGTATCGTTGGAGCTCTTTCTCATCTTGTCGAACCTCTAATGGGCTATGGTTTTCCTCGGGGAGGGGCCAACACCTCCAACACTTTTCCCCCTCCCGGTAACATCTATCCAGGATACGACATGCCTCTTCCTTTTTCCCAACTTGTTTAGCACAATGTTACTCAACCAAGTTATTATCCATATCCATAGCCTGGTGCTCCAGCTCTTCAAGCATTAGCACCCCTGCCTCCCTTGCCTTCTCAACCCCCACAGCAGCAGCCACCACCCCCTCAGGGGTAGGTGTATGCACAGAAGGGTGTGACTAATCCTCCTACTTCCAAAAAGAAGAGGAAAAGCACTCAAAATCAATCTGCCCTCGGTAATCCTGGACCTAATCCCCAAACTAATGCACCTAACACCGCTAACCAACAATAGGGCACTTAGCCGAAGCAGGACATGCATATTCGCACGAATAAGCCTTGTTCTTGTTGTGGTGTTTATGGTCATTACACTCGCGATTGTCCTCTTTTACCATAGATTTGGCAGATGTGGGAGACTCAAGAAGCATTGCGAGGACAAAAAGCCTCCCCTTCCGTCCCTCCCAAAGCTCCACCTAGTCAGCTGGCTATGTTTACTAATCCTTTCCCTTAGTAAGGATTTGTGGCTACTGAACCACCTGAAGGTCCCACAACCACTCAACCTCCTCCATCTCGTAACTCTGATTACCAGATTCTCATGATGAAATCTAACCAAATCATTATAGTTGACCTCAATCTTCAGACTTGGTCCCGTCAGTACAACAAGCCTCCTACTACGTCTGCCCCCGAGGCCCCTTCTTCAGGCTATACAAAGCCTCTTTTAACAACTAATGGTCCTTTACAGATCCCTCAGCCTAACACATAGGTTCATGCCAATATCCCTAAGGTCCCATTACGCCGAAATGTTGTTTATGGAAAAGATGCCCATTCGTATAGTATAGTAGATGATTTGGCGTAATATCCTGCTGCCATCTCAACATTGGAACTCCTCTAGTCGTGCCCTTCACAATGAAAAGCTCTACTATCTGCCATGGGCACTGTAGATCCTTAAGATGATCAATTGATCGTCTTCGATGTTGATCAGTCAAAACATCCTCCTCTTCCTACTTCCATCGTCTTCCAAATCCCAGTCAAGATCCAGAACGCCAACGCTTCCCATTCTATCATTGATGAGGGGGCATCCACCTACATGATGTCCACTTTGGTTTGGAAAAAACTCGCATCACCTGAGTTGGCCCCTTCCACTATCACCCTTCAAGCGTGGGATGGCCACGCTTCCCATGCCATTGGCCTGCTCCACAAATGTCCTATTAATCTTATGGGCAAGACTGTATGTGTTGACGTAGAAGTCATTGATGCCCCCTTAGACTACAACATTCTATTGGGTCCTAGCTACACCTATGTGATGTCTGTTGTATCATCTGCGGTTCACTGCAAGATGTCCTTTCCCCATAATGGAAAGATAGTCACCATTGACTAGTTGACATATTATGAATTGAAGTCTCAGACCTCCCATGAGTCTATCATATCTTCAGTGGCCGATAAGAAAACTGTCGACCCCTTGACCAGTGCCTCACCCGGAGTCTAAAAAGAATCCTCTTTGCTTGGTACATTCCCTGGTATTCCTCCTCCTGTCTCAGATCCCAGCTCATCGAATGTTTGCATGATGCAATTATCTCGGGCTTCCCTCAAGCGGCCTGCTTCAGCTAATTAGTAGCCCCACCCTCCGCAACCTGCTCCTAACCCTTCGATTCAGCCTTTTAGACCCCCTCCTCCCGGCCCTTCATCTGCAGCTGGTATCCACGAGCCTCTCTACCCTCCTGGAATGATTCCTCCAAGCCTTAACCATCTTGGGTCCGTCTCTCTTGGCCATTACCGCTCCAGTCAGATACGGTTCCTAGCTCCCCCTCCTGGAGTGTTCTTGGTACCTGTCATGGCTACCCTATCCCTTCCTAACTTGACCCTGGGGATTCCCGTCTGGTACATCGATCCCCTAGCCGCCACTTCGCCTGGTCAAACCAAACCTTATCTTTCTTTGACCCTAGTTCAACTGGTCGCCATGACTCCTCTCGCTGCTATCGTGACTCAACCACCTCAACAGGAACCTTCTCATATTGCGACAACTTCGGGTAAAAATGGAAAAGCTCACAAGAAAGCATCACAAGACAAAGCTATCCGAACTGACCCTGCTCCTCGTCATCCTCCAAAACCTTGTGCTTTGTGCGATTTCATCGGTCATGCCACCCATACTTGTCCCGAGTTGCCTCGTATCAAGCCCATGGTTAATGTTGCGTTCCCTAAGTCTACAGTCCTTGAAGCCTCTGTTTCTTCCTCGACTATAGCCAACAACCCTAATATTATTCACACCAAGCAACTTTGAGCTTTGTGTGATCTCCATGGCCATTATTCCCACCATTTTCCCTGCATCACGCATTACCACACCTCTTTGGAAGTAGTTCGAGAGTACGAGATTGAATAGAACCAGTGCGCCTCTCCCGTCCTTGCGCAGTATGCTTCGGGATAGCTTGAGGATTTACTTGCTCCCACTAAAATTCCTCGTCCTGATGTCGAGATGATGAAGCCTGTGGCCACCATCCTCTACCTATCATCATCCATGAGACCCTCGGTTGAAGCTCCCTCTGATACTTCCCCTTCTGTTTTGCTTGACCTCCCTTCACTGATCACCCTGGGCTCAACATGAGTGGATCCTTTATCTTCTTGTTCTTCTGTCATCCCCCATGATGATGCACATGTGAACCTTTCTTTTCATGATGATGAGTCAAGTAGATTTGCTGCATCATGTGGTCTCCCTTCCTCCCATCACCCCATCTTCTATTGTGATGATGACATCATGGAAGCCTTGTCCACCCCTGACTTCATCTTTTTCACCCATAAGCGGAAGCGAACCATCCATGTCTATGGTGAATTTTGTGGCTTGAGCACAAGCTACCCATGAGGTAGCTCCCACACATCACCTTCTCGACGGTGTGCGGGTGATAGACATCCTACTCGGATCACTTCCTCTCGTAATGTTTGTTCAATTTCTACTTTGTGCTCAGGTTGCCTGCATTGTTCATCATCCTCCCATTTTATGTCTTGTGGCACCTTTCAGATGGACCTCCCATCCACACCTTATATTGGTGATTCTGATGGTGCAAGTTTCTACTCACAGAATCTAGCCTTAGCAGGTTGGGCCATTTTCACCCTCTTTCATTCGCTTGTTCTCTTGAACAGTGTATGCATTGGTACTGCCACCAATAATGAGGCCGAATATGATGCAATGCGAGGTTAATTAACCGATGCCCTTTCCCGTTACATCCTCCACCTTCATATTCGTTTAGACTCCCTACTTCTTGTCATTCAATTGAATGGTGTATATCGTGTGCATAATCCTATACTTTTTAGAAGATATTTATGAGTGAATCTTTTGATGCGTGAATTGGAAATCATTACATTCAATCATGTACTAGAGAAAAAAATCACCATGTATATAGCATTCCAAACAATATTCTAGATTGGCACTTCGCACATACATTTAACACAAGATAATAACATAAAAGCATCAAAACGATGCATATCCATAATACGTGCCGTATAACATGTTTTAGAGTCTGTCAACTCTAATATATATGACATGCCCATATCATGTTACAAAAACTCAAAAACTGGGGGCACCACCTGCCCCTACACACTAATCACTATCTCGAGGATCTCGAGCCAATGTCTCTTCTCCTGCAGCTCGTAGATTGCACATCCCTTGTTCGTCCATCGCCATGCCCCGCATGACCCCTCGCCACTTTGAGGGTAGATAAATACATGGCTTTATGTACTGGTCATATAAGTCTTGCCAGCCATGCTCTGAGACACGAGTCAGAAGCCTCTCAGATCTATGAAGAATGTCCTCAAGGAGGGCTGCTGCATCCTCATTTTGTGGTATTCTTGATCCACTAGGTCCTAAAGCTCTTGATACTGCAGGCTGTCCCATATACGCGACTAGTTTCACCAATGTTGTATATGCATAACAAAAGTGAAAGAATAAGTACCATCTAGAATATTCTAAAACTTTACAATGCACATAAAATATTGGAAACTTGTCACTTACCATTGGCTCCCCATACTTGACCAAGCGATAGTGGCAAGTCCAGGTCCCCACGATAACTCATCCCACTATAGGGATAGTCATTTATGTATAGTGGCATCTGATCCCAATAATCAAAGAACTTGGGTCAGAACAGTCGTTCGACTTCCCCACCTCCTCCTCTGCACAGTAGTCACCCCCATTGGCGCATCTTGGGCTCCCTCGGGCCCCCATCCTAGAGCTATATACGAGGTCGAAGTGTCGGGATCTTCGCAAAGAAGAGCGAGCACAACACTGTACCATATGCATAGTCATGGTTCACTTGCTGCTTGCATATCGACAACTGTCGTTTCAAAAACGACAGCATCATCTAGGCCCACCCATAGTACGTCCCACTCAACACACTCTCCATAAGCATCATCTACCCTCCAGTGATGTGGTGGAGTTCCTGGTTTCCCAGGATCTGCAGCACCGCTACAGCCATAACATGGGTCTCTAACCTCTCTAGATATCCGTATCTGTGTCCCCTTGAGATGGAGACCTGATCGAAAATGGTGCTCTACAAACTCCATGATGTTCCACCCTCGTGGTAACACTGGCTGAGTATTACCTACCATCCCAAGTGGTGGGAGACCAGTCAGAAAATATATATCCTGGACCGTCAACTCGATCAGGTGCCCCTACACTATAAATACCTCATGGTCCGGATCCCAATAAATGACAATATGAGCCAACAAGGGCTCTCCTGCTCTCATCAAAGGGTTCTCTACAAACTTTAGAACCACAAACCTGGCCAATGCACTACGGACACCTTGATCCTCTCAGATCTCCAACTGTAAAGTGTCTAGGTCTCTCTCTTTCCAGTTGATCAGTAATTCTACCATATCTGCACGAAACCATCATATTTGTGAGTTTGCAGATAGGAAAGATTATATCCAAACATAAAAACCCAGTTCTCAGCCAAAAAATAGCATAGAAAAACCCCACTCTATTAGGTCGCACTTTTCAGGCCTAATCTTGGGACAGGTTGCAGTTTTCTGCCCAAAACCTGCTAGCTAGGTCATATTTTTTGCCCCAAAAAGTGCCAGCCGACCGTGAAGATGAGCAGGGTTCTGTTCATGAGCTCTGGGAACCTAAATTGAACTTTCAATCCACTGAAATGAAAGAGTAGGGTTAGGCCTCTTAGCTGCAACTAACAGATATCGATTCCAACGGTCGATTTGTTCGTTACGATCGCTGCAATATTTAGGGCCTTATCTCCTCTCTACATTCACCACAGCTCCACTTGCAAATGAGTGAATTTGGAGGGAAAATTCCTTATTAAAAGAGAAACCCCTGATTTTTCATTCGCCTATTGCAGCCAAATCGTAGCTCAGTTTGAGAAAACGTTTGTACCATTGGAAAGCTCACACTCAACCCTCAAATGGGTATCTGATAGTTTTTTTTGATTTGATACCTCACCAGGACACATTTTGTCCAAGAAGGGTCACTTCACCACTCCTCAAAATCAATTTTCTTCACTTGCAACACTTGTATTTGGGGCCCCACTTTGCCTCCATACTTGACCATGCTCGTGTCGATTTTCTTCATGAGTAACCATCATGTACTCATGTTTTTTATGGTCTGCATTGGACCTCTTCTATGTGGCAGCATCATCGAGTCACCCTTGTTTAGAGCATCTGAGTGCAGTCATCATTGCATCCATGGAGTCTATCTCGAGTCATTTTGTGTCCCGCTATAGTCCTCCATCCTTCATTTCTTGGTCCCTTTCTCATGTCTCACATTATGGCCTTTAGTCCTACTGTCTACTATCACCTTTGATATTGTGTCAGTCAAAACCAGGTCATCCATGCCCTTTATGCTCTAACAAGGGAAGTCATATGTCCGCTACTAAGTACCCCCAATTTCATCATTATCCCTGGTGTCAGTCTCTCAGTTGCTCTACTATTTTCTCTCGTGCCTTAGTTGAGGATCCCTTATTTCCTCACCTATGCTGGACCTCCTTCTGTCAACATCAAATCATTCATTCTAGAAGACAAGTCTAGAGGGCAGTATACCTTGGTTCCAAATTCCACTCTTGTTTGGTGCCTAGGATCAGGCAAAGGGACTCCATATATCCCTTTGACTTGATTGTTTCTCAGCTCCATATCCTTACAACATGATCGAGATCTGTATACTTGATGGTTCAATGATGCAATAGATGATAACAGTGATTCACGGGAGTGTGTGAGACGTTTTCAGACCTCATGAGGGAGTTTCCCTTCAGGTAGCCCCCCACATGCCCGGATGACCTCTTCAATACAACCTTCAATGTAGCTCCATAGATTTTATGATGTCGGCCTCAGCCGCTTGCAACGCCTTTTAGTTTGCATGTATCAGTTAGATTTTCAGAGCCCTTTCCTATTTACAGGGGCACTTTAGCTGTACTAATATCTCATGTACTCAGATATTATTGTATAAGTCTTGGTTGTTATCCCAAACAGAATATGTATGTGGGATTCATTATCATGTTCTTATCTGGCTCATGTTTATGCCAGCATGTACTATATAGTTCAGTCCCTTGTTTACTCGACGCATTATTCTTTGTACTTTGTCTCAGCGGGCATAGGTATGCCTCCCACGTCACCTATAGCATAGGTACTCACTCATAAAAGAGACTTGTCACACCTGTAAGTCTTGCCTCCTCAGGGTCTAGTCCTCTAGTGCTTTGGTCTACCTTATATTTCTTTCTCTCCGACTTCCCCTTCGGTGTCTAGTGATTGAGTTCTTACAACGTACTTCGGTCATGGGATTAGCTCCTAACGCTCACACGCTGGGGGGAAATATGTTACACCATTATTTGGTCATCCAACCTATTACTATTAGATGGACCTAAGTACATCATGTAAGACCAATTTTACCTTAAGTAAAATTAATTAGATAAATCATTATTTATCTTATTATTTTCTAGGAATAATTATTTTAACCTTATTTAAATAATATTCCTTATTAAATTTGACTTAATCATTTATAAATAATTGAATAAATCATTATTTATTTTATTATTACTCAACCACATCCTTAAAATAATAAATAAATCGTTTATTTATTTATTCTTTACAAATAAAGGGATTTAACCAAAGTCAAATTATTTTTCCCTCCAACAAATATAATAAAATATTCCATAAAAGTTGGATCTTGATTTGGTTAATAATATTTTAATTATGCACCAATATCTAGACTAACTCAATATTTTGTTATAAATAGAAAGGTTTTTCCATTCACTCACTACCTTTTGTTGCCTAAATATCACTTTGGATCTATACTTTTGGTCTGACTTTGATCTACCATCATTGTCATATTTTGCTACCATTTTTCTTGTGAGCTCTCTTTCAGTTCCATTTTTTGTTTGGGCTTTCTACACCAGCAAGAGAGGGATTTTAGATATGAAGTGGTAAGGACTTACAAGAACCCATCCCATTGAGGGGGACTAGTAATATATTTCTATGTTCCCTTCCCAGGTGTCAAAAAATAAAAAATTTCTTTATAAAAATCTTGTCTTCTCTATTGGATGCATGGAGCAACTCTTGCTTTTATTTACTGTTTAATGTCTTTTAATGCATAGATCTAGATTTTGCAACATTTATCTTCGTCAACTAATTGTAGATCTAAAGATATTGGCAACTATATTTGTTGTTAGGGTTGTTTGTTATGCATGGATAAAGTGAGCCTTTTTCGTATGCTTGCGATTAAGATTCATACTAACAGACACTATACATCATAATTCTAAATAATACCTACAAGTGAATGCAACCTTTAATATTCTAGAGGTTCTTTCCATGTGTAATATTTGGACACCCACTTGATCTCTATGAGAGTACGGAAAACCTTTATTAAATTCTATATCGACAGAAATTTAGGCCTATATAGTAATGTGTCTCCTTGTCATTCCTACACTTTTGAAATCAAGCTTTACAATGGCTTATAACAAATTGAATCCTTGGAACTAGACAAGAGGGTTGAAGTGTCTCAACCAAATAGGGATAAATGAGAGAGTATCCTTAATAGTGTTAAATTTTAGGTACCAAGGCATCATGCATAAAATTTCATCATCCTAAAAACATGGCTTAAATTTAAAGATATTATCTATAAGTTTTGTTAGTTTGAGCTCTATATTAAAGATTCCTTTTACACAAAGGTAAATAAAAGCATCATCATTTATTTTTTACATCTATGTGGGCAACATACATGTGTATAGCTCTCAAAACGTGGACCATTACCCACCAAATTTGTAAAATGTATCCATTTTACTTGAAATATGTAGCCTTGTTAATCACTTCTAAGTTCCCTAGATGGATGGACAGGGTGCTTCAACAAAAAATATAAAACTCATGGCTTAATCCATGGTTGAGAATCCTTCTAGCTAGGTTCTAGAGATGAGAGTTCCCTTGAAGAACAATGATAAAACTTGCTACTTGCACTAGATTGAGGAGATGTAAGGTTGTAATGGGGTGTGGTACTTTCTATTCGATGAGGCTAACATTAAAGAAAATAACACCACTTATCTTTTACATATGGAGGTGAAATGTTATGTTGGGATGAGTTGAATTCTTTTAAAGTAGCCAAGGAAGACAATTTTTGATAAATGACTATAATAATCATAGTGGGAGCTACAACAACTGTGCATAAAGAGATATAATTTGTTAAATAGGAGGGTCATGAAAAGATTTAAGTGCTAAGAAATTAAGATAATTAAAGAGGATATATGCTAATAAAACAATAAGAAAATGACTCTATAAGTAAGGGAAAACCCTAAGGGCTAAGTAATTTGAAAGAAAAAAAATTTATAATGTAAATACATAATGTCTTTCCTTAAAATGGTGAATATTTAAATGTAGCTAAATCTATCGAAAATTTAGTTTTATATTTATCTTCATTTATTGAAAACAGATGCACCTCTCCATTAAAGCTTGTACCTATCTTAGTTTTGAGGTAATGAGAGGAGAAGAAGTGCTCACGTATTTATAATTTTTTTTTAATGTATAATAGTTGAAGGTTAGCATTTTATAGGAATTTATTTAAAAAATGTAATGATAATTTCTATATTTTAAAAGAATTAAATGATGATTTTATAAATTATTATATTTTTGATTAATTAAAAGAATATGTTTATTAATATTATAGAATAAATTTGAAATTGATGTTTGATGTAGTTTTATATGGGTGTTAAGTTAATACAACAATATTCATAACCGTTCCATTACAACAATATTTATCAAGTCATTATAATTCATCATGTATTTAGCAAGAAATTATTAAATCTAGGTGGAAAATATTAGAATCTCTGAGCAACCACAAAAGATAACCCCAATTGACAAATATAAATGGATATATTGAACACATATTAAAGAAAATAATCTTAATATCACAAAACGAAAAAATATAATAATAAGAAATGTAATCTCAAATACATAATAACCATTCATATATATATATATATATATATATATATATATATATATATAATCTAATTTTAAGGTCACTACCAATCCACACACTAAATTGGTGTATGAGACCCTCTTGTTTGTGGGACAAAACACATACACTAAATTGGTATATGAGACTCTCTTGTAACCCACCTTCAGTGATTTCTCTACTAAATCTATAAAGTCATACATACTCTATCCCCTCTGGTTTTGAACCTGTGACCTTGGGAGAAAACACATGCTCTTAACCATTAGGCCCACTCAAACTGTGTATATATATATAGTTTAATAAATTTCCACAAAGTGTTTAATATAGTTATGCAAAAAAAAATTAAAATTATAAATAATAATTTTAATCATAAAAATATTTTAATATAAAAAGTCTTTTTATTAATTTGACCTTTTTATAAATAATTTTAATAAAGCTCAATATATATATATATATATATATATATATATATATATATATAGTAAGTTTGGTAGTACTTTTCATTTTTGTCATTTTTTTTCTATTTTCATGGACATGTCCAATACACCACCCTTATCCGAAAAGAGAATTGAACCTGAGTGCTATCACAGTTTAACCAAGACCCCAGTGACACTTCTGCGTCAAAAAAATATTTTCAATGAATAGAGGATTTTAAATTTTTAAGTCCATAGTTATGTAGAATAAATATTTTAATGTAACAATTTAATTATTAATAACTATTAAATGGGATTGTTTTTGGAATTAATCATATCCCATTAATAAAATTCGGTAGATATTTAGAACCATCTAATAATTGGTTGAGATTTAACTTAATTATTCACTCGGTATTTTTAATAATTTAAGATTTATCTTAAAAGTGAAAATGTGTTTTTGTGTTTTTAGTTTTTCAATTTCTCCGGGTTCGACGAGTTTCTCGAAAACAAATCCTGTTAAGGTGAGGTCATCCTTTTCTGCGCAGAGAAGTCGATAGCCGTTACGAGTGGTTAGGCTGACTATTTTAGCTGAAGAAGCGGGGGATAAGATCAAATTTGTGCGTCATTTTGTGGAGGCACCAAAACAGAAGTTGCTACATAATTCCTAGTGGGAAATGGGATATTTTGAAAATAGTGGAATTATAATTCGTTGCGCAGTGGCTGTGGAGTCGTATCCTGTGGAGCCGTATCCAAGGTTCCGTTGGGGTTTCCACTAAAAGTGGGATATAGCACTTGCATCATGTGTTGTTTTAAGCATTACGACGCGATTTTTAAAATTCAAAAGTTATGTTTAAATTGAATGAGAATTTTGTTAGAAGGTTTGAACCGACCTTTGTACTTAAAATTTTCGTTATGTTAAGAAAAAATTAATTATGAAATAATTAAAATGTAAAATTAATGGAAAATTATAACAAAAAATATTAAAAGAATAATATTAGAAATTTCTTTAAAAGGTGCAAGAGAGGTCGATAGGATTTTTAAATTGAAAAAATTGTCTTTTGGTATTTCATAATCAAGTAAGAAATAATTTCTTGAATGTGGGTGACACGCCTGACACAAGGGAACATCAAATCTCAATTCATGCAGACTGTTGCAATTTTCAACGAAATTTCTCACCTGCATAGGATTCAATTACCCTTAACTCCTCGCACACTCCTCGCAGAACCAGAGACAACGCAGATCGGACAGGCATGGTGTCATCTGACCTTGATCATCACCTTGCCCATACTGCCATTAATGTCCATGATGTATAAACAGTATTGCAGCCATGCCTACACCTCTGCGGCTGCTCACTTGCCTAAGCTCCACACGCAGTACCATGCAAAAATAATTTATGGCCACACTTACAATCTTCATCCGCTCACTTATTGATCCTCCAGACCTCTGCCCCCATTCTCCATCCTCTGTTCTCATTTGCATTTACCTCTCCTCCTTCTACTTTGGACTCCAACTGATTCCAATTAGGTACGAAGTTTCAGTCCCAGAGTGAAGCTGCGTAGACTCCCTCTACCTGTAGCTCTGCATTCTGCACATCTACCCCCAGCCTCCGTAGCCTCTCCACCCCCAGTATCTCTTCCTCCCCCTCCCCCGAGTGCGCAATGGCCACTAGAATGCGCCAATGCACTAAACGCAATATTTACGGAGGTCAGAGAGGAGCCCTCCTGAGTTGTTACCATTGTGGCGAGGATAACCGCTTTGAATGGATTGAAGGCTCCCCATCTACCACCCTTGCTAGCCATCAATAAGCTCTCGAGCAGCGAGCAGAATAATCCTGGCATTCTAGGCATAGGGGAAGTCGAGGTCCGAGGAGGTCCACCTCCTCTCCTAGAGCACCCTCTCCACACTGCTTGCCAGCTCTCCCGAACAGTCCTGCGCAGGCTGATGAGGACACAAATATATCGATTATGGACTCCGATGGCATTTGGATGAAGGTTCTTGAAGGCGTAGACTCAGACTCCCCCATCCTCTATGCTCCTGCAAATCTCCCCAAGCGCCGTGCTGCCGAAGTGGAAGCTGCTGTGGAAGCGACCGTTGCGCAGGCTCCGGCCTGTCCCATCGACGAGGAGATTCCCCATTGCAGTGATGATGATGAGGAGTAATGTCCGCGCCGCTGTTCAGTTATACTTTGTTTTTTGTCATAAGTGCCCGCAGAGCTATTTTTTAATTCTCTACTCTCTAGCTTTTAGATGAATCCACACTGTTGCACACAATGTAAGGTGTTGGGTGCAAGAATTACACTTAAGTAAAAATCGTCAACACTTAAATTGTCAACCTGGGGGATTCGTAAACTAAGAGATGAAGCACACGCAATGCCAAAGATGGTATGAATATTTCTAATATCAACTCCTACTTTTGAAAAGAAGAATAATAAAACTTTAGAGAAAAAAAGGGGAACTCGAACCATCAAAACAATCTGAGGCTAGAACAAGAAGAAATGTACTTGGAAAAGAGATTTAGAAATAAAGAGGAGCAATCACTCTAGCTAAATATTGATTAGCTATTGAGAATGTGTTTCCTTCAGGAAAGACACCTTAGCAGTTTTCAACAAATGGGCCCCTTCAATCCTGCGTATGTAAAGATATCCTTCTCGCGAAAATCGATCTTGCACTAGTGCAGGAACAACGATTTAGGCAGAAAGTGTAAAGTAATGTCTTTACTAAAAAAAATACTTTTCTTCGTGCAAGGGCTTGGAACTTTCTCAAGTCCGCAGCACTCAGATCCAATACCAAGGAACTGGTTTTTGTACTTGATTAGAGCTTCTTGCACTTTAACTTTTGATTCTTGAAATCAATGATTCATTACTGTAGTGTTATAAAACCAAATCATATATCAAAAAATATGAATACCTGTAGAAAGTAAGAGAACAATATTTTTTAATTAAAATGTAACTGAAAGCAAGAAAGTTGTTAGAAGTAAACTAGAAAGGCTTGTTGCATCATATTATCTAGCGCTGGTGCAAGAACAGTTCTCCTGCTTACACCAGGGAGAAACCAAACCAATGTGCAGAAAGTAAATAGCACACCGACATGCACTGGTGCAGGAATGAACCACGCAGAGGAAATAAACCAAATTGTGCAAAAAGTGAATAGCACACCAACGTGCACTCAGGCAAGTAACTGCTCCAGCTCGAACCAAGCAAGGAAAATCAATCAACCGTGCAGAAAGTAACTTAACTACTTCACGCAGCGAATATGCTTCCACTCAAACAGAAATTCAAAAGCTGTAAATTAAATCACACTTGACAGTTTAAAACATAAATTACAAGAACAACAATGAGGGAGAACGTGCTGGGTTGGTTGGGCCCTTAGCCAACCAACGCGTTTCCCTTTCAAACGAAAACACTACTGAATATCAACTCATCAACTTTTTAAGCCAAATGATGAAATGTACGAAGCATGAGGCGAAGCTCTTCTTATTAGATTTTTAAAGCAATTACATGCGTGATTACATATTCAACCCAGATTTGGGCGATAACACAAGACAGACCTATTACCGCCTCGCTGGTTCTATTCTCTGACCTATTCAATTCTATCAAAACATTGAACATCTTGTCCTATTTACATTTCTGCTTATATAGATCCTTTTGGCCGGAGGCCAAAAGGATCATTTAGCCATTACATAGCCAATTACAGAAATCGTTATAACAAATTACATAACCGATTGCAGAATAAGCTTTCGGCCTTCAAAATTAAATCGTTTTTAACAGAATAGGCCGTGACTATCTCCAATTGTTCGTTTCTCTTAAGTTCGATCTCTGCTACTCTAGATTTAACTGCTATCATAGCTGGGACTTGGCTGCCTTCAGATATGTCTTCATTGATCGTAGCTAAGGGAGTACCAAACAGGTGGCAACCCAAGTGATCCAGATTCACTGCCAAGATTCACAGCACTGGTGCTAGTGCGAGATCTATTCTGCACTAAAAATCAATGGTCAAGATAAGTGTTTATCTATTAAATAGCATAGAAGGTAACGATAAGTTACAAAAGTAATTCTAAGTAATAAATCATGTAATAGATAGTTAATAAATGCTAAGTTGAGTTAAAAATGTAAAATATGAAGTTAATGCAAAATGTGTCATCATTCTTGCACTAGTGCAAGATGAGGGCTCATAAGATAGGTAAAACATGGTAAATGATTACGATTTGGGAAGGGAAGAATGGTAAAAAAAGAATGCAATTTAGGGGACTAACATCCTCCCATCCCTAAACTGTTGTGTTTACTCACAGAACTTTTTTTACCTCTGCAAAAAACCAAAATTTTTGAATACTCCAACTCAGTCCTGTTCTGGCATGTTGTCCTCAGGTTGCACTGTTTCAACCTTCTTCCTCTTGATGTGCCTTAACCTCTTTGAAACCTTTTTCAACCGCTTGAAATAGCATCCAGCCCGATATTTCCAAACTTTAACCTCGCTTTTATTTTGTTTGAGCTCTGCCATCAATTCTCCTTTGCTTTGTTCCTTATCCTCTTGTGCTTTGGTCACAAGCTGCTCCAAGTTTTGTACTTGGAGTTCTAATTCTGCTATGCGGGCAACATGAGTCACCAATTCTTTTCCTTTCTCTATCTCAGCAGGGGCTGTCACTGCCTCCGGAACTTCTATATCTGCCATGGTCGCATCAAGGAACTCTTCTACCTGAAATCCTTCTTTTTCTGGTTCCTTTTTCTCAGGTTCTTCTTCTAGGTCATCTTCATCTCATTCCTCGTCTAATTTTTCTTCCTTAGGTTCCTCTTCTTTTGATTCCTCTTCCTCAGGTGCTTTCGTGTCCTCCTTTTCTTTAGCTCCTCCTTCAGTTTCTGGTTCTTCTTCTTGGGCCGCGACTTCTTCTTGTACCGGTGCAGGATGGGGTTTCATACCCTGTGGGGGTTGTGGTTCTTTTCCTACATCCGAAACTTTCCTCTTCTTTTGGGGCTTTCTGATAAGATTTTCCAGTGGAATATCGTCACCAATTTGTGCAATATTCGCCTCTGCAAGAACTGACAACCTGTTGTGTTCAGAGGCATGTGCCTGTGTAGAAGGTGTTTCTTCATCAAGTGCGCCGTTTTTTTCGTTAGTGGAAGACGAAGCCTTCCCTTCTATCGATTTCTCAGTCTGCTTCCTTTTTGCACTACTGCAAGAAGGAATTCCATTTCTGCTTCTATTCAGGCCCTTACTTGTACTAGGGGCCATCTCTTCTCTTCCTCGGCTGACTTCCTGTGCAATTTTTTTAACAGATCTTCCAATGTCATACCTTTGCTTTCTAGCTGTTTTAAGACCAGGATTTTTATCAGGTCGTGATGGTATAATCATGCATCGGCCTGGTCCTCCCTTCCATCTTGTATGCTTCTAGCCATTTTCTTCAATATTTTGAGCAAAAAGTACGGGAAGTTCATCCTCCAACCAATGTGTCGACCCCCTTCAAAATGTTGTAGCAGTCTAAAATGATACACCAGGGTGTAGGTGTATCTCCCTTCGCAGGTCACAAATTTCTGCAAAACAAACAGGAGATCCTGCCATTGACCTAGCAGGGATTTGCGCGGAACTCTGCGTTTCCAATTGACCTCCATCTTCTTATCCGTGATAAAACGATGCCAGTGTTTACTTTCCATCTTCTGGTTCTTGAACCACTCCACTCCTGTATTCTCCAGACCTGTTTCTACTGCTATAAATCTCTTCGTGACGTTGAATTTGAGCGGCCCAATTCTCACTTGGCCATTTTTAAAGCTTGTTACAAATTGTAAGGCGACCTCTCTATCATACCCATTGAACTTCTGTAGGAACCATAGAAATCCCGACTCCCGCAATAGTGGAAGACTATTTCGAAATTCGGCAGTTTGCTCAATCTTGCTAAGAGACAGGGGCTCATTTGGAACGGGTGGCATTGCTGCTATCGGCTATGAAAAATAAGTTCCTAAGCTTGCATGAAATACTGGGGATCTGGCTTTCATACATAAAGATCTAACCGTATCTTTGATTCATTTTCCATAAATACTCATAATTTCTGATCAGGCTTAATTGGTACGCGCGACGACGATTTAACGGTTAGGTACAGTAATGACGAGATGTTTGGGATGAATATAGGAGTGGGGGGGGGGGTTATGAATGAAGGACATTTCACATTATGGAGGAATGGGGTGAATTATATGCAAATAATGAATACACGATTTCACATTCCTTCATAATTACAAAAAAGAGACTTAGCATTCATTTAAAAAGATCATGATTCCTGCTTAAAAAACTTTCTACTTTTAACTAATTTCCTCCTAAGTAATATAATAGCGTAACTGCTTATCAATGATATGAAGAACATCATATAACTTTCCATCATGAATACTTTATTATGTCATATGATAACTTGTACTCCGCTGCTGATAAGGTGCATGCTTTTATTGCTCTTTGCACCGAGTAAATCACATCACTCTGCTGGTACTTTTCTGCTCATATCATATAGGACAATATGCTTGCACTAGTGCAAGCATAATCTTAATACAGAGAATTAAAATATAGGCTGGATTTCACATGATTTCCTCAACTTATTCTGAATTTTGCTTCGCCCTTTGATGCTTTAGAGAACAACCTTCTGCTCTTTGTATGCAAGATCCTGCAATGAACTTCATGAGGGAATAAAGGAGCAGGAAAAGGAAATTTTAGAATGGGAAGGAATTTTTTCACAGGGATTCCAGGAAAGTACTAAAAGAGGGAAAATAGAAGTGGGATAGCGAAAAAAAATTCAGGTTTAAAGTGGGATTTCTTCGAAGCGGATAGAGTGAATTTAGAAGAATATGGGAAGGTTAATTATACTAGGATTCCAAGAAGAAAGTTGAGGGAAAATTACAAAATGGGATATGAAGAAAGGCAAAAAAATTCTGGAAGGTCTGCCTGCACTGATGCAAGAAAAAATAACTGTAGCGAGAATTAAGCGTTACTTGGAAAAAATACCAGGCTAATTACCCCAATTGTATAAAGGTTGGCTCTGCTGAACCTGCTTTTACTTCGATGGTTACTAGCATATCTAATGATCAAGAAACATTCTCTTTTTATTAGAAATTTTTGATCTTCCCATCAACAAGCTGGTTTTCAGGTTGATCCTTCTGCAATCATGTCAACGGACCGATTTTCATAATTATAGGAAATTATTTTTTCTTTATTTTTATTTATTTATTTATTTATTCTTAATTTTTTTCTTGAAGAAGAGGGATTCAAATTTTCAAGAGGTTGGTATTACCGTTTACCACTATTGTTCCAAATTATTGCTGAACTTGCTGTGTAAAATATTTCTTGGTAAGTGGTTGAAGATATTTCTTTAATCTGTGTCCATTTACCAAGAATATTGTATCCTGTCCATCAATAGTTTTGACTTCTACTGCTCCATTCTCAAATAATCAGATTACTTCATATGGTCCCATCCAGCGTGTATGGAATTTCCCTTTAAAAATTTTAAATCTAGAATCATAAATGAGTACCCAATCACTTGGTTGGAACTGCTTTTTCTGAATGGACTTGTCATGCCACTTTTTTCGTTGTTGCTAGATTAATATGTTTTGTTGAACAACATCTCTACGAAATTAATCTAACTCATTGAACTGAAGAAGACACTACTGTTGTGCCTCAGAGAGATTGAGCTCTAACTGAACTGAAGTTCTAAAAGTTTTGATCTGGAATTCAATTGGTAATAGAACCTGTTTTCCGTATACCAGCTCATATGGTGTGTGCCTCGTACTATTTCTCCAAGTAGTTTTGTATGCCCACAAAGCTTCTGGTAATCTTTCAGCCCAATCTTTCCGATGCATATTCGCCAACTTTATGAGAATGGACTTGATCACCTTGTTTGTAGACTCCACCTGGCCATTTGTTTGCAGGTGATACGGTGTAGACTTCTGGTGCCGGATCTTGTATTGCTCCATCACTCCCTGTACCAGATTAGAAATAAACCGTGGACCATTTTCAGAAACAATTTCTCTAGGCACACCAAATCTAGTAAAGATTTCAAAAAAGAGAAAATCAACAACAACTTTTTTCGTAGCAAAAGAAACAGCTTTAGCTTCCACCCATTTTGTAACAAAATATGTACAAACCAAAATATGATTTTTACTTAATGATGTTGGATTTATTGGCCCTACAAAATCAATAGCCCATTTTTCAAATGGCTCAATCATAACTTGAGGGCATAAAGGCATTTCATTGGTTTGGTTAGGTTGGCCCATTTGTTGACAATTATCACATCGCCTGAGATACTGCTTGGCATCCTTAAACAAGGAAGGCCAAAAGTAGCCAGAACATAATATTTTATATGTAGCTCGCTTGTCAGCGAAGTGGCCTCCACAAGGTTCATCATGAGCAGATTTCAATATGTCAAACATTTCCTCCTCTCTTACACATCTGCGGATAATCAAATCTGGACCAGTGTAAAAGAGGTCTCCTTGAATCCAGGAGTATGCAACACTTTTCTGAATAATGTTCTGCTTTTCACAGGCGGGCAAGTGAGGTGGTGTTTTTCTAGTAACCAAATAATTGGCGATGCTAGAAAACCATGGAGAATCTGTAGACACAGCAAAAATATTTTCATCTGGAAAATCATCATTAACAGGAGCTACGTCACTAGGATTATCTAGTCTAGAAAGAAAATCTGCTACAAAATTATATTTTCCTCGTCTATCAACAATATTAATATTGAACTCCTGCAACAATAGCAACCACCTAGTCACTCTACCGCTAGTTAATGTTTTGTTCATCAAATATTTAATCGCAGAATGATAAGTATGAACAAATACTTCATATCCTGTGATATAGTGTCTGAACTTATTAATTGCAAAGATTACAGCTAAAAACTCTTTCTCTGTAACTGTATAGTTTAATTTAGTGGAAGACAAATTCTTACTAATATAATAAATAGCATAGGATTTCTTGTCTTCCTCTTGTCCCAAAGTTGCGCCAACAACCAGGTATGAATCATCAAAGGAAATGTGAAAGGGCAGAGACCAGTTTGGACCTCTCAAAACTGGCACCTGTACCAACTTTTCCTTCAATGTTTCAAAAGACTATTGGAAAACCATGGACCAAGAAAAATCACTATCCTTAGCTAGAAGTCGGAAAAGAGGAGCAACTATCATAGAAATTTTTTCAATGAATCTTCTATAGTAACCAACATGTCCTAAAAAACATCTTACTTCCCTTTGAGGTTTGGGTACAGGAAGATGCAGAATGATTTCAATCTTTGCCAAATCAACCTGTATACCTTTGTCAGAAATCAGATGGCCAAGTACCACTCCTTCTTTGCACATTAATCTGCATTTCTTGTCACTCAAAACAAGGTGGGCTTCTTGGCAACGAAGAAGTACTTTCTCCAAATTTTCGAGAGCTTCCTGAAAAGAATTACCAAACACATAGAAGTCATCCATATAAATTTCTACAAATTCAAGATCAGCAAAAATAGCCAAGACTTCCCTTTGATAGGTAGCTGGAGCATTATATAATCCAAAGGGAAGCACTTTATAAGAAAAGGTACCCCGTGGGCATGTAAAGGTATTTTTATCCCGATCTTCGGGTGCAATCTATATCTAGCTATAGCCACTGAAACCATCCAAAAAGGAGAAATATTTCTTTCCTGCAAGGGTATCAAGCACCTGGTCAATGAAAGGGAGAGGGAAGTAATATTTGAGAGTGGCTTTGTTTAATTCATGATAATCAATACAAATACGCCACCTTCCATCTTTCTTAGGTACTAGCACTAATGGAGAGACCCACTGACTATCAGAAATAGGATAGATAAAACCAGCATCTAAAAGTTTCTGTATTTATTCTTTCACAACATCTCTTAGAGTTGGATTCATTCGTCTTTGGGGTTGTCGGACAGGTCGGGTTCCTTCCTGAATATAGATATTATGTGTACAAGTTTAAGGAGGGATACCCTTCATGTCTTCATAGCCCCAAGAAAATGCACTAAGATGGTTTTGCAACAAATTGACAAGCTACTTTTGTTGATATGGGTCTAAATATGAACTGATATGCAAGGAATTACCAAGGCTAATCTAAACAAGAGTAGTATCAAGCTCTGGAGTACTCAAAGGAGTTGTCAAAGACAGCGGTATAGAAGAATGAGAATCATGGTTTTCTTGGAAATCTAGGCTAAAAATCTGGCTCAAAGGCTCAATGTTAGGCATAGTGTCTAGATTGTTCAAGAAATATTGAATCTCGTCTTCTTGTGAAGACCCAGTATAATGATGAATGAGAGAAATAGACTGAGTCTCCTCATCACTGCTTTGATCCAACCATAAAGTGTCTCAAAGGTCCTGAATGGATCTGGGAGGGGGGTATAAGGTACATTTGTTCCTAGAATCTCCATGTGAAATATACATATCTCGGGAATGACATCCAATATATGCATCGACTGTATCAAGCCATGGTCGACCCAAGATCAAGGGATGTCGTCCTACCGGGTTCTTTGGCTGAAGCACAATGAAATCAGCAGGATATTCCCAAGAATATAATGAGATGATCACATCGTCCAATAATCCTTCAGGCTTAATTTTAGATCTATCTGCTAATTCAAGCACAATGGGAGTAGGGAAAAGATGAGATAACTAAAGTTGATCCATGGTTTGCTTAGTCATTACATTAATGGCTGCCCCCAGGTCTATAAGGACATTAGAGACAAGGACATTACCAATCTGAACTATGACAACAGGGTTTCTGAGATCAATATATTTTTCCATAGACACACATCCCATCCTCAACTCTGCTACCCTACCAACAAAATGAATAGTTTGGGGTTCCAATCTCTTCCTCCCAGGCTTCTTGAGACAAAGTTCCCTAATAATCTTGGTACAAATGGGGATCTCTTTAATGTCTTGGAGCAAAGATATCTTAATGAAAAGATTCCGAAGTTCCGATGCCAAACTAATCTCAGAAACATGCTCTCTTCTTTTCATTACTAGCCTCTCTGGAAAGGGAGGCTGGTTGGAAGAAGATGGCAAGGACTTAGAGGGTAAGGGCTGCTTAGTGACAACTTTTAGAGAATGGTTAAGAGTTTCCTCTTCTCCTTTCTCCTCAACAATCACCATAGGTTGTTTCTTATTTTTTGGCATTATAGTCCTTCCTGATCTTAATTGAATATCATGAACTCCAACTGGAATAAACTGGTATTCGAATGGTAAAGTTTGGTTTGCTACATGGATCATTTTCACTGCTTTATTATTATTATTAGGATTGGGCATAGGTTGAGCAGGAAACTGAGGAGGTTGAAAGGGTAGAGGTAAAGGTAATGGGGTGGTCTAACTCGGAAGTTGAGGCATTGGATAAGGTACATGTGTAGATGGATATTGTTGCATAGGTGGCTTGTAGGAATATGGAGAATGAGTTGGGCCTCTCCAACCCTGTTTCCATTGTTGGGAAGGTTGCCCATGCTGATATTGATTTCCATACTGCCATGGCTAATGAGAGTTAGGATACGAATATGCATTTGGATTATAACCAAAATAGTGTGGAGGAAATTTAGGAGCCATACCTGCACCTACCTGAGGCCAATTTCTTCTTGCTCCCATAGCATACAATTGTTCAGCTTTAGGCTACCCCCCTGTAAATACTGCTTTAAGTCCAGGTATAGAGGGACATTTTTCTGTGATATGGTCTTCTGCACAAATAACACACTTATTAGTTTCTTTCAAGTTAAGAGGACATTCTTTAGGGGGGTGCTTGTCTCTACATTTAGGACAGAAAATACATAATGACTCTTGTTCCTTCATAAGTTTTTGTTGAAATTTTAAAGAGTCTAACTGTTTAGTAACAATGTTCATTACATCAATTTTCATGTTTTCCATTTTATTTTCCAGTCCAATAATCATAGCATCAGTAGATTCAGTCTTTCTATTTTTATTTCAAGTTCCTCTACTGGATCTATACTAATTTCTTGAAAATTTCTGGCATAATTCAAAAATTTGATCAAAAGTTTGCTGAGAAATATCACCTTGTCCTAATAGATTCAAATTGTTTCTAGCATTATTAGTAAGTCCTCTTAAGAAAAAGGTTCTAATAGTGTTGGGATCAAGATTAAGTTTTGAATTTTGTAAAATATACAGAAATCTTTCCAAATAATCTTCAAGCATTTCATCATCATCTTGTATGATTGTAAAAATTTCATCATGCATGTCCCGAGTTTTGCAATATTCTTGATATTTAGACAAAAATACCCTCTTCATCTGATCCCAAGAAGTTATGGTGTTTCCTCCTAACCCCATAAAATAGCGTAAAGCTGAGTCCTTGAGGGTAACATGAAATAATCTTAACTTCTGAGCCTCAGTTGCATAATCATAACTTCTACACAAAATATCAAACTCAAATAGAAAAGAGTTAGGATCCTCGTGAACTTTACCATGGAAATGAGGGAGAGCTGACGGTGGAATATTCTTCATCTGTGACAGAGTATCAGGATCCACAATTGGAAGCACAAAAATATATTGTCCTTCACTTACCTGGTTGTCACTAGTTCCTTTGAAATGATCTCCTTGGTCTGCCATTGTTCCCTTCTTGCTTGTACCGCTTTCCATAGGCTGATCCACGCCTGAGCTGTTATTACCAGAATATAGGTGGATTGTTCCTACGTGATGGGTTTGGATTGGATTGGGCTTCCTGCTTGTAGAAGGAGACCGAATGTGAGAAAAATTCTTTTGGCCCTTAGTGGGCTTTGAACCCTTACCTTTCCTAGGCATTCATTTCAAGAAATAAAGAAAAATATCAAAAAAATTTATAGTAAAAAATGTTGTCAGCAATCAATCAACACCAGTAAAATATCCTTCAAAAATACTTGCAAAAAATAAAGGAAACTTACCTGTATTATACAATTAGAAAATTCTTACCAAATCAAATCGCCTCCCCAGCAATGGCGCCAAAATGTTGGGTGCAGGAATTACACTTAAGTAAAAATCCTCAACACTTAAATTGTCAACCTGGGGGATTCGTAAACTTAGAGACGAAGCATAGGCAATGCCAAAGATGGTATGAATATTTATAATATCAACTTCTACTTTTGAAAAGAAGAATTGTAGAATCAAACTTTAGAGAAAAAAAAAGGGAAATGGAACCATCAAAACAATCTAAGGCTAGAACAAGAAGAAATGTACTTGCAAAAGAGATTCAGAAATAAAGAGGAGCAATCACTTTAGCTAAATATTGATTAGCTACTAAGAATGTGTTTCCTTCAGCAAAGACACCTTAGCAGTTTTCAACAAATGGGCCCCTTCAATCCTGCATATGCAGGGATATCCTTCTTGCGAAAATCGATATTGCACTAGTGCAGGAACAACGGTTTATGCAGAAAGTGTAAAGTAATGTCTTTACTTAAAAAAATGCTTTTCTTCATGCAAGGGCTTTGAACTTTCTCAATTCTGCAGCACTCAGATCCAATACCAAGAAATTGGTTCTTGTACTTGATCAGAGCTTCTTACACTTTAAATTTTAATTCTTGAAATTAATGATTCACTACTGCAGTGTTATAAAACCAAATCATATAAAAAAAGATGAAAATCTGTAGAAAGTAACATAACAATATTTTTAATTAAAATGTAACTGAAAGAAAGAAAACCGTTAGAAGTAAACTAGGAAGGCTTGCAACATCATATTATCTAACGCTGGTGCAAGAACATTTCTCCTGCTTGCACTAGGGAGAAACCAAACCAACATGCAGAAAGTAAATAACACACCAACATGCACTGGTGCAGGAAGGAACCAGGCAGAGGAAATAAACCAAATCGTGCAGAAAGTGAATAGCACACCAATGTGCACTGGGGCAGGTAACTCCTCCTGCTCGATCCAGGCAACAAAAATAAATCAACTGTGCAGAAAGTAACTTAACTACTTCACGCAGCAAATCTGCTTCCACTCAAACAGAAATTCAAATGTTGTAAATTAAATCACACTTGACAGTTTAAAACATAAATTACAAGAACAACAAGGAGGGAGAACGTGCTGGGTTGGCTGGGCCCTTAGCCAACAAGCACATTTCCCTTTCAAATGGAAATGCTACTTAGTATCAACTCATCAATTGTTTAAGCCAAATGATGAAATGTACGAAGCATGAGGCAGAGCTCTTCTTATTAGATCCTTAAAGAAATTACATGCGCGATTACATATCCAGCCCAGATTTGGGCGATAACACAAGACAGACCTCTCTAATCTATTCAATTCTATCAAAACATTGAACATCTTGTCCTATTTACATTTCTGCTTATATAGATCCTTTTGGCCGCAGGCCAAAAGGATCGTTTAGCCATTACATAGCCATTTATAGAAATCGTTATAATAAATTGCATAAATGATTGCAGAATAAGCTTTCGGCCTTCGAAATTAAATCGCTTTTAACAGAATAGGCCGCGGCTATCTCCAGTTGTTCGTTTCTCTTAAGTCCGATCTCAGCTACTCTAGATTTAACTGCTGTCATAGCCGGGACTCGGCTGCCTTCGGATATGTCTTCGTTGATTGTAGCTAAGGCAGTACAAAACAGGCGATAACCCAAGTGATCTGGATTCGCTACCAAGATTCACGGTGTTGGTGCTGGTGCAAGATCTGTTCTGCACTAAAAATCAACGGTCAAGATAAGTGTTTATCTATAAATAGCATAGGAGGTAACGATAAGTTACAAAAGTAATTCTAAGTAAGAAATCACGTAATAGATAGTTAATAAATGCTAAGTTGAGTTAAAAATGTAAAATATTGAGTTAATGAAAATGTGTCATCCTTCTCGCACTAGTGCAAGATGAGGGTGCATAAGATAGGTAAAACAAGGTAAATTATTACGATTTGGGAAGGGAAGAATGGTAAAAAAAGAATGCAATTTACGGGACTGACATAAGGCTCGTTTTCAAGTTTTGTCTAGGCCAGCCTCCACCCCCGCAGCAGCCTAGAAATAGAATTACAAAGGCAGGGATTGGTTAAGCACAACTTACCAACCCTACCTATAACATATGTCTTTTTATGTTCTCAAAATTAATAGATTAGCACAACTTACCAAAAAAAAAATCAGGCAAGAAATAATTAATGTTATCTATATATGGGAAACAACAAAATGTCATTTTATCAGGTCCATCGAAATGAATATAATTTTTTCTTAGCGAAATTGGGACATAAACATTATGGTACTCTTCATATAACAACCACCACTATCAATTTTTCAACCATGTGCTTCAAATATGCTATGAGCATATTTTATGGTACGCTGTGGAACTCTCTCGGGAAATAACCAAAACAAAAAGCATACCAGTGCATGGTTCTTTCTTCTGAAACCTAAAAAGAAAATACAAGCTAACAAAGCTATTTATAAGGAGCTACAATTTATGATGAATTTTTGTTGTTAACATTCTGAAGAGTTGTTTTTTCAAATCAGAACAATCGTGTCTCAAGAAAGCAAACCAACAATTTCAATTGCAAGTGATTTCTTCATTTCTTGACCAAGAAATATGACCGATCTCTAATTTCACATGAAGAGTCACATTCTAGGCCCTGTCTCAGAAATTCATGTAGTGCTGCAAAGGCTCTTTCAAAACATAATTATTTCTGATATAAATCTTGAGTGATTTGGATGAAGAGTAAAAAGATAAAATTCTTTGCTTCCCTGCTGAGAAAATGCCAAATGTGTTTTCACTATTTCAACTCATCATTAAGAATCACTATTTCATGTTGTCAATAACTTTCAATGACCATCATGTTGTGACCAAGTTTATTTCCAAAATTAACACAGAAAATTGTTACGAGGGATAGCGGCCATTGAATCATGGATATCAACAAGATATGTCACATGGTGCCAAAGTTATATGGGTGAAGAACAAAAGGAACAATTTTTGAGTATTACGATGAGAATTTGGTCATTGTTTGGAAAATCTATTTGAATGGTATTCCTCTAACTGATCGTTATTAGAAAACTTGGTTAAATAACCATCTAAAGACAAATAACAGAATACCCCTGATCGGGGTGTGGCGAGGGCACAAATTCCATATACAAATGATGACGGTATTTAAGGTAAGAGAGTATGGTGGGAAAAATAGCTTCACTAAGAGCAAGTGGTAGGGTATCGACGATGATGGAGGCCGCGTGCGACAAGGGGGTGCTCCTTTCGAGGAATACTGCACGGGAGGAAGAAGGATAACACAAGCGGGATGAGCTGCATGGGTTTTATTGGGTATGTCTAGTTATTTGCATGCATTTCGAGGAAGGTGGTGAAGCTGTGTGCGACGGAAATTGGAGAGGTTGAACTAAATGTCTGCATCCCTCTACATTGCTACAAGGATCAAGAGTATGTAAACTTCAAAATCTCTCCAACTACCCTGTATATGGATCAAGTTAAGGTTTGCGTGTTGAATTTAGGAAATATGGTGATTGAAATGTGAAGCATTGTCTGGCTCCATGATTGGGTGTATGGGGATACATGAGGGAGTAATTAGTACATACGTTTGTTGATTTCAATTGTGTTAGGTATTATGCTATGCAATATGGGGGGTGCGGACATGGGTAGGAGGTTAGAGGGCCGGAGGTCCAGGACAAGCCCGTGTTGGCCATTCAAAATCTGGAGAGGAGATTTTAAAACATGAATTTGACTAGTCATCTCGATTCTAGGGGTGGTGATTTCGATAGTTTGTTGTATGTCACATGCAAGGGAACATGTTATTCCTATGTAGGAATAGTGGGGTTTGGGGCACCTTCAGGAGGGTATATTGTGATTTTGTTCAGTCATGACCACTTTGAGTGACTTCTACAGGGTGTGGGGGGTAAGGGAGACAAGTCTTATTGAGAATACACACAACGAAATGGGTTTGTCAAATGTATAAGCACTGCACTAGATTTTTAACTCTTTGTTCTACAAAACCTTGTTATGTCTTTGTGACAGCCTCTAGAAGACGAAGCAAGATCACCGGTGGAACAACTCCGGCCCCTCGATTTTTCATGTCCCCCTCTATTGTTAGGGAGTATCACACGACGCAGGCGAAGGCAGTGTAAGAGGAAGCGGGAGGGGTGAACAGGCGGAAAACATGGAAAGAGGCCAACAAAAGATACAGGATAATCATCCATGCATGCTCCTAGACGGTCTGGGTGTAATGAACTTCACTGCATAACAACAATCAGAGTTTGGATTTCTTCATGCTTTGGTGCTCAACCAATTTTTTCTGCAATGACCAAGATGTGAGATGGTGTTTTTTTTCCTCAATGTGCAGGTGTCTTTCACTTGGAACAAAGAGCTCATGCATGCTAATAATGATTGCACCAAGTTATGAATGTGATAGTGATTTCATGCATACTTCATTTAGGTAATGGAACCTAACCCATTTTTAATAATAAAATATCAATTTTATGTTTAGCTATCAAGGCTCAGATCTAAAAAATGTAATTGATTGATATTCATTATGTGTTCTTGAATCTTCATGATTTTGGGGAGCTCATGGGGTGCTTTCCAAAATGAGCTTAAGGGTGAATGGAATTCTTTTTATCATGGGCCTTTTCTTTTACTTGCAATTTTTTCAATCATTCTATAAAGTGACATTCCATTATTTTTTACCATAAGAAATGTCATATCATGAAGCAATCCCATAGTTACCAAATTCATAAAATGAGTTTCTATATTCTCACTCAATAAAAGTTATTATTATAAAATTTTCATCATTAAAAAGATTAAGGTAAAAAAAAACACATTAATTTGTTTTTTCCTATAAAAAACTAATATAAAAAAATTATTATTTTATTTTATTTAGATTATATAAAATTAATATAAAAAAATTATTATTATTTATTTTATTTATATTATATATCAAATTAATTAATTTAATTAATAATAATGCTGATTATTATTATAAGTTAAAAAATATAAATTTATATTAAATATTATTTAGTTAAAATTTTCTCATTCAAAATATTATTATATTATTGATAGCTTTTATAATTTAATATCATAATATGGAAAAGTTACATAATATTTAAATTAATAAAAAATATTATTAATAATAAAATATTTGAATATTGATTAAAATATAGTGTAAATATCTAAAAATATAATTATGAAAATCTATATATCAATATTTTTATTAAAACATATATATATATATATATATATATATATATATATATATATATATATATATATATATATATATATATATATATATATATATATATATAATAGTTATCATAATATTTATTTGAAAAAAAATATATAATTAAAATATTTTAATTATTAACAATGCTAATTTACACTTTCAAGAATTTAATCCCTCTCAGTTAAGTATAAGTTCAACATCAAAATAAAATTATAATAATAAATATAATAATTAACTGCAATAATTGTTACCTTTGGCTTTCTTTTTCTTTCTGCAAGACTGTCTTCTGCTTTTTTGAGTTCCTGCATGGCTTGTACCATGGTGGATATTCTCTGCTTGGAAACATAAGGCAGCTCAATTCTTTTTCCTTTTCCATCAGAAGTAGGCATTGTGATGAAATATCCTGCCTTATTATTTTTGGTTCTCCATGAACCATGAGGCTCTACAGCTGCAAGGAAAACATTTCCTAAGATGCAGTCAACAGGAATATCAGCCACAGCAAATTGTGCTTTTAAAAAATGGGAATCAAAACAAACCATGGCTTTAGGAATCTCATATTCAAGTGTTTTGTCCCCTAATCCCACATTTTTTCTTTCTGCTTTAGCCCAAAACTTTGAGGGGGCAACCTTCTTATCAAGGATGTTTACATCTGCGCCTGAATCAATTAATGCAGTTACATTATAGGTCTTACCATGCACCAAAATATTTACCTTGACATGATGGTGCTGGTATTGGATAGTGAGAACCTGCATTTCTCTGAATCCAAAAACAGGATCAGCTTTTCCTTCAGCAATTTCAACCTTTGGTTGTTCAGGAGCAGAATATGAAGGAGTTCCATGAATAATATAATTAGTATTTCTGCCTGAAACAGGATGAACTTCTTCCTGTTTTCCTTTTTCTAATTCAGATACTTTGAATTTGAGGGCAGAAATTTCACCTTTTAGTAAGTGTATCTCCCTACTCACCTCCCCCAAAGTGAGTGCACGAACTTTGCTTTGCTGATGTTGACGGAGATAACTTTTGGTGTTCTTCTCATAAGAATTATGCAAGAACAAAGACTTCTTAGAGGGTTTTGCAGAGGAGGAAGCACCCGAGGACTACATAAAAGCATCAAGCAGCGTGGTCTTCAAATCACCATCGTCCATGGCTTGGATCTGAGAAAAAAATTTCATATCATCTTCTGTGGTTTGAGCCATGAGAACTTTAACTTTTTCTGTAAATTCTCCTGCACGCTGTTCATCAGAGGAAAAACTAGAATCTGATGAAGAACAATGTTCACATTGACAATTATCTGAATCAGGACATTCACAATAAGCATGAACTTCTTCAATATGAGATTCAGAAGAAGAATAGTCAGAATTAGAAACAAAAGAAGAATCTTCTTGGGCTTGTTGGATCATCAAGCGGGGGCAGTCTTCTGTTTTGTGAAAACTAGAGCCACATCTGCCACATTTATCTTCAGTTTTAACTTGCTGTTTTCCTTTATATTTCTATTGGGATTTTTGTCCCAAACCTTTTCTTGATTCTTTAGCATCAGGACATAAATTTGCTGTGTGTCCTGTCTTTCCACATATCCAACAAGTTATCTGTTACATCCTTTTCAGCTTGACATCTTTAGGATGAATATCATGTGGCTCATAATAATGAGTCTTTGGGACATATTTAGAGGAGCGTCCCTTGTGAGCAGGTTTTTGGTAAGGCTTGCGAGGCCTTGCAACGACAGACAATATTTTGCTGTGTCTGTGATAAGTATAAGGCTGATAACTTCTGGACGTCTTTTTAGCCTTTTTCTTTATTTTGCGCCTTTTTACTAATGGGTCATCAATTGTGATCCCATACCTGCTGCAAAAAGATTTAGTACCAGGCAATCTATTCGATTTATCAATAGATTTATTCATTTTAGAACTGGTACAAAGAGTAATCAATACTCTGGTTATTATGTTGTACATCTGACCCCATAAATATGTTTCCAGTGGCAACTGGAAATCATCCTATAATTTGAGAATGTCTACCAGCTTGGAAGGCAATGCTGCAAGGTAGACTTGCTTCCAGAGAATGTTCTTGGGGTCCTTAACCATGAAGATTCTTTGCATCCAATCTCTATGGAAATCTTCATACTGGTTAATATTGCGACACTTCATATTCATGAGGATCATTTCATTTTGATATGAAATGTTTGGGTCATCTCCACAGAATGTCTGTTGAATTAGTGTTGTGAGGGCACCAATCATATTATTCATGGCTTTTCCATGTTCATGAAATCTTACATCTCCATTTTCATATTTCAACACCTCAGCTTCCATGGATGCTATGAGAGCAGGAGAAGACTCTAGTTCCCACCATGTGGCTAGAGTTCCTGTAAAACATGGAATGAGGGATTTACATGCCTCTACTTCAGATTTACCATCTATGCACATCAACTTATACTCTGTGATCATCTGATCAATGACTTGCTTGATCTGGGCAGAGGATAAGTTATCTATATTCCATTCTTTATGGCTCTGGGGATAGAAGGTTTCTCTTGCAGGAATTTTTCCAAGGCCATTTAAGTCAGGAGGAGAGTACCTGGTATATTGGGCTTCAAGGGGCTCATATACAGGTAAGACATGATCTTCAGATTCTGACTCATGGAACAGAGAGGCAATGGTTATTTTAAACTTTGGAGACTCTGGAACAGATTCTTTGGGAAATAGGCTAGGAAATCTATCAACACTTTTCTGGATTTGCACAGATTTCCTTTTGTGGAGAAATCCTGAAGGGATTGGCTTGTCTGGCTTCTTTTCTTTCTCCTTCTGCATTTTCTCAGACAAGTCTGTCACAAATTTCCGAGTAGAAATAGACTGATCTATAATACAAATTTCTACTTCATCAACCTTCTGTAAAGACTTCAAAGAAAAATCTTTAACTACTAAACAACTGTACTGTACAGAATTCAATGCCTTATTTACATGATTCAAAGAAACTTGCAATTTATCCATCTGGTTCTTTACAACAGAAGCTTTAGCAACATTTTTGTCTAATCCTGTGATGGAAATGTTAGTCCAGTTTATTTGTTCACTTACAGTCTGGACTCTTCTTTCAATTCCTACCAGGTTTTCCTTTTGGATTATAGGGTATGCATTAGCTGAATTTTGTCCTTCACCTAGGACAATTCCTTTGAAAGGAATAGCTGGTGGCTGTTTCTAGCTTACTACCATCAATTTTTGTCCATCAATGACCAATAGACGATGTAGGTTCATTCATTAATACAACTTATGATTCTTTAACCTTTTTCCAAGAGTAGAAAGAAATCCAAGTCTTTCTTTCTTCCATATATTGTTTCCATTCTAAGGCTAAAGCTTTCTTTTGTTCTGGAGTATGGCTGACAGCAAATTCATCTGCTTCTGGGTGAGTAAACAAATCCCAATTTATCATCTGCTTCATCCATTGAGCAGGGATTCCGTGTTTCTCACAACCATCCGTTAGTGTATATAACTTCTGGATTTCTGGGACAGATGGTCTTTTGACATCTTCTAGCAGATCTTTAAATCTGCATTCTGGGATCAGAAAACCCTTTTGATTGTAATACACTAAAACATGCTTATCTTTAGGGGATTGCATATTCATGAATATCTCAGTGAGTCTGGGATCTTCATCTTGCAGAGAAGGAACTAGGTGCATCATAAGCACATGGTCATCTTCATGGGGAAAAGGGATATCAGAACATTTCGGATTCAGACAGGGGGTGACTGATGTAGATGGAGGTGCATCACCTGTTCTAGGATTATGGTTCTGATGTCTAATGACCATTTCAGCAAGATGTTTGAGATTTACAGACTGATGGCATTGAGGGCATTCAACTTGTAATGGATTAAAATTAACTAATAAAGCAAACTCAAACAAAGTTGTATGATGACAAGAAGTATTTAAAATACTGGAACATGCAGTATCAAATGAATTAGGAGGTATATACAGTGGAGACTTTTTACATTCTGTTTCAATCCTACACCTGTCTATTGTAGATCTTATTGGGAAAGATAAAGTGGCTGAGGATTGATTTTCAGAAATATTTGCAGAAGTAATTTTTTGTATGGCGAGAGGCTTTGGATTTGGTACTACCCAGTGTTCAGGAAAAGACAAATCTTCCCATTTGATGGCTTGGTGTTCAACCTTTTGGTTCTTTGCATCTGTCATGACTACAACACTGGTTTTAGACTCTCGGATGGGGGCATGGAGGACTGCTGGAAATAAAGTACTGGTGTGACGGAAACAACCTCTGAACTGAATGGCGATATTGTTTCTTCTTTTCTTCATATCAAATCTAGTGGTCTGAATTTGCAGTTGTAAGATATCAGCCAATGTTTCATCAAACACATTTACAGAGAAGTTGGGATAACAATCAAACCAGACTGGGCCATTTGATAATGGTGCAACTAATCCTCCAATGAGGGAATCAGTGTACTTATTATGTGTTAGATCTCTGATAGCTGCTAACACATATGTCTCTACCCCTTGATGGATAAGGGCTTGGATTCCCACTCTGATGCATCCAAGATGCAGAAATTGAGTTCCCAGCTTTCTAGCTTCTGCTTGAAGCTCCTTGGGATTTATCAAAGGGATTAACTATACACGGTCAGATTTTTCTTCTATTGAGCTTATGGATTCTTTAATTGTGATTCTGGTGGCAGCTTTCAAGTGCCAAACTCCCAGATCATTATAAACCTGAGACGCAGAGATCTTGGGTAGAACCCATCTAGCCTGACACTTAGTTTCTTCGTACAAATGCTCTGACTCATTTATTACTTGACTACTACTAGAAGCAAACATTTCTCTGAGAGGGTCTTGTTGAGCTTTATCTTGCTCTTCAAGTTCTCGAAAAGATACAGATTTTCTGAAAGGGTCCATTTATACTTCAGAAAATAAAGAGAGAATGATTATAAGAACTAACCTTTTCACGAACCAGTTGACAAACTGTACTGGCTCTGATACCAATTTTACTGTAGGGACCTCTCACACAGGTTTGCACTGCAAACTACTCAACAAGCAGACTGTCTCACTGAGTTTCTTCTTGCTCCTTTAAGAGACCCTATGCGAACCCATACACGAACCTAATATCACGTTCACACTTCTTTCGGCTCTCTCTGCGGCTTTCTTTGCCTTTTCTGGCCTACTCCGTGTCCCTTGGTGATTTCGCGAACGTCTGGCGAACTTTCGGCGATCAAAAAGAAATCAATACTACCTCAGTGGACATTCATAAAGCTCAGAGTTACAATTCTTCTCATGCGGAATAACTACTTCTCTCTTTATTGATATTCAAAAAAGGATTTTACAATCAGATTACAGACTTATGGACTTCAGATCTCTTTCCAGAGATTGACTGCAGTGGAATTTACCAGATTTTCTACTCAATAAATGAGCGAGAGATACTGGAGGCTTTCTTGCCAGTTGTAGACTCTGTCTCAGAGAACAAACACACCAGTTTTACAGACAGACTCAATCTATGATCAGGCCACTTTAGGTTCTTACCTATGCCGAGCACATAGACACGCATGCTTCTCTGATCACCTAAGGACTTGAGTCTTAGCACCATGATGCAAGCAGATTGGAAAACTTTGCGCAGATGCAGAGCGGGGAGCTTCGGCTCGACTCAGACTTAAACACAAATGACTCTAGCCTCTAGACTCTCCGAATGCGAATGCCAAACAATGAGCTTGAACCCTCCTTATATAGGAAAAGAGGGGGGACAAACATTCGTTTGGTTCGTCGGATTGTTGACACGTGGAGGAGAATCATGGCTTTTGGGTAACACCGAAGTGACATCTGCACCGAGATTCGTCCGTCCGACACTAACATGTGAAGTGTGTGTACATAACACAGTGGATACCTTATCTGTACAAGGCCCACGAGGAAACAGAATAATTATATACAGAGAGGATGCTTTTCGGACAGGTGAAAAGCCCTCGGGAAAAGACCTGTCACTGTAAACCTGTGACTGGGTATTATTACACTATGGATACTTTTGTTTTAGCAGAATCCACTAGAACCAATTGTACTCGTTTCAGCCTGATCAAGGATAGTAATTCCAAGAAACCGGAGTCTTGGATATAGATCATCGTCCCAAGCTTTTGTGTAAATTCTTCTGACAATCATGGGTTTATTTAAAATGATCTGATGTTTTACTTTGGTTAGAACCAACCATTGTAATTTCCTTTTCTTGTAGCAATTTAATATTGGATTTATAAGTTTATACTCAAGTTGGCTCAAATCACGGACTGTTTGACACGGACTATGAAAGCATTCTCCCCAAGTGCTTTCTAGACAATCATTGCATTGGCTTTGAAAATATGATTCATAGTAAACTGGATCCATGCCATATGCACTTAGTCCATAATCAAACCACCAGTCAGATGTCCAGGGGAAAGCATAGTGGGATTGGTTTATCCAGGTAGGTCCAAATCTGAGCTTGGTGTGGTGAGTTTCACCGCGCCCATCCTTATTCAGCAGATCCCACCATAGTTGTTTGTATCCTACAAAATTGTAAACTATGTCAGGAAAAATCAAGTCAGGATTGTTACCGGGCCATGTCTGGTATATTCCTCCAGTATACTCTCCAGGCCACCTTGTCCAGTTGATTGTATAAGACTTATAGTAGATTCTTGTTCTGTCACTTCCACCAGTACAAATGACTGACATATCACAAAAATCTTGCGAGAGGGACCTTTCTGCTTCATAGGAGGAGGTCATACTTGTGGAATATATCATGTCATGTATCCACTTATTTCCTTTGGGGTAGACCCGCCTTTCAGGTACAAGATGCATAATATCAGTGTGGCTCTGTAGATTTGCATCAAGTACTTTTGTGTTTCGGATTTGCCATGTAGGCCTCCATTTCTCTTTGTACATAGCCCATGATTCATCATCTGAAATAGACCTGAGTGTCTCTTTTTGCTGTGCATGATCCCATTCTTTGATGATAACCATAACATGGTTATGATTTTCTTCTTGTTGTTGTTCTTGATGCTGGATGAATTCTCTGCTGAGAAAGTCTGGCAGAGAATTATTAATTCCCTTAATATGCTCGACCTTAAAGTCAAAATTAGCAAACAAAGCTTGCCATCTTGCAAATTTATCATCTTCAGGGTTTTTGATAGTTTTATTCAAAACTTTATCTAAGGCCTTAGCATCAGTCCTTAGCAAGAAGAATATATTAGCTAGATGAATAGAGAACTTACCGACACAGTTCCAGGCAGCTTTAACTTCTTGTTCTATTGTGGAGTAATTATTCTCAGCTTTACTCCATGTTTCAGATGCATACTGCACAACTTTTTCTTCTTCTTTCATACTTTTGTCAGTAGGTCTTTGTTTGAGCACACCTCCCCAACCAATATTGCTGGCATCTGATTCTACAATTTTGAAATATCCATCTTCTGCAACATGAATAATGGGGAGCTTTCTTACCTTAGCCTTGATTTGTCTGATTGATTCCGTATGAGCTTTTGTCCAAGGCTTAGGATTCTTTCTGAGTCTCTGGTTTAGGAGAGACCTTTCAATTGCACAATTTGGATAAAAATTGCTTACATAATTTAAACAGCCCAAAAATCTTTGCAGTTGGGTTTTATCCAGAATGATGTCTGAAAATTTATCTGCAAACTCAATAGCATGATTCTGTAAAGCAATTAATCCATTCTCTATAGTGTGCCCTAAGAATTTGATCTTAGTCTTACACAATTACATCTTTTTCTTACTTAAGACTAAGCCATTTTTCTTTACTAATCTCATAAAAATCTTTAGATGCCTGAAGTGATCTTGAAGATTTTTTGAGAATATTAGGAGATCATCAATGTATGCTAGGAGCCATTCTGCATAAGGTTTAAAAATAGAATCCATTACCTTCTGGAACTTAGAAGATGCATGCTTCAGTCCGAATGGCATCACATTCCATTCATAGTGGCCTCTAGAAATGCTGAATGCAGTTTTCCACTTGTTTTTTTCTACTATAGCCACTTGCCAGAAGCCAGACTTCAGGTCAAACTTAGAAAATATCTTGGCTCCTGCTATCCTTCCCAAAAGATCTCCCTTATGTGGGATAGGATAAGTATCATCTACAAGAACAGAATTAAGAGGTTTATAGTTAATGACTAACCTGGGGATACCTCTTATCTGTTCACTCCTATTATTCACATAAAAGCCATAGCAGTTCCAGGGACTGCTTGAATCTCTGATCAGCTTTCTCTGCAACAACTGCTTTATTTCTTTCTCACAGAGCTCTCGGTATTCTTTGTTCATGTGAATTTCTTTGGATTTGCATGGTCTGCCCGTATATCCTTCTTTGTAGGGCAACTCAATACTATGATGTTTGCGGTGCCAAAACGCATTTGGCTCCTCTGCACAACATTGTTCTTCAAACTACTTCTGTAGTTCAGCAATTTGTTTCTGAACTACTGCAGAACTTAACTGATCTTCAATTCTAATCAGGTTCTTGTGGTCTTTTAGTTCTGCAAGACTGTCTTCTGCTTTTTTGAGTTCCTGCATGGCGTGTACCATGGTGGATATTCTCTGCTTGGAAACATAAGGCAGCTCAATTCTTTTTCCTTTTCCATCAGAAGTAGGCATTGTGATGAAATATCCTGAACCAGAGACCTTTGCCTTTTTTTAAGTTCAAAATTTTCTCTGTGGATCATTTATAACATGTTGAAAGATTGTACGATCTCTCTAAAGTTGCCACAAACAACCCATGATTTATTCTGAATGGATATCCATCTATGTTCGTTTATTTCAAAACTATCGTTATCCTATACAAAGTAAAGAAAAGTGAGGCCCATTTTGATCAGTGTTCCCTGTTTTGTGGTGTTGTCAACAATTGCATCCTCCACAATGAAAATTGTATCGCCACAAGAAGTAACATTTTGAGAAATGGCAGGTTCGTTCCCTTAATCTAATGCTAAAAAAATTGCTATTTCTCATTAATCTCCAAATTCCCAGCATTAAATTTTAACTTTTGATGATGTTTCCAAATTCCCAGCATTAAAGTTTAACTTTTGATGAAGTGTCCATTGAATTTTAAAGGAATTTTTATTAAATAAAAAATAGTAGTATGGATGCAATTTATATCATTCATACATTTAAATTGGTTTATGTTTGTAGGAGAATTGATTTATTTTGAGTAGAGTAGGTAGTTTTTCAATTTTTGAGGAGAAGTTTTGGTTTTTGAGAAAAATAATTTAAGTTATTTGAAAATAGATTTAAATTCTGAAGTATACAATTTTATGATTAAAATTCTATGTCTTAAAGTGAAATTTTAACTCAAAGTTAAATACTTTAGCGAAAGCTTTAACTTTCTAAACAATGTTACTAAATTTAAATGCAACCTCTATTAAATAAAATAATGATATGAATACATTTTATATCATGTTTAAATAAATAGTCAAGTTCTACTTTACATGAAGCCCAAATAAATAGTCAAGTTATTACATTAAAAAAATGATATGAATATGTTTTATATCATGTTTAAATAAATAATCAAGTTCTACTTTACATCAAGCTGAAATAAATATTCAAGTTTTACCTCTTAATTATTTAGAGAGTTTAAGTATCCACCTTGAAGGATTAAATATTATAATTTTTTTTTTTAATGGTGAGTGTGTTAATGTTTTCGAACAAATTATATTTTTAAAATTAAATTTTAATTTTAATGAGTATATTATTTATTTGAAATTATAAAATAATAATAATTGATTATTGTTTCAAAATATTTTTAAAAACAAGTGGAGTTATATAAATTAAAGGTTTATTCTAACTTATAGATAAAAGAATTTTTTTTTCATGAAAATACGAAGATATAAATTCATGCCAAATTGTGATTTTTTTATTGTCTAAAATAAGTTTTTGAATATATAAACGCATTGAGGATTTGGAAAACCCTACGACACTAGAATTCTACATATAAAACAACTTAAACTCAAGTTTTTAAAAATCATTGCATGATTTTAGTTAAAATTACCACTCTAAAAAAAGTCTTTTTGTTTATAAGTTAGATTAGGCCTAAATTAAATTGTTGATAAATGCACATTATAATCAATTCACCCCACTTTACCATGGAAATTCTTATCTTGTAAATAGTTTTTATTACAATACCATTGCCAAATACCATAGCTTATCAATACCACATACCAATATGACAATTGTTGATATTACCTTTTCTTTAATTAATTAATTTAAAATTAATTAATTAAAATAGCATAACTAACTTAGAGATAAATCTTAACCCTTGATTTATGTATGTTAAGATAAATATTCCCATGTATTCTATGGAGTTTAAATCTCCACTCCCTACCTAATAATTACTGATAATTAAATTTAAAAGACCAATTTTGAAATAAACATGGCTATTGGCATAAAACTATAATTTATTTTATTGTATTTATTTTGAAAATTGATAAAAATTTTCATAAAAATATGTTGGGTATTAATTTTTTCAAATTTTTTTTTTAGAGGAGAAAAGTGAGACGTCTTATTATTGATTTTTTTATTTTTTTAAATGATTCTTCTTTATTTCAATTTGGGTATGTTTCCCATCACAACTAATTGCATAGAGGCTTAGTATGGTAAAGATGTTCTAATGTTTAAAATTTTGGCTTAGTTAAGATCAAACTAGTTGATTTGGTGGTATGTCACATTTAAACCATGAAAAGACCGTGAATCTTTGGTGCATGATTCATTGGAAATATTAGATCAAAAATGCTTATTAATCCATGTTTATCATAATTAAAGACCATTTGTTATCATAACAATTAATTACTCACCGTGAGACCCTGAAACTATTTTCAAGTCTCCATTGATCAAAGTTAAAAACACTAAACGTGCAGAGTCTAAAGTGTGTTTGTGTTTTTGAGTTGTAGAATCAAATGAAAGATAAGGTTCAACCTTTATTTGTTTCCAAGATCAAATTATTATGAAGAATTTATGTTTTGTTTCCCAAGTTAGAATAACAATGAAATTTTTTTGGTTGAAGCTTATAACATAATGAAAGTTTGCACGGATTGCAAATGGTTGTTTGGGAAATATTGTTATGTAAAATTATGAAAATGATGATTACTGTTTTAAAAAATTATATTTTGAATCTAAGATTTAGATTTTTTTTATTACAAATTTTATGGGTTAAAAATAAATAAATTTTTTTAGATCATTACTTTGAATGTAATTAAATTTATTAAGTTCAAAAATTTATAAAAAAAAATTATGAATATTTGTGTTATTAAAAAGATTTTTAAAATTATGTAATTAATTTTCGATTCTAAAATTTAGTTATGAACATAGAAATGAGTTATGAGAAATTACTAGTTATATAGGATTCAATGGTTAATGGATGTAAAGAGAGGTTAAAAATATTGAATCAATGAGGAAAAGTTAGTAAAGCATATATATAAATATATATCTACAAGGGAATCTCACTTTCCTAAAAATGTTATCCATACGTCTTGACGTGGTTTTACATGAAATTGTGAGAATCAACTCGCATGTGTCAATACTGGGACGTTTGAATATGTGGCAGAAAAGAACTATATAGTTTGCATTGACCACATGCTAAATTCCACGTCCTCACACTTTCGCAAGCTTTCAATGCACTCCGTTGTTATTTTATATGAACTTGTAAGAATCAACATGCATATGTCTTACTGAGAATCGAATCCTCTATGATGTTTTTAAATTTTTCGTGATGATGGAAAATTACAGATTTGTTGAATGAAACTTTTCGATGGTGATAAACATGTTTTAGATGTTCTTGGTTGTTAATTTTTTTGCTAAACTAGGTATTATCATACATCCTAAAATAAATTTTGACACTCATAGAAAAAATTACATGGTTTTTTTCTTAAATCTTAAACATTTGCAAATTTTGAATTGATGGATGTCACTTCAATGTTACATATATGAGGAAGGAACCTATTATTTCATATTTTAGATAAAAAAACAAGTTTGATATTATGGCCAAATTTTTATGTTATATAACTTTGGGGCAGTAGGATTTCTTAGTATTCAATGTGGTGCGAAAACAAATGGGTTACTGATGCTCATTACATAGATGTCGGTGAGGCATTAGACATTGGGGAAGGTGACGATTATTACTTGCATACTTTCGTTTCTTTCCTAAGACTCTTAACAAGTCTTGCTATCAGTTGAATGTGGCGCCCAATGCACCTTATAACCTCCTAAGACTTCTGTTTGTTGGCGGAAACTACAGTGGATTCCAACAATTACCAGGCTTCACTTTCTCCATTCAAACAATTGGTCTGTTGGATTTTGGAAATGTAACTCTAGAATGTCGAACCAAGCCATATATTTATCAAAAAATCCTGGTGGGTTCTCGCACAATGTTGTACACTTTCCTTATTATAAAATTTCAGACTGATGATCCCTTTATCTCTACGACTGAGTTGAGGCCCCTCGATAGATGACATGTATTCACAAGATAAGCCCGGAACAATGTTGTCTTTAATCTGAAGAACTGATGTTGGTGGAAAATCGAATGAAGGTAAGCATTTTCAACTTTACATGGTAAATTCCTATGGTAATCTAAGAATGTTTATATTTGTTATCCCAGTCCCTCGCTAATAAGAAAATATATCGTAATCATATTAGTGGTGAGAGAATACTAAATTGTTTCTTTGAAAAAATGTTTGTATGTTTGTAGTTTCAAGCTAATTTCTTACTTATCATGAATTAATTTTTGTGTTTTTCGTTGGATTTTTAAAATATTTATTTGTTTAAAAGAACCAGATGACATTTAAGTGAAAATTTGACACCTATACCAGATTGGAAAGAGAAATTTTGGTGTAACTAGTTCTGAAATATTTTGTCAATAATTGACTTGAATATATTTTTACGATGGGCTGAGCAGCTAGTATCTTGAAGACAACTTTGACTACATATGGAGACCACATATAAGTATTGATAATTCTGATCTTCTAGATGTTTCACAAGAAAATTGCAAAGAGATTATTTCGACAAATAATACTAGAAACCTTCCTCCAAGTGAAGTCATGAAAATAGTGTGAGTTCTAAACAACTCGAAACAATTTTCAATCAAACTTGGTCGATCCTCCCAAGGAAACAAGTCATTATTGATGTTATATTTTTCAGATATCAAAATTTTAAATTTGTATGAATCAAGATCATTTTACATCACAGTAAATTGTGAAAGAGGTTTTGAAATCATTACTATCGTGCCAAATTACTCTGGGGTAGAGCTAACAATCTCAATATACCAAACAAATGGCATCAAATTTGAGGTTGTGAAAGCCACTAACACCAAAAATCCACCTATAATCAACGCTTTTGAGTATTACTCGGTAGTTGATACGCAACCAACAACATATTCACAAGACAGTAAGTTCTCACTAATACTTAATTTTTTGATATTCTAATTCAAAGTATTTCTTAAACTACAGTTGAAGCTCTTGAAGCTATCAAAAATAAGTTTGACATAAAATACTGGATTTCAGATCCTTGCTATTTGGTCCAGTGGGAAGGAGTTGGCTGTGAAGATAGATCTTCGAGCATACAAATTTCTAGAATGTATGTTTGGTTTCTTGATATGATTTGTTTACAGAAACCCGATTTTCTATCAGAAAACCATCTAATAATCCTCATGTTGCCAGAAATTTTCCTAGAAAGAATGTTACAGATGGATACCTGATGATTTTGGATAGTTGACTGAATTAATTAACATGTAATCATAGTATATTGTATAAACCTTACCATCTTTTCCGTTGAGGTCATATAATTTACAAAAAAGAATATAGAGTGGGAGGAAAATTTCTCTTTTCACTATGTAGAATATAGATTAGTTGAGCTATTTAAGTGTTTTGTCATGTTTTGCTCTGCTAGTTCAATTTTCATCCATACTTCGAGAAAATGAAAAATTATGTGGTTTTGTCAAATTGTGTTTTGTCATCTTTTTCTCCCCATTAGGGGAATTTTGAGTTCTAAAATGGGCCTCCTAAAAAAATGTACAACCAAAATAAAATTTATAAGAACCAATAGGATTAAAGATGATGATGTCAACCATGGGGATAATTCGCCATTTTTTTAGTGAAAGGGTAAAAGCATTAAAAAATAATAAAATAACAAGACTATTTTTTCAACTCGTATTTTAAACTTATCTCCCAAAGTTTTTACTCAAATTTCGAGCAGGAGTACTCATTGCATGAAAAAATTAATTCCTCATCCAAGGAGTACCCATGTTGCATACTTTTGATGGACCCTGCTACATGACAAATGAGAAATACATGAAAAATCATGATGCAATCACATATTTCATGTAGCAGGATCCATAAAAAGTATGAAACATGGGCACTCCTTGGATGAAGAATTAAATTTTGCATCCAATGAGTACTTCCACTCAAACTTTGAGTAAAAGCTTTGGGAAATAAGTTGAAAATACGAGTTGAAAAGGTAGTTTTTTATTTTTTCCCTCTAAAATTTGATGATGTAGTCAAATCTTATTTTATTATTTCCACTATTATTTTATCATTTCCTTAGGAGACCCATTTTAGACCTCAAAATTCCCCTAATTCTCGTTCATTTTTCATCCATACTCCGAGAAAAGGAAAAATTATGGTTTTTTGTCAAATTTAGTTTGGCTTCTGTTGATAATTTTGCTAGAGAAAATCTATCAGATAAATTTATAAATTTAAATTTATAATTGTAGATTTAAATGTAGGATGGAATCAATCATCCATGCAAAGTGGGGATCATATCAATGGTGAAGATGTTGATATTCAATTAGATAATCATGAGGATGACTTAGGTGCAGTCTGTAAGTGACAACATAAATTATGACAAAAAACAACAAAATTAATTCAAAAGTATCACCAAGGAAATATGAGAATTTAGGTGTTGGTATATTCTCTTCAATTACAGTGATTGCATCAATTCCGAGTAGGAGACTTCATAGTAGACAGGAAGCGTGTTGTAATACAAAATCTACAGGGCTATGGACATCATATCCAAAAGACAGAGCAAACATTGAGTAATTGAAGGAAAATACGATAGAAATGGATGCTTGTTTAAGTGTATTAACATCAACATTTGATGAAATTTCTTCGCAGTTTTTGCATTTTTTCCAATATATTGTTGAGCTCTGTTTGTCCTTTTTCTATGTAAAGTTAGGACAACCATATGCATTTTTAGGAAAAATTATCAGGAGGAAATGTCAGCTCTTGATTGAACACCATTGTGAAGCAAATCCAACAACACTAACATGTTGAAGATTGCAACAAGAAACAGTGAAAGTGGCATCCGGAAACATCATTCCTTGATCCTAGTGAAAAATAATCACCTAAACTAGGTGGGGCCCACACAGGCTATTTTTAGTTGTATGTCTATTTTTAGAATGGTGAGAATATTCTAAAATTAGTAGGAGGCTGATTCTATATGGTTGAGAAAATTCTGTCTTTAGATGAGTTTCTATTTTTAGAAGATGGGTGAAGTATATTTATAGATCGCTAATCTAAAAATATAATGCATGTCGATTATTATTAGCCCTTAATAATAATCAGACAAAAAATAGTAACTTATTCTCTTGGAGCATTTTTTTTAGTGAACAGATGTGGCACATCATTGGGCTGAAGGAATTACGCAATTCCTAGGGCGGTTGGTGACTCATGCATGGAGGACTTCATTATAACTGATTGTGGCAGAGTTGTAACAGAGTAGTTATGTGAGTTTTTATTAAGTTTAACTCAGTTCAGTGAGTTAAAATTAGTTGTGCTAGGTGGAACTAAACGTACACTACTGATAGATGAGTGAATTAATTATTTAATTAATTCACAAGTAGTGTCTTACTTGCAGTTGAAAAAATACAACAGTTAACTACTTGCATGCCAGATCCAGTGGAGACCCAGTGGAGAGATAGGTGAAAAGGTGAGACGGACTATCTTTTGTGACTATAGTGATGTATTTAATGCATCTACACAAACATTGGAGATGCTTATGAGGATTGCGCAGTCAAGGCAAGGTAAGGTCGAATTCATTCAGGGTTCTTCTTCAGCAGGGATTGCGCAGTGGGGGCAGGCTATTAGGAGGCAAGAAATTGGTGCATAGATATGCAAATTTATGGATGGCAGTGTGTGACGATTGTATATTGTACTGAGAGCTATATGAGTTGATATTTTTATGATATCTTTACATGTTCCATTGATATACATAATATATGATAGTTGGGGTTTTTAGCTTTAAGCTTTCCCGATAAAACATCTTGTTATGTGGCATTGATTTTTCTTCATATGTGTTTTGCAATTGGCGATTTAATTTCTACAAAGAATTAAGTGGAAGGATTATGTGTTTAACATAGGATTAAATTTTAAGATCAGGAGAATCCATAAATACATTATTGTGTTTATAAATTTCTACATAAAAGATGATGGCACTGGAATCGTCTACTGTAGAGTAAGGATGAACCTAGAAGATCATTTTGTTTTGCAATAGATAGTTGTTTGCTTAACATTTTGATTAAGAATTTTCTATTTGAACTTTGAAAATATTTTGTGTCAATTTTTAATTTCCATTTAGTACGAAGTTTTTAAGATGAAGATCAAAGTTTCAGAGTATGTTTGGAAAAATTTGGGATTTTTTTAGAAGTGGAAAATACAACTTTTCTTTGAGGATTGATGCGATTATACTTAAAAAGGAACACAAATTTACTTGTTTTCTAAAATTTGATGGGTTTGAATTTAATTTTCTCATATAGACCTCCCACTTCATAGTCATATAATCAGTGCATATTAATCATGGAGTGTCCACCTATTAAAATTATTTTCTTTTTAACCCTTAAAGAAGGATTGTAGGCACGAAAGGAAGGAATTTTTGTTGTACCTTTTCTTTAATATGTAGTTTTTTGTCAAGTTAAAGAGGTCTTAGTGTATCTTATTTAGATGCTAGGTATGAATCTGTAATTTTTTTCAGTACATTTTAATTAATAGCTGTTTAAATCTTCATCTCAGTGTATGAACGTATTGCTATATTTTTTTCGAATATGTTCATCTCTTCCATATTTCCCATCTTACAAAAAAGTGTAGGAATGACACATTTAATACACACAATTTAAAATGATCCATAGTCAACTTGTTCGTTCTCGATATCTTGAGTTGCAAAAATTTGTAAATGCCACATATTTTATGCACACGATAAGAATTGAGAGGGTTTTTTTCTCAGATGTCCGTATGGTGCTAATTTACATAAATGTTTTTGCAGGTTCATTGTTGTTAAGGAAATTGCAACTTTTCTTGCTTTAGGTGAGTTGTTGTCCAAGGCTTCGAAAGAGTGAGTTTCTTCGTGCTTGCAAAAATTGTCCGGAGAGCTTTACTCTACGCGAGGATGAAGATGTTATATATGTTTTGTTCCCTTCATTTCATGGAATAGAATATTTCATTGAATGTAATTAATTTCTTAATCTTAGATGCCTTGGCTGAGGGACATGAGATGAAAAAAAAAATACAAAATGTGTCCTCAAAACTACCTGGTCTACAAAATTACAAAATAAATATTTCATCCAATTATAATGGTCATGTTTGAAATTAAATACATATAAGGATCAAACATTAACAAATGACCTCTACCTCGACTCAGAATGGCCACTTTCACTAAAACTTTGACTACAGAAATGACTATACACCAACCACTTGAAATAAACATTATTAGGAGATGATTTACATCTGGTGTGATTTCTTCTTGCAATTTTATGCGATGCACGCATGGTGTGTAATGGGTGTCTTTCTCCCTCAAATTCCATCTGTTTTTGTAGTCTTCAAATTCTAATTGGATCTCTTTGTTTGGTGAACCCTTAGTCTTGCATGTGGAGATGGTCTAGAAAGCAGACTATTTGAGTAGCTACTATTGAGCTTGATTTCGTTTGAAATCCTGTAGCCCCAAGAACACAATGTTGGGTGAAATTTCCGTTTGCTAACCCCTAAAGATCACAATCAATACCCCTTTCTAGAATATTTTATATTTTCCTTGATCGACTTCAATAGAATCTGAAACTCCAAATTGGTGCTAAAAGTCGGATCCTTACGCAAATTCTTCTTTGGCTTTGACTACACTTATTTTTTTGTTTTCTTTTAAATTTTGAAGACTTGAAGAATCTATATGTGAAATGCACTTCTACGTTACACCTTGAACATAATAATCCTGTCAATATTAAATAAGCTTGAAGCGCACAATGACTCTATTTGTCCTACATAACTTTGTTGTCATGGCCACTGTAGATCACAACTCCGTAAAGGGACCGAGTATTGAGAAGTACCTTCATTATATACACCATCAATCTTCAAAGCATCAGTTTTGTTACATCTCGAGAATCTGGGTCATAGATGGAGATGCAAAAGAATGTAACAAATCAATATTGAAAAGTGTCAATTATTGTATAGAGAGGGTGTCGTTTTAGTTCGTTTTAGCACCAATTCAATTATACCTGCAACTCATACCACATTATGACACTCTTTCTCTGGTTTCTCAAATATGAAAATGGATATGTTTCTTGAGTCCCTACCCGAGTCTACCTCATCTGATTTGACCTCACCTAAGTCTTCTTCCAGAGTCCGTCTTCCCAAGATTAATCTCACCCTACTAGGCTTCGTGCAACAACCTTTTGTTCATAAAACACCAAGTTTTTTTTTAATAAGACGTGATATTTGCAGAATTTCATGCACTATGATAGATATCATCCAAAATGATAGACTTGTGTCATTGGCATACATCTGTACATCTATGAAGGGTATATTTGTGTCATCAGTGTACATCGTGACGTAGCCTATCAATTTCACATATACCAAAATCATATTCCCTATCAAATGTTTCGTAATACCCATCATGGAACACGGGTACTCTTGAGTAGTAAATAAATCCAACTGTTAAATACTTTTTCTGTTGAACTCATCACATGATTTTGTAGAATCTGTTTCTTAAAAACAATGAAGACGAACAACATTATAGCAAATGGAATGAAATTTCTGGCCCTAAATCAGGGGTGGCACGTGATGGTAGTGGTAGTTAGTTGAAACTACACCAACTTCCTCTCCAACAACACCAATGGTTTAGGTGTCCCAACAATGTAGATATTGCTGGAATTTCCACTCAAAAATTTAATGGAACTAGCCGTGATTGAAATTGTCACCGCATGGAGATAATGGCGCCATCCTTAAATTGAACAATCAAAATTTTAAGAGATGTCACATTTAGTGTGTAAAATAACAGATGGGACAGATGCGAGGAAGAGATGAAAAGAGTTGACGAAACTCAGAGGTGATATGACTCAAAGGGAAATCCTATCAGCCTAATTATTTAAAAAGTATGAAATCTGATCTAACCTTTTTAAAAAGATGTAGAGACTCTTCTTCTATTCTGTTTTTCTTCAGGATTAAGCATCCCCTCAGAAATTCAAGGAATGAGCAAGTTTTCCATTCAACTAGCCTTGGCATTATTTGACCCGAGATTTCTAGAGTTAAGAAATGCCTCTATCTCATATCACGAAATTTGTTGTCCTCTCATTTGGAATTGTATAATTTGATTCAATTGGACATTTGGATAGTGATCGATTCCCGCTCAGCCTTAAAATCCCTTCACTGGGAGGAATTATGGAAAAAGAAGAACTATTCAAAGTTCCTTAGATTATCTAAGGATTCCTATTTTGAATCTGGGATAATTTTTTCTTCTAGCAGTGGAGTAAATTGAAGACATATTGAAACTATGTGGTATTTGATTCTTAATCTAGAATTTTCAGCTCATTCGACTCATTCAGCTCCATCCTCCTTTCCTTCTCTGTGTTGCGGTATTCTCTGCGATCTTGATCACCGAATAGCTTCATTTTTCGATCAGGAGCACCAAGATCGAATGATATGCGACGCAGTGGGTTCTATCGAGTCACCTTATGCCCCGACATGCTTCCCATCTACTGTGTTGGTAGATTTGCAGTCTCGTTTTCCGTCTAACAACCCGTATTAGGCCGCGATGTCTCCCCTCTCATATTCTCTGTTTTTTGATATAGCATCTGATTATGGTGTTGAATATGCTTCTTCAGTTTAGATTTCCTCCACTATGGAAAGAAAACCTGTTGATCAGTCGACCTTAATCGTTTAGTGCAGTTCTATCGAGGATGCTTTGTGATATTCAAATGGTGTTGGATCTGAGTTTACCTCTTCCATCCCTTCTCCTTCGAAATCAATGGTCCTAAATGATGTTTTGGTTGGCCATATCTAAGATTCGTTAAAGTCAGTTCACGGAGGGGTGTGTCTGCAAACAAGCCCAAATCAGTCCATTGATTTCCCAAAATCGAAGGATGGCATGAATTGGGGTATGGTTTTTGGCTTTTATAAGCCTCTTGATTCTTCATTTATTCCTTTTACTTCTAATATGGATTCCTCTATTGTCCATCATAATTATGAGATGAATTCTTTTAAAAATAATAATGATTATAATTTTAATAATAATAATAATAATAATAATAATAATAATCATCATCATCATCCCCACCCTTAAGTAAGACTATTAGTAATCTCTCTATTTTTTCTTTTGATCGTCATGTCTACGGTTTTTTGGAGAAGGATCTCAATTTTTCCCTCGCTCCTGGAAATGTCCATATTCAAGAAATTATTTGTGAGATAGAGTACATGATTAGATATTTATTTGATGCTTCAAAATACATCATTAGACAAGATTGTGCCTTGATCCTCAGAAAACCCAAGCCCCTTAAGAGTAACATTAGCAAACCTGAGTTTGAGGCTGTTAAATCCTTGAATAGTAACCAGGACATCGTTATTCTTAAGGAAGATAAGGGAGGTGCTACAATTATCTTAAACAAAGAAGATTACTGTAATAAGATTTTAGATCACCTTCATAATAGCGGGAACTACAATAAGCTAGATAAAAATTCCCTTAACAAAGTTTCAAAAGCTATTGCTCTTGCTATAAAATTTAGTTGCATTTTGGCTCCCTTAGTAAAAATCTCATTTAGAGTAACCCCCTCACTTCTAGGATCTATGTTCTTCCAAATATTCATGAGGAAGGAGCTCCCCTTCGCCCCATTTTCAACACCATCGGTGGTCCGAATTATATTCTCACTAAATTTAAAGCTAATAAGCCAAAACCTCTTGTGGGATGGACCGACTCTTTTGTTAAAGATTCATCCTCCTTTATTAAAGAATTGGAATTAAAATGGATACTGATGACATGCTTGTAAGTCTTCATGTTGTCTCATTATACACTTTCATTATCATTAATGAAGCTATCGATGTCATTAATCAAATCATAGATCCGATACTGCTCATCTAGTTGGGATTTGTCTTACCTCGACCTTCTTTAGTTTCGTGGGTGAATTCTTTGAGCAGACTTGTGGTTTGGCCATGTGTTCCCCCCTATCCCCTATTGTGGCTAATATATTCATGGAAGACTTCGAATATAGGGCCCTTTCCTCCTCCCTTTTTCAACCTAGGATTTGGAAAATTTTTGTTGATGACACTTGTGTGGTCTGGCCCCATGGCACAAAAAAATTGGACCTTTTCTTCTAGAATCTTAATGATCAATCTAACTTCCTTAAATTCACAATGGAATTCGAAGTGGATGAAAGACTACCCTTTCTAGATGTTCTTATTTCTAGGAATGAGGAAGCTTCTTTCTCCCATAAAGTCTTTAGAAAGAAGACACACAGTGAGAAGTATTTACATGTTGGTTCTCATCATTTCCCTGCTCAGAAGCTAGGGGTTCTCAACACCCTAGCTACCATAGCCTTTATAATCTCCGATGAACACCACCTTGAAGGAGAAAAATCCCATCTCCTAAATGTTTTCAAGAAGAATGGATATAAAAAATTTCAATTTCTTAAAGCTTTTCATAAAGCAGAACAAGTTCCTTTGAATAAGAAATATCCTTTCGATTAGTTATCTGGAGTTCACCTTCCATTTATTCAAGGTAGCACTAATAAAATCGCTAGGATCCTTACGAAACATAATATTTCCTCGACCTTCAATCCACTCAACACCATTCGGAGTTCGCTTAGATCGGTTAAGGATCCAGTTTGCCCTCAGGATGGTAAGGGTGTTTACTTGATTCCATGCTCTTGTGGGACGCCTTACATCGGTGAAATTGGTTGATCCATTAATCAAAGAATTTATGAACATGTCGTTGTCCTTAAGCATGGTAGATTACATTTCTCTGCCTTAGCAAAGCATGTTGAAAAGACAAAACATCACATTTCCATTGAGGATACTAAGGTGATCGTGAGGATTGACCATTTCCACCACCGTAAGTTAAGGGAAGCCTTAGAAATTTAAAAGAGACCAGGTAACCTTAACACGGATGATGGGTGGAGTGTTAGCAGATGTTGGATTCTTACTCTTCACTCTTAGTTGATGTTTTTTTCTTCCCGCCCAGTTCCCCCTCTTGCTCTTTTGTCCGTTCTCCTGCCCCACCCCTCCTCTTTTTCCTTTGGGTCTTCTTGCTCGCACTCTCTTTCTCCGCTTTTTGGTTTTTAATTAGATTAAAATTAAAATTATGTTATTATTTTTTCCGATTAATTATAATATTTATAGCTATTCTAGATAAATAATGTATTGAAATAGCTATTAAATTAGCATTTAACATAGTAAAATTACTTATTAAATAAGAAAATTAGTATATTAAATAATATTAAAATTATATAACATATAACGATTAATTAATTCATTTCTAAATAATAATAATAATAATAAAATAATAAAATTATATATATTAAAATTATATTCAAGTATCAATTAATTCATTTTTAAATTAACTAAATTTCTTATTTTAGTCAAACTAGACATTATTTACAATAGGAAGTTGGAGCGTTTTTTTATCTATTTAAACTGCTTCATAGATCAGATTTCTCATTTTACCCTGATGATGAAACACACTTGCTAGTTAGAATCGCGTCAACAAAATATACTTAGATGTAATTATTACATAAATATTTTATATACAAGTATGACTATTTTTTATATTTTAATTATTATTAATTTAAGTTAATTTCCAATTTAAATTTATTAACTATTAAAAAGATAAAAATTTTAAGTTAACTTTTTTGATTGTTCAATTTCATGTTATATATTAATTTATGCATGCTAATAATAATAAAAAATCATATTTTAAATTTAATTTGATGTTATATATAGGAAAGATATCATTTTTTCATTTTTAGGCAGTAAAGCATTCCTCTTTGAAAACAACTCCTTAAATGTTAGACAATTAAAGATTTTTATACCATTAAATTAGTAGTTGGAGGAAGAAACATTGAGGACAAAACTACATACAACTTTCCTGTCAAATCTACAAACTCTTCCCACACTATAAACTGCGTTGCAGGCAGTAAAGCAGTAGTATGGAAAGCTGAACGTCGAATCCCGCGAATTATTTTGACTGCCAAAGAAACTTTGGCCAAAGGGGGACAGCCTTCTCAACCTGGGACCTCATCCTTTGTTTTGTGTTAAAATATTTTTGTTTAAAATGAAATCAATTCATTTAATAAAATCTTTTTGTTTAAAGCCTTTCGTTTTGTATTAATTTTTAATTATCAAATCATAGCAATTTGTAAGATGGATATGGATTATACAAAATCAAGAAAGGTCATCTAGTGAGCTATTTGCCTTATTCTATGGGCAGAATGAAATGCCTCTGCGCGCCTGATGCCGACGCTTTTAGGCCAGAGAGATGGCTGGATCAGAATGGAGTATTCCGGTCTCAGTCGCTATTCAAGTTTACTGTGGCTCAAGTACATTAATTTTAAGCTCATAGTCTGTAATTTTTTTATCTGGTTTGGTTAAATTTTGGATTTATTGTTCTTCATAATATAGTGATTTTCAATTGACATGTATTGGAATGGATAAGGTGTAACATATATGGTTGGGCCTGTCACATGTCATGGCAAGGAGTTTGCATACATTGAATACTGTTGTTTCCATTCTCATTAGCTTCTTCAAATACGAGTGTCCAAGATGAACCAGTGAAATATGGTCTTGCACTTGTGCTCATGATGGGTGGGTATGGTATAAATCTTCAGATCAAACCTAAATGATCCATTAACCGAGTTTCCAAATGGAATCAAATAAGTCGGCACAGTTCAACCCTTCAGAAGAATTTAATCTCGAGTCTAACCTGAAATGGCACAACGTGAATTTTCATTCACTCGATATTGCTATTAATCGCCTGTGGTCATATATTGTTATTATGCGTCTACAGTAAAAATGACGCGACATCTATAAATAAATATACATTATATTGTTATTATGCTTCTACAGTAGAAATGACGCTACATCTATGAATAGATATACATACGAAGCACATGCAAGTTTTCCATTGAATAAATTTTTGAAAACTTATGTTCTGACTATAAGTAAATTTCAAACTTTATTTTAGTGCGTGATTTAAATTATTATTATTTAATTAATATATTTTTATTTCTATTATTTTTGTAATAAGATTCTCAATATGTAATATAATAAAGTTATTTATTAAAAGTATGACAAGATTCGATCAACATTTAGTTATAAATATTGTCAATATGTAATATGATAAAGATATTTATAAAAAGTATGACAAGATTCGATCAACATTTAATTATAAAGTAGGAAAAAATTATAAAATTTAATAAAGTTAACGTTTTTGGAAAATTATAAGAATTTATATTTGGTAAATAAAAATAAAGAAATCATCGCTTGTAATTTTTATGAAGATTTTTTTTTCCTTTCTCCTACCGGAAGATCCTACCGGAATGATATGGATTCACTTGGATTTGGTCTTCGCTTGAATCTGAAATTCTCTGTTCATTCATAAACTCCATCTGCTTGTCTTACTATTTATGTGGAAGGAGTCATTTCAAAGGCACAATCTTAGTGTGATTATAAAGTCTAAATAAAATCAAAATATCATATTATTAGCAATAAGGGAAAATTATATAGGGTAAGTTTTGCCATAAAAAACGATTTATTTAAATTTTTAAGATAAAATAAATTTGCATAAACAAACTCTTATGAAAAATTTACAAAATCTTTAAAGCTATAAATAGTTTTACAAAAATATCATCATATATATAATAAACTAATAATATTTTTGCTTTAAAATATTAAATTTAGTTTGGTTATCAAAAAATTTCTTTATTTAACATCATTAAAAAATGTAAGTATCTTATAATTGTAATTTGCTAATGATTTTAATGCCACAATATACTTTTTAAATTTACTTATATTTTGTGTTTTTTGTGATACATATTTTTCTATTTTATTTTTAATGAAATTTATATACAACCCTCTTTAATTGAATTATATTTTATGTTTTCTGTAATACTATATTTTTCTATTTTATTCTTAATCAAATTTATATACAACCCTCTTCTAATAACTATGGCCGATACAGGCATGGAAGTGAAGTGATTGTGAGTGTCCCCAATAATTAGTTCTTAATTTGGTAGAGGTGAGTATTTGTCCATATCAATGTTCAGTGTTTGTGAAGGAGAATCAACCATTGCATCGTGACGAGCAACACATTCAAACTCTTGCACTATATGGTTGACGACTTTGGAATACATGGTTTTCAAGACGGCTAATGAATGCAAGCAAGCAGGCATGTAAGGTAGTTCCTGAGCATAAAGGGGCATACGTTACAGAGGAAGATAAAGGGGCATACATTACAGAGCAAGTTGGAGCGCAGATGACTAGCACATGGATGAGGGTATCATCTGGGACTTATATGAAATTTCATGATACATGGGTAAAGATTAGGGCTACATTTCTTCCAAAGAGAATCCATGAATAACCAAACTTTGGCAGGATGAGGGAGGCGCTAAGAGTTTTTCTTTTCAAGCTTATTTTCTAGTTTAAGTGTTTCTAAGAATATGGAGGGAGAAGTCTATGTACAATCTTCACGGTTTAAGAAGTTTTAATTTTGGTGTCCATCAGCAAAACATGCGAGAGTTTCAAAGTTTGGGTGTGTAAAAAGTGGTGGAATATTGGCGGCTGTATCACATGCTACTGCTACAGATTTTTGTTTCTCCCGGTTTATGCCCATGGTTTTGCTTTGTTTTTGTAAGTGATGCTTGGATCTTCTGTTTTTATTTTTGGGCTGCAGGGTCTGATTGGAGTTTTCCTTCGGCTTTTCCGGTCGGAGCTTTTTCGATTACATCTCCAATAATTTTGAAATTTCACTAGAAAGGCATTGTCTGATCAAGACGGCGATTTGGGGTCCTATCAACTTTGCCACCCTGGTACTTTCCAGAGGGGTTTGATTGGAAGTACCATACAGGTTGTCTAATCTTAACTCTCCAGTACGTTTTAGCGCATGCCTTCTAAGGGTGGTGGCAGTTGGTGTTGACGTTCTTGTCTACTTTTGTCTCTCCTAAGGTGAGAGTTTGGTTAACATTTAAGGATGATTTAAGGAGCATGGAGGAGTGATATAAATTTGGTTTATTCTCCAACCACGATACACTTTTCAACTTTTCCAAAAACGACATGAGTGGGATGAGTTGGATACTTTTAATTGTGTGGGCGGCTGACTATATCAACCTTTGTGGCACGACGGTGAAAGGGGTGGTTGGTGACTGTGCACAATTAGTAGACCCGAAATGGGGGATTTAAATATTTTTTAAAGGAATGTGATGATGCTTTGTTGGATGAGGGTTTTATGCATGCAATCAGGGTGGCGGAAGAGGACCTTCAACCATGTGTCGCGGGAAATTCTGACAATGTTAATTTCCCAAAGTAGTCACAGGACTCTTGCAATGAGATGATTGAGAAGGAACAGTGTTGTAAGTTATCGAAAAACTCATCTTCTACCAGGAAGACAAATCCTAGACTGAAACCTTTCAAGCCTGTGGTGGACATCCATCTTTTAAATTTCAGAAATGATATCTTGTGGGAGAGGGTTGAATCCCTGTCAAAGTGTGTTGTGGTGGGAAGATGGATGTATGAGAAGTAGGGTCCCAGGGATATGTTGGAGTGGCTTTTAGTGCAGTGGGAGAAGATGATGTGATACAGGCCCAAGGCGAGTAAGCTAGATGAAGGATGGTACAGTTTTCTACTTGAAAAGGACGAGGATGTGGGGAGGGTGCTAAGCCGGACCTGGGTTTCGGGGAAATGTTTCCTGGCCTTATACATATGGAATGTCGATTTCAACCCAAGGAAAAATGCACTGAAAAACCACATAATCTGGGCAAAATTGTATGGTTTACCACTTAATTTCTAGAATTCTCATGTCTTAATGGCTATCGGTGACAGTATAGGTAAATGAAAATTTGTTAACCCCAAATGCCAGGATGCTTTCAACAAAAGGGAGGCCTGGGTGCTGCTTGAGCTGTCGTTCGCAGTTGGTTTGCTGGCAAGCATAGTTTTGATGTGGGAAGGGGTGGTGCACTGCCAGCAGATTGATTACTAGAAAATTCCCTTTAGGTGCCACCTCTGTCATGAGACGGGTCACCTAATGCGAAATTGCACCATATGGCGGGAAGATTACAGGTGTCGACGAGTGGTGAAGGAAATATCTCCAAGGGAGACGTCGAAAAATCCTCCCTCCATCAAATGACCGTCTATATCGGATAAGAATATCTTTGATAACCCCCCCTCACATTCTATTTTAGAAGCAGTTTTTGGGTCTTCGCATCCCGTTTGTGCTGATACCTGGGTTTTAGCATTGTTAGCATCTTTGAGGGGGATAAGGAGGAGGGGTTGCAGCCTTTGGGCTATCCCACTTTATCCCATAGAATTCCCCTTATTATCCCATCCATGGGAAGGAATATGGAGTGTTTGTCACAAACCTATCCTGAAGGCGGTCAGGTGTTGGCGAAAATCTCAATTTTCCTAGGTGCATTGACCAATCCATCCCAGCCTCCTCTGAAGGATGTGGATCTGTCACCACACAATTGCATTGGGAGCGAACTAGAGTTGATTATGCTAAACCTTGATGCGAGACTGGTGGCCATACCAGTGATCTCGGACCCATCCTCCTCGACGGTGATTGTTAGCCCTATGTCAAGATTAAATGTGATGATTAGAAGGGCTCAGAGAGGCTCAAAATGGAAGAAGAAATTTTCCTTTGTGGCAGTACTTAATAGTGACCTTCCGGATGGAAATTACTAAGATGTGCCTATATCTCATGCTACTAATCGGGTCCTTAAAGCGTTGAACCCTACTTCTGAGTCTCCCATATGAAGATGGTGTCCTTGAATATCAGGGGGTTGGGGGGTCACAAGAAATTCTTGTCATTTAATTTTTTTTTTTCAATTAATCCATCTATAATTTTAATTCAAGGGACGATGGTGGAGGCTAGCAAATCCACTGCCTTCTGTCAAGGTTTGCTCCCAGATTGGCATGCTGCTGCGACCGATGCAACTAGTTTATCTGGAGGTCCGACTGTATGTTGGGATCCAAAGTTTTTCACTTTTAAGGCATTTGGTTTTTTTAGGGGAATTGTGCTCTTAGGTTTTTGTAGGGGATTTAAGCATAGAATTCACATTATAAAAATCTATGCTCCATACTCAGATAAGCTTTCTTTCTGGAAGAAGATGCAGGACTGCGACTTCCTATGGCTTACAAATTCCACAATTGGGGGAGATTTTCATTGCATTTTTAATCAAAATGAGATCTGGGGGGTGAGGAGCCGAATGGACCCTTGTGATGTTGATATCCATAACCTGTTAGGGGATGTTGATTTGGTCGACACTCCACTGCAGAGGACCTGTCCTACCTGGATGAACGACATAAAAGGATCATATTTTATAGGCAAACACATCAACCATTTTATGGTTGGTATCGGTCTGCGAATCAAGATGATAGGGATCGGGGCAACAACTGAAGACCTGTCCATTTCGGATCATAGACCTATTACCTTTTGCTGGGAGTTTGAAAGGTGACAAGAGGGTTTCCATTTTAAGTTTAACAAAACCTGGCTGGCGGATGATGATTTCATCAAGTTGGTGAAGAAATTTTTAAGCAATAATAAAAGGACTGAGGGTTTACTTGCTATGGAATATCTTTCTAATACCCTGAGGGGATTAAAGAAGGAGGTCAAATATTGGGGAAAAAGGAAAAATCAGAATGTAAAGGAAATAATAAGGGACATACAGGAGGAAAGGAAAAAAATATTAAGGGAGGTGGAGGAGGGAAGTCAAGATGAAAATTTCTAGGAGATCCTAAAATTCCTGGAAGCGGAATATAGAGCCATCTTGATCGATGAAGAGAAAACTTGGCAGCTAAAAGGCAGAGCCACGTGGTTGGAAGCAGGGGATAAGAACACCAAGTTATTCCACTCTTCTACTTCGGGGAGGAGGCGAGCGAACACCATTTGGGAATTGAGTACAAGGGAAATGTAATAGTAACAAATGAGGAAATTAAAGAGGCTGCAGTTGAATTTTTTGGTGCTCTGTATAAGAGACGGGAGGATATGGTAACAGATGCTCAATTAAAAATGGTAAGGGACTACCCTGTTACGTTTTCTAAGGAGGATTTGAAGTCGAAGGAAATTAAGGCGGTTCTGAGATCCTTTGCAGTTGACAAGAGTCCAACGCTGGATGGTTGGACCCCAGATTTCTTCCTTCATTTCCTTGATGACTTCATTCAGGACCTAATGGATATGGTCAAGGAAGCCCGAGTTACGGGTAAGATTGATGGAGCTACAAATTCTACATTTCTAGTTTTGATTCCAAAGAAGGTAAGGTGTGTTTCAATGATTTTAGACCCATATCTCCATGCAAAAATTTATATAAAATCATCTCAAAGGTCATAGCTGAAAGATTAAAAGGAATTTTATCAATTTTTATTACGTCGGAACAAGCTGGTTTCTTGAAAAATAGGAGAATACATGACGTTGTTGTAGTCACCCAGGAAATCATTCACACCATTTATGATAAGAAGAAGGAAGCTGTTGTGATGAAAATTTATTTGAACAAGGCATATGATAGGGTCGACTCGGTGTTTATGAGAATGATCTTGTAAAAAATTGGTTTGGATCAGGCGGAAGTTGCATGGATAATGGGATGCATCTATAAAACTTCCATGGTTTTTATAATAAATGGATCAACTACAAAAAAATTTCACCCTAGCAGAGGGCTCAGACAAGGGTTCTCTCTTTCCCCTCTACCTTTCATTTTGATGATGGATGCTTTTAGCATCAATATAAAAAGGGCGGCAGAACAGGAAACTTTCAGAGGTATCAGCACTGGTCCTCAAATGAAGGCAACCCATAGCCTGTTTGTGGATGAAATTCTAATTTTTGGAATGTTGTTGAAGGAATCATGGGTCGTATTGAAAGAAATCCTTGACACTTTCTATGTGGCTACAGGGATGATCCCTAGTGAGGGAAAGTCCTGTTTACATTATGTTAATGGAGACGAAAGGAATACAAGGGAGATAACTGAGATGTTTAACATCAATTCGGTGCCACTGAAGGAGGGGTTCATATACCTGGGCTTTAGGCTAAGGTTTTCAAACTATAGAGCCAAATACTGGAAGTGGATTTTATCCAAATTTAAAAAGAAAATCCATTAATGGTTCACTAAATGGCTATTGAAAGGGGGAAGGATGATTTTGATTTAGGCGGTATTGCAGCAAATAATTGTCTTTTAGGCGCACCTTTACTACATTCCAAATTTGATTATACAGGAGCTTAATAAGATAATTGCTAGACTTGTGTGGGGAGGATGCAATGAAAAGAGACCAATTTATTTGGTGAAGTGGGAACTTCTCTCCACTCCCAAAGAAAAAGGTGGGTGGGGTTTGATGGATTTGGCCGAATTACTACTTATAAAATCTCTCTGGAGGTGTTTAAATGGTCAGGATTATGGTGGTAGGTAGTAAAAAGTAAATGCTTTGGTGAGGCTACAGTGGAGGACCTGTATATAATGGGTTAGAAGGGAACCAGACCCCGTTCTGAGATTTGGAAGAGTTTTGGAAAAATATGGCCAATAGTTAAGGAAAATCTCAAATGGCACTTTGGGAATGGTAAAAAAATGCTGATTAGATGTTCAAATGAGTTGACTACAGGGCCACAAGAACACATTAATGAGGGTTTAATTCTAAACTTGAACTAGAGGGGCTTATTTTACATTCATCGGATCATTGAGAGGTGGGATTTAGAGGCACCTATATTGAAATCCTTTTTGGATTTAGGCTTGGATGAGGGATGGGAGGTAGAATGGGATGTATTCATAACTTACATGAGGTCTCTTAGACTAGTTAAATTTGAGGAGGGTGATAGACTTCGATGGTGTGGACACAGATTGGGGAAAGATCTAAAGGTTAACGAGATATTTTCAACTCTCATTAATAAAACATTTTTAAGGGTTCCCAATAGCTAGTTTAGAGATATGTGGAAAAGAAAAGCACAAGTGAAGATGACTATTTTCCTATGGCTAGTATGGAGGGATAAGTATTTGACTTGGAATAATCTTTAGAAAAAACGGTGGCAGGGGCCGGGCCTGTGTATCCTATGTGGACATGAAACTGAGGATAATCAACACATTTTCTAATTATGTTCTTTTGCTTTGGAAACTCTGAAAATCATATGTGTGAGTTTGAACATTCAACAACGAGATTGCAGGATGACGGAATATTTCACTAGGTGGTGGCTGGGCAGAGGGAAGATATATAGGACAATCCCGATTCTGTTCCACTGGTATATTTGGGGAAACAGGAATCGAAAACTATTTGAGGGACATCCATGTTGTCTAGTTAAGACGACACATCAGATTTTTAGTAGCTGGGAAGGTCTAAAAATATGCCGAAAGCCACCTGGGGATTTATCAAGGAGAAACCGACCACATGAGATACAATATCCTTTTGGCTATTTTGATGGCGCCTCACAACACTCAATATGTGGTTGTGGGGCTTGGATTAATATTTCCCCTACATTTCATGATAAGATATATTGGAATGGTGAGAATGGAAAAAACATGAAAGCTGAGTCTCTTGCTCTATGGGGCCTTCTTTGGTTTGCCTATCACTTATATTTGGATAAAATTTGGGTTCTTTGAGACTCAAAATTTCTGATAGACCATATGAACCAGAAGGAAACCTTAAACCCGAGCTTTCTGTCTAATTGGATTGAGAGGATTCACACACTAAAATGAAATTTCTCTTCCATCTCCTTCTCACATGTCTACAGAGAAAAGAATTTTGAAGCAAACTATCTCTCAAAGAAAGGGCTGAAAGGATTATTCGAGGAAATGCATTATGAGTTGATCAATGCAAATGGAGAAGGGGCAATCGGAAATCTCTTTTTTTTTATACCTCTATGGGAGGACATAGATAATTTAGAAAAATCATGAAGAGATCTTACCTGTTTTTTATGCTTAACAGCGTCATCAAGTCTTTTACAATTTTATGGAAGCAGAACAAAGCCAACACAGAGGGGAATATTACTGTTTTTTTGAAGATTTTGTGGAGAATGATAAGTATCAGCCCTATTATGCGGATGGCTAAAACCTTTTTGAACGATCTGTCTCTATTTTTGTTTAGAGGACCATTAAGTTGCAAGTATGAAAAAGATGATAATCAGAAAACAGGAGTTAAATTAAAATACTGTATTTTTTGATATTTCATGTAGCCTTTTCTAGAGGACCATTGAAAAGTTAGCATGTAAAAGAAGACAATCTGAAAACTGGTGTCAAGCATGTAAAAGAAGACAATCTGAAAACTGGTGTTAAGGGCGAGATTTACTGAGGGATTTACAATCCTGAATGTTATTTTGATATTCTTGAAAAAGAAAGATGTAAAGTTTATTTGAACAAAAATTATATCTCCTGGTACTAAATATAAACCAGAGTATTTTTCACGCTGAAAAAATTAGTTGATAGACATGGGTGAAACTGCGTTGTGTGATAGAGGAGGAAAGGGCAGTTTTCTGAATATGCTTTGGTCTTTTAAAAACGATGTGAATGGCGAAGGAGGGAAGCTCAAGAACTATGATCCTAACATCCTTTTTTAAGGGAGTCATATTAAAGTGAATCATATTAAATTGGTTAGATTGAATTGTATGGAAAATACTCAACTACACACTCTAATCCGATCTCACAGATTTCGTTAATTACTTCATTGTTTCTCTTGACAGTTGTTGATTTGTTGATTTGGATGTTTATAATTTTATTTTTTATTAAAATAAATAAATAAAACTATAGTTTGCTGATTTGATTTGATTCTACATAGGCAGAAATTTGGCTTCAACATCAAAAAAATCCTTTTGAGGTCTTGTCGTCTCAAGGAGAAAATAATGAGGGAAATGATAAAATCAATGGGAAAGGGACTCCAACAGTAGAAGACATGAATCTTAATAAAAAAAATTAACCATAAATTAGATTAGAAACATCACAGAACAATAAGCAAAAATAGGTTTCGGAAGAGGAAGAAATGATTCTAGAAGAGGAACCTAAGAGGAACCATGGTTGTTTGGAGAAGTTAAGAAGCTTCTAAATATAAAAGTTCCTTCCAAATATTGAAGGTGAAAAGGTAGATACCGTTCCTTAAGGAGTTTTATGGGCATGACTTGATATCCGCACATGTATTCCCTGAGAACTTTTATGGTAAAAGGGAATGTAACACACATCCATATAAATCAATTTACTACGGATAAAAAAATAAATAAATTTATCTACCTTAACACATCTTGTTATAATTTCACACATACATATCTACCCAATAGGATTGGATTTCATATATGTATAAACATTCCAAACATTCCTATTCGTATCCATATCATACATGAATATACATTTTAAACATTTCTATTCTCATATAATATTGTTAACGATGGAATGTTATATATATATATATATATATATATATATATATATATTTTTGGACTATCCTTGTCCTCGCGATTGTCATTAATTTGAGACGTTACTCCTCTCGGTACCACGCCTGTCTTCATTTATTTCCACTCGATTTTTGTGCCAAACTCGAAATGTTACCCTTTCTGCAAGATCTCTGAATCTTCCAACTCAGTTGAGGTTGGTACTTGACATTGAATTTCATTTATATCACAACAGATAATCTGGGGTTACGTATGCATTTGGCTTCGAGCCTCACAACTGAGTGATCTCGGACCGTCGAATCTCCTCCAGATCGATGGTGTAAGAGGTATCCACTTGCAGCTACCCTTTTGGATTAACCCCCCCAAAAACCTAAGTGCATTGATCATTGTTACATTTTCTGACCGCAAAGTAGCTTTGTTGTAACACCCTGCAATTGTATTGCTACAGGGTTTATTCGACTGCTTGTATGAGATACTCATAGCTCTTCGTTCTACTATTTCCATGGAGGTTGAGGGTTCGTTGCAGGGTTCTGAGGCTTGAGTTTTGTTGATTTGATGTAATCCTCCCATCGGCAGTAGAATTCGTCCAGGGGCAAAGTCAACTCCTCTCCAGGAAGGTATTATATAGTTTCCCTCGTCGTGCCACTTTTACTCTGATAGTTTCTTTCACAAATTTACATAACATAAGAATGTTTTGAGACATGTTTTTAACTTCTTCTCTATTTATTTATTTTTACAGGACTCTGTTACCCAGCTTAATCCTTACGTTACAAGTAACGCATTTGTTCTTCTAGTTATAACATACTTTCATATATTTCCTTTAGTTTTTGTGGCTTAAAATTTCTAACCCAGAATGATAACTTGACTTATAGGTATGATGCTTCCTCCTAAGGATTCGACATGATCACTTCTAGATTTCCACTTGGTGTCCAATTTACACTTTGACGCTTTATTGGTTTTCACTGTCACAAGTACCGTAACTAGTTTACTTCATTATGACTGTCATTATTCAAGCATTCGAGCTAAAATGCCTTACCTACAACAATTCCAAGCTGTGGTTAGACAGTCTAGGTTATTTTTTAGGTTATCATATAGTTTCTTGTTTGATACTTGTTAAAAGAAATTATTACCCTGGTTTGGACGGTTTATTTAAGAATTTTCTCAGCTTCCTGAACAATTACGCTATCTTCTTTTGTTCATTATGAAGTTTTTATAAGCACAATTTATTAAGGTGTAAGGACATTATAAGATTATACTCTGACTATTATTATAAAGAGTTATGGTTTAACTCAAGTTCCTTCTTGTATATTCTTGACTCTTTCCTATTTTAAATATAGAATGAATATATAATCATTTAAGGTATATATGAGGAAGTTTCTTCTCCATTTTAATCGAGTCTTGCATGCAGAATAAAAGAATAGCATTCGTAGAGTTCTTACAGCTGTCTGTGTAATGCGCATATGCTTATTTTATTGACCCAATAAAGTATAATCATTTGTAAGTGGTTATTTTACATTAAGAAATATTTTCTCTCTTTTTCCATTCTTGGTACACGGTGCTCGAGTAGTTTATCATTTATGAATTCTACATTCTCTTTCAAATATCAATTTGAAGATTTTCCATATCTTGTAACTGTACATTCTGTTTATGCCCTTTGTCATTTCTACAGGTTATTTTTCAAAAATTGTATTGACAAATGCCTGTTTCTATTTAATGTTATGTCAACATAATTACTTTGTTATGAAAGAATCTATTCTTTTTCTAATTCCATTTTTAGAGCAAAACTTATTTTCCTGTTTTTTCTTAATCTTTTCTGGGTTATTCTTCTTTCTAGTGACTAAACCACCCTAGTCCATGAATTTTCATAGAATTAGGGAGCGAATTTCATAGAGTTTCTCTAGCATAAGTTCTGCAATAATGCATCCCTGCATAGTTAACCTACTGGAACTGTTCTATGTTTTTCCTTTCTTCTAACCGTTTCTTTTTCTATACAATGATGTAACTCTTGTATACATGTCAATTATAAAATTACACAGAGAGTTACAATAGTCAATAAAAGAAATACAGTCCCTTCATAACAGAAGAAAATTAAATCCCTTAATAATAAAACATTGTCACATCTACAGGTTCTTTCATTTCACTATGATATAAAACTATTCACTCTGTTGTTTTTCTTTCCACAGTAATTTAAATAAAACAGAGAAATAATTATACTTATTTGTCACTTTAGATTTCTGATTGATGTGGTTTTCTCCCTACCACGAGTGAGGCAATCAAGTCCTCACTCTCCCCCGTGCTCCAAGTCTGAGCTTATTTAGTTGACAGAATCTCCTAGAAGAGACTACGGGACAATCCGGTCCAGTCTCTAATTCCAGCAATGTCCAAATTTTCTTGGAATTATTCCACTATATAACAGCCTTAGGAACCTTCTCCAGCCTTCTTCCCTCAGTTACTGAACAAAACCCCCCTACCTACATGGGATTACCCTTTTATCCTTAGAGGTGAGGCAACTGTTTTAACTGATTCTGTTCAACTAACTCAAAATCTTGAATTATTTTAACATTAGTATTTTACCTTAAATGGAACCAATTCCATAGTCATTTTTTATTTATTTAATCAAATTGAATTTTTTTTCATTATATAAAACACATATTAACAGAAATATTTGAAAGTTTCCTAACAATAAGTTAACAAATTGTTAATGATTAAACTAGTGGTTACAGGGAAACAATCAGGTCCTTGCTGCTTAATGTTTTTGAGAATTTTTTGGCTGAAGTAACCAGTCTTCCTTGGGAGGGAGAGAACTGGTTTAAAAAGGAATATTTTGATAAAATTTCAAGAACTATGATATTAAATTTCTTAAGTTCTTTTGTAGATGAGTCATATCAAATTGTTTAGATGGAATTGTATGAAAAGAATACTCAATTTCATGTTGTCTTGTTTATTTATTTTTCTTGAGAGTTTCTGATTTGTATGTTTATAATTTTAAGGTTTATTAAAATAAATAAAATAAAACATGGGTTTTTTTTTATCTATATTGAAGTCTCATTTATTACAGACAAAGAGGAAAGTAGTAATAGTGGTTTTCTGTTCTTGAGAAAACCTAATATATTTAGATTTCTTTATATATATATATATATATATATATTTTTTTTTTTTTTTTGTAAGAATTTGTTGTTTTATTTGATAATAAATGTTAATAAATATTTTGAGTGACTCTCATTTAAAAAATAATTTTTTTTAGTTTATATTGTTAGATAAAATTTATAAGTAAATTTATAAATAATATTATTCAAAATTTTAAAAATAATTAATTTTATGTTTTAAAGGTAATTACGCGGTTCCCTTTGGAAATTGCAACTTCAATCATTTTTTTAATCACAAATTCCAATCTAATGGTTGAAAATAAAATATGTTGGAATTTTTACCAAATTATAATTAAAATTTTACTGTGCCATTAACTACTGACCAAGTATGAAGATTAATGCTAATTAAATTCACATCATTGAAGTTGCGCCTTCATGAAACGTCCAAAAAAGGCCGCCACTATTTGAACTAGATAATAAAACTATGAAATGTCTTATATAGCCACATGTTCATTTTCATTCATAAGAGTTCATTCATAAGAGTTCAAACTAGAAATGTATGCCTCTTCACATTCTGAAACGAGAAATGGTTCATTTACAATTAATGATATAAAATTTATTGTGTTTTATTGTTATTTAAGAATAGAATAACAGGCCAATGTGTTATGTTTTCTCGGTATTATATGAATTTATTATCTTTAATTTCTATGTAACAATAGTTCTTTTAATATTTTAATCATTATTTATTGTTTTAATAATACTTTTGATATTTTAATGATTGTAAGTTACATAATGTAGCTTACAATTTAATTATGTAACTTACAAGTAAAATGATGGCATGCAATGGAGCGCCATGGAGCACCAACATTCGACGTGTGTGTGCCATCATGTTTCATATTCTTCATTTAATAAATTTTTGTTTAATTGAAATGGATCTCATTCAAATTCCACAAAACAAATTCAATACAAAAAGAAGCTAAGCTTATGTAAAAAGAATTGATGAGATGCTACAAGTTTCATTTGATAAACATGTTGTGGAGGTGTATTGTTTCTTCACAATTTTCAATTTGATATCAAGGTTAGTCCAATTTTGTTGTTGATTGGTTTTTTCAATATTGTAGGGAAATGTACTAAATTTCATATATTTAATGGTATCTAATAGATTGACTTTGTTAAGCAGTTAAGCTAAGCTTCTATTTGACCGTAGGTTCAGTGTCATATATTCAGACTTAAAGTCTCTATTAAATTGTTCTGTTCTCAATAGAAATTGGGAGGTATGTAAAACTCAGGCCCTCTATGTTTTGATACTCATACTCAATGACGCATGCAACTAGAGAATATAATTAATTACAGATGTAAATTATAGTGAAAATTTTGGATTGGGATTACAGTCATATTGGTTACAAAACAAATTTTATTATGATGTAGATCTGAGCCTTAGCACCATAGCATATTGAAATTTTAGTGAGTTAAAAATGTGATTTGTTACCTAATGGATTGAGGGATTCATAATTCGAAAACTATTACTACATATTAAGTTAAATATTACTACATTTTAAGTTAGAATATAGACATAGTTACTCTAAAACCACAATTTTATTTATCTAATTAAAAATAATAATGTAAGTAACCTTTGTTGCATAGCTTTATGAATTGGGTATTTATTTATTTTTAAGTTTAATTTAACATGTTAGCCACACAAGCAACTTCCTCCATGAGCATAAGCTAGATGCTGACATATTCCAACTCTTTAAATTTCATTTCTAAAGTTCAAGATTTATTCCCATTTCCCATCATCTTTTATGCTACAATATGACCTTAATTTGTCACTTTGCTAACAAATTCACATCATGGATAACACTATTATGTGACTACCTTCCCCAAATAAAGTATGCCAAGATGAAGATTAAGGAAACCCTATTTGGTTTTATTCGAGTTCTGGAAATGATTGTGAAGAATTAAAACATTTAAATCAAGAAAATGTAGGATTTCATGGTCTAAATGTAGATTTACTGCACCAACTCCACCTGATAAAGAGTCGTCTCTATGATTTTGTCAATGGCCAGAGCCTATCATTGGTGTCGTGAAAGGACTTTGGAGAGTACATATTGATTAAGGAGCAATATGTACAAGAGTAAATGAACAAATAGAGTGGATAACTAAAATATAAATTCTGCGCATCAAGTTTTGCGGTTTGTGCTTCAATAACAAGTATGGAGAACAAATATTGATTGAAATGCTTTAAGGAAATGGTTGCTACAATGAATGTATTTCTACAACTAAAATATAAATTCTGCACATCAAGTTTTGCGGTTTCTGCTTCAATAACAAGTATGGAGAGTACATATTAATTGAAATGCCTGAAGGAAATGGTTGCTACAATGAACGTATTTCGACAATTAGTACAGATCCTCTTTTTACTAGTATAAATCCATGTTACGACATATTTTCAGTCAATCCGTTAGGTGGATATCCCATGGTTAAGTTATTTTAGCACTTCAATTAGATATTTAAATTATTATTTTCTTTCTGATTGGAATTGGCTATTTTAATTATTTTTTTAATTAATTTTTTATTATATTTATAAGTGTTTCTTACTAACTACTTTGATCATTTTTTTATTTAATAATATAAAATAAAATATGAAAACATATTCTAGTTTAATTTACTACCTGTATCTGTTAATTATCACCACTTATGAGAATTTAAACCAAATAAAACCAATATCAAGATTAATAAAAAATAAAATTAAACGTTGGTTACCTGTTAAAATTGTGTGTTACATTGTAAACATCTGTGCTACATTTGAAATATTGGTGCCAAAGGTGACTTCATTATAAACAAATAAATTTAAGAAAAAAAATGAAACCTACAATAAAAAAACCTGGTTGCATTCATTATGAAAAGTATAACAATGGATTACATTACATTTTGAGTTAATTTAATGTTAAGTTATTGCAAATTTGATCCATATTGATTCATAGCCTAGCACACATTATATCTTTAGAGCAAGTTTCATCTTGAGACTACAATTGATAGGGAATTTAAATATATAGAAAAATGGTGATTGGCAAACAAGTTGTTTTATTGTGTTTGAATGTTTGTTTATTAATAGATATACTATACATTATAAGTAATATATAATGATTGTTGAAATATATGCAGAGAATATGTTTATTGCAAATGTTGCAAGAAAATGCTTAACTTAGAGTAGTTAAATTAGTTAGAAAAAACTATTTCCATAAAAAGTAAGACAAATATATTTTAGTCAATAAAAAGGGAATTCATTTCCAGCATTTAGTTTTGTGTTAGTTTTCCGTTTAGTTATGTGAGTATTGTATTAATAATTCTCTACCAAGATAAATTATTACATTCTTTTTTTAGATGACAGGTAGGCATGTTACTTCGTGGGTATTGAGTTTTGTTAATATGTATTATATCTCTTCTTTGTCTCCTTTTGTTCCTTCTTATTTGAAATATAATTGTCTTACTTTTTTATGGAATTAGTTTTCTCTAACTAAGTAATGTGACTACTCTAGTTTTAGCATTTTCTTGCAACATTTTAAGTAAACATATTGTGTCCATATATTTTTAATAACCATTATATATTATTTATAATGTATTGTTTATGTATTAATAAACAAGCATTAAAACACTATTTGTTTGTTTTACTGTGTTTTAATGTTTGTTTATTAATCCATAAACTATACATTATCAATAATATATAATAATGATTAATTATTTCAATTGTTGCAAAAAACATTAGATTGAAAGTAGTCATATTAGTCACTTAGAGAAAAATAATTCCATTAAAAGTAAGACAATTATATTTCAAATATCAAGGGACAAAAGAAGATAGAGAAGAGATGGAATAAGTTTTTATTTTTTATTTATAATTACCTCACCCTTCTCACATCTGATCATTGAATCATCTCTTTACTTTTTGTATTATCTATTAACAATACTCAATACCCACCTATTAACATGCCCACCTCTCCTCTAAAAAAAAAAATGTAATAATTCATTTTTTTAGAGAATTATTAATATAATGCTCATATAATTAAACTCAAAACTAAATGGTGGAAATGAATTCCTTAAATAGTGGAAATAAATTCTCTAAATACCCACAAGATGCTTCATTTCATATGAATTAAAAAAAAATGAAAAAGAAAATGTAAGCTCTATGTCTTTATTAATTACCATCTCGTCAAACAAAACATTTAACCCCAAACCCTTTTACACTTGATGATATAGGTTCTCTCAACTACTCATGCCTTATCCTCCCTCATACAAAATTATGAAAGGTGGGTAAGAAAGGTTTTAAATAAGATTTAATACATATGTACATATATTGAAATAATTATATATAGTATATATAGATACATTATATCAAAATTCATATAGGCAATTAATATATATTTAATATAATTATATAGCATGTTAAAAATGTATATAAAAATATAATTTTTAATACGTAACATATGAAAATTTTTGGTGTAATGTTCACTTGTAAAAAAAATGATTATTTGTTTTACTCTGTTTTAATGTTTTTTTATTAATCGATAAATTGATTACTAAAATATACCAAAATATGTTTACGTTTTTAAATGTTGCAGGAAAATGTTAAAGTTACATTAGTTAGTTAGAGAAAACTAATTCCATAAAAAGTGAGATAATTATATTTCAAATATGGAGTAAGGAGAGAGAAAATATACAGTAAGTTTTTATTTTTTATTTATAATGAAAAATATATGAATATAATAAAATGTTTATAATAAAGAATTTTTAAAAAATTAAAAAATCTAAATATTAAAGTATTAATGATATTTTGACTAATTGAGAAATATTTTTAAAATCTACCACATTAATGATTTTTTTTGAGAAATATTTTTAAAATCTAAAAAAATAATTAAGTTATAAATATTATTAAAATATTTTTTTTTTATAAAATATTAAGAAATAAAAAAATTATGTTGTTACATTGTTAATTTAATTAGTTTCTTTGAATAAATATAAATCGTGTTAATATGTCATTTCTTAAATTTCAAATTTAAAACTTGGTGACTTTATTGACGTACCCAAGCATATCACAATGCCAATGACATGTTGCCACTGAAAAACTATTCAATTTTCTTTCAGCATTAAATTTATACATGTCAAATTTATACTAATTTATAATAGAACTATTTATTTGTTGAATTGTAGATTGGTGCATATCATATAGTTAAATTAATAATTTTAATAATAAATAAAATTAGTTAAAACACATATCAAAATTTTACTTTAATATTGATTATTTATTTATTTATATTTTGTATTTATTAATATTGTTATTGTTAATATAAGATAATTAATACAATTAATATAATCATTATTAATATAAAATACTAATATTGTAAATATATTAATACTTTAATATAATAAAATGATACTTTGATATAATAAAATTAATACAGTTTATATTATATTAGTAAATATGTATTTAATATAATTATGGAATTATCATTTCAATTATTAAATAATAAATGATATAAAAATTTAATATAGTTTATATTATATTAGTAAATATGTATTTAATATAATTATGGAATTATAATTTCAATTATTAAATAATAAACGATATAAAAATTTATAGAATTAATATTTATGCATGAGTGAGATTCATTTATATATAAAGATGGTTATTCATGTAATACAAATAATATATATTATTGAATATTAACGAATTTTTATTTTCATTAGTCTTCACTAAAAAAAGTTTTGATTATTTATTTATAAATATTTCTTATTTATTAATATTGTTAATATTGATAGTGTTAATTATAGTAATATTGATTATATTACTATAATTATTATTAATATATATTAATATTAATATATTGATACATTAATATAATACAATTAATATAATTTATATTGCAACCTATATTAATAAAATTTCAAATATTTATTATTTATTGTTTTTACAATTATATATTATTTTTATAAATTAGATCAAATTAATATATATTTATTATAATTATGAGATTATCTTTTCAATTATTAAATAATACATGATATAAATTTTTATAGAATTAGTATTGATGTATGACTCAGAATCATCCATATTCAAACATGACCATTCATGTAATATACATAATGGATATTACTAAATATTGCTAAGTTTTTTTATTATTAACTTTAATCTTTTCAATATTCATATTTGTTATTAAATTAAATATTTATTTTTTTATTAAAATTAATAAGAATTGATAAACATAATTATTTAAAATTAACATATTATTATTAATACTATCATTATTGTTATTATTATTATTATTATTATGTTGGTTACTATTAATATTATTATTATTAATATTAATTATTTAATATTAACATTAGCATTATTAAAATTAATATTGATTGATATTAACATTAATAATAAATATAAATATTTCGAATTAAATAAAAAATTATTAATATTAAAATTAAATACCAATATCTCTTTTAATGTTAATTAATATTAATATTAATACTAAATACACATGTTAATGTTAAACATATAAATTTATATAAAAATAAATTTCGCATTTATACATTAATGTGAATATTGAGGTTAAACATCAATATAGATATTTCATTAAAAAAATTGGATTGATAACTTTGGGTTTACATAGGTTCTATGACATTAGAATTTAACTTAATGTTTTTTTAGGTTCAATGACATTAGAATTAAAAAAATTGGTGTTTTCATATCATTTGGTCCATATAACATTATGGTATTTTATAGCCCAAGGTTTATAAGATAAATATTTTTAATATTAAAAAAAAATTGTTTAAAGTTAATATTTATATTGAACATCATACATTTACATAAATATTAACTAGAGACATTAATAGAGAGACATAAAAAAAATAATTATTAAGATTAATAATAAAATTCTGAGTTCTTTTTAACTATTGTAATAATGTTCTTGGGGCTCATATGATTTTATACATTATGTATATGTGCATTATACTATATTTGTAGATGGAAAATTGCTTATGTATGCTAATTTTAATTCTATTCACCATTAATTGAAAATTGTTTTGTTGATATCATGTGTGTTTTCTTTTATGTTAGGTGATTTCCTTGGTTTATCATGGATCCAGCTGTTTGGAGTTGTATTCCATCTGAAATTCTTGAAATTGTCTTCCTCTGGCTCCCTTTATCGGTTGTGATAAAGTTTAGCACTGTTTGTAGGAAATGGAAGAATGTTTTGCAAAACCCTTTTTTCTTATTGCGTTGCAAGCATATCTGTATAAACAAATTTGGATTTATGGTTCCTTTCCTCAATAAGGAAGACAATTATTTTGTTGCTGGATACCTTAATCAAAATGGGCGCATACCTCGTTTTCATTTGTGATTCATAGATTCAAGATACAAAGTAGAGTCTATTATTGGACCAATGGTAGTTTTATCCTTACCCATAGAATTCTCCCATTCACCAAACTATTTTGTAATGAATCCATTTACAAAGGCCTTAAAAAACATTGGGCGAATACGAATTGGAGACTGGGGATTCTTTTCGTTATTGGAAAATGTAAGCAACAACAAATATGATTGGGTTGTTCAAAAAATATCTATGAGATAATGCGGTCTAAATTTTATGTTTATAGTAGTCTTGATAGGGTTTGGCAAAGGATTGATCTTCCATTTCACGGCACTTCACCCCCTCAGAATGGAGTGTTTTATAAAAATAATATGTTTTGGCTCTATCTTGACACAAAGTAGGAATATTATCCTCGATATGGGTATACAATCTATTGGTTTGATGTAATAAAAAATGAATGGGTTTTTCATTTGTTCCAATCACTGACATATGGTGTATGGCATTATCAATATGCAAGACTCAGTTGATATGTCTTATCAATGATGGCTCCACTTTTGTATGGTCAATTGAAGAAATAGAAAATTTCTAATTCAGTCACCCGTGTGTTGAACGAAGAATTGACTACTTTGAGGATGATTAGGGCTTTAGATGGAAGTTTTTGGAAGAAATGTGTAAAGATATAAATATCAAATGTCCTGGTTATCTTCCATTTAGAACAGTCCAAGGTGTGGTTCTTATGTGCAAATGCAGTGAAGTTCCTTTCCTATTATATGACATGATCACTAGCCTCTTCTTCCCAACAGATATTGATAATTCAACTAATCAACATATGCATGGATTTTGGTCTCAAACGTTGCAGGACTGCAACAATTTGATCGAGTCTAGAAATTTTTTTGTAATTTCTTCCCGTATGGATTCTATTGATGATATTGCACCATTAGACATGGACATGGAGTCTTAGGCTATTAGTCATTCTATATTCTCTTTATGGTTGTGGAAAATATTTCCATATTTTTTTTTACTTTACATAGTTTTTGGTATGTATGCTAAGACTTTAAAATTACAATTCTATGAATATTTATATGGTTGCTGCTAGGATTTATTCTATACATGTATTTATGAGATGTTTGATATTGAATCCTATTGCAATTTTCTCATATATTTATTTGTGTGTCCCCTTTAGTTATGTTAATTTCATTTGAATGTGTTTGGAGGCTATCCATTTTCTTTGTTTTTATAATTATAATTACTGTGACTTATTTTATATATGGTGTTTGCATTATTTTTTTCTCATTGGTTCTCAAACAATGTTATATCTTTAGGTACATTTTATTATTTACAAATTTATATTTTGATGGTATATAGTTCCAAATATTTATATATATTTCCAATTCATATAATTCTAATATTACTCTATTCCAGTTATATGGTTTTCCCATTACAATTCTAATATGAGACATGAAATTTTAGCCTTTTTTGTTTTAGCCATTTGGAAAAATCCATTTTTATTTTTAGCCATTTTGGAAAATCCTTTTATGTTTTCATAACTTTATATGGTTGGAAAAAGACCATATATGCTTTTAATGTTTTTATATGGTTCGAAAAAAACATGTTCCTTTTGCATTCTTCTGTGTTTATTTATATTGGATATATTATATGTTCCATGTTTATGGCTCCATAATAAATATTTTATTATTCATTGTAGACATGTCATCTAAAGGCACAAGAAAGCATACAAGAAAACATAATTTTTCACCAACATTGTGTGACAGGTCCAATGAAAGTCATCGTTTACGGTATCAACAAAATAAGCTAACGATAAATGAGCATAGGAGAGCTAAATATCATAGAAGAAAGGGTGAAACTACTCTTCAAAATGATTTTATGATTCCTTGTAAGTATCATACTATGTATGATATCATGGAAAGAACATTTCCCCTTGATATTTCATTGCCAGAACCTCCTCCTCATCAACATAATTTTTTTGTTTGATGCTCTCCTTAGAATGTTCATAATATTGGGGAAACATATTGCAATAGGGAAGAACATTATATTTATAATGTGTATGAAAATTTTCACCCTAACCCTTCTGTCTCTGCAATTGCATCTTTTGAGAAAGGCTAAAGGTTGCAAAATATCCATGGTGGAGACAATGATGACATTGTATGTGATGAATTGGATGATAGTTTTATTGGCCATTTGTTTGATAATTTGGAGCCAGTTGGTCAAAAAATCAGATCTTCAAATCCACCTTCTCAAAATAATTTTGTCCCATGAACAGAATCAATCATCCCTGATAGCATTTCGCGTGGAACAATGGAGGTAACACAATGATATTTTGACGGTTGCCTCAATAGTGGTTGTTTTTTTACATTCCTCTATTTGCAATTTTTTTTACTAAACTTATAAGGTATTTTCTTCTCTTGGAATAGGATGCAACTCATTTTAATAGAGGTATATAAATTAACTCCCCAAGTCTTCCATCTACTAATTTGAGAATTGAAGATGAAGCATGTCATAGCCTTCCACTGCATTCTCCTCGACAATCAAATCAGAAAACTAATGTAAATGTTCAATGTATTCGATTTGGTTTTTAATTTTTAAAATTTTTAGTAGGTTGGCCATAAATTTTATTGCATACTTTATTTTCTTCAAACATGACACAACTCATTTCAATAGAAGCATACAAATTAACTTCGTAGATGTTCCATCTACTGATGTTATAAGTGAAGAGGAACCATGTCATAGCATTCATCCAGATCCCCAACCAAATGTAAATGTTGAATGGATTTGATATTTTCCTCATTTTTTCATTTATTGTTAGTTGTAAATTATATTTTATAACCATTTATGGAAAAAACATGATTTCATCTAATGAGGTTGGAGAAATGGAATCCAACATATCAAATTGTCAAACTAATGTAATTTTCAGTGTATTTTATTTGTTTACAATTTTTAATCTTTATTGGTTGGAAATTTAGCTTTATAATGAATTTTATTTTTTTGAAACATGAGACAACTCATTTGAATAGAGGCATAGAATCTAACTCCCCAAATGTTCTATCTGGTGATGTTAGAAGTGAAGATCAACCATCTCATAGCCTTCATCCAGATCGCCAAAAAAATGTAAATATTGAATGAATTTGATTTTTTTCTCATTTTTTCATTTCTAATTAGTTGGACATTAAATTAAAAAAAAATATTATCCTAAAGACACCTTATCATCCTCTCAGGTTCCAGAAATGTAGACCATAAATTTTGAAAGGCCATTTCATAGATTTGTTCCACATGTTTCAAATTTGGGAAGGGAATCTCATAGTGCTGAAAATCAAGTACATTGTAGAAGAAATTAAACTTTTATACATCATTCTCCACATGGTCCAACCAGTACAAATCATATTCATTTTGATGAAAAAATTATTGCAGTGCATAAAATATTTCAAGAAAAGATAGATAGCTTGTCAGTTGTCCAAATGTGCTAGATATGCCAAGAATCATATCCTAGAATCTAGGTTTTGAGAGATTCTGAAGGACCTGTTTGTAGACGATGTAGTAATGAAAGAGGTTCACATCATTTTTCTATATGTAATAACATGGATCCTAGTGAGCAACCTCATATTTTTAGATTTCTTACTCAAGTTGAAGAAATGTTAATATCACGTGTAAATCCTATTTTTCAAGTGACACGTGCTCGAGGTGGGAAATATAAGTATAGCAGACACACAATTAACTTTCCCCATGATATTTATTCAATTGCACAAAGTCTTCCCCGACATGTTGAAGATATTGACTTTTTAATTGTGAAGATACATGCTGCTTAGCCTAAATATTATGAATGTTATGTCAAAATATCTCGATTTATGGCTGCATTTCTTTTCAAAATTTAACGTGATAAATATTATCGAGATGTTGTAATTGACTATGATTTAGTGAATGCTTTTCCCGAAAGATCAATAGATCTCTTCTCCAGGCTTAAATTTGTTGATTGTGATATTGAAGGATCTGAGATGAATGTAGCTAATAATGAAGGGTTGCCTCTTGAGCATTTATCCTCTCATCCTTATTCTTATGTTGCTCGCCTACCCAATGAATGGAGAGAAGTGGAAGAAATTAGAGAATTTCTTGATAATATTGATTCTTCCCATGTTCAAGAAAGGGATTGGCCTAGTATTGGAACATCTCCATTGAATGAATATAATACTGAGGGGTTATTAGATATGGAATTCCCCACATTTTTCCCCACTGGTGATGTTGATTGGTTGCAACCATACATTTGTACTGTTGAAATTCATGAGTATACATTGCATCTTCTTAGAAACTATGATCATAGGTTTAGAGGCCATCCTTGCTTTTGATATTACCTATTGAACATGATAATACAACATCAGAGCCAAGCGACTGCTTCAGTTTTTGTGAAGAAAAAATTACATGATAACTCACCGACAATAATTGAAAACTTGTGTCACCAACTTTCTGATTTACTGGATAATAAGTTGGTTGAGAATCTTAGGCGGTTTGCTTCTTCTCTAAGAGGTATAAGGGCATAATGGACTAAATTTCGATTTGAATTGACTGACATGATTACTCAGTTGGGATGTCCATCTTTGTTTTTTACTTTGAGTGCAGCTGACACAAAGTGGCCGGAGCTGCATCGCTTCATGCCTGTACCCTCACATACTCGTTCCTTAAATGAGAATCGTATGAAAATTGAGAATGTTATGCAGTACCCTCATATTGTTGCCACATTTATGCACCATAGATTCAATATATTTTGAGAGGAAGTTATCCAAAAATATCTTAAAGTGAAAGACTTCTAGTATAGATTTGTTTTGTTGAATTTATTTTCTATTCATTGTAAATTTATTATCATGGTTCAATTTATATTTTTTTTAGTAACTCTGTATTCATTTTCTTCATATATGAGTGCAAACATAAAGGTTCAGTACATATCCATGTTTTCCTATTGTTGCAAGGAGCTCCTAACATGGAAAGAATAGATTGGTCAAATGATTGTGATTTAAAACTTGCACAGAGATTCTTTGACAATTATGTAATTACATGTCCAATCCACGTGAAATACATCGTCGCAATATAATGGTTCCAAGAAGTCTCAATGATGACCCTTGCCTATTGAATACTAATTAGATTTTCTCTTGCAATCTTCATAATGATTATGAAGAATTGTTGAACAATGTCCAAAGGCACACAAAGTGTAGTGTAGATTCTTGTTTACAAAAATAGGGCACTATTCTCAATTGTCGGTACAATGCTACATGGGATCTTTCTGAAGAATCAAGATTGTTCATAGATGATCAAGGAAGAAAAAAATATGACCTGAAAAGAAATGATGATAGGCTCAATGTACATAACATTGACCTTCTAACAATATGGCATGCAAATGTTGATTTCCAAAAGATGCTTTCTTGACATGTTGTCCTGAAATATGTTGCTAAGTATGCATTAAAAGTAGAGAAAATGTTTGAAAGTTATCATGATATGTTAACTAAAATTTCAAATTCTATTGCCTCTAAGGATCATGCTTTATGTGCTTACAGAAGGTTTCTTGCAGAAATTATTGTTGACCGTGAAATTGGAGCATAAGAAACATGCCATATGTTGCTTAAGCTACCTCTTGTTGTATGTAGTCAAAAATTTATTTCATAAAATGTTGGAAGAAAGATTTTCAGGAAAATATCAAGGGATGGAATTCAATGTTCATCTGATAATACTTTTGTTCAACATTATCAGAAGAGGCCTTTTTTCCTTTAACATTTGTCTTTGATAGAAACAAAAAGATCTTGGACATTTGATAGCAAGAGTAAAAACGATCCCTGGAAGCCTAGAGATGTTCATGCGATTGTTCATGTTTGGCCATGGTTTTATTCTATTTCTAGTGACGGTAAAGACAAACTTGAAACCTTTTGTTGGAAAAAATTTCTCTTGTACAAGCCATTTCGTGACATTTATGTGGAGATTGGGCTTTCAGCTGAAATTATTGTTGAAAATTGGAGGAATTTCTGATATCGAGCATGGCATGTTGATCAAAATCCATAAATTGTTGAAAATATTGAAGATGGAGAAGATGGTGATTTTTCTAACCAGGAAATTAATCTTGAAGATGATTTTTAAGAATGGAAAATTTTCTCTCACTTGGTTCCACCAAGTAATGTGAATGTTTCTGATCTTCACACCCTTGGTCGAAAGGATTTTGATATGTCCTTTGATTGGAAAAGTACAACTATTTCTGATGATGTGGCTGAAGAAGCTATTAATTTTATGAGGAATGGAATATAAAGGGGTGATATTCCTGACCTTTCAAATAGAACATTTTCATCTCTAGATTCATTGGTAGAAAAACAACGACTTGCTTTTGAAATTTTTTTAAGGCATTTTGCTAAATATGAGATTCATGGAGCTCTTCTTATGATTGTTCAGGGCACTACAGGCACTGGAAAGTCTCTCCTTATCCATTGTATTTTTGAAGCTCTTTCTAATTTTTCAAGTAATGGAAAAAGTCCTTTTCTTCTTCTTTCCCCAACATGAATAACTGCTTTTAATATACATGCAAAAACAATACACTCTGCTCTACAAATTCTGATTAAAGATACGAAACCACTACAGGGTCAATTGCTAGTAGTATTCCAAGAAGAAATAAGGCATATTTGATATATATTTATTAATGAAATGAGATTTTTAGGATCAAGGTTATTCATGCAAATAGATGCTCGATTACAAGAAGTATTTCTGGAGAAAAAGAATTGTCCTTTTGGTGGCAGATCCATCATCCTTGTGGGTGACCTTGACCAGCTACCTCGTGTGAGAGATAAGCCTTTATATGTAGGTAATACAACAGGGAAAGTCTTGTGGAAAAAATTCAACATTGTTGTCACTCTTGACATAATATTTCACCAACAAGGGAATACTGAGAAACAATATTGTTTTAGTAGAGTCCTCAATAACATAAGAAATGCAAAACCTGTTCTTGATGATTGGGAGTTTCTTATGTCACGGGTTGATATGAGGTTGCATCCTAGAGAAAGAGATTTATTTAATGCAGCAATTCACATGTTTCCAACAAATAATTTGGTCTCCTTCCATAATAGGCATATGTTGAAATCATTAAATTCTCCAATTTCATGATGTACTGTTGTGAATTCAAGGTGTTCAGAAATCAGTGGTGCTGATGATGATCAGCTGGACTGCGAATTTTTGTTGTGTCGTAGCCAACGTGTTATGTTGACATGTAATTTGTGGGTTGAAATTGTTTTGGTGAATGGTGCACTTGAGTATGTGAAGGAAATATTTTATATGCCTATCTCTAAGCCACCTGAGCTTCCAATGTTCACAACTGTTGTTTTTGATAAGTATGTTGGTGTTCTGTTTGATGCAAGAAATCCAAACATTGTACCTATCACACCAGTGATAAGAGGAAATCAAAAACAAATTCCTTTAAATATGGCATGGGCTCTGACAATCCACAAGTCATAGGATTTTAATTTAGGATGAGCATCAATTGATATCAGGATTAAAGAGCAGCAAGTCCTAACCTTCACAGCCATATCAAGAGTAAAATCAATAGATGGTTTACACATTGCACTGCCTTTCTCTTTTCAACGTTATGCCAAGATGAAATATAGTGAATATGTTACATTTAGGAAGAAAGAAGAGGAGCGATTGAAGTCCATATCATTATGACATGAAACTATTAATACTTTTAGGTCTTTATATAATTTTTTTGAATTTATTTTATTGTCCTCTTTATTTAATTTTAATATAATAATGATTTTGATTTATTAATGATATGAATACATTCATCAAATTCATAGTAATATTTTGGAAAGTTGTTTACATCGTTTTTCATGTTGTTTAATTTTTTATTTTTTATTTTCACTGGTTTTTGTTGTTTTTCTTACAATGAACCATTCAAAGATTAAAAAGGCAATTATATCAGGCAATCCTTAAAAATCAAGATGGAATTCCATATCACTATGACATGCAACTAATAGTATTGTGACATAATTATAGAATGTTTTTTAATATTTTTATCATCCTCTCTATTTGCATTTAGTATAATAATTATTTTCATGTATTAATGAAATGAATACATTCATCAGATCCAATATAGTAATATCTAAGAAATTTCTTACATCATTTTTCGTGTTGTTCAATTTACCTCCTTTTTTTAAGTCGCTACTGTTATTTTTTTTACAATGAACCATTCAGACATGTACAACCAGTTATATGAGCCAATCATTAAAAATCAAGATTGAATTCCATATCCCTATGACATGCAACTAACAATTTTTATCAATGTGGTTTGCTAAATATGTTGTGGTTTGGTTCAATGACAACATATTTATATTTGATATTAATATTAAACTAAAATTAATATACAAATTAACATTAATTTAAATACAAATATAGAATTACTAATATTATTAATATTTGATTTTAAACTTTAAGTTTAAAAAATCGGGTTTTATTGTTGATTATTGTAATAAGGTTCATATCACTCATTTAATTTTATCACTCATTTCATGTGTACAATATGTATTTCTAATGAGGTTTATGTTTGTAGAAATTTTATATCATTTGGTTCATGTAGTGTTAGGTTATTTTATAGCATGATGTTTTTAAGATTAAGTTTTTTAACAGCAATAAAAATGGGGTGTTATATATATATATATATATATATATATATATATATATATATGTATGTATGTATGTATGTATGTATGTATGTATGTATGTATGTATGTATGTATATTCCTAGACGTTTCTATCTCTTTGTGTATTAACATTTATTTTGTTGTTTTCCTTTCAAATGCAGATATGGATAATAATGATGGCATCTATTATAATCAAGTGGTGGAAAATATTTCTAGACTCATCAGTTTTCTTTCGTCTCTTCAGAACAAGTTCGGTAGAAAACATGGCTTCCATCCTGATTTTATTGATGAGCATCTTCGTGTGCTCGATGAAATGAAAATGAACGTAAAATACATTTTACATGTGCACATGAGGGAGGCTAGAAGAAAAACAAGAAGGGATTGGTTGGAAAGTGTTAAGTATCATGATCATTATCCTGTTGATTTGAATTGGTGTTCCATTTGTGGTCGGTCTAGTTGTGTTCTCGAAGAGGCTATTTGATAAATTACCTTTGATGGAGAGTTTCGAGTCAATTTTTGTAGTGGGATTTCTTTATGTAAAGACAACAAAAAATATATCTTATTTTCAATGTTATTTTTTGGTTTCACTGATGGTGGAATTGAATATCGCTTCAGTTTATTAATTCATTTGGTTTATAATATTAATAATCAGTATGGTTGATTGATCACTTGCGGTTTATAATAATAATAATCATGTGACTTTAAATTCCGCTGTGTTTAAAATATTGGGCCGTATTCTTTATTAAGCTCTTGTGCTTTTAATATTGTTCCCTTGGCCTTATTGGTCCCTTAGGTTATTAATATTTTCCCCTTGGGTTCACCAATTCCTTTGGTTTATAATATTAAACCCTTGGGTTTATTATTTCTTTTGGTTTATAATATGAATAATCCCTTGGGTTAATTCTTAGTGTTTATTAATTTCTTTGGATTTTTTATTTTTTTTATTAATTTTATTGATCCCTTGACTTTATTAATCACTTGATTTTATTAATAATTTTTATTTCTAATACTAATATGTTGGGTTTATAATATTAATAATCCCTTCGGTTTATTGATGTTTTTTGTTTATAATATTAATAATATCTTTGCTTTCTTGATGTTTTATGTTCATAATATTAATATTTCCCTATATTTGTTGCTCCGTTGGATTTATAACATTGATCCGTTAATTTTTTGAATTCTTTCGGTTCGTAATATTATTCCTTTCAGTTTATTAAATCCAAATATTTGGGTTTAAATATTAGTCCTACAGTTTAATACTAATGCACGGTCCAATGTTACATTACGAAAAACATTGACTCAATATGAAAATCAACAATGGGAAACCATTGTTAATTAGCACTAGTCATACTCAATCAATGTCATCCATGGTCAAATGTCACATTCTGACAAATATTGTCTCAATATGAAAATCAACCATGGCCAACCATGGTCATATTTAGTCCAACATCGCATTGTGACAACAATTCTCTTAATGTTTAAATCAAGCATGATAAACCATGTTTATTCTCGTCGTTTTATAATATTAATAATCATGTGACTTAATAAATCATTTTTATTTAAAAAATTTATTCCTAAGATTTATTAATCTCTTTATTAATCATGTGAGTTTCTCATTCATTTGTATTTAAAATATTTTTTCGTAGCCTTTACTAGTCTTTTTTGTTTTTTATATGGATCCGTTGGCCTTGTTGATATCTTATGTTTTTAATATGTTTCCCTTGGGTTGCCCATTTCCTTTGTTTTATAATATTAAACGCTTGGGTTTATTAGTTCTTTTGGTTTATAATATTAATAATCCGTTGTGTTTATTAACTAGTTGATTTTAAAATATTTATTCTTATGGTTTATTAATTTCTTAGGTTTTTGAGTTTAAAATATTTACTCATAGGGTTTTCCAATCTCTTCTATTTTTAATATTGATCCCTTGGCCTTATTTATCCCTTAAGTTTTTAATAATTTTCCCTTGGGTTCACCAATTCCTTTGGTTTATAATATTAAACCCTTGGGTTTATTATTTCTTTTGGTTTGTATTATTAATAATCCCTTGGGTTTATTAATCTCTTGAGTTTAAAATATTAAATACTATGGTTTATTAAATTCTTAGGTTTTGGGTTTAAAATATTCATTCTTAGGGTATATTAATCTCTTGAGTTTAAAATATTAACTCGCAGGGTTGATTAATTTCTTTGTTTATAATACTAATATTTATTCCTTAGGTTTATAACATTTTTCCGTTGGGTTTACTAATTTCATGGGTTTATAATATTAAATTCTTGAGTTTATTTGTTCCTTAACTTTATATTTTTAATAATTCCTTTGGTTTATAATATTACTTATTTTGACTTACAACATTAATAATCCATTGAGTTTATTAATCTCTTGAATTAAAAATAATAATTCTTAGAGTTTATTAATTTTTTAGTTTTTTGAGTTTCAAATATTAATTCTTAGAGTTTACTAATATCTTGCGTTTTTAGTATTGATCCATAGGCCTTATTGAGCCCTTAGGTTTTCAATATTTATCCTTACGCTCCCCAATTCCTTTGGTTTATAATATTAAACCCTTGGGTTTACTACTTCTTTTATTTTATAATATTAATAACCCATTGGGTTTATTAATATGTTGAGTTTAAAATATTATTTCTTAGGATTTATTAATTTTTTAGATTTTTGAGTGTAAAATATTAATTATTAGGTTTTATTAATCTCTATTTTTTTTAATATTGATCCCTTGGCCTTATTGATCTTTTAGGTTTTTAATATTTATCCCTTGGTTTCATCAATTCCTTTGGTTTATAATATTAAACCCTTGGGTTTATTAGTTCTTTGATTTATAATGTTAATCACCCATTGCATTTATTAATCTCTTGAGTTTAAAATATTAATTCTTAGGGTTTATTAATCTCTATTGTTTTTAATATTGATCCCTTGTTCTTATTGATCCCTTAGGTTTATAAAATTTATCCCTTTGGTTTGCTGATTCCTTTGGTTTATAATATTAAACCCTTGGGTTTATTAGTTCTTTTGGTTTATAATTTTAATAATCCCATTGGTTTATTAATATCTTAAGTTTAAAATATTGATTCTTATCGTTTATTAATTTATTAGGTTTTTTAGTTTAAAATATCAATTCTTAGGGTTTATTAACCTCTTTTGTTTTTAATATTGATCCCTTGGCCTTATTGATCCCTTATGTTTTTAATATTTATCCCTTGGGTTCAACAATTCCTTTGGTTTATAATATTTAAACCTTGGGTTTATTACTTCTTTTGGTTTGTATTGTTAATAATCTTTTGAGTTTAAAATATTAATTGTTAGGGTTTATTAATTTCTTAGGTTTTTGTGTTTTAAATATTATTTCATATGCTTTATTAGTCTCTTGATTTTAATATATTAATTATTAGGGTTTATCACTTTCTTAGGTTTTTGGGTTTTAAATATTATTTCTTAAGGTTTTTTAATATCTTCAGATTAAATTATTTATTCTTAGGGTATTTTTATTTCTTAGTTTATAATATTAATATTTATCCTTTACTTCACCAATTACTTGGGTTTATAATATTAAACCCTTGGGTTTATTGGTTCTTTTTGTTTAAAATATTAATAATCCCTTGGGATATTCGTAAGAGATATACATTTATTATAAATATCAATAAAATATTATTATTATGTTATTTTTGAATTATATTATAGTTTGAGTTAAAACTCTTAATATATTGAAATAATTAAAACAAATATTTTAATTATATATTTTACTATTGCATAATATAATATTAGGTATTCTAATATGTTATATTCTTTTGTTTTATAATACTAATAACCTCTTGGGTTTATTAATCTATCGAGTTTAAAATATTACTTCTTAGGATTTATTAATTTCTTAGGTTTGAGTTTAAAATATTAATTATTAGGTTTTATCAATCTCTATTGTTTTTAATATTGATCTCTTGTCCTTATTAATCCTCTACGTTTTTAATATTTATCCTTTAGGTTCACTGATTCTTTTGGTTTATAATATTAAACCCTTGGGTTTATTAGTTCTTTTGGTTTATACTGTTAATCACCCCTCGGGTTTATTAATCTCTTGAGTTTAAAATATTAATTCTTAGGTTTTATTAATTTCTATTGTTTTTAATATTGATTCTTTGTCCTTATTGATCCTTTAGGTTTATAATATTTATCCCTTGGGTTCGCTGATTCCTTTGGTTTATAATATTAAACCTTTTGGTTTATTATTTCTTTTGGTATATAATGTTAATAATCCTCTTGGATTATTAATATCTTAAGTTTAAAATATTGATTCTTATGGTTTATTAATTTATTAGGTTTTTTAGTTTAAAATATCAATTCTTAGGGTTTATTAATCTCTTGTGTTTTTATTATTGATCCCTTATGTTTTTAATATTTATCCCTTGGTTTCACCAATTTCTTTGGTTTATAATATTTAAACCTTGGGTTTATTACTTCTTTTGGTTTGTATTATTAATAATCTATTGGGTTTATTAATCTCTCTAGTTTAAAATATTAATTGTTAGGGTTTATTAATTTATTAGGTTTTTGGGTTTTAAATATTATTTCATGTGCTTTATTAATCTCCTGAAAGGGTTTATTACTTTCTTAGGCTTTTGGGTTTTAAATATTATTTCTTAGGGCTTTTTAATCTCTTCACATTAAATTATTTATTCTTAAGGTTTTTTAATCTCTTCAACTAAATTATTTATTCATAGGGTTTTTTTATTTCTTGATTATTAATATTAATATTTATCATTTTATTCACCAATTACTTAGGTTTATAATATTAAACCCTTGAGTTTATTAGTTCAATTTGTTTAAAATATCAATAATCCCTTGGGATATTGGTAAGAGATATACAGTTATTATAAATATTAATAAAATATTATTATTATGTCATTTTTGAATTATATTATAGTTTGAGTTAAAACTATTAATATATTGAAATAATTTAATAATATATTTTTATTATATATTTTACTATTGAATAATATAACATTATATATTCTAATATATTATATTCTCATCTATATATATATATATATATATATATATATATATATATATTATAAGTAAATATGTAAAATATATTGGTAAGCATATTCATAAATATATAACCCTGCTGAAAGGGTTTATTACTTTCTTAGGCTTTTGGGTTTTAAATATTATTTCTTACGGTTTTTTAATTTCTTCACATTAAATTATTTATTCTTAAGGTTTTTCAATCTCTTCAGAATAAATTATTTATTCATAGGGTTTTTTTATTTCTTGATTTATAATATTAATATTTATCATTTTCTTCACCAATTACTTAGGTTTATAATATTAAACCCTTGAGTTTATTAGTTCAATTTGTTTAAAATATCAATAATCCCTTGAGATATTGGTAAGAGATATACACTTATTATAAATATTAATAAAATATTATTATTATGTCATTTTTGAATTATATTACAGTTTGAGTTAAAACTATTAATATGTTGAAATAATATAATAATATATTTTTATTATATATTTTACTATTGAATAATATAATATTATATATTCTAATTAATATATATATATATTATAAGTAAATATGTAAAATATATTGGTAATCATATTCATAAATATATAATATTTCTTTTGGTGAAATACATGTGGTGGGTAGGCCTATCCTCATATATCAACCATATTATTAAATTTGATTGTTCTAGTATTATTTTACATAATTTTATAAATATAAAAAATAAAACTAAATAAAAAAATCAAAACATTAACTATAATGGTCCATTAAATTGTAATAGAAATGAGGTATATATATCTTTTTACATAAAAATAAAATGTTTTTGTTTTTTTTTTTAGTTGTGGTAAATATGTAAATTTTTATTATGGTCCAAACATGTCCCTTACAACTTAATTTAAGTTAATGACTAAATTAAATCTAACACTCCCTAAACATCAAATGTTATTAATACAATGAATGCTGACTAAATAAACATTGTGTGAAATCACATATTTACATGACAATGTAGATGGACATTGTTGAAATATTTGTTGGGTTTCGACCAAAAAAATATATACTTAAAAAAATAAAAAGTGTAAAATACTAACACCACTTCAAACATTTTAACCATATAAATTTATATATAGTTTACAAGATTTTATCTATAGACACTAAAATTAAAATGATTTTATTTAATTGATATATTTTATTTTATTTTATTAAAATATATAAAAATAAAAAATCATAGTTTGAGTGATCCATATTTAGGTGATCCATATTCAGGTACCTTCTCTTACACACAAAGAAGAAAGTAATAATAGTTGGTGAGAAAACATTAATAATAAAATATTAAAGGATGTTTTAAGTGGCTCTCATTTAAAAAAATGATTCTTTGTAGTATTTGTAAAATTTAAAAGTAAATTTGTAATTAATATTATTTAAAATTTAAAAATTAGTTAATTTTATGTTTCGAAGGTAACATTATTTTATGCCATTTTGTAAATATAAAAGTAAAAATAAATAAAATAATTAAAACATTTATTATAATGGTCCATTAAATTTTAAATTGTAATGGAAATTATATATATATATGTTTTTGGTCTTTTTAAATTATGGTGAATAGGTAAATTGTCATTATGGCCAAGCATATCTCTTACAACTTAATTTAGGTTAATGAAAAGTGTTTTTTTGTTTTTCAACTATTTAACTAGTATAGATCTTTCTTAAGCACAAATCTAACATGAGTAGAGAGGTATTAAATTTCTAAAGTGCAAATTTTAGATTACAAAATTTAAAAAAAAAATATCTCCCTATATATAATATTATTGTTTAAATTATTTTCTTAAATGTTATATAAATTACATAATTTAAACTTGTATGTTTACAATCCAAACTTCAAATTTTTCATCAAGGAAGAGTACATATCTTACTAATATCTTGTTTTCTTCACGATTTTTAACTCGTGTTTCATTGATAGTTTTTTCATCTCATACTTTTATTTCTTCAGTCTCTCTCCAATATGTGTAGGACATAAATTTGTAGCTTCAACGATGAAAATATCTACCTTGAAAAGAGTATATTATAGAATAAAATTCTTAGTTGACTCGGAAGCACAAAATTTTTGATTGATCACTTGCAAGAAACCACATAAAAGTCCTTAAAATCATTTTTTTCGTTGCCTTTTGATGATAATTTGTGCATATCGAAAGTTTCATTAAGCTTAAGCATGGTGATAGGAATGGTTTCCATAACAATAATGGTTGTGTCTTTAGTTGAACCTTAGACAACCTCATTCAAAGCCTCCTATTATACAGTTTGCAACCAATATTTACTTGCATCCTCATTATGTGTTGCATCAAGAGGAGCCTCAACAATGTTCTTAAAAAGAAGAGATAGCGGAGAATAATTTTCCCCTGCATCCTCTTAGCTTTGGGCCAGGAAATACAACGCACCATAAAAAATTTCAGCAACATTCGGTGCATCCTTCAATATTTTAAGTAGCATTGGTAGGATATGTGGTAAATTTGACTGTTTGATTAAAGGTGTCTCCATTGTTGAACCGTGTAGAAATTCAAATATTTTCCCAAGGGTCCATGTAGTTGTGTCCTTAACATGAATATTCACATTCTTCATAACATTGAGAATAAAGTTGACAACAACATTGACAAGGGGAGTAAGCTTATTAGGTGATGGACCCTCCATTATTGGTGTGCTTAAGACTTTTGTTTTGTGTTCTTATGGAATCCCTTGATGTGAAGTCACGAGTTTGAGTCCCTGCCATGATGAAGGTGATATATTGGACATGTTGAAGATACAGTCTACCCATTCTTACAAAAAAAAATTAATATATATAATAATAATTATATTAAAATATCATTTTCTTATAATAATTTCAAAAAAATTATAATATTGACTACGAAGATTTATAGCATTTTGATAAACCATAAATAATGATAACCTCAAGATGTGTATCAATACAAAATAAATAAAATGTATTTATCATTGAATTTAAATAAACTGTATATTTGATAAAGGTAATTTGGAAGAAATTCATATTTATAAGTGTTTTATAATAGGTTTTTTAATATGCCTTAAGGCATTCCCTTTTGAGAACCACCCCTATGCTTTCCTCTTGTAATTTGTCATTGTCATTTGATCTTTCGTTAGATGCATCTGTGTCATTCGATCATTTGTTAGATTATTGGATTCAGTTCACCTGTTGGTTTGAATTATGTACTACCTTGGTGAGGTAGCAATAGATTTAACCTCGGTTCCTAGGGCATGGATATAATTACCCTCATGGATTAAGGTTTCTTATGGGCATAAGAAATTGTTCCTCAATCCTACTTTGATTATTGTGTTGGTTAGATAACACGAAACTATATGTTTCATCCTTGTAGTGGGGAGTCAGTCAATTGAATTAATATCATGATAATATTTATTTAGGTCAGCAAAATCTTCAGAAGATTTAATTTTTTTTTTCCTTATATTAAATTCCTTATGGAATATTGCATCACAATTCAAACTTAGGAATCTTTTATCAAGGAATATTATATCAAACTCCTCCTTAGTGCAAGGCTTTTGGTAACTAAAGGTAGAGAAAACTACTCCTTTTTTAATGGCATCGCAACTCAAACTTGAAATTTTTCATCAAGGAAGAGTAGATTTGTTTATGAATATATGGTTTTCTTCATAACTTTTAACTCTTATTTCATTGATACTTTGTTAATCTCATACTTTTATTTCTTCCAACTCTCTCCAATATGTGCAGGACAAAAATGTGTCTCTTCAATGATGCAAAGATCTACCCTACCAAGGGTATATTATAGAATACAATACTTAGTTGACTCAGAAGCACACAAATTTTTAATGGTCACTTGCCAGGAACCACATAGAAGTGCTTGAAAATCACTTTTTTTTTTTCTTTTCCTTTAGATGATAGTTTGTGCATGTCCCAAGTTTCATTAAGGTTAAGTATGATGACAGGAACAAGTTGCATAAAAATAGAAATTTTTTATTCATTTGAATATTGAAAAACATGATTCAAAGTCACGTTTGCTAAAATCCACAAAGTATATTTACTTATGTGCTCCCTATGTGTTGCATTAAGAATATCCTCAACAATGTTCTTAAAAAAAGGGAGATATAATGCACCATAAAATTTGGGCTAGGAAATATAACGCACCATAAAACATTTTAGCAAGATTCAGTGCATACTTCAAGCTTTGAAGTATAAATCATAGGATATGTGGTAAATTTGACTGTGTTATTATGGGTTTCTCCATTTTTTAATCGTGTAAAAATTCAAATATTCTCCCAAGGGTCCATGTACTTGTGTCCTTAACATGAATATTCCCATCCTTCATAACATTGAGAATAAAAGTTTATAGCAAAATTGACAAGAGGATTGATCTTATCAGGTGATCGACCGTCCATTATTTTTGTGCTTACGAGTTTTCTTTTCAGTTCTTTTGTATCCCTCGTTATAAATTTTCTACACATCCCAATGTACATATAACCATCTTGCTTAACGACTATACAACTTGAACTCTTATCTCTCAAAATGATACAAGATCTTGTCGATAGGATAATGATGGTATGTACCTACAAATAAGGGTTTTTATGGTTTTTTTTATAGTCATGTTTTTATGATTTTTGTTTATGGCCGGGAACTAGACTCAATTGTTTTTTTTATACATCAATATTATGATTTAATGCTAGATTCTTTGTATCTCTCTATTAATATCCATGGTATCGAATAATTTTCTTAGGTTATGGAACATTATATTCGTATTTCAATTTTATTGACCCGATGGTTGAACAGTTGCAGGAAGCAACAATGTCATCTACAACATACTTTTGGTTTCCCAAGTCAATTTTTTTTCCTAAATCTATTTCTAAACCTCTTTGGTGTAGAAATATTGGTAAAAAAATACACACTTAATGTTCTCGTGTGCTATTGAATGATTAAACCTTGATATTCTCGTTCTTATTTCTTATCAAATAACACTTTTCTTATGAAAAAACCTCAGAAGATTACTAAATTAAAACCTCTTGGTTGATTAGATAATAATTATGGCATACTTATTAAGCAAGTTATCCCTCACTCAATAGGATATTCTAAGTAACAACCATCTAAATTGGTTGTTGCTGCAATATACTACTCTCAATACTCCATCTATAAGTATGTAAAATGGAACAAATATCTTCAATTTTATAAAGGTTACAATGAAGAGAAACTAAATTAAGTAATTTCATATGGTGATGTATTTCTTTGGAAAGAGTGAATGTGTTACCTATGTCTTTTTTCAAATTTCAGGGAATGTGTTTGTTTGATGGCTAGTTTAAGTTTTCAAGTAGAATATTTTGTTGTGTAGCAATTAAGCCACCTACCACCATACTTGAGTGAGTATAGATTAGATTAGATTTTTTTGGGTTGTGTTTGTTGTTTCGTTGATTATGATTTTCGATGGGTTGTTGCATATCTCAGTTTTGATGCTATCTCATTTGAGTACAATTCAAGTTTAAGCAATGGAGGTAGCTGAAATTTGTAGATTGAGTCCTAGCATCATGTTTCCTTGAGGAAAATCATGTAATTGAAATCTAGTTATATTTCAATTATTGTGTTTTAAATTTTGTAATTGAAGTCCAATTATATTTCAATTATTGGGTTTGAAAATTTGTAAATGAAGTCCAATTATATTTCAATTATTGGGTTTAAAAATTTGTAATTGAAGTCCAATTATATTTCAAATATTCGGAAAAAAGGAAACATAACATATGATAAAAAAAACATCAATTTTTTATTTCTTTCTTTTATTCTACTCTTTTCTATGTTATTTCCTTACAACGTTTCCTTTGCAACATGTGGTGCAATTGCTAGTATTATTATTATATAATGTTATGCCATGTTTCACTTTTATTAGGAATAGTTTTTATATTAAACGATAAAGCAACATATTATTTCTTGTCAACCAATTAAAAATAGTATTTTTTATAGTTTTATTAAAAAATTGTAAACATAAATAAATATTCATTTTTTTTATTACAAACTAATTAATATACATTTTTTTCCTTTTGAAAAATTATAATAAAATTAAAATTAAAAATTATTTTTAAAAATTGTATTAATATTTCATGAATATATATATTTTTATCACAAACCGATTAAACAATTTTTTTTTTAAAATAACAATTCGTAATAAAATTAATGAAATATTAACTTTGTTGTTTTAATAATATATGATAAGAAAAATATTTTTATTTTTAATTTTAATTAAAAAATAAATTCAAATTTACTCTAAAAAAATTAATAGTTTAATGTCTATATATTGTTTTATAATTTTCTAATAAATATATATTTTATTACTTTTCAATTTAAATTATCCAACAATATGTGAAATCATCTCTCCTATAGTAAAATATTAACATTTTTTTTCAATTAATAAAAATCTACGAAAAAACTAAAAATAAAATAAAAATAAAAGGTAAGTTTGACTAAATGTTTGACTTCAAACTAATCAATTAATACTAAGCCTCAACTTAACATTAATTCACAACATCAAATGTTTGTGTTTAGCTCTTTATTCTTAACTAAATGAATAGCCCATATTTTTGCACATACAACTTGGACCTATATCAAAGCTCATCATCATAAACGTGGTGAGAGCTTTAGAGTGTCAGATCTTTGGATAGATATTAAAGTTCATCATTTAGTATTGTGATGATTTTATAACGAATGTATCGAGACAAGAGTAAAACTGCAAGAACAAGAACCAGAGGAAAGCATAGAGACTCATTGAGACCTATACGTACTTTGAAATTATAAAAGGTTTCCTAAAACTACAGGGATTTATTGAAAACTTTCATATGATATACGGTTTCTTTCTTATAAGATACTAGTTCTAAGCATTTTCGCAAGTGGGCAAGTCAAATTAATGTTAATTTAATAATGTGGATATGCTAATAAAGCTAATGGATCTAGTAATGCTAGTCCCACTGGATATGGCTTTGGTTCGAGATCTAGCAGGTGTGAATTTAACTAACTATTTTTAAATATTCAAATTTTATCTCAAACAGCCCACCATTTCATTCAAATTTTAAATGTGGAAAATTGAATTTCTTAAAACGTGATAAGCAAGAACGTTTGTATTCAATACTGGTTAATGTTTCCAGATTTGCAGATCAAAATGGTACTCTCATTTTATTTCTAATGGAAAATCGTACGTATGTTCTTAGTGGTTTGAATTGCACCATTCATCATACTGCACTATCATATGAAGTTATAAACAGAAACTACGCAGACACCATTTCGAATATGTTATGAAGGTGTTGCTGGTCTTCGAAGCCTGTTTTTTATACTCTAGTTCTCCCATGTTGTGTGAATTTACTCATTAAAAGCCCCTTGAGTTTGAAGGCAATTGCAGAGCTGAGTTGTTTTAATTTTTTTTCACTTCATCTTGTCGAACAAATAATTGCAGAGTTGAGTTGTTTTAATTTTTATTTATTTATTTATATAATTGTTAAAATTTATTTATGAATCCTACACTTAATTTTTATTTTTTATTTTTTATTTTAATTTAAAACTTAAGCCGACATTTTATATGAGAACGTGATCCACCTGACATCAAGATCATATTAGGCTGTAGATGCGCCTCAAGATCATATTAGGCTGTAGATGCGCCTCTCGACGCAACAAGGATTTAGGTAAAAAGAATAACTATATAAATGAATTAATGGAAGATATATATGGTGATTATTGTTTTCCACGCAATCAAATTTATAACAAAGGAAAGTAAACCTGACTTATATTTATATTATTATTTTATTTTTATCTATGTGATTTAAGACGTTTTGGATATGTATCATTTCCAACTAATGTGATTCATGACTATTCTCCTATCTATATCTTTGCTATATTTTTCTTTTGGACATGTATCATTTGCAACCAATGTTATGCATGATTATTCTCCTACCTCTTGCACCCTACAGGTGCAAGCTCTCACAGTCAGTTTTGTCCTGATTTAAGTGGAACTTTATGCCATCAATACTCTGCTCACATATTCTTTCTAGAATCTTTAAAATATTTAATGTTGTTAAGTCGCACATAGATTACGTAGTGCCCATTCCAAACCTTATTTTTCCTATGATGCCAAATGATTTTGCAGCGACTTTGTCAACATTTTTCTTTGTGCTCTTTTGATCACGAATCTGAAATGTTGTCATAGGAACTCTTTGCTATTCCATTTCAATCGAGCATGCACTTCTGTTTATGACAATGCCTCACAACTCCATGATCTTAATCTCAAGCTTATAGTCATAAACACTTACCCTAGCAGTTATATAAACAAATATCCACTAACTTTGAATCTTGACTTGAATAACTACCCCAAAGTCATTGGCTTCCTAGTTTCTACCAAGAAAACCATATCAAATTTTCGATTTGCCACGTGATTTGGAATATTTAAATACCTAATATAAAAATAATACCAAAGAAAATATTTTGGAATGAGCATTCTAGCTATAACTCAACTTAGGCTAACTATAAATATGAGGCCAAGCTTTGTAGCTACAAGCGTTTTGGTGGATGTTAATTGTTTTCGATCATACTAAAGCTGCCTATCTCCTATTGGTCGAAACCTCAGTCGTCAACGACGTAGAGATTTGAATGTGAACGTTTGTATTCAATACTGGTTAATGTTTCCAGATTTGCAAATCAAAATGGTACTCTCATTTCATTTCTAATGGAAAATCGTACGTATGTTCTTAATGGTTTGAATTGCACCATTCATCATACTGCACTATCATATGAAGTTATAAACAGAAAATACACAGACGCCATTTCGAATATGTTATGAAGGTGTTGCTGGTCTTCGAAGCCTGTTTTTTATACTTTAGTTCTCCTATGTTGTGTGAATTTACTCATTAAAAGCCGCTTGAGTTTGAATGCAATTGCAGAGCTGAGTTGTTTTTAATTTTTTTTACCTCACTTTGTCAATCAAATAATTGCAGAGCTGAGTTGTTTTAATTTCTTTTTGTTTATTTATATGATTGTTAAAATTTATTTATGAAGCTGACAATTAATTTTTATTTTTTATTTTTTATTTTAATTTAAAACTTAAGCCGACATTTTGTATGAGGACATGACCCACCTGACATCAGGGGATCGTATTAGGCTGTAGATGCGCCTCTCAAGCGCAACAAGGATTTAGGTAAAAAGAATAACTATGTAAATGAATTAATTGAAGATATATATGGTGATTATTGTTTTCCACACAATCAAATTTATAATAAAGGAAAGTAGACCTGACTTATATTTATATTATTATTTTATTTTTATCTATGTGATTTAGGACGTTTTGGATATGTATCATTTGCAACTAATGTTATTCATGACTATTCTCCTATCTATATCTTTCTTATACTTTTCTTTTGGACATGTATCATTTGCAACCAATGTTATGCATGATTATTCTCCTACCTCTTGCACCCTACAGGTGCAAGCTCTCACAGTCAGTTTTGTCCTGATTCAAGTGGAACTTTATGCCATCAATACTCTTCTCACATATTCTTTCTAGAATCTTTTAAATATTTAATGTTGTTATGTCGCACATAGATTACGTAGTGCCCATTCCAAACCTTCTTTTTCCTATGATGCCAAATGATTTTGCAGCGACTTTGTCAACATTTTTCTTTGTGCTCTTTTGATCACGAATCTGAACTGTTGTCATAGGAACTCTTTGCTATTCCATTTCAATCGACCATGCACTTATGTTTATGACAATGCCTCACAATTCCATGATCTTAATCTGAAGCTTATAGTCATAAACACTTACCCTAGCAGTTATATAAACAACTATCCACTAACTTTGATTCTCAAAGTCACTTTGCAACATCTCAACATCGAGAAACCAGGAATGACATGGCTCATTTAATATATTTTCTCTTTACACAGATATTTAATTCACCCTTCTTCGAATAATAATCAACCTCCGAACACTAGAGATCATTTCTCTTTGTTAACTAGCTGAGGTCTCCTTCTCCAAGTAGCGATTTCCTACTAGATTGACCCTATGGTAAATAAACTCCCTTTCAACGAAATCCGAAAATATTTCTTCACCAGGTACTTTGGAAAATCGACCTTCAATCCCTTGTGTTTGTTTCCCTACATGCCAACTCCAAAAATCGATTTACAAATTTATTCTTCCATTCCATACTCCCCATTCCACAATTGAGTTGTGTGACTGCACTTTCTTTCTACAACGTTACTCCACCATGCATAGGTACAAACCAAATCAACAATTAAATTGTTTTTTCATGCATACAATCTCCAGACATGTGAGTTACTGCCACAACGAAGCCATTATCTTGCAGAGATAAATTTCTACCATTCTAATCGCCCAATACAAACAACGATCATTCATACATTCAATCATTTGATAATCACATTCTCCATCAAATTAATTTACTTCTCAAGATCTATTTATGAACAGAGGATTAAATGGTATCAACACACAGACATGGAATACTCATGTTTTTCCAAATCTATTTCAAAATGGGATCGATTTATTACGCACCAAAACCTTGCACAAAAACCCTCATTAATCTTGCATTTATATTTATTGAACCATTGTTCGTTGATGGATATTAATCTTCAGGAAAATCGATGATGCTTTTGTATTTCTCCAACAAATAATACACACCCTCTACTTATCCAAATCAAACTTCTTTCAGCACTCGCACAAAATTTTTTACCATATGATTACGCTCATACTCTATCCTGTGTACAGAGTCCAAGCACATACACACATAACCACCCTTATTTATATCGATTGGGATTCATTTTCAAGCATGAAACAAAACCAATTACAACGCATAATAAATACAATTAATTGCCTCAAAGTACCCACAATTTCATTATCAAATCATGTACAAACTATGCAATTGAGATACTGTAACAACATGTTTACATAAACTCATTAAACATAAATCACTTACATAGTTTATGGCATAAACCAACTGCCTTTTCTTCCATTAATAAGCTTTTGCACAAACAAGAATAAATTTCCTAACTCTATGATTTTCAGGCCTAGCTCACAGCTTAGCCATCCTCCTATTGAACCCAATCGAACATCATCCTGATTTTTCTTTGCTACTTATACACAATTCTTCATCACTTCAACCAATTCCCTAACTTCTAGTGATTAATTTGTTAAGTATGGAAACACTAAATCTATCTTGAATGACTCACAATTCAAATTTTTTGAGTCTCAATTGAATGTTAACACCTAAATATTTGTAACTATTTCTCAAAATAGAATTTATCCTCATCCTACCTAATGACTCAACAAAAATCCTCCTACATTCTTGTAACCAACTCCTAAATCTCCTCAACATACTTTAAGTCATTCCATCAATCTAGGTTTTTCCTTATGACTCATTGATTACATTGACACTTCATCATTAGACTAAATAAATTATGCTGGACTAACACCTATCACATTTTGAATCTTCAAAATCATCCCTTACAACTATGATAATTACAGTATTTTCATGATTAAAGCTCCTCCTTCGAATAATTGTGAAGACCTTAGGTATGAGCACCCTTTGAATTCCTTAGAAGTCTAGGATGCCCCTACATTAGACTCCCCAGGAAAAAACAAATTATGACGTGCTGGTCATATGATTTGACACTTGAACCCTCCAGGATCCCATACTCTAGTTTGTTGTTGTCCATAAGCTGCATTGTCTTCATTATTCTTCAGCTGCAACCTTTCAAGCTTCCACACTTTGTGTTGTAATGCTCCAATGTCTCTACCTTTTTTGTTCTTCACTTTCCAATCATCTTCACATTGGATTACCTTCTTCATTATGTTGTAGCTCTCCTTAGGTATCTGCATTAGGTTTCATAATTCATCTATGGTTTCTCGTAATTCAGTCTGTTGCTGCAAACAACTCTTATTTTCTTCACTATGCCATTGTACTCTATTGCACTTTATCCATTCAACTCTAAATTGTTGATTGTTTTCTCCAGCTTTCCTTTCTTCAATTTCTTCTTTTTCTCTTAAAATTTCTCCAAATGCTACCCCATATATTTCTATTACCTATACTTCCTGAATATCCTTGAAGATATCTCCCTCTCCAATATCTAATGGATGTTTCTTACCTTCAAATTTACTTTCAAAAAGTAAATTGTCCTCCAATCTCCTAACTGCAGTAACATATTCACTAACACTTCTCTGCATACCAACAAGCATAACATAAGTTGGTAAGCTAGTATCTTCTTTTGTCTCAGCCAAAACTTGAGACACTCTCCTATCAATGATTGCAATCGCTTTCTCATACTCAGATTCTTCCAGTAACTCACTTTCTACTTAATTTCTCTCAAATACATCACTATGTTGTTCATCCATTTCAAGATATATTTCTTCCTCTTCCTTAAAAAAATTCAATAATTGTCCTTCAGCTCTTTGACTGAATTTGATAGTCAGTTCAACTTCATTCAGTTCCAAGACTGACTTTTCTTTAGTGTGATACATAGCTATCTCACCTTCATTCTCATTACTATCTTCCTCTTTGTCATAAATCAAATTTCTCTGTGACATTTCTCCCTTATTCTTTATCAAAATATAATTCTGATCCTCCATATCTATGACAACTTCAAGTGACTGTCCCAAAATATCCTTTTGGCCACTTACAAAATCCAACCTCTCCCTGTTCTCACTAATAACAAGTTCATCTACATAAGCCTTAAATGTCTCATCTCCACTGAAGACACATCCTCCACCTTGAACTCTTTCTTATTTAAATAAGGAATTTATGAACTCATGTTGCAGTAATTCATCCTTGTCGTCATTGGAAAGACGTTCATCATCATACTTAACCTTGGAACTTTCAGCCTCATTCAAGACACTTCCAAAATATTTTCTATCTCTTACAAAATCTTCAATCACATATAAATTGTCAGTTTTAAAACTACAAGACCTGATAGTCTTATTTTATAATTCAATCATTCAATCCTTTTGTTGTTTTGAATCTTCTATATGACTCGGAAAATATTCAATGGACCCCATCTCAGCTTCCTCAAGCATTAAATTTGAGTGCTTGATATCCTTCTTCACTTCTTCTTGCTTTTGTTTGTCATCGTGAGCCAATCTTCCTATGCTTTCAGCCATTACAACATGCTGAAAATCAATACCTCCTCTCAATTGTGTATGATCTTCCATATGAGACCTAGCTGTCTCATCTTCCTTTAGAAAAGAATTTAGATTTTGTATGCCTTATTTCTTCTTTATGACAATATCATAATATTGTCCATCATTAGATATTTCACTTGCAAACATACACAAAATATCATATTTAAAACCATGACACCTCTTTGCCTCACTTGACGTTTCAGCCATCAAGTCTTCATCCTGATCCTCATTTTCCTTGAGTACCTAATTCTCCCATTCAGCATTCATCATTTTCTCTTTCTTCTTTTGTAGCCTATTCCACCTCATCTTTCTTCTCATAAAAAAACCCCATCTCTGGTATTCTTTATTATTCTGTAACAATTCCATCGACACTCCAAGATTAATTATTATCTCAACCCTCTCTCTTTCATAATATTCATCATTCATCTGCCTCCATCTGCCATTTGCCTTGGCATCTTCTTTCTTCTCTTTTTGGTTTTTCCCTAAACCTCTACTACGATTGTCAATAGTCATCTTCTTCTCCATATTCATGAATTTCTCATACTAACTATGAGTTGCATCAAGCCTCTACAATAGCAGCTTCCTTTTCTACAACTTACTTCACCAATATTTTATATATGCTTGGTCTTTTGGCAACACTGGTTCTCTTTCTAGAACCTTTTGAGCGCTCTTCTCTGCTCATTCTAGACTTCCCCACTCAACTCACCTTCTCTTGAGAACACTTAACTTTCGTCTTGAATTCCAACCTTTATTTAAATAACTAGGTTTTTTCCACACTTCACTTCCACTTAGAAGTCTCCACTTGCTTCTCTCATCACTACCTCAATGATGTGCTACAAATTCATCCATTCCGTTATAGCTCTTATGTGTTTTTCATAAGCCTTCGGTTCACAACCTTACCTCTTAAGGTTCACTCAATTAGAACCAATGAGAAATCCTGCTCAACTTTTCTTAGTTCAAAGTATTTCACACTGCTTCTTGGATCTTGTACGCTTTGATACCAAATGGTGCACCCTCCAGGTGCAAGCTCTCGGAGTCAGTTTTGTCGGGATCTAACTGGCACTTTATGCCATCAATGATTTTCTCACATCTTCTTTCTACAATATTTAAACTATTTAATGTTTTTATGCCGCACATAGATTACGTAGCACACATTCCAAACCTTCTTTCGCCTGTGATGCCAGATGATTTTGTAGCAACTTTTTTAACACTTTGCTTTGTGCTCTTTTGTTCTTGAATCTAAACCGTTCTCATAGGAACTCTGTGTTATTCCATTTCAATTGAACATGAACTTCTGTTTATGACAATGCCTCACAACTCCATGATCTTAATCTCAAGCTTATAGTCAGAAACCCTTACCCTAGTAGTTATATAAACAATTATCCACTAACTTTGATTCTCAGAGTCACTTTGCAACATCTCAACATCCAAAAATTGGGAATGACATGGCTCATTAAATATATTTTGTCTTCTCAAAGAGATTTAAATCACCCTTCTTCAAATAATATTAAACCTTTGAAAACGAGAGATCGCTGCTCTTTGATATATAGTTGAGGTCTCCTTCTCCAAGTAGATATTTCCTACTAGATTGACCCTATGGTCAATCAACTCCCTTTCAACTAAATTTGAAAATATTTATTCACCACTTACTTAGGTAAATTGACCTTCAAGCCCTTGTGCTTACTTCCCTACGTGCCAACTCCACAAATCGATTCTTCCATTCCATGATCCCCATTCCATGATCGAACTATGTAACTGTAGTTTCTTTTTGCATCGTTACTCCACCATGCATAGGTACAAACCAATTCAATGATAAAACTTATTTTTCACGCATACAAACTCTAGACACGTTAGTTACCTCCACAACGAATCCATTATCTTGCAGAGATAAATTTCTACCATTCTAATTGCCCAATACAAATAAATAGCACTCATACATTCAATCGTTTGATAATCACATGCTTCGGAAAATTAATTTACTTCTAAAGCTCTGTTTATGAACAAAGGATTAAATGGTATCAACAGAAAGACGTGGAGTATTCATGTTTATCCAAATTGATTTCAAAATGTGATCGATTTCTTCCTCACCAAAACCTTACAAAAAAACCCTCATTAATCTTGCATTCATGTTTGCTGAACCATTGTTCATTGATGGATATTAATCTTAAGGCAAATCGATGATGTTTTTCTATTTCTCCCACAAACAATATACACCCTCTACTTATCCAAAGCAGACTTGTTTGAACATACATAAATTTTTTTACCATATAATTACTCTCATACCCTATCTTGTGTACACAGTCCAAACACGTACACATAGAATAAGCCTTATTTATATTGATTGGGATTCATTTACAAGAATGAATCAAAACCAATTACAATTCATAATCAATACAGTTAATTGCCTCAAAGTACCCATAATTTCATTTTCAAATCATGTACAAACTAAGAAATCGAAATACTCTAACAACATGTTTACATAAACTCATTCAACACAAAGAACCTACACAATTTATGGCATAAATCGACTGCCTTTGCTTCCATTAATAAGGTTTTGTACAAACAAGGATAAAATGCATATCTCTATGATTTTCTTGCCTAAATTAGAGCTTAGCCAGCCTCCTATTGAACCCAATCGAAACTCCTCCCGATTTTTCTTTTCTACTTATACACAAAACCAATTCGTGGTCACTTCAACTAATTTCCTAACTTCTAGGAATTAAATTTCTAAATATATAAGCCCTAACTCTATCTTGAATGAATCATAATCCAAATCTTTTGAGTCTCAATCGAATGCTAACACCTAAATATCTGTAACTATTTCTCAAAATAGAATTTATGCTCATCCTATCTAATGACTCAACAAATACCCTCCTACATTCTTGTAACCAACTCCTAAATCTCCTCAACCTACTCCAAGTCATTCCATCAATCTAGGTTTTTCCTTATGACTCACATATTACATTGAAACTTCATCATTAGACTAAATAACTTATGCTCGACTAACACCTATCACATTTAGAATCTTCTAAATCAACTCTTACAACTATGATAATTACAATATTTTCATGATTAAAACTCCTCGGAACAATATTCAAGACCTTAGGTATGGCCACCCATTGAATTCCTTAGAATTCTAGGATGCCTCTGCATAACCTCTACCTTTGTTATATTTTTCTTTATGAATTCACATATTTCGAACATCGTTTGCAGTTAATGTCACTACTGCACCATTTCTTTTTCCATGTTCATATGATCAACCAACAATGATGATTTTTTTTTTCAACTTGTCAATATTGTACAAAAATGCCAATAGACTTATGAAGAATCAAGTGACAATGGAAAAGTTGGACATGACATCTCATCCTAGATAACATATTTTAAACATCATTTTTAATTAATGTCACTTCTCCACCATTGGAAAACCGGAAATTATGGAGAATTGTTTTCATAGTCTATTATTATTGAACAAATATGCCAATAGAGTATCAAGAATCAAATGGGAATGCTAAAGTTTTGCATGACACATCAAGTCAAGTTTACTTATATATATATATAATGATACCTGTACACAATAATTCATACTACTCTAGGGACATAAAGCTGTGTAAGCATGAAAACATGGGAAATAAATTGTGCCAACTAATAGCCATAAAATATATGCTCATTAAATTTATATCGTTAACTCACTACTATGGTATTTTATACATTGAAATTCTAAAAATCAAAATTACACTTTATTTGTAAATGCAAGGGCATAGCCCCATTGCTTAATCAAGTCAACATAAAAAGTGTACATGCAAGAATTTAAGCGTAATTCAATTTAAAAATACCAATGAATTACCTTAAAATTATGCATATATATATATATATATATATATATATATATATATATATATATATATATATATATATGTCTACCAAATTTATGTATATATATATATATATATATATATATATATATATATATATATATATAGACACACACACACACACACACACACACACCTTCTTAGTTTGGTAGACATGAATACCCACTTTGTCTTTTTATACTCTTGTTGTAGTAACAAGTTCATTTCTAGATATGATGTTGAAAACTTTTTAATATATATTAGGTTGAAATATCCTGTAAACTTCCTTTTCTAGGGATTTTTATATATAGAATTTCTTACACCTATATAGTTACCTCATGCTTCAATTTCTGTATAAATATTATAGTACAGATATTTTCTATAATCTATATGGAAATATTCTTTCACCATTCATGAGGGCTAATTTTTGTTTATGTTATTTCTACATCTGATATACAGTTAATATCAACACTAGAATAGTCAATTAAATTCCAAAGTTTTTGTTTTATCTTCCTCTAGTTAGTACATAATTATTTAACGGTGCATCATAGCATATGTTTATATGTAAAGTATCTACTTAATCCAAATTTGTATATTACTTTCTATTTTAGAATGTATTTCTCGATGACTTGTACAATTTAATAACAGAATACTAAACCAAATAAAATATGGAAATGTCTGTTTCCTCGGAGGTACCTAACCTCAGATCTAGACCCATCAATGTGGTTTAGACATTCTAAGAGTTGGTCCTATGCAGAATAGGTCTGTACAACTATACAAAATGAACTATTACTTCTATAGTAGTTTTTGTTAAATGTACATACCAGCAATATAAGATTATAATTCATAAAATTCTTGTTTCTAAACATAGATTTAAACTCAGAATTTTCATATTACCATGGCTACTTTATCATTCTAGTAGTTCATTGTAGCATTAAAAACATTTAATTCAATGACTATTCTGAATTAAATGTGTGTATCACTTAGGTTTGACTAGTTGTCTCCCAACCTTAGATCCCTTTCTCCATAACTCACCCATGAGCAAAGATCCTTTCCTCCAGTGATAGACAACCTTTTGTCTATCCAAATATACTTATATAAGCTTGCTTTCCCCAGCCTGTTTCCCTTAATTGCATCTAGTTAATTTAGGATGTTGTATTCATATTTGCCTAGGATTTCCCTTTGTTTCTTCCACAAAGGTACTTGTAAAAGCTAGATTTTCTACTTTTCCAGCGTTATTCCACCTCATCTCAGTAATTTCCTCCTTACTGAGGTAATTTTTAGATTTTTATCTCCAATCTAGTTTTAGTATTTACTTTATTCCTTCCAAATATTTTTGGAACTCTAGGAAAGTCTTACAACCTTATCTATCCTCATGGATTTGGTTTCCAGATCTCTAATCATAACCTAGTCATTGCACATTAATTTCTATTTTATTTTATTAACTTAATTTAATAAAATATATCCACCATTCACTTAAGGTCCACTTTGGCCCTTAAAGTCTTTAACTTCCTATTTAAAAATTATCAATTTAGGGACATTACATATTCCCCCCCTAAAACTAAACAATGTCCTCGGTGCTACAAACTTCGATGTTGATTACTCAACTCGGGATGAAGATTCCTCCTTCATATTTTCTCCTGGCTTCCAGCAGTTTTCTTCGGAGTACAAGTACCTTCCTCTGCTTCTCTCTACTCACTGATACACTATGGAATTTAATTTTCTTCCTACTTAATTATAAGAAGTATATCTGGAAGAATATTTCATTCCTATTTCTGTTTGTTCACAGTTCATATCAATTCATATGAGTAGTATCATACACATATATTGATTAGAATAATCACAACCACATTCTCAACTTTAATAATTTCTATAAATTCTCTTGTTAGCAAAACCCTTCAAGGTTAATAGTAGTATAGGGAGATTTTATCACAACTGCTTAACATTCCATGGTTTTTGGTGAGACTTCCTCCTCGTAAACATGGCCTGCACATCTTTTCACCTTTGACTCCTTTGATCGGAGTGTACAATTTCTGTTACACACTTTTCTTCAAAAAACAAAAAAACAAATATCTTTCCATTAGAATTTCATGAATTTAGAAAACCAACTTTATCATATGTAAAGGTTCTTCTTACCTTTTCCCAGTTCATACATGCACTTCATGTACCTTCTAACTAATTTATTTTATCAATCAATTCATATATTAATAACGATGTTCAATAATAAGGTCTATAACTCGATTCTCAATTTGCACTCGAATTTTTCCTCATCAAGTATATTCATTATTACCTTACGTCTTTTATATCCATTTACAGTTTCGGTCTTGCACACTCTCACAATTTTTTTTTTTTTTTTTTTTTTACATTAATTTCTAAATCACCCCGTTGCTAAGCCAACCCTTTTTTATTTCTTTACTCCATCAACTTCCTATTTCTATTCTGAAATATGCATAGGATCGAGATTTTTTTGTCTAATAACTAGGTTTCATTGTGTCTTAGAAATATTTTACACATGGTTTTTCATTACCCTTTCTTCCTATCAGATCAAACATTCCTGTTTTTAAATCTTGAATTTAAATTGAGTCATTAGTATGTCCAAACTAATGACATCTTATTGTAATTTTCTACCATTTATGTTGTACTGAGGTAACATTATTACTATACCCTCTATTTTTGCAATTATCAGTTCTTTCTAATGGGAAATATCTATCAATATTTCGATATTTTGTAGTTTTTCTCGGTGTATTTTCCTACTTTACTGTTGCATTCATTCTACTTGTCTCACTTATTCACAGACAAATTTTTTTATCACTTGAATATTATTAACAGTTTTAGGGACATTCCTCTTTCAAAACATCCCAAAATATCCTTTTCTTTTCTTTGTTCCAGTTTTGAAGTTTCTTCCAAACTTATTAAGGAAATGCAAACACCTAGTTTGCTTAACCTTTTCCTTATTTGTGAAGAATTTCTACTTCAATTTTAGGGTTTCTGAATCAAAACCCCTTCCCACTTTTCCTAAAGCATACATTTCAGTAGAAACCTTAATACTAACTCAATATAATTCTGCTTATGAAAGAATTATTTTTTTCAATCATACACTATAACCTCTATTGCTTTTGTACAATCGTTAGTACCACATATCTTTCAAATATTAAACATGATTAGGTGAGTATTTAACTATTCAAGCTATATTGACCATTTTCTGGTCTATTCATTTTTCTCTCCTTCTGGTTGTAGAGAGTTTACTTTTTTGTATACTTTTCCTTTTTGTTAAGTTTATCATGTCATTTATGTCCTCTCGACTTATACAGAATTTGGAAAACAATTCTGTGTTTTTTTGTTATGTTATGGTTTACTTGATATACATAGGGCTAAAATAGGACCAATTTAATCTTGTAGAATTTCAAATTCATAATTTGTGTATCTTGTTTTTCGGAAATATATATTTACTTTGGAGGTTCCATCTTTCATTTTGACCAACATGACCGGTACTCCTAGCAGGGATCTACTTGGTTTTACATAGTTTCTATTCAATACTTGTTATTGTTTCAGTTTTAACTCTCACTACATGGTTTTAATCTGGTAAATGTTCTACCAGTTTATCTTTCGGTTTTCTATCTTCATTCCACATAATATAATTTTTAGCACTTTTCTAGTTGACTTTTGCAATTTCACTAGTTTCCCAACACTACAAATACCATGCAATGTTTTATTTCGACAATTTGGTAGGTCCTTATTGTTATCCTACCCAATTTATTCCTATTTCTACCTCATATAAATAGGTAATAGAAAACATTTAACTCTAAACAAGGTTTGTTATACTTGGTTATCTTTCCGCAATCTTTGAAAATCTGATATGCCAATACTGTGCAAAGTTCCAGCTTGCTGGAATCTTCCTGCCTTTTTCCAAACCACATCTAGGTTCATCAACCAAAATAGAACATGTTGTTTGTCCTGCATATCTGTAAATTTCTTTTCAATTTTCTCTAGCCTCTTTTGTCCTACCACAGAGTTCATATTCCTACTGATAGAATGTATAAAATTTGCGGTTATGTATATCTTTATGTTTCATTATTCCATTCTTGGAACTTTGAGAGGGTTTTCTTATAAAATTGTGGCTCTTCCACTCCACACTTCTGATCAGTATTTTTCTTGTTAATCATAGTTACTTTATTCTGCAATTATTAGCTTTCAGTATTACTGAATTTACGAATTGTTTTACAAGCATACATGACCCATTGTCACTTGTTTTCATCCTTTCACATTTTAAATTTTTATACCTTCTTTTGAAACCAACTTTGGTATAACCCTCCACTTTCCCATCATAGGAGGAAGGTCTAATTAAATTTTTCCAGAATTCCTATGAAATTCCTCATTCCTCCTAGACTGTTGTCTAGAGGCATCATGTTCCTCATAATTCTTCTAAGTAATTTACCTTTCATTTTCTCTTTTCATTAGATGCATCATATCCATGAATGGAATATTTGGATCTGTTGGGTTTTCTCCACACCCAGATCCACATAAATCTCATCCCCTTTATTTTTTCCATGGTTTGCAGCTGTATGGTTTAGCACTGTTTCACTGTTCATGAATTTAAACATTAGTGAAAATTAAATTTAACAAAATTTATAACACATAAATTTTCTGGTGTGAGCACACATTTTTGCCGAGTGTTTTAACATGGGCTCTGATACCATTTGTAACACCTCTCATTTCACAATTTTTTTCTATTTATAGTAATATATTTAACTTATTACTCTAATTCATCTCTTTTCCGACATCCTTCTGTCACTCACAACTTTTTTTACTTTTTACTATGTTGATTTACTAATAAGATCATATTCCATCTTCAGTTACAAATGTTATCTAAGAAAATATTACTTCTCCTTAGTTCATATGGATCTGGTTTTCTAAGATACCTCACATTTTCCATTTATGGAAATAAGGTTTCTATGAAACTCTTAGCACCTTACATTTATTCTCTCCCATTTATAATGGTTGTAATAATATATAAGTATTTATTCAAGGAATGTTATTCCCAAACTATCCATTTTGAATAATCTTTAATTTACTACCTTACCCCCTATATTTTACAATATATATCTTTTTAACTATATCACTTCCACATACATAATTTGAATTAAGTCAAACCATCTTGACTTAATCATTTAAATTTGACAACTCTTTTACATAATTGAGTAAAATTTGATGCCTTTGCTTTATCTCATTACATGGCATATAAAACAGTGATAAGGTCTGCAAGTACACCTTAGTTCACCCTAAAGCCTTTTGATTGATGATGTCAACCTATATCCATTACTTCTATTTAGTTCACTTAACTAACTCACCACCATGCTTAACACCTTATTTTAATTCCGCAATGAGGATCTCGGTGTATGATTTCGAGATGAAATCAAAACTTCTTTAATTGGATTGTACTAATATACATCCTACAAATGCTTATTATCCTTGACACTCTATATCATTAACTTAATCTTGACTCTCCATGAACTTTCAATTATGTTATATGCTACATGTGTGGTAACTCTATACACACTGCTTTAACCAACATTTCACCCATACATATTATTGACATGTGTACTTTCATTTTATGCGAGGTTTAGGTTAAATATTATTTAACCCAAACATTTAAATTCCTCATTTGATTACACTATATAACATATTCAAATATACCCATCTTCCATCCTTGCACCTTTAAGTTTCTCGCTATACCTTAATGCAACCTTCCACTAGCGATTATATTTTTGTACGAGTATTAACAATAGTTTTCATATACACGCTTTATATTCTTGTGGTAGACTATTTTCCACAATAATAAATATTACGAATGTATGGTCTATTGTTCGATTTGTACATCCATTGGGATTTTCAATTATCACTTAGTTTTCTCAACATAGTATTTAACTCTTATAACCTTGTGGCCCCCAATGTTTATACTTGTACATACACATTATTCACACGTATTTCCCAAGGTACCTAACACTATTTTCCACTTACACTGGTCCTTACATTTAACGTATGGAGTTTTTTTGCTAGTTGTCAACGTAATCCTCTTGGTTAATATTTACTCATATCCAAATTCCATGCGATATATTTATGATTAAATAAAATCACCCTTATAAAACAGATTAACAGAAATAAAATGCTAATCCTATTGATATTTATGTCATTTTATTCTATTAGTAAATAAAACCTGACCTTAACTAATTAAAAGAAATATCATGGTGATAATGACACATACATATACCATTTGACATTTGAAATCAACTTTATGAATCAGGTCTTAATCATAGCATGACTCTATACCTACCCTAATATTAATATAATGGTTCTATACAACATTAATGCCCCCGCTGACATATCAATTGTTTTGGATACGCCCAAGATTTTATGGAGATCCTTCATAACTCTTGACCGTCTATTACGCACTACAACACACAATATGAATTTCTCGAAAATCTCAGCAATAAATCTCACGTATGTCTTCACATGATATTATTTTCTTCCAACTTTCGATGTTATGACCTAAGCAATGTTACACTGAAATTTGTCACCATGACATTTTAGTACTCCCTTGAAAGTCTAAAATATCAAAGTTCCCAAAGTCAAGCTTTGAAACTAAGAGAAAAGCTCACAAAATCCTTAAAACTCTGGTACCACACTTTCTCCTAGTTTTGCCTGCAATCCCGCACTTTTTGGCTATAAATCATGCGTAGCCAAGCGCACTTTATGCTTATTAAAAGTGCATACCCCTATAAAAGATTAGAAAAGGTGCAAGTAAAATCTAGAAGCTTAGTTAAAGTCATTTTTAGAAGCTTCTAGAAACATTCCTGCGATGGAAAGTACGCTCCTTTCATGTTCATGCATCCCATCCAATAAGGAGCTAACCCCTTGATGTGAGGAACTAATCCCTTTGAAGAAGGATTATATCCCTTCTTGTATGGAGCTGTAACCTCCTCTTCTCCACTATAAAAAGAGGCATAGGGCAGCCTCAAGGGGTTACCAATTGTTAACCAATTCATGAGTTGAAGTTTTAGTATTGTTGGAGGCAAAGTGCTGTTGAAACTTAGACCCTTTAGCTGAGATTTCATGCGGGAAGGATTACACACCTGTATGTATCTCGGTTGGAAGAGTCCAAGGCTGATCTGAGTAAAGGAAACGCCTGCTCCAGACCCCAAGAAGACCTGTACAACATCAAGGTGGACACGGTTGTAAGGCTCTTCTTATTTAAGTTAATACAAATAAATCAGTTTTTCTCAATAAGCTGTCAATTAATTGTTTATTTTATGGATTACTTGATCACCATAATGGATATGATTTATGAATATATGCTATAAAGGTGCTATTTGATGTTTTTTTGTTTGTGGTTGCAGATCTACAAAGATAACTCTTTCGGGCGATTGAAGGACTACTACTACAAACAAGCGTTGGATCAAAGGTAAGATCGTTAAAACCTTTATAGCATTTAATTATGAATCGTAATATATCTAGAGAAAGATAGTTTTGTTTGTCCGTTTGTTGCTAGTTGTCCGTAGGACACTTGGAAGGACTGTCTTCTCCGCAATAATGACTTATCCGTCCAACAAAATGGCGAATCCACTAGGGAGAAATTGAGCTTTGATTTCTTTTACTTTTGATTTATGAACTTATGTTTCCTGATTTTAATTTATTTATATTGGCTTGGGTAGTTAATCTCTATATAATCCCTGAGAAATTTTTTAGAATTTTTGGTTTTGTCTCTTATTTTCTTGTGTCTACTCTTTTCCTTCTGAGACAGTGCGGGCAGTTCCACACTTTTCCTGTACCCACAGTGCAGGACTGCACTGGATTGTACTAAATCTTGAGGACCTTCTCAAATTTTTGAAAAAAATCTTAAAATCCTCTTTTCTAGATTAGTTTTTTAGGTTCTCAGTGATTACCCAGATCTGTATCTTCTATCAGAAAGCCTTGGTTAAGAGTTTATTTCAGAATTTTATTTTTGATTGATTTTCTAAAAGATTTGCATGTTATAATGATTTTTGCTTTGTCTTACATCCCGCTCAAAGATTAGAAACCTTGGTATGCCATTAGATCATTGGTATTATCTTGTTTTCTTGCTGAGTCTGACATCACAACAAAAATTGTTTTATGAGCTCTAAATCCTATTTTTCTCATTTGCAAATCATTAAAGCTTTTGTTAATAAGTTTGGAATTTCACTTAAAAAACGAAAATTGGATGTTTTTTCGAATTCTTTCTGATTCAAGCAAATAATTTCTTAGTTATATCACAAGCTAAGTAAGACGTCCTTAAAATATTTGAAGTTTTAATTCAAATTTAGTCTTAGAATTATTAGATCTCAAAATAGTGTTTTTAGCTTTGAGTGCTTTTCTAGAGATTGTAGTGTCTTTTGAAGAAAAAACTTAGTTTGGAGTTTTGATCTTGAAAAAAAGGGATTTTTATTGAGCATAGATCATTTAGAGTTCTCTTTGAAATTAGATTTCTTTTCATTTATTCTTGTTTGAAGGAAATTTTTTTTTTTAAAAAGATTGCATTTCTCAACTCTTCCTTTAGCTAGAATTCATTGAAAGAAAACGGATTGTTTCTCATTATAGATGCATTTTCTAGTTTTATTTGAGTCGGGTCGCTTCATATCATCAGTTTCACTTTCGCACCTATTGTCTTAAGAACAACCTTATAAAATCAATGCTTAAAATTAAAATTAACCTAGTAACTTTTATATTTCTAGGACTCTTTTCACCAATATAGTTTAGGCTAGTGTCTTGGAGTAGGGAGTAATTAACTCTCCAAGATAGTTAAAAAAAACAAGTAGTTAATCTTGCGGTAGAAAAAAATCCAGTAGTCACTTGTATGCTCTGGGAAGCTCCTCTTAAAGGACTCATGCATGAGGTCATATCTGAACCAATGAGACAATCAATTCTATCTCATTGGGAATGATAGAAGATTTGCACGTATTAACAATGGTAAACCTCGGATAGACCATTGTCGAGGAGCTTGAGGTCACTTTTCGGTATATCTTGGATTATGTCAAGGAGCCTTCAAAGGGATTGAGCTTTTTTACTCTTCCTTAGCGCGTATTTCGGACTGTAGAATGTTCCCCCAGTTATATTACTTCCTATTGGTAACCATAGTGACCATAATATTACGGTTTTTTCCTAAGGTGATGGTGGTGGAAAGATCCCACTATACCTGGAGAAGACATCGACTAGACTCACTTGGACTCTCCGGACGGTTATCTTCACTCGAGACGGTTTAAGTGGAGAAACTTGCACCGGTCTGTTTCATTAAGCAGGTTGTCGGGGTAGCTATTCCAACCGCACTTTCTGCATTAAATACTACGACGTTGGATTTCATCACCAACTAGTGTTTTTAGTGTGGGAAGTTACTATTTGTGTGTGGTTTGATCTCCAATATTTTTAAGCATGTGATTCATTTGTTTGTTTCCTTAGTGACTCTAGGAGTTTTCATTGAATTTTCATTTTATTGCGTGTGATTAGTAAGTTTTAATCATGGCTGAATTATCGAGACAATCACGCAGACTTCAGGGGAAGCCTCCTAAATATACACCAAGCCAACTTGAAGGGCTGCAAGCTCTAGTATCACCTACTGACATTAGAATTGGATCAACAAAAGTAGGAGAGTCATCTATAGTTGTTCATCCTGATTATCAACTACAAACAACAGATCATATTCAAGAACCAATTTCAGTTTCCGAACTTACTGGTATTATTTCTCCTTCCAGTGAATTCACTGAAGAACCTGAAATTTCTGAACCTGACACTGAACCTGTTGTTTTGGAACCATCTTCAATATTTGTTACTCCAACCGCTAGTGATCCTGGTTCACCTAGGGTAAGACATATTATTACTGAAAATCTTCCTTCTAACCTCATTTCCATTGAAGAAATTTTCGGTCCAGACGAAGAAGTAACTCTTCTTGAAACTCAACAGACTTTGAATATTAGGGAGCGTGAATCTATATTCTACAGTCCTTTTAGAAGTGACACCTAGTATTTGTCATTGACAGATTTTTTAGAGAACCCGGGTCTTAGTTTTTCACCATCGCGAATTCATTTTCATCCTACACCAAGGGGTTATTATCCTTCATCAATCATGGCAAATGAGCCATCTATGTTTTCCCAATCACCTGAAACATTTTTATATGGTGGTCCTTCTGTTCCTTCGGGGTACCAATCACTCTTCGATACTTTCTCAAGAGCAACTCCTCAACCAACTAAACAAGTGTTATCAACTGGTATGAATGGAACTAAAACTAAAACGTTGAATGAAGAGAAAAATTTTATGATGTCTGGTAATATTCCAAATCCTCAACCTCAAGGTAGTCAGTTAACGCCTGGGGGGCAATCTCAAGGTAGTTAGTTACCACTTGGGGGCCAACCTCAAGGTAGTCAGTTACCGCTTGGGGGCAGCCTCAAGGTAATTTTCTACCAGGAAAAACTGTAGGACAGTATTATTTAACTTGAGAACAACCTCAAGGATAGTACATACCTCAAGGTTATCAACCTCAAGGACAGTACATACCCCAAGGTCAACCCTAGACTCAGTATATTCTTCGGGGTCCTTATCAACCCCAAATTCAGTACGTGCCTCAAGGTTATCAACCTCAAGGTTAGTACCCAACTCAAGGTTTCCAACCACCTTCCAGTCAATCATTTTTACAAGGAGCTGGAAATTTACCACTTAATTATCAACCCTACGTTCAACCAAGCTATGGTCCTTCATATGTACAACCTTTTATGGGTCAATACCCCAGAATGAACATGGTGTGGAATCCATCGCAAGTTTAACAGACTATGCAACCTAATGTGCAGTTACCTAATCAACCTCGATAGCCTTTAGTTTCTGGTCCAACCCAACAACCTGTTCAGCCTACTGTTCAAATTCTTGCACCTGGTTCTGTTCAGCAGCCTGGGCCTAGTACACCTCAGACTCTGCCTCAAACTGTTGTAACTACTGCAACCTCTGTTCCACCTACAACACCTATTTCTAGAGTATCTCTAGCTCCGGTTTCTTCTATCCCTGCATTAGTGAAAATTCCTCAAGCCTCTGTACCACAGTCGGGACCTACAAGTCAGACTATGGCCCAGATGCCTACGGGACAAGCTGGTACAAGTACGATTGTCTCTAATCAACCTCAGTTTACTTATCAACCGTACTAGGGATAGTATCAAATTGGTCAAGCTACACAAAATCCAGCGTATCAGTATCAGCCATACCCTGGGTATACTTATCAAATACCTCGACAACCCTAGTATGGTCCAGTTAATCCTGATTACCCAAGAGGTTACACGATTCAAAATGAACATCTGATTCCCAGATATCCTAGTTATCCTCCTCCTAGCACTGGTTTGATCACTCAAGGTTATCATGATCCCAGCCATCGGTTACCATTCATAGAAACTTTAGATTTACCGGATCTATTGCATCTTACGAACGATCCCATTTTTTATCTTCCATATTGGCAGCTGATGGCTAACAAGTTGACCAGTGATATTATGAAATTCTAAGGTAAGTTAGGAGAGGACCCATCTAATCACATTATGACTTATCACCTCTGGTGTGCATCCAATTCTCTAGTTGATGATTCTATTCTATTACGTCTTTTTGAGAGAACTCTAATTGGTCCAGCTGCCAAATGGTACATTGAGTTACCACGCGGCTCTTTTAATAATTTTAACGCGTTAGTTACAGCTTTCTTAACCCATTTCCAGTTTCCTATCAGATACGACAATGACACAAAATGACTGACTTCATTAAATCAGTCTACGTCTACGTACATATCTGATCACATTCACGAATGGAGACATAGAAGGCGTTTAGTGAAAGTCTTTATTCCTGATCAAATTTTGGATGAATGGTTTATTAAATCGTTATTGCCCAAAATTACTGAAGATGTGGCCAAACTAGGTGTTGTTACAGAAGAGCAAGTTATTGCTCAGGCTCAGTACCTTGTCCTTGTCTATACTCAGTCAGGTACTCTGTATGATAAAATCCCTGATTTTCCAAGACCTGGTCAGTTAACTGTAACTCCTTCTGGCTCTCATGCCACTGATGGTGTAATTGGTTTTGTTAGTACGGGTAAGAGTAAAAAGAAGTCTTCCAAGACTACTTCTCCTATTATCACTTTACCCGATTCACTCAAAGGAGATTCTTCCCTCGAAACATCCACCGATATCCATGTTGTAGATACATCTACGGCTAAATCTAAAACTGGTGGTAAGAAGAAAGGTAAGAATAAGAAGAAGAAATATTCAAAAGAGAAAACTGTTACAACTGAGCCAACTGATGAAAAATGAAAACCTCGATATCCTTGTCTCATCTGTGACCAGGATCATTTTACAAAGGAATGCCCGCATAGAGCCGAGGTAGAAAAATTCGTTAAGGGTTCACCTATACCTGCTGTCTTGAAGGATCCTTTTCCCACTCAAGATAGTAAAATGGTTGGATCTTCCTCCAATCTGGTTGAGGATATTTTCATGGTTGCGACGCGATCGCAAGATTACGGTAGTATAAATACTCGTAAAGATGCAGAAACATCCAATTCTACATTGAATACATCTCCCTTAGCTTTTGATCCATTACAGATCCAGAAACAAAATCCTGACTTAGTGATTAAACCGCCTGCAAAAGTTGTACTTTGTAAATAAGCTTTTAATCCATATGCGAGAGCTGCTCAGAATTACAATATTATTGAATATTTGGCAATTTCCCCTTCATCAATGTCGACTTTGGAAGTATTGCAATCATGCCCATCCCAAAGAAAATTACTTTTGTTAGCCTTAGGAGTTGTAGATCTCCAGGATTCAAACCTCATGATCTTCGATTTAGAAAATTTTACACCATGCCTACCTCATCAAATGGCTTTTCAAATTCCGGTAATAGACAAGAACAACCATATCTTTCATACTGTTGTTGATGAAGGGGCTTCTACGTGTATAATTTTGATAAAATTTTGGAAATCACTTGGGTCTCCAAAAATCAACCAATCATAAACTATTATCAAAGCGTTTGATGGAAAATGTTTTCAGCCATATGGTATTTTACAAGATCTACCAATAGAGGTCGAAGGCAAAGTGGTTAATCTAGATGTGGAGGTGCTTGATGCCCCTTTGGATTATAACCTTCTCCTGGGTCGCAGTTGGTCTTACACTATGATTGTTTTTGTATCATCGATCTTTCGTCTCATCATGTTTCCTCATAAAGGAAAGATCGTTAAGATAGATCAGCTCTCATGTTATTCATCTGACCTAGCCTCTAATGATAGCATCCAACATATCAGAAAATCGACTATCCCTTATAAGGATGTCAGAGTAGGTTTGATTAAAGATTCAGATTTATTGGGAACTTTTTCCCTACCTCCTCCCAACGTACAAACTCATATTTCTAATATCAATATGATTACATCAAGTACTATTTCCTTTGATGATCCTTGAATAATACTGTCATAATCAGAATTGGATTCTTTCGAGGGCCTGATGCCTTTGAGTCCTTTTGAGATAGCATGTCAGCAAGTACATTCATTTTCTGATACCCTTTCAACTGAAACTGATCAAGTGAATGTGATCAATTAGGAGTCGTTTTCAATATCGAGTTTAGCTTCGACACCAATTCCGGATCCTTCTCAACAATTTTTCCATACTGATGAACATATTTGTGAATTCTTGTTAGTAGATGAATCGCCATGGGAAGATCTACACCATAGATCTTCATTTTTCCCTGATCTCGATCATTTTGAAAATGATTTTTCCTCCATTTTTACCACTGATTATGTCAAAGACCCTCATAATCCTATCTCACATGTCAATTCTGAATTGAATTTAGAAAATATTTCTACGACAGTTCCTCTTGACATTTCAGTAAAACCTGGAATTGTTGAAAACATTCACATAGGTGCTTCTTGTACGCCTGAAGAAATTCAAGCATATAAGGCCTTGTTTCAGGAATTCCATGACATATTTGCCTGGTCATATGAATAAATGCCAGGAATCTATCCATAACTCATTGTACATGAAATTAAGATATACCTGGATGCCAAACCAGTCAAACAGAAATTACGTCAGATTCATCCGAGAAAAGCTGCCACTATCAAAGCAGAAGTTGAAAAATTAATTCGTGCAGGTTTTATTTATCCAATCCCGTTAATGGACTGGGTATCTAATATTTTTCTGGTTAATAAAAAACAAGGAACAATAAGAGTATGTATCGACTATAGGGATATAAATCGAGCTTGTCCTAAAGACAATTATCCAACCCCTTACATCGATCAAATTATCGACGATTGTGCTGGAAGTGAAATGTTCTCGTTCATGGATGGATTTTCCGGCTACACTCAAATAAACATACTCCCTACAGATCAACCTAAAACAACTTTCATTTGTCCATGGGGAACTTTTTCTTATTGCAAATTACCTTTTGGCGTTAAGAACGCTGGTGCCACTTTTCAAAGGGCCATGTCTTATGCATTTCACGACATTAAGCATATTGTGCAACCCTACCTCGATGATTTACTTGCTTATTCTTCATGCAGAGTAGATAATTTCACTCATTTACAAGCCATCTTTATATGATGTAGGCACTATAGGATTTGTTTGAATCCTCACAAATGTGTTTTATGTCTAGAATCCGGACTATTATTGGGATTTTTTGTCTCAAACACAGGCATTCGTGTCGACCCATTGAAGGTTGAGGAAATCATCAATTTACCTCCTCCTTCTACTCTTCGCCAACTCCAAAGTTTGCAAGGGAAAGCAAACTTTTTACGTTGATTCATTCCTAACTACGCCGAGTTAACCAAAGGTTGCACTAGGTTGTTGAAAAAAAACATTCCATTCTTTTGGGACGAGGTCGCTGATCGATCTTTTGATGCTTTGAAAAACACGTTGACCCATGCACTATTACTACATCCTCCCAACTACAACCAAGATTACTTTTTGTACCTCGTTGCTTCTGATTCCACGATAGGTATGGTTTTAGTTCAAGAAGATGAATTCCATAGTGAACATGTGATTTACTATCTTAGTCAAAATTTGCATCTGACTGAGATCAAATACTCACATGTGGAGAAATTGGCCTTAGCAGTAGTTCAAGTTGTTCAACATTTTCATCACTACATACTTTTACGCAAAACGACAATGATCTCTAATTGCAACTCTATGATGTATATCTTGACCAAACAATTTCTCGGGGGAAAATACTCCAAATGGATTGTTATCCTACAGGAGTTTGATTTGGAGTTTGAAAAATCCAAATCCAAGAAATCATTGATATTTGTTGAACTTATGTGTGATTTCCCACGTACTGATACAGAAACTATGGTGGAACAACCAATCGTAGATGAATTCTTGTTTCTTATTAGTACCATTGATCCATGTTATGGAGATATTATTGTATATATTCAAACCCAATATTGTCAGCCTGAAATTTCACGGTCACAATGACGAAAAGTTCATTTTCAGTCTCAACAATATCACATTGTTCGCGACACACTTTACCATCGTGGTGCAGATTCGATTTTTCAACGTTGTCCAACTCATGACGAAGCCGAAAGGGTTTTAAATGACTGTCACTCTGGAGCATGTGGCAGTCATATGCCTGGGTATGCCACAACCCAAAATATATTGCGCGTAGGGTATTTCTGGCCGTCTATGTTTAAATATTGTACTTACGCAGTTCAAAAATGTCATAATTGTCAAATATTTGATCGAAAAATGTGTGCACCACCTGCTCCTCTTCACCCTATAATTGTTGTCGGTCCTTTTGCATAATGGGGCATCGATTTCATTACATGTATTCCTCACTCGGCTGGGGGTCATGGGTATATTATTCTAGCAGTATATTATTGTACCAAATGGGCCGAGGTGATGCCTACATTTGCGGAAGATGGAAAAATTGCAGCTAATTTTGTATTCAATCATGTGATTGCTCATTTCGGTGTACCCCAGGTGATAATTACTGATCACAGGAGCCATTTTCGAAATATCATGATGACTGAGTTAACAGACCATCTTGGCCTATGCCATGACAGTTCTACACCATATTATCCACATGAAAATGGTTTAGTTGAAGCGATTAATAAAGTTTTAGTCACCATGATCAAACGAATCATTGGAATTCATAGGTCGAATTGGCATACCATTCTCTTTTCAACACTTTGGGAATATCGAACCTCAGCAAAAACATTGACAGGTTTTACCCCTTTTCAACTCGTCTACAGTTTAGAAGCAGTATTACCCATTGAATGCGAGATACCATCACTCCAACTAGCCATATAGTTATTACCAAACACTTATGAAGAGGAGAAACGTTTTTTATACTTGGCCGCTGCATTAGCTACTGAGGCTCATGCGAAAAGAATGAAAGCTCAATATGATAGAAGTGTTACCCCTCGTAATTTTTTAGAAGGAGACATAGTTTTGATTTATGATCAAGCCAATGATAAACTAGGGGTTGGGAAATTTGAACCCATGTGGCATGGTCCTTACATTTTGAAGAGACAGCTTGCAAAAGGGGCCTATGAATTGATTGATTTTGACGGGGTCTCTTTGGGTAAACCTAGAAATGGACTTTATCTGAAGAGACATTACGCTTGAATTTGTGTGGAGATATTCTCTGTATATTAGTTACTTTTTAGCTGGTGTGCTATAGATTAGAAACGTGTGCCTAGCATAAGTGTGCTCTTACTATTATTCCCGCTTATCTGGATGTTTTTGATATCGCACATGTCAATGTCCTTTCAAACGTATATTGGTTTTGCTAATGGCGCTTGTTGTAGTACATGGAACATCTCTTCCGCAGCTTGGGTTATTTACTCACCCACTGACGAGTTAGTATCGATGCATGGGATAAGTCTTGGTCAAACGACGAACAATATTGCTGAATATAGTGAAGTTATTGAATTATTATTGGAATCCATTTCATTTGGAATTCGGAGTTTGATCGTTAAGTTAGATTCTGAACTCGTTGTATTACAGTTAAATTGAGTATATGCCATTAGAAATCCAGTATTATTAAGATTATTTTTAAGGGTTTGTCTCTTGGAACGAGAATTCAATTACATTGAATATCAACACATTTCAACAAATTTAAATACATTAGCAGATGCAATCACTTCTAATGTTATAAATAGACATTTGCGATAACAAAGTAACAAATCAACATTCCATAACATGATTGAACAGGTAAAATGAAATAATATTATATCATAGTATAAATGTAGTGTTCCAAAAATATACATCGTCTTCGATCATAGGCTCAAAATGCCTATATGATCGGAAAAAGGTGATACAGAAATGAGTCTACAAGTCAATCAGCCACTATCTGTGGTGATGATCATGATAATACACCATCGCTCGTGCCACCATAGTCAAAAACCTCCTGAATGGACCAGGAACACCTATGACATATCTCTGTAGACAGAGTGGGATATCATCTATAGTAGTCTCAAGAATATCTATAGTGAGCCGCTCTAGATGGTGCTCTAAGTCAGTCAGGATCTCTGTAGTCTAATCCTGTGGGGGTGGTGGTGCTGCGGCTGCATCCCTTTGCCTCTGGTCAAAGGGGCGGAGAATGACTGATCGAGTTGGACCCACATCTGCATTTGAAAATTTTTGTTATCAGTTTTGGACGATTTAAAAAAAAATATAAATTATAAATTATAAAATTTCAAAAATATTTTTTACCTGACTCGTCCCACTGAGCTCCTAGAGGAAGGGGTATCTCCTGGTCGCCACAAAATTCCATGCCAGCATAAGGAAAATCCTCTATAACAAAAATTTGGCATTCCAGCCAATGGAAATATGTAGAGGGAAATCTCACAATCTCCCCACCCTCACTGTGGCGGGTCATCAAAGCAACCCAACGAACCATCCTAGGCTCTCGAGGCTGACCAACATCGACAGGAATGTGCTGCGGGGCTAACATGGGGATCCTCTCTAAAGCAAAGGTCACTACAATGGACCCATATCCAAAGTTGTTTTGCTTCCCATTCTTTGCTCTGGTAAGTTGGCCTTTCACATTTGCCAACACTGCCTCGCACCAGTTGTATATGGTGCCTCGAAAGCAATCTACTACTATGCGCATCTGACAACCAGTGGCTACATGCAAAGCTGCACTTCCACACAGCTTGACAAAAATAAAAGCGTTCACTTTCAGCTCTGGATGGATGATATTTTTTATGTCAATCCGTTTGTCCCTGGGATTGGCCTCATCATTCCAGAACTCTAATTGGAGGCTGGCGACAAACTGGCCACCTGGCCTAGCCCAAAATAGAGATAATGGTTCACCTCTCTTGGAAAAACCAGTTAAAAAATAGATGTCTTCCAGCTCAATCTCGAGCCGGTGACCTTCGATCACAAAACACTGGTCCTGGACATCCCATTTACTTACCAGCCAAGTAAGAAGATCCACTTGAACTCTCATGCCACTAATAGCCCAAAATTTGTAAAGCCTGCATACTCTTAAAGCTTGCAAAGTAGGTTTATGATTTATCGTTGCTTAATCTACCTCTTTGTGCTCCTGTTCTCGCCAAATAATCATTGTAGATGTCCTACAACAAGTAAAATGAAGGATTAGAATCATTTTCAAGCAAAACATTTGGGTAATTTAGGAAGAAAATATGTTTTTTAATTTTCCACGGCGCCTCCACACTTTACGGTCAGGGATAGTGCATAGATACGCACGGGCCCTGTGTTAAAAGTGCAGGGCCCCGCCATTTTTCTTTGTGGAAAAATGTCGGGGTCCGCAGGTACCTAATGCATTAGGTGCAGACCCCCGAGGGTGAGTTTTCGGCATATTTTCCTCCCAAAAATGAAATTCTAACCCAAAATCAAAAAATTGAATGGAAGAAATGCAATATAAGGAGGTTGTGGATTACCTGAAACAAACGGTTTTCGAATCCGACGGTCAGTTTTCCTGGAATCTTCTCCAAAGAATTTTTTTCCCAGAGCTCTAAAAACTTCACTCCAATTTCAAACGGTGAAAATGAACTTGAAAAACTCCTTTTTATAAGTTTTTTCCAATAGATGAATTTTAAATTTGTTTATTTTTCACTTTAAAAATCAAATTTTCAAAATATTTTTATTATTGAAACAGGTATGTTTAATTTTTAAAGCTTTTGTGCAGAATAATGGATTTTTTAGGCAAAATGGTCATTTTTGACAAAGAGTAAAACTTTTATGAATTTTTCGGGCTCTTTAAATTTTACGAAAAAGCGAAAGCATCGAGTCCTCTTTTAAGCCCTTTTCAGACTTTCTAAAAATGAAAATATCACCGAGTACTTTACTATTCGAACTCGTTAAATTAAACGAATGGTCGTCCTTTCAGTATAAGTTTACATCTTTTCCGGACTAAAATGGACTATTTACGAAAATGGTATACGTCGACTAATCATGGTCAATAGAGTTCTCTCTTGCATTATTTTATCCTTTTTTGGGCATGAGGGACTAAATTTACAAAAGTAACACCCATGGAGTTTTCTTAAGTTTTTTCTTCCAACTCCCTAAAAATAAAAAACACTGAGTTTCTCCTATACTGGACTCGTTAAAATTTAATAGTAAAGGACCTGTCGATTACAAACAAGAATGGACCACTCCTTCTTAGGGTTCGATTTTAAACTAATTTGGACTCATCCGAAGGATGAGCTTATAAAAAAGAAAATGTTATCCTCCTCAACCTTGCCAAAAATAAAGAGGTACTTGCCAGAAATGGTGGGGGAAAAGAAAGAAAAATAGATTCGTTTGTACACTTTGATTTGAAAAAGCATTACACCACTCTTGAACACAACACTTTTTGTCGCACTTCTACCTGGGTTGGGAAATCCTTTGCCTATCAGTTAATCAAACCACATTGAAAGTATTTAGCCGGTTTTTGGGTATTAGATTAGGGAAATTGTCACCAAACCATCTGCAGTGTCGTTATGTGTTCAAGAGGATAGTCAAACAAACCATTCATATTCAAACACTTGTCTCCATTCGTGTTGACCATCCCTGAGTCAGTCCTTGAAAAACATTTCTTCAAAACTTGATCTATGGTTTCGTGTCGTGAGCTTTCTTACGAAGGATCACTTTCTATTGACGACAACTCATCATCTAGGTAGTTGATCTAGAATCCGTGAGTACCTTGGATTCTGCATGCCTTAATGGTAGGTTTTGCGCCTTCGAGGACCGGTTACATCATTGACCTTCGATCGAACGATTCTGTGAAATGTTAGACTTCAGATCACATATTCACATTTCATGGATTGTACTAAGTACTTTGAGAGCCATTGTCATTATTGGTGGTTTCTCTCACACTTGTTAACGGTTCACATCATTGGCTGGTAATCAAGTGGTTCCTACCATGTTCAACTTCAACACATTTAATCGCATGGATAGAATCATACTATTTCGGGAAGAAAAAATCAAGACCCTAGATCTAGTTTCCACCATCCAGGCTGCGAGGAGTTTTATTATTCATTATACAGTAGACAATTCATTATAGATGGTTGCTTCCATGTTGTTTCTACATGATTGATGTGATATTAAAATCATTTCTGTATCAGAACAAGTTTAGTTAGTTTTTGATCCTAAAAGGGAATGCTTCATACAAATTATATATATATATATATATATATATATATATATATATATATATATATATCTCTGTGTAAAGGTATTGATCGCTTTACATGGTTCTGATCAAAACTACAAGCTAATCCTTGAAATGATAAAGCACATCACTCTTCGAATATTCTCATAATTCTCACTTTAGGGGGCAATTTGTTACACTGAAATTGGTCACCATGACATTTTAGTACTCCCTTGAAAGTCTAAAATATCAAATTTCCCAATGTCAAGCCTTGAAACTAAGAGAAAATCTCATAAAAGCCTCAAAACTCTGGTACTGCACTTTCTCCTAGTTTTTCCTACGGTCTCGCACTTTTTGGCTATAAATCATGCGTATCCAAGTGCACTTTCTGCTTCTTAAAAGTGCGGACCCTTGTAAAATATTAGAAAAGAAACAAGTAAAATCTAGAAGCTCAGTTAAAGTCATCTTTAGAAGCTTCTAGAAACATTCGTGTGGTGGAAAGTACGCTCCTTTCATGTTCATGCATCCCATCCAATAAGGAGCTAACCCCTTGATGTAAGGAACTAATCCCTTTGAAGGAGGATTCTATCCCTTCTTGTATGGAGCTGTAACCTCCACTTCTCCACTATAAAAATAGGCATAGGGCAGCCACAAGGGGTTACCAATTGTTAACCAATTGATGAGTTGAAGTTTTTGTATTGTTGGAGGCGAAGTGCTGTTGAAACTTAGACCCTTTTAGTTGAGATTTCATGTGGGAAGGATTACATACCTATATGTATCTCGGTTGGAAGAGTGCAAGGCTGATCTAAGTAAAGGAAATGCCTACTCTGGACCCCAGGAAGACCTGTACAACATCAAGGTGGACATGGTTGTAAGGCTCTTCTTATTTAAGTTAATACAAGTAAATCTGTTTTTCTCAATAAGCTGTCAATTGATTGTTTATTTTATGGATTCCTTGATCACCATAATGGATATGATTTATGAATATATGCTATGTAGGTGCTATTTGATTTTTTTTTGTTTTTTTATTGCAGATCTACAAAGATAACTCTTCCGGGCGACTGAAGGACTACTACTACAAACAAGTGTTGGATCAAAGGTAAGATCATTAAAAACTTTATAGCATTTAATTATGAATCACAATATATCTAGAGAAAGATAGTTTTGTTTGTCCATTTGTTGCTAGCTGTCCATAGGACACTTGGGAGGTTTGTCTTGTCCACAAGAATGACTCATCTGTCCAACAAGGGACCATCTATAATCTACGGACACATGTAGGGTGGTGATTTGATATTTGGTTAGGGTTTAATGTGGGTTAAAAGATCACACCTACAGTGATCACCCTTCATTTTCCTTCTAGTCGAGGAAAATGAAATGGTCGTTCTCTGCGTTAGAATGGAACTCGCAACCTATCTGGACCAAACCACTAACCAGCGTTTACCCCATCACAACCATGTCGCACTACTATTAGGTAAGATATTCCTTGTTCTTCTTTTGGTTCCATTTATTTCAATCTAAAACTGAATTATCCATATGGGTGTGCTGCCTTTTTGAATTTTCCAATTGGGGGAAATGGTTCGTTTACTGTCATTTTCTTCTGATGCCTCACGACTAGTTCTTGATGTGCCTTTGCATGTATTTGGGTAATGCTTATGTGTTTTCCTATATACCTAGAGGTGAATATAAACTTACTATGTTATATAATATTTTCTCCTCGTTACTTGTGGGGAACTTGAGATTTACATTGTTTTCAGTTATCTCTTTGTATTTTTATTTATACTATAACTCTATTTATTTATGTTCCTGGAATGCCGACATAACTCTGTTCAATCATGTAATAGGTGAATGTAATTTCAAGACAACTCTGAGTTGGTCTCATATCCGAACTTTGACTCCCAGGTATCCCATATAAGTACTGAAGGTAAATAATCATTACTCTTAACTTATCGGTTTATTGTAGATAAATTATAACAGAAGCACTTCCTCCCTTTTTATTGTTAATATAAAATGAATTGCTCATTTGTTGTAGCAACACCTTAAGTCTTCATTTGGGAAGGATTATATGTAGACGTTTGTTGCCCAGTAAATAATTTCTTGACTGGCTTGTTTTCAGCTCAGCATACGGAATGCGAGGTTCTTATTAGGTTGGAATATTAACAAAACACTAAGCCCGACACATTTCTAAAATGCAGTAGTTGGCTTTTCCCTTTAGATTCACGCTATTGAAGATGTATACTGTGATATTTCCTTTTTCACATACCACTACTGATGTCTTCATTTAATTGAATGTGTATCTTAGTAAGTGCATTTACTTTCCCGTAATTCTTATCTATCCTGTACTCTATTTTGCTTACCTATCCAGGTGTATGATTCTAACTGTGTTGTTTCTTTGCAATGTAGACATAAGTTTGATAATGTGCACCTTCGATTCCGTTAAATCCCACACTTGGGAACTAGCAAAGGTATAGTGCACACTTTGGTATTTCCGTCAATGTTTAAATTTAATTATCTCTGCTCTCTTCTTTGGTTTTAATGGATCTCTTTACCTCCAACATGTTCACGATTATTTTATTTGTTGTCGTTGTCAAATTTTCTTCTCTATAGCTAATTCAGAACCATAGATATCTCTAGTTTACTTGCCATAAGACTATAATGGTTATATTAACTTAGTTTGTAATGATATGGAAATACACGGTAGTTTCAGTAGTATTTTAGTCATACGTAAATTTAATTCGTTTTTAACATTGATTATATATATTGTAACTAAATTTTCTTGTGGTTACAGGTAAGCCTCTTATACCTGTATCTGAAATCGACTACACTACTTCAACTCAAACTTCCACCCATAACTGGGGTTTCTTCTTTTGATTTGGTTTCAGGTTGGTTCCCATTCGAATTGAGCATTCAACATTCATGTCGATACAGGACAGAATATGGATATTTCTCAGTTTTTGTTTATCAGGAACATAGTTTCCTTGCTTTGTACAGTTAACAGATCTTCCCTATTATATAGAACTGTATAATATTTTAAGGACCATCATATTATACATGTGTGAAGGCTTCCTCTAGCGTGTAATTTAAAATTTATTGTATGTATTTAACCACATTTCTATAAGATTAATAAGGCCTTGCCACACAGGTTTGATTCCTTTTTTAATGTTTAAGGCATAACAGGACCATTGATATATATATATATATATATATATATATATATATATATATATATATATATATATATATATATATATATATATATATATAGATATATATATACACCTTTTTATTTTGGTAGACATGAATACCCACTTTGTCTTTTTATACTCATGATGTAGTGTCAAGTTCATTTCTAGATATGATGTTGAAAACTGTTTAATATATAATATGTTGAAATATCTTGTATACTTCCTTTTCTAGGGATTTTTATATATAGAATTTCTTACACGGGTAATTCATGCTTATGTTATTTTGGCATCCTATATACAGTTAATATCAGCAAATTAGAATACTCAATTAAATTCCAAAGTTTATGTTTTATCTTCCTCTGGTTAGTACAGAATTATTTAACGGTACAACATAGCATATCTTTTATCTATAGAGTATCTACTTATTCCAAATATGTATATTACTTTTTATTTCAAAATGTATTTCTCGATGAACTATACAATTTAATAACAAAATACTAAACCAACTAAAATATGGAAATTTATGTTTCCTGGGAGGTACCTAACCTTAGATCTAGACCCATTAGTGGGTCTTAGACATTCTGAGAGTTGGTCCTCTGCAGAATAGGTCTGTACAACTATACAAAATGAAATATTACTTCTATAGTAGTTTTTGTTAAATGTAGAGACCAACAATATAAGATTATAATTCATAAAATTCTTGTTTCTAAAAACAGATTTAAACTCATAATTTTCATATTAGCATGCCTACTTTATCATTCCAGTAGTTCATCATAACATTAAAAACATTTAAGTAAAAGAATATTCCAAATTAAATTTGCGTACCACTTAGGTTTGACTAGTTTCCTTCCAAAATTAGAGCTCTTTCTCCATAGCTCACCCCTGAGCAGAGATATTTTCCTCCAGCGATAGACAACCTCTTATCTATCCGGAATCTGCTTATATAATTTTTCTTTCCCCAGCTTGTTTCCCTTAATTGTGTCTAGTTAATTCAGGATGTTGTATTCCTTTTTTCCTATGTTTTCCCTTTGTTTCTTCCACAAAGGTACATTTAAAAGCTATCTTTTCTGCTTTTCCAGCTTTATTCCACCTCATCCCAGTAATTTCCTCTTTACTGAGGTAATTTTTAGATTTTTATCTCCAATCTAGTTTTAGTATTTACTTTATTCCTTCCAAGGATATTGGAAGTATGGGAATGTCTTGCAACCTTATCCATCCTCATGGATTTGGTTTCCGGATCTCTAATCATAACCTAGTTATTGCACATTAATTTCTATTTTCTTTTATTAACTTAATTTAATAAGATATATACACCATTCACTTGGGGTCCACTTTGAACCTTAAAGTCTTTAATTTCCTATTCAAAAAGCAGCAATTTAGGGACATTACACCTTGTTATTCAAAACCAAATAATGACATCGATATCCAAATTTGATGTTAAAGATAACATAGAGAGTTCTTATATTTTTCTTTGTTGATGTTGAACTCGTGATTATTTAGCTTAAGAAGTGATGTTTAGGGCCTAAAGGTCAATTTTTTTTTATCTCTTATACATGGTTCTTAACCTTGATAAGTTTAATTTATAAATTAATCCCCTTTTTACTTCCCCTTACCACATTAAGGCCCTAAGAGACATTTCTAGTTCATAATGCTTGTATCCCACTCAAATGATAAATACCATATTTCATGGCTATAAGAACAATTTTCAGAGTGGGACCAAAAAACATTCCTACTTAAAGCCTACATTATGATTTAGACATTGTGTGCATATCCCTCTAGTGGGATAGAGGGACTCTATATGGGTTGAATATCATGGTTTGAGGATGTGTTTAGTTATATAGCTTGAGAAGCTTGATGTTTTTAGGAACAGTTATGGTACTTAAGCTCAAGAATAATAATTATAGCACTATGTCCTTATTTCCTTCCCTTGGCCATGGTCATACCTTAGGACCGATTCTTGTTTATGGTTTGAGGATTCATTGAACGTTATTAAGATTAAGAAGTAATGTTTATGAACAGAACATCTTATTTCCTTATCTTGACTATCGTTAAGGACCTCAGACCAATCTATGATTCCCGAAATATTTTAATGTCCCCCATGCTAGAATTGAAATCTAAATTATCACTAGAGAGTACTTATGAAATGGTGTTTAAGTGACCTTAATATGGTTGAGAAAAAAAAAAATCAATTTTGTCTTAGGGCCTTTATTTCCCCTGGCAATGTTTATTCGTTGTAACGCATTTGTAGAGAACGAAACCTATTTTTGGTACCTATATCCCTCTTGCAGGATAAATTCAACCTAAAATGTTCCCTTATGTTGGTTTAAGGGCTTTCACAAAGATCTCAAGGTTGAGAATGATCAATAAGATCGCAATGCACTTGTTTTCATTCTTTGATGATGTTTAAGGCCTCACAAACCATCCATGGTGAAAAAAAACCTCTTAATGGAATTCATATCCAATAAAAAATATGAAGAAACCATAGATCGATGTGTTTCCATGTTTTATTTTAGCTGCTTGATCCATAGAAGCATTGTTTAAGACATAAGGGTCATTTTTCATTACCATGATGTTGGGTATACCTTACGAATCATTCATAGTTATCAATAACTATCCACTATTTCCATATACCTCAGTAGGATCAATATACCTTGAAAAACACATGTCAAATCCTTATGGCCCATAAAAAATGTGTTAAACATATTTACGGTGCACATATCTAACTCCCAGGCCAAATAAACATTATGAGTGCTTGTGTTGTGGTTTCTAGGTGTTGTTCATGGAAATTGAGCTTGAAATGGTTCAATTAGGGCATAAATACCTTGTTGCCTCCCTTGAAATTATTTAGGAATCAACATCCATTTATACTACACAAAACCATATCATGTCACCCATATACACAAAGTCTTGCAAAGAACTGTTAATCATGTGTTAGTTCGATGACACATTCAAGGCATTCAATCTCAAGAAGATTTAACAATATAATAGAGGAAATTATTTTCCTTCCTTAAATAAATTATCGAGCTTGAAAATAATTTTTTAGGGCTATAGGATCCTATTTCCTTCCCATGATTGTAGTTAAGGACTTGAGACTCATCTATGTTTAAAATTTAAAGATAAAGATCACAAGAGAGGACTTGTGTCATCATGTCTAGTTTTTTTTCATAGGGTTGAGCCCAAGTGAGTTTAATTATGTATTATGGCCATTATTTCCCCCTAGCAATATTTATGCCTTGAAATTCATTTCTACTAAACGAAACCTACTCATGATTCCTATAACCATATCAAAGGATAAATATCACTGACAAAGTTTCCGTGTGTTGGTTTGAGGACTTGCTTAAGGATCACAAGGTTAAGAAGCATAACCAAGGTCCTAAGGTTCTTTCTTTCATTCTTTGATGTTTTGTAAGGCATTGCAACCTATTTTTGGTGCAAAATACCTCTCAATGGAATCCATTTACAACTAAAACACTAAAGAAACTCTAGAGAGGTGTGGTTCCATGTGGTTTTACTGGTGAATTATTCAAAGAAGCATTGTTTGAGGCTTAAGGGGACTTGTTTTCCTATATTTGTGTTAACTATACAATTATAACAAATCATAGTTCTTAATAAATATTCATGATTCCCATATCCCTTTAGTAGGCCAATTATAAATTGCACAACATTGTCGTAATAACTAGCAAATATTGTTATTATTGAAGAGTCGAAAGTCAACGACAACTTTCTATATATGATCATTAGAGGAAAATGGCCAAAAAAAATTATTCATTTAGAAGGATTTGTTAATTTAGCTTCCAATTCATACACAAAATTTACTTCATAGAAGTGGAATGTATGACCTAAATAATTATTTTTTCTACTCACACCACATCCTCAAAGAATTCACTATTTTTGGACCCCAATCATGACTTGAACTAGAAGAACCACTATTGGTGTGTCAATATAGTTAACGATTCCCATATTCAATTCTTGAAACACATATTTCATATGTTGAAGGGCCTTATAATAGTTTTAGCATTAATATTTTAGATATTGTAACAACACCACATGTGTGTTGAAGAGATGTATAATTTAATAATGTAGATACATTGAACATTTTCATACAATAATAACACACACACATGTTGCTAATGTGGATTAATTACGAAAATGTGAGAATTTTTTTTCTTCTATAAAACGAAAAAATCATGAGGTGCAACATTGTTGTCTCCAAAATATAACGTCAACTATATGCAAGCATGGAGGTTTCCTAGAAAGACAAAAAAATATTACTTCAATAGTTGTTCTTGTTTATTGTGTTTTGCAAGAAAAATGTTATTAAGTTCTTCTCATTGTTGATACTTTTGAATATTGGAAACAGTCACAATCAAGCAAGGAGTCATAATAGGAAGGATAGGCCCCTTAAAATTTCAATGAACTAATACTAAGGAAAATTTGGACTCAAAAAAATAGGGGCATACATCAATTACCAACTTAATTCCTCACACAAATGATATCTATTATTAAGGCCACTTGGGCCCTATATTATGGCCCTAATAACCATTCATTATAAATCCATTTGTTATATTAGGTGGTTGGCTAGAATACGTGATTGTACACTTCCATTATAGTTGAATCTTCTATTTCATATATATACAAAGGATATCTAGTCTTAATATCATCATATCATTTCTCATGTATAATGAATTCATTGTAAAATTAGGTTACCCCTTGAAGTGGATTATATTCATTGAATTATTATCAAGTTAATGTGCATGGTTCATAACATCTACATTGTTGACACATGAAAATTATGTGCATCTAATAGAGGTCATTCTGATTTTGATATCAATTCAACCTCCAACCATTATTGCATCAAAAAATAGTGATCAACTTGAATAATACAAGAAACGTTTGGTAAATGTAAAATATAAAGAAGGAGAAATTAGAAATCCAAATTTCGTACAACCTTCTAATAAAGAGGCTCTTATGGTGTAGGCTTTTTCTTGAACAAATTTAAATGTTCCTCATACTAACCATCACAATGTATTTAACACTCTTAAACTTTAACATAACGTGAATGAATTTTTACAATATCTTGGTGAATTTGAACAATGTCATGGTGATGGTCCCATACATCGGGTCAAAGTTACTTACGTCATCTATATAGTCAACAATAAATAACTGGAGTGCATTAATTAGGATGAAAGTTCCTTAATTATTCTTCAAGGTAAGTTAGCTAGATGATTTATTGGTTGAAAATGAAACCAAATTATTAAAGATTATTTTGAATTAGTTCATCTAAATGTCAGTTATCTTTGGAATTTTTTAAATTAAACATTTTAGTTTTTGTTAAGAAACTTTTAGGGATAACAATGGTTGAAATTTCAAATACCACTAATCATGTTTTTTAAAATATTTGGGTCAATTTTAATACAATTGGAGGGAGTACTTGTTGAAGTGAATCTATTGTAGCTCATATTGTATTTTCTAGTATCGATTTTAAACACAATCAGTAAGCAATGTTGCTTGTCCATGCACACATATAACATTTATAAAGAAGTGTCAAAAATTCAAAAGTATTCTATTAGAAGATGAATCCTAAACAACCTAGTTCAAATAGATTAGTATTTCTTTCTTGGTACACTACCTCATTCCAACATGAAGTTCATTGAAGTTGTCCGTTGATAAGTCTAGAATTAATGACTAGAATAATTAGACAAAATAAGTTGTCCTTTAAGTTGTATTCAATACTAAAATAATTTCCAAAATATATTTACTGAGAGGTATTCTAAAAAAATGGAAGTTATAATCTCTTTGCATTCCAAACTATTACAATTTTCAATTTAAACATAAATCTAAGGACACAGTTTGGAGACAAATCAATTGGAAATCACCATGTTATAAAGTTTTATGTAAACCCATGATATCAAACTTAAAATCCCCATGGGTCAAACCAAAAAAAAATAATCTAAGGAAACTAAATAAATAAGCTTGTATGTTGTGTTTGTCACTCTCACCTTAAAAAAATAAATGAATATTAAAATAAAAGGAATATGAACATGATCTATAATTCATGTTTGATCTTGATTACATGTACATTATTTATCACGTGGGTAGTCTAAGGTGCATTCACACTCCAATAATGCATGTGTTCTTTTATCACTAACCATTAAAAGGGTGGGTTTGACAATCATGCACTAGTGAAATATTTTAGATATATCTGGGGCCGTGAACAACATGTTGACCCACCACGAAGAACCTTTCAAAAGTATCCTTGGTATCCTAATTGGGATAATAAGCATGGGTATGGTTCTTGAACCCCTGGACGTGTCCAAGGGAATACAAATTTCATTCCATGAGGTAATATTCTCTCCATATAGACAATAAGGATTCATTAAAAAACATCAGAGGAAATTTCAGCCTAAAAGTTGCCTCCTAAGGTAAAATAATAAAATAATAATTAAAATAATAAAATAGGAGTTATGAATTTTGGAGGGAAAACAAAAAACAACTTTTTTAATTGTATTTTTTTGCTTATCTCCCTATAATTTTACTCAAATTTAAAGTTTAGATAATCATTAGATGTGAAATTAAATTCCACATCCAACGAGTACCCATTATGTATACTTTTTAGAAGACACACATTGATAAAAATTGTAGATACATTAAAAAGCATGTTAAAACGTGATTTTTTCACGTATCTGTAATTTTTATCAAGGTGGGTATTTTCAAAAGTAGGCATAATGGGTACTCGTTGGATGTGGAATTTAAAATTATATTAAACCTATAAGGAGATAAGTCAAAAATATAATTAAAAAAACGTAGGTTTTCTTCTTTTCCCTCCAAAATATTTACATGCACCTCTTTTTAAATTTAAATCATTTTGATTGGTTTACATATTATGACATGGAAATTACATGAAAATTTCATGGGTACTTTTAGGTTGAAATTTCCTCTAATTCCACATTTTTTCTATTAAAGTTAGCATTGACCTACTATTTTGTATGTAGATGACACTAGGTGGTTTTAATAAAAACTTCCATCTTTTAAGGGGCTATAAATTATCTACCCCATTTTACCCCAACAATATTTCCCCTCTCACCCCAACCCCCACAACTACCTCTCCTAGTCTTTCATATCTACAATTTTTGTTTCAATTATCTCTTGGGGTCACCTATCTCCCTCCCTTACACATTCACAATTTTCATATTCTAACATCATCCCCCTTTACCTCTCATGACCCACTCCCTCATGCCCCACTATCCTTATCTCACCTATCTCCCCATCTTCTCATCCCCCCCCTCTTTCCACCCATACCCATCCAGCTTCCCTCTTCACTCATCTCCTTTCATAACCAATTTATCACCTCTACCCTCTCTAACCCTCATGTCCACCATCCCCTAGCCCACCACATCCCCCTCTACCCTACCCTCACCTCCTGTCATATTATATACCTTCCTCTTTATCCTATCCCCAGTCCCCCTTTTCTCCTTCCTCCTAATAATAATTCCCATCACTACCCCTTCTCTACTTATCCACCCTTTGTTGGGTACATTTTATATTTTTTACATGACTATCCCCATAAAATAATCTGAATACATGCATGTGAGGTGCATCAAAGGAACACCCTATTACAATTGTTGCATCTATTATATAATAATATGTATCCTACCTCCTAGTTAGATGAGTATAATCTCATAGGAGTTTTACATGCCAAATAATGAGAAAACTACAATTACATTGAAATTTAATATACCAAATACCTCTCAAATTACTTACATAATTAGTGGAATATAAAAAATATTTAGTGCTAACTCAATCAAGAAACTATCCCACAAAAAAACTTTTGTTTGTCCATAAAAAGTATTCCTACAATCATAACATCAACTATAATATCCATCCCAAATACATATAATGGTATATCAATTTTTTTTGGTGTGGCTTAAGATCGCGACACTTATCAATATAACATCGTCTATAAATGGATCATGATGGGATGTCACAATATAATTTTATGTTGAAGTACGAAGTGTGTCGTGGTGGATATCACAATGCTAGTGAATCAATTCTTGTGTTCATGTCAATGCGGCCATTGAGTTGCTCAAATGTATGCCTAGGAAGAGGTGGTCATCTTGAAGGGTTATCCGTGACCATTTCTCAACACTAAGTAGAACCAATACCAACCCCCTAGAATTCACAAATGTTAAAATATTTAAAATGGTTACTCATAATAAAATAAATTGTTAATAAGTGATAAGATCACAATAAAACTTCCCTACTATTTTAGGGATGTTTATAAATAATTATAAACCACCTATCCATCTATTTTTATTTCTATGGTTGTAATATGCACCGATCCAAATGAAGATGATCTTTCATAAGTCAAGGGGTTGATTCTAGGGTGGAAAAATAGTTTGACAATTATCTCTTTGTTTATGAGCATACTTTCAACCTCTTGCTTACTCATGAAAGTTGAGTATTCTTCTTTGACACTTTCATAATATTTAGATAAATTAGATAAATTTCGATATGCATGGAACATAGTTACCGATCAAACGGGAAAATTACTTGGTACCTTTTTTTTGAGGTAGCAAAAAAAACACCCGATTTTGAAAAGTGGTGATGCATAATCACTCTTTTCTCTTTTGGAGCATAGTTTTGGCACTTTAAAATTTCTTATGGATTTTTTTATTTTTTTTAATGTCATGATTTTCATGTCGATTTTGAAAAGTGGTGATGTAGAATAACCTATTTTTTTTTAGCATATTTTTGGAACATTAAATTTTCTTTGATTTTTTTTTTAAATGTCATATTGATTTAGAATTTTTTTTTAGCACTTTAAATTTTATTATTTATTAAGTATGAAAATTTGTTTTAAAATGTTAGTAATTGTTATGCTAATTTTGAAAAGTGTTGATACAACATCAATTCTTTTTGTTTAGAGTGGTGATTTTCATCTTGGTAATAAAATATAAAAATAAAATAAAAAAGGATGACAACAAAAAAAATCCAATATAAAAATATATAAAAAATATGAAAAAAAACTAATAAAAGTGTAAGAAAATACAAAAATAACTTGTAAAAATAAAAAATTAAATAAAAATAAATAAATAAATAAATCAAGAAAAATTTAAAAAAAAACTTATAATCTGAAGGAAAAAAAATTAACCAAAAACAAACTTTTTTAAATTAAAAAAAAAAACATAATTAAAAAGATAAAATTAAAAAATAAAATATAATTAAAAAATAAAAATAAAATAATAATATACAAAAAAATTAAAATTTGGAAAATTTAAATTTAAAAAAAAACTACGAAAAATACAACATTTTGAAACAATAAAAAAAAAAAAAACATAATTCGTTTTTTTTTTTAAATTAAAAAAATTTAAAATTTAAAAAAAATTAAAAAATAAAAAAAACAATAAAACGTGTTTTTTAATTATATATATATATATATATATATATATATATATATATATATATATATATATATATATATATATATATATATATATATATATAATTTTAAAAGAATAATAAATAGCACAAAAAATTAAAAATATAAGTTAAAATTAAAAAATTTAATTAAAAAATAATAAAAAAAATTAATAATAATAATAATAATAATAAGTTGGAGAATGCGTGCGCGCCTCCCTGCGCGTTCCCTGACCTAGCAGCCGACTGCTGGTCTCCTCTTTGCTGCGCGAGGCCTCCGACCTCTGGCCTTCCATGGCCACTCCGAATCTCGCCACGGAGGGCCCTTTTGTTCAGCCCAACGCAGATGCAAATAACCAGTCTGTTGCTGATGCTTTTTCCGCCTTAGTCAAATCCCTTCAGCCTCAAAGATCTCGTCCTGCTCTGTCCAAATTTGTCAAAAAAATGGATGGGTTGCAAGAAGTCGACCTTCCTCCTACGTTACCTCGAATGGCTGCTCTCTCTTTAGCAGAGCGGGGGCTCATCGGTCAGTTCACAGGCCTATGGCCTTCCCCAAAAACTGTTCAAAGGTGGATCGAAAGAAACTGGGTAGACAAAGTTAATGGTAAAATCTCCATTCGTTTCTATGGGAAAGGTTATTATACTTTCCACTTCGAATCCAGAGCACACAAGGATCTAATCTTCAGAAATGGACCGTAAATCATGGACTCGCGTGGTCTGTATCTGAACAAATGGACTCCAGACTTTGATCCTGAGCTGGACATCCCCAATGTTGTTCCTGTTTGGGTTCGTCTTCCACATCTCCCGCTCCACTGCTGGGGAGATGACTCGGTTTGAGCCATCGACAATGCTGTTGGTAAATACATAGATCGGTGTGAGGCAAAGGATAATATGCAGGCATGTGCGCGGATATGCGTTGAAGTTGACCTCGGCAAGGGCCTCCCAGAAGCAATCAAACTGAAGGTGGACGACTGGACGCATATATAGAAACTAGACTACGAACAAATCCCTTTCAAATGCAAGGTATGTCACGAGTACGGCCATTTTTCCAATCGATGTTCTAAAATTGTTATGTTGACTCTGCTCAACCAGAAGATCAATGGGAAAATGTAAAGAAAAATAAGACTGCCCCTGGATTAAAAGTAACCCCTGAAGAGGCTCCTCCCAAATCTGCCCCTTCCAAGCCTATTCCCCTTTCAGCTCCGCCCAAAGCCTCCTCATCAGCTGTCCGTCCCCCCTCCTCTCCTCTTGGTCTGCCCATCCACCCCACCTCGGGACCTTCCACTGACTCTCCCCTGATCTCCTCAAATCCCTTTGGCGCCCTCTCTCTCCCTGACAATGACCCTCTGATCCCCCTTGAAAATGACCCTCCCATCCCTTTTTCCCTATCCCAATCCTCTCCCTCCCATTCCCTTGACCCCCCCCCCATCCCGAGCTACTAGAAGCACCTCCAAAGAGCATGGAATCAATCAAGAACCCCAAAAAAAAGGACCTAGCAGGAAATCAAGTAAACAACAAAGGAACGAAAATGCTCAAAAAGACATCGCCTTGGGAACTCAAAATCCCATAGAAACCTATATTTTGGGGCAAAACAGCAAAGAAACAATACATAAGGAGCAAGGGGGATGAGCATCCCTCCGAAACCCAAATACTCAATGATGAAAGTTATATCATGGAACTGTAGGGGACTAGGGCACCCCTCAAAAATTGCTGCCCTGAAAGACCTCATAGATCATGAGAAGGCAGGAATTGTAATGATTCAGGAAACAAAGCAAAGACTGCAAGAGATGACAAGAATTATAGAACAGTTAAGGCATTATGAGGGACAAATATGTGAAGCAAGAGGAGCTTCTGGAGGTATCATCACAATGTGGAGCAAAAAAATTTGGAAATGCACCTCCAAAACTATTAATTCACATTGGATCAAAGTCACATTAGAAAAACATGCTGAGGATAAGCAAATAGTCATCTATAACATTTACGCTCCGAACCATTTCAGAGATAAAGATCAATGCTAGGCCACACTACAAGAAGACATACAAGTTGAAGACAATAGAAATATCATAGTAGGGGGAGATCTAAATCTTATATTACACTCCAATGAAAAAAGAGGAGGCATTTTCTCGCATGATCCTTATAGAGCAAAGCTGGAAAACATCATGCAAGAGTGTGATTTGGTAGATATCATCCCAAAAAATAGGAGGTATACTTGGAACAATCGCAGGCTGGGAAGAGATAACATTCTAGAGCGTCTTGACAAAATTTTAGTAAATACTTCTTTCCTCTCTGAGTTTTCCACTGCTCATGCTGATATCCTGCCATATTCAGCTTCTGATCACTACCCCACCAGCATTGTTCTTGAAGCACACTGTCCTTTGGGGCCTTTGCCATTCAAATACAACTCTCTTTGGCGTAACAATCCTACTGTGGATCAGATTGTCCAAATAGCCTGGCATCATCATATAGAAGGATCACCGGGATATATTTGGGAATGCAAGCTAAAAAATACAAAACACGCCCTGAAGGATTGGGTGAAGCAGAATTACAAAGAACCAGAAGATGTCAAAGTTGAGCTAAAAAATAAATTGAAAGAAACTCATAGGAAAATCGAGGAAAATGGGTTGTCCCAAGAGGACAAAGCTTTAGAAAGTGATATATATTATCAGTTGTACAGGGTTAATAGAGAAGAAGAGCATAAATGGAGAATTAAGTCAAGGCAGCTTTGGCTTCATGGAGGAGACAAAAATACAGCCTTCTTCCATAAGCAAGCAACTGTCCGGAAAGTTAGAAATAACGTCACTATGATCAACAATGAGGAAGGCTGCCCCCAAAAAACCCAAGAAGCTATCAAGAAAACTGCCACATCTTATTACAGCACTCTCTTAATAGAGACTAAGGAAACTGAGGACTATTCCGATCTCCTACAGCATTTTCCCAAAGGTATCAATGAGGATACTAATGCAGATTTGGCTAAGGAGATCACTGAAGAAGAAATACTTGATGCCATCTTGGCTCTTTAGCCAGATAAAGCACCAGGTCCAGATGGCTTCCCTATCTGCTTCTATAGAACTTACTGGGGATTAATAAAAAAAGATCTTGTCAAAATGATAAGATGGGTCCAACGGAAATGAAAAGTTGGAGGATTCACCAATGCTACCCATCTTGCCCTTATCCCTAAAGAAAATCGACCTTTGACCTTCTCTCGTTTTCGCCCAATTTCTCTGTGCAATTCATCTTATAAAATTTTGACAAAAATCTTGGCCACTCGCCTAAAACCCATCCTCCCCATTATCATATCAGAAAATCAAGGGGGTTTTATGGCCAATAGACAAATGTCGGACTCCATTCTTCTCGTCCAAGAGGCTATTCACTCTAGTCAAACTCGAAATGAGAAAGGCTTCATCTTAAAGTTAGACTCTGCCAATGCCTTCGACCGTGTCAGACATTCCTTCCTATTTGCTGTGCTTGAAAAAATGGGATTTTCTGAATCCTTCATTAGCCTTATCAAAGCCTGTATTACAGGGCCTTGGATTTCCCCTCTTCTAAATGGCAGACCTGGACCTTCATTCCAATCCTCACGAGGCCTTAGACAAGGCTGCCCTCTCTCACCTTACCTCTTTATATTAATGGCTGAATCTTTTAGTAGAGCTCTGGATTACAATCATCGCATGGGCCTCATCACCGGGATCAAATTTGATAATGGAGTGAAGAACATCAATCATTCTGAGTTTGCCGACGACACTCTTCTAATGGGGGGAGATTCAAACATAATAGCCCGTCGTTTTAAAATTCTCCTAGACAAATACATGAGCTACTCTGGAGGTCTGATAAATTATCTTAAGAGTTGTATTTATGGGTGGAACACTTCGGCACAAGTTCTCCATAGGATTGCTCGTACCCTTGAGGTTCCTTATAAACTGAATTGGGAGCAATTTACATATCTGGGCATGCCTGTGAGTGCTGGCAAGTTGAAAGCTACAGCCTGGGAAGTTATTATTGACAAAATGAAAAGGAAGATACAGCATTGGGGCACCTCTTGGCTTAATCCTGCAGGGCGCACAATTCTTTTGAAAGCAGGCCTCTCCTCCCTGCCCTTGTACTGTTTTACTCTTTTACAAGCCCCTGCCAACCTTCATCTCAAAATGGATGCTCTCCTTCATCATTTTCTTTGGCAAGGAGGGAGGAACGAAAAGAAAAATTATAACTTGGTAAAATGGAAGCAGGTCACCCAGCCGTGTGAGAATGGAGGGCTGGGAATAAGATCATCTAAACCCCTAAACCTCGCCTTTGCTAGCAAGCTGGTTTGGAGACTCATAACTGGAAAGAATGCTTGGTGGAAATTTGTTCTTGAAAAAAAATACCTCAGTCACCCAAGGCACCAGCTCTTGGATCATGAGCTCCCCAACAGAGCATGCTCTAAAATCTGGAGAATGTGTAAGAAAGCTATAAATTTTCTTGGCCAACACACTTCCAAAGTGCCCAAAGGAGGAAGCCATATAAGAATTGGAGAAGACAAAATAATGGGGCAACAGCCCATAAGCCAACAGCCTGGTACTCAGCAGATTCTAGCACTCTTCAACAGTGAAGGTATCCACACTCTGGATCAGATCTCTCAATGGGAAGCCCACTCCCACACCTGGAAAGGTTGGATTTTTCCTCATATTCCAGCAGTTGCACAAAACAGTTTCAACAACCTGAAAACTCATCTTCACGGTTTAGCGCCCTCCAAACGCTACCTTGCTGATGATTTTTGGTGGGATCCTTTAGGCACTAGCTACACTATTAAGGCAGCTTACCATCAGATCTACATCAACGAATATCCCATGGCAATCTGGGCTCATTGGAGACTTGTTTGGAAGGCAGAAACTCTCCCAAAAATAAAATTCCTCTTATGGATCCTCTTAAAAGGGAAAGCCCTCACTGCTGAGAACCTCAGAAAGCGAGGAATAATTGGACCATCTCGCTGCCCAAATTGCCAAAATGAAGAAGAGACAGCTCATCATCTATTTATAGATTTCCCTTTTGCATCACCCTGCTGGAAGGAAGCCTACCGGAGCCACAATCCACCTTGGGTGCCTGGCACTAGTATATTCGAAGTGATGCACATATGGAAAAAGAGCTACCCATGGGGAAGAAAAGAAAACAATACAACTCGAAGGGTATGGAATACCCTGCCCTGCACACTTCTTTGGAACATCTGGCTAGCAAGAAACAGAATGACCTTCAAAGGTACTGAAACTAATGTTAGAAAGCTTTACAACAAAGCCTGGAATCTCAACTTGGAAACCTTAACCACAAAATGTCATGGGAATCTGAAGGTGCTGGACCTAACAGTTGAAGAAAGGAATTATATAAGGCATATTCTGGACAGAAGCAGCATAGAACAAAAAATAAGTGACCCCAATAGCAGAGACAGACCCAGATGTAGCTGAAAAATCAGAATGAAAGATGAAGAATTTGTTCAGTGGCTCAGGAACAGCAATACTCATTATCTTTTTTTCGATGGAGCCTCCAAATCCAACCCAGGAGTGGCTGGGGCTGGAGGTTTCATCTGCAACGGTAACTGAGATGTGTTATCTGAATATGAATGGGGTCTAGGTTATGCCTCAAACAACAGGGCTGAAGCTCTTGCCCTTCTTCAAGGTCTGCTACAGCTTCAGAAGCTTGGCATATCTAAGGCTACTATAATCGGAGACTCTGCCATTATCATTGGGTTGATGGTAAGCAGCAGAAAACCCCAAAATCTGAGCCTGCAGCAAATTATTGAACGATGTCACTTTCTTGACCAGCAAATGAAAGGCAATCTCTACTACCACGTCCTCCGATCTCATAACAAAACTGCAGATAAATTGGTAAATAAAGCTTGCTCTCACTTGGTTGGTAACCTTCGGTGCAATGGTACTGATCATTTCTCATTCTTACCATGATTAAGCCTTATCCTCTTTGTAGATCCATCCCTCAGCAGATTTCTGTTCGAAGAGTTCGAAGATCTTTGCCCTGCCCCTCTACGAAGAATCAAACCTCTGTTCTCTACCCAATGACATTGACTTTCACTGTTTTAACCCCTTCAGCTCCAAACTCTGACTCTTATTGGATCTCCTCCTCAAATCCCTTAAAGATCTACGCTCTCAGCAACTCCAACTTTTCGTGCTCTTTCAAGTGTTCTTCTACTCCTGGTTACCCCTCTCTACCTCCAGCGTATTGGCCACAGGCGCACTCTGCACATGGCTCTATGAAAGCAGCTCCACCGCCTGAACAGACAGAGTGTCCCTGCCCCAATTTCAATCCTACAGTAACCTCATTTTTTCTTGGGCCCGCTTCACACGAGATCTGGATAACAAGACAAAGCACTTTAAATAAAAATCCTCTGGAGCTGAATGATCAGCGCTATCTCAACCTCAGTGGGCGGCCAACGCGACACAACTGCAAAAGTTATTAATGAAATGTAAAACCTGCTTTCTTCTATTACAGTTTATCAGAATCTACACAGTAACCCGCTTCTTTACAACGACGGAAGAAAGATGTAATGATGAAACTAACATCAACTCCATTTGCTGTTGGCGCTCCATACTCCAACATCACTCTGTAATTCTGGAGATTTATCTCCCGCCCTTTTTCTTTTTAATCTAAGCCAGCATTCGAACTTGTGAAATAATAATAATAATAATAATAATAATAACAATAATAACAATAATAATAAATTTTTAAAAATGGGTTTTAACAGTCGTCCTAGGGTCGCGGCGGTTGGCCGACGGGTGGGGAAGAGATGGCAACTCTCCCATCACTTGTCGGTTGAGAACCGCAGCCTCGAGGGCGGCAAGGGTTGATTCCCAGAATCGACCCCAGCCGCCCTAGGGGGCGCGGGGCTTGGTTGACAAGCAGTGGGAGAGATGCCAGCTGTCGCACTTCCTGACAGCCAAGCCTCGCGCCCCCCAGGGGCGCAGGGGTCGATCCCCTGCTGTCCTAGTGCCCACAAGGCTCGGACAGTGTGCGGTGAGAAAGCTGCCAGCCGAGCCCTGCGGCCCCCATGGAAACGACCAAACTCATTTGTTTTTTAATTTTTTTATTATTTTTTTTAATTTTGTTTTTTTTTTTAATTTAATTTTTTAAATTTTTTTTAATTAAAAAAAAAACGATTTTCTCTTATATATATATATATATATATATTATTTAAATTTTAATCTTGTCTTTAATTTAAATTTTTATTATTTAATTTTTTTTTTTTTAATTTGAATGTGTAAATTTAAATTATTTTTTATTTTAATATTTTTATGTTTCTATTTTTTTTTTAAATTTTAACTAATTTTAAATTTTTTATTTAAATTATTTAAATTTTTTTTTTATTATTAATTATGTGGTTGTTTTTTATTATTATTATTAAACTTTAAAAAAATAAAATTTGTTTTTGTTTTTGGATTAATTTTTATTTTTTTCTTTAAATTGTGTGTTTTTTTAAATTTTCCTTTTTATTATTTTTTTGAATTTTTTTTATTTTTTATTTTTTTAATTTTTTTTAATTTTATTTTTTACAAGTGATATATTATCTTTAATACCATGTCTAAAAATCATTGGAATTTTATTTTCATAAATATGATAGTTTATCTTTAATGTCATCCTGGGACTTTTAAGGGTTTTTAGAGACACGATAATATATTATCTTTAATACCATGCCTAAAAATTGCTGGAATTTTAAGACTCGATATTTGATCTTTAATGGCATATTTATCATTGAAATTTAAATATTTTTCAGAGTCATGATATTTTATCTTTAATTTCATTATAAAAAATTGTGGACAATTCACCCCGAAAAGAAAAAGGCGTTATTCCAATATTAACACTTTTCATTTTGAAGGTGTTTTTTGCACACAAAAAAATTGACGACGTTATTCCACCATCAACACTTTTCATTTCCAAGTTGTTTTTCGCACAAGAAAAATTGGCGATGTTATTCCACCATCAACACTTTTTGTTTCGAGGGTGTTTTACAATCATTTTTTTTTAGAAAAAGGAGTTTTTAGCATAATTTAAAAAAATGTTGAATTTTGACCCTAAAAAAAAAGTGCGTTCTAAAAAACACAATTTTCATTTTTGGGTTGTTTTTTCATTTTTTTTGAGTTTTTTTAGGCTAGAGTTCTTATTTTGAGATAATAGTTCTTGTTTAATTGATAACTATATTATGGCTAATAAAAATAACAATTGAATTTATTAAAATAACCAAAAACATATGATATAGCTCTCTAGCATTACTAAAATCACTAATTATATTTCTTAATTCATTTAAACATTGATTATTTCCTATATATATTGTAAGTTTGGCTCTAGGATTTCCTCATCATAACTCAATTAACTCCATGTTGCTCCTCATAATCAAGTTTGGGTGAATCAAAAAAACAAATTTTATCCACGGGTTCAATAAACAAAAGGGATAAAAAGATGCGAGGGTAGGTAAAATGACTTCGAAGAAAGGGTTGTAGGTTTTAGTTTATTTTTCTCTATAAATGAACATGCACATGCTAATAACATGTGTGTGCTTTTACCAACATGACATAACTATGATTATTTAATATGAGAACCTTTCATGGATTCGCTACATACATGGATAAATTGAGTTACAAAAATTCAGTGAGGGATGATGCTATTTAAATAGGAACATATTTATTTTTATATAGCACATGTATATTCTTTGACTTCACAATAAGACGAGTGGATTACTCCTAGTTTAATTATTTTGAGAGTCAACTTCATTCACCCACTCTAGTATTTTCAAACTTTTGCACAATGAGCTACGATACATCGTATTACCAAATAAGAATTACAAGTGAATGCAACTTTTCATAGTGTAGACACTTGTTCCATGTGTACTATTTGGTGATACACTTAGATTTCTATTAGAAAATTGAGAACCATTATTAAGGCCTACATTCATATAAAGGTGGGTTTATACACTTTTATATTGTAATGTTTATCCTTGTCATTTTTACACTTTTGAAATGGAAATTTTACACTAGCTTGTAATTGGTAAAATCCATTGAAATAGAGAGGTTAAGGGATCTCAATTAAATACACATCAAGCAGAAACTATTCAGGATAGAGTTACAGGTTTGGTACTCAAGCATCATATATATATATATTTTTTTTTTCTAAAATGTAATGGAAAGTTTACACTAGCTTGTAATGAGTCAAATACATCGAAATAGAGAGGTTGAGGAATCTCAACTAAATACAGATCAAGGATAAATTGTTCATGATATAGTTAAAGGTTTGGTATTCAAGCATCATACATATAATTTTCTTCTCCAAAATGAATGGCTTAAATTTAAGTCTATGTTCTTTTAGTAGTTTGAAATCTATATTGAAGATTCTTTCCAAAAAAAAGTGTAAATGAAATATTCATCCTTCATTTTTTACTTCTATGTAAATCAAATCCAAGTGTATAGCTCTCAAAACCATGGAAACCACTTATGGGATTTGAAATGTAGTCATTTTCACTTAAATAGTTAGCTTTATTAATAACATATAAATTAAGATTACCTTAATTGATGGAAGATGATTCAAAGACGTTTATAGCCCACATGGAGAGTTAGGAAGCTTTCTAGTTATATTCTAGAAATTAAAGTGCCCTTGAAGGATAATCTTAAATCTCTCTACCACTACTAGATTGAGAATATGCAAGGTTGTAAATAGATGTGGGTCCTTTCTATTCATTGAAGTTAACATTGAAAAAGGAAATGCTATTTATCTTTTAGATGTGAAAGTGCAATGTTAAGTTAATGCAAGTTGAATGTTGTAGATACATTTTGTTAAACAACTATGATAATCATAATAATAATAGCTAGTAAAAAGATGACATTTTTAAATAAAAAAGTCCAGAATTGAGTGCTAAAAATTTGAAATAACCAAAAAACTGTAAGCCCAAAAAACCATAAAAAGTAATTAATATATATATATATATATATATATATATATATATATATATTATTTTGCAAAAAAAAAAAAATCAACAACTTTCTTTCCATTGGTTTTCCACCTCCATCCATTAATTCAAAATTCATATAAGAAAATCCAGATTTCTATTTTCAGTCTATGTGAACATAGAAACAAGTAATATTTAAATCAGCCAAACCCATATTGGTTTTCCATTAATTCAAAATTCATATAGGAAAATCCAGATTTATATTTTCAGTAAAATTTAGATTTATATTTTCAATGCATGTGAACATAGAAACAGCATAATGCAACGAAAGAATTAGTTTTTACTTCAGTTTCTGTTTTTTTTTACAGGAAAAAACAAATTTCGTCCATTAAAATGATTGATGAATAATAGACCAAAGGATTAGGTTTATTTAATTTTATAATGTTACACAGGAAAAAGTTAATTTTAGATTTAACATCATGATTTAAAAGGAGACGCATTTTATATATATAACTTTTAGTACTAAAATGATAAGTTTGAATATTTTTAAAAGGAGACTCATTTTATATATAACTTTTAGTATTAAAATGATAAGTTTGAATATTTTCACCTTTTGTTTAGTGTGTTTTTTTTTTTTTAAATCAAGTTTGCCTGCGGATTTTAGGAGTATCGGCATTCACATATCAGTAAATTTTATTTAATGAATATAACCGTTTATCTAAATTAATAATAATGATTTTATTTAAATTAATATTTCTTGAAATTTTAAGATTTTGATGAATTAGAAGAATGGTAGGGTTAGTATTAGAAAAAAATATTTAAAATTGGGATTTGATGTGACTGTACTTAATTCATTTTAAGAATATGTACTGCGTATTATAATTTTTGTATTATAAAGATGATACATTTTATTTTTAGATCATATGACTTATTTATTATATATATTATTGGATTAGAGAAAGCAATCTCATTTATCTCAATATAATTATGATGTTCATCATATATATTTTTGAATAGAGTTTTCATAAATTTTATTTATTTATCAATACTTAATACATGGTAAGTAGGTATTTAATCTAAAATAGTTTGTGCTAGTCATATATGGAAGAGATTATTTCAAAGGTAATTATGTCTAATTTTTCTTTCATTTTTTCTTAAATGTTGTAATATATTTATTAAATTATATATAATATATTTTGATTATGAAACAAATTTTAATTTATTGTACATGTCGCATGGATAAGTCATGTTATTGACCCACTATAGTATAACAATTTATTTAGAGATCAAGAATTTCCATGATAAAAGGTAGATAAATTTCCATGGTTAAGAACCTTATTAGATGATTATGGAATGAATTTCGATTTATTGTACATGTGTCATGGATAAGACATGTTATTGACCCACAATAGTGTAACAAAACTTATTTTTTGATCAAGAATCTCCACGATAAAGTGAGGATAAATTTTCATAGTTAACAACCTTATTACATGCCTTTTTAAATATATATTTGTTTATATCATACATTGATTTTCTCTATAATTAATAATAATACTTTAAAATAGAGTTAGGATTTGGTTATTTTTATGATTTTTTAAATCTTGATAATGTGAGATATATCATGAGTTAAGTCTTTTGAGGTATCTCATAGATTTACGACATTTATGGACCATTAAATCTATATGGCCTATTTTTTTTGTAAGCTTGGGAGGAGTAGATCTTCATCGTGCCCAACACCTTCTATCAAACACCCTATGAACAATATATATGGCATATTGCTTATTCTTATTTTATTAGCTATTTGTTTTTGTTATTTCTTGATTTTATAAATGTATATATTTTTAACTCATATATTAATTATTTTTTATAATTTATAAGAAAAACCATAATTTAAAATTAGATCAGTATATATCAATATTAGCCATAGATATGTTATGCCACATGGATAGAATCTTTTGATATACAAACTTGCTTGAGAGTGTAAATTTGATTATCTAGCCTACACAACTTAAATTTACAATTTAACAAATATTTGCTAAATTTTAGACTAAATTAACTTTAAATATACTTAAAAATTAACCAAAATATAAATTAGTAAGATTGTTTGAAATATTTTATATTGTTTTAACAATAACATTTTTTTTCCTTATATAACATATATATGCATAAATGACATTGAAACATTTTACTTAATATAGACATTAAAATATTTTATTTATGGATCACATTATTTATATTAAAATATTTTTCTATTATTAATATAATTTTGAATGCATGGCAATATTACTTAACCTTATATATTGAAATATTTTAGTTATTAATCATATTGAATATTTTTATTATGGTTAATATCTTTTAAATGCCACATATCACTTTTATATTAACAATTACATGACTTACCCATCTACATCTTCATTTTAGTAAAAATTATATTATTTGTTCTGCTTTTTATTACTTCTTCCTTCTTACAATTGAAATATATATATATATATATAATTTAGAAGTATTTAGATTGAAATTATAAGAGTGTTTTTTCTTTTTTAATTAGTTTGGTTTTCTAAAAATATAAATATTCTATTTCTATTTCGAAAAGTAAAATAGAAATATTTTTGCATAATATTAATTGCCAAATGTCTTTCTTCCAAAATTATAATATTGACTATAAATTAAAAATGATATTATTGATGTTTTATAATAAATTAAGAATAATATTGTTGATGTTTTATAATATTATTGATTAAAACTAAATATATATAATTATTTCTATTTTTATTATAGCAAACCATTACCCATATTTAAATTTTAATTTAAAAGCTATGACGAAGTCACATATCCCTCTAATTAGTCCCTGGAAACAATAACATAAATATGTTAACATTTATTAATTATTATATATACACATTTACCAACCAGTAATTTACCAATTTTTTGACATACCATTTACAAAAACTCTGACGATACCTGAGACAACATCTCAAGTTTCGGTCTTTAGGATGAATAAAACTGCACTTACACTGAACATTTTAATTCAGACGCAAAATTTCACTTTACCACGACATTTGCCACAACTATACGACAGATATCTTGCTAGACTTGTTGACCAAGTTAGAATCCACTGATTGGAAGCGATTGAGCATGCCAGAGTTATGGAAGACACCCAAACATTTTCTATTATAATTTTGGACTGGAGCTGCTGACTCATGACATTTTTATTTTACCGGTTTGTTTTTTTCTTTTAAAATTATAGAAATTCTGGTAAGATTTTCATAAAATTCGGCAGTAATCTCGAGGCAGTAATGTGAGCAATTAAGATTGTTGGCTGTAACCCATCGCTATGATCTGAAGTGGATTTGCTTTTGTTCAGATTTTCTGCAATTAGGTTTTGTCCTTTACTCTCTACTCTACTCACCTTTTCCAGGCAATAAATAACAGGCACAGCTTTGGGCAGACCCGCCTTGTTAGGCTGTCTTCGTGTCTCCTTGGAATTGTTGAAAAAGGCAACTGAGCTTTATCATATCTTCTGTTTGTTGGCTCCTTTAGATTTCGGTGCTCAGAGAGTTTCTCGAAAACAAACACTGGTAACGTGAGCTCTATCCTTTTCTGCGCAGAGAATTCGACAGCCGTTCGACAGCCGTTAGCGGGTAACGGCTGTCAGGGCGAGTGTTTTAGGTTAATTAGCGGGGGATAAGATGAAGATGTTGTGTGCGTTTGTTTTCTGGAGGAACAAAGAGATAAGATTCCTGCAGAATTTCCTGTGGGAAACGGTATATTTGAAAATAATTAGCCTCGCGGTGGCCCTGTTGAGTATCCAAGGTTCCGTTAGGGCTTCACTCAAAGTAGGATGGGGCACATGGATCATTTCTATTTTTAATCATTAAAACGTGAATTCTAAAATTAAAAGTTATTTTAAATTTGATGAGAATATTGTTAAAATATTTGAATCTTATAGTTAAAAAATCTGGGTTATAAATATTTTTTTTAAAGACCAACTTAATTATGAAATAGTTAAACACATAAAAATTATTGAAGAGGTAAAAAAAAAATAACATATGTTAATGGGAAAGTGAATATTGTTTGTTAATTTTATTTTATTTTGGTTTGATTTCTTCACAAAACAAGTTTTTGGGTATATTAGTTATCAAATCAACTTAAGGATGTTTGTTTGTGTGAGGTGGTCTTAATTTTCTAATTAGGAAACTAGATATTTTTTACCCTTTTTTCTATAGAATAATTTATTAGAAATTCCAAGAGTATTAACAGCTATAGAAAAATTAAAGTAACTACTATATAATAAAAAAAAGGATTGTGCATTATAAGAAGTAATAGATCTATTGCACTAGATGTTATAGTAGACATAACTGACATAATAATAATGTACAAAATATGACACTTAATATGAGTCAAGGGAGCGTCCATTCTCTCCAGACAAACTAGTTAGTTTCTCTTAACATATTTCACACCCTCAAGACTTGAAAATACATTATATCTTTTAGCCTCAGTAAGTACCTGTCCCAACACGGTTTTCATTTTTCGTAAAGGAATAAGGCTCGAAAATATTTCTTTTCCCTTCCCCTTGTATGACTAAGGTGAGGAACCTAGTGCCCAATTTTACCCACGAGCTCTGAATGAGAGAATGTTAGCTTATCTATAGGTTTTAGGGTCTCCAAGTGTTGAATTTCATTACGGATTTATGTGGAGACAACCAAATAGAAGGTCTTAGCATCCTCCTTTCCCTATTGTTAAGCTTTTTTTTGGCCCTAACGGTAGTGACCACCCCATGCCTACTTCTTATGAATTGATGCTACATATGGTCAAACTAGTATCATCTTCTCCCTTCAACACAGAGTTGTCTAGGAGAAGAGAACTGGGTATAGAGGTAAGGAAAAATTAAAAAACATAGTTGGACTGAGAGGATTACACCCAAGGGAATCTCGACCGAACTCCAGTGAGGTAAAAGCCAACAACATAAATTATAACTAGACTCGTAAATGCAAGGCCTTACAAGAGTGGAAGAGAAACTGTTAAAACATAGGTATAGAGGTGAAATACTACAACTACAAAGAAACAATGACTAGGCCCATGTGAGAAATCAACACTCAATTCCAAGACTAGAAGTCAACACTAGAATTAAAAAACCATAGCAAAAGAAAAACCCGCAATGAAATTATAATTATAATAAGGCTTCATATTTACCCAAGATGGAGTGGCCTCCATATGACAATAGCAGTTGACAGGTCAGACTCTTGTCTTAACAATAGCAATGAAATCAACCAAGCCATGGTGAATTGTTGCATGTACAAGGTTTAAACTCCAATCAAACATCCTTAACATCAAGGCACAAAGAAAAAGAACCCGGTTTTCCTCAACATAGTTGGCATAAAGCTTCACTTTGACTTCCAGGACCTCCAGAATCATCCCAGTTGTACCAGACACCTATATTTCCATGTTAATCTTAACAAATCACTTCCCACCGACATAAATAATTCCTAAAAAGAAGGCCAAACCTTTTTTTCTAGGGGCATTAAATTGTTTCCTTATAAGGATGCTTCGAAGGTGGAGCTACCACCCTCCTCTCCTCCTTTGAATGATACTTAGCATGATTGACATGAGGTTGTATAGTCAATTGTGTTTACATGCACAAAGATGGACATGCTACCCCCTCCATTTAACGATCTGACCTCAAAAGGGTGGTGGGAAGAGCCCCCTAGGTTATCATTTTCTCAGAAACACACTCTTATTGAGGAAATTTTGTGGAAAATTATTTTTTATTTTTATTGGTGTAAATTCCTTTTAAACCTATATCTATAGAGTATTAAAAAGATATCAAATTTACTAGCACTTAGCTTTTTTCCATTAATTTTATGCCATGTATTAATTCCTTATTTTTAAGTGATAAAAAATTCACTTAAATTTGATTTTTTTGGTGCTTAACAAATAATATTTTAAAAAATTATTTAATATCATATCACACCCCTGTTCTAATAAGTATTTGTCTTACATTAAATTTTAAATAACATGTTATTTGTAATGAGTTAATTAATTACTTATCTATATATATATTCCATTTAATATATATATATATATATATATATATATATATATATATATATATATGAAATTCATGACTCATGAAGTCATATTCACATGAAAGGGGTCTATAGTTTAACAACTAAGACTACTTTTCCTATCATGATAGGATGAGTAAACCATTTTTTTTGAAATATTTTATAATAGAATTAAAACTAATAAAAAGTAAATAATTTTTTTAAGTTTATAAATAACTTATTAATATAAATTGATGAACAGCAAAAGCCCACAATAGGCATATAAAATTTAAAAATGCATACCCACATGCATATAATCCAATAATCTAGCGCGGAAGCTTCTTATTAGATCTTCAAAAGAAGATTTCCTCACTTTTTAACCCATGGTTATAAAACCCAACAATAATAGCTTCATATGTAGAAGCTGTCCCTTTTCATGATATTGTGATTATAAACAATAATAAAAAACCCATTCATTTAACTCTCGACTATACGAAACAAGCTTTGGATAAATATATCAAAGGTATCAACATATATTAATGTTTAGCCCCATGCTTTACCAATCCATTCACCTTTCCACTATTCGGCATACGCTTTTCTTTATCTCCGCGTAGAATCTCTAACAATAACCCCCAGTTTCTACGTATTTGACTTTAGATACAAACCCAAAACACCAACATAATATTATATCTGGGTCCGACAACATTTAAAACTTACCCTTCCATTTCTGCAATCCAATTTGATGGCTGGCACTTGATCGTGCTCCAACTCAATAATCCAATGACTATCGCATAACTAAGATGCATGACCTTTAATGTCTCAAACTCACGCGAAATGACCGATTTTTAAATTCCATGTGTCGGCTTCTAAATTCTATCGCGTTCGCTCAAGAAAAAACCACTTACCATCTTTGTGCTATGCGAAAACCATCAGTTGGTTTTAAAAACCACCTTCACTATTCCGTCTTTGCCGTTGACTCACAGTTCCACTTCAACTCTTCAATGTTGTCCTCCACACACTTGGTAAAACATTCAAACAAACAACCGGTTCATGTTTCCGCTTCTCATTCCAGAAAACATAAATTACTTCTTTGTTATACTTTTAAATATCAATTAAATCTTTGTTCCAGTCCTGATCTGAATTCACTGTTAGATCAAATGTGCTTTTGATACATATGGTCAATGTATCTAAAATACTGAATTGGAAAAAATCATTTTCTTTTCTATGTCATCGATCCTTTCAGTGATCGATGACCGAATTTAACAAACACAACTCATCCACTCTTCTCAAATATATATGCAAACCCTTTATGCTCTTCGGCTTAATTCATAATTATAAACTTATCTCAGTATTTCCATCAAACTTTGCAATGGTATACAGAACCACCATTTCAAACCATTATTGCAGAGTTTTATCACACACCTGTTCATAAACTCTAGGCATTTCTCACACACAATCTATAATGGAATCAATCAATCAATCAATGCAGACTACCCATATTCAATACTATGTTCATTCATAAACAATATTTACATAAATCTAGAACACCTCATGTTATGTTTTCTCTTCTTTAGGCCTGATATTCTATTTATTGGCCATACCTCTAAATTTTCCCGTAGGATTACAAAAAACCCCTATTTTCCTAAAACCTACTCAATCATTTTTCCTACTCTCTACTCTACCTATTTTTCCTTGAGGCTTTACAATTTATACTTAATATTATGAACCAATTTAGGTTCAGATCCTCCATTATCTCAACAAACCCTGAATATCTTATAATTCCTCATTTGCCTCAACTAATCCCTAAGGATCCTCTCTCATCCCATAAAATCATGAAACTAATTCTAACTTAATATTTACAATTAATTTCTAAACCTCTCAATCCCTATGAAATCTCAACTATCCTAATTCTCTCATGTTCTCCAATCATTCGGGAACATTTACAAAACTCCTCTCAATATTTAATTAATTATTATTCTAAATCACTCAAAACATTAATAATTACATTAATGAACCAATCTTCTTTGAAATCACTAGATCCCTATGTCTATTAAAATACAAAGGATTTTCTTGAGCCTAATGCTCCTGCATCAGACTCCCATGGTTAAAAATAATCATGATCTCCTGATCATGTGCTTTTATTATTTTTATTCCTAGTTCTCGCACCTTGTTTTGTAGTTTTTCATATATTTTTACTGTTGTTTGTTGAATTTCTCTAGGTCTCCACACTTTATGCTGCTTTGCTCCATTGGTTCTACTTTCACAGTCTGTTACTGTCTTCCTTTTGCTACTGCTGCTTCTTTTTTTTCTTGTTGATTTCTTCCTCACATTCATCATTATCCTTCTTATCAGTTCAATTTCTCTGTCCAAAAAATCTTTTGATTGCTGATTTCTTTCATCTCTAGATTGCTGAACTTTTATTCTTACTACCGCCCTGTCATCCTCACCCTCTTGTTTTCTGCAATTACTAACTTCTTCCAAATTGTCACTTATGACAATTTGCTTGTCTCTTTTCTTTGGAAATTCATTAGAATGGCACATAGTATGCCCTTTATTGCTATCTTCATTTCTTTGCTTTAGTTTGTTGCTGATGTCCTCTAATTCTTACACCTTCACATTTTGCATTTCCCAATATTGAAATTGAGATTTCTCTTCCTGTATGGAATCCTGATTCTTCAGCATAATTTCTAGTAATTTAATTTCTTTATTCCATGGATTAAATATTTCCACGGAATTTTCTTCCTTCTCCTTTACTTGACCGCCCAACTGTGTCAAATTTTCTCCAGCATCTGCAACAAAATCTGCATTCACAAAACAATTATTAAAATAAAAACCATAAGGCCCCAATGCCTTTCTTTCCTTTGGCAACATTTCAGTATGCTGCTCTGAAATTTCCTCCTCTATCAGCACATCAGTATGGTGATTCATTCTTCCCAAAGAATTCTCTAAAAGATTCTTGAGACTGTCAACAAGTCTCTCTTTCACACCATCTGCTCTCATGATGTCTTTATGTTCTTGTCCACTGTACTGAACTCTGTTTTTTGCAATCTCTCTATCATACTCTGAGTTTTCCAAGAAATATTCCAGCAATGCATTTTCTTTTTGGCATTCCTTAACTACTTCATCATCACCGACAATTCCTGCATTTATACACGAATTTTTAGTTTGTAAATCACAAAGCTCAGTAGTCTCAACTATTGCTTCACATATCAGTTTTTCAGATTGAGTCTCTTCTCCTTCTTTCACAAGAAATTCTTTCTGTGTTGTAACAGCTTCAAATATAAATGTGTCATTTCTTTCCTCATTCAAGAGACATTCCTCATAATTACTTTCTGCTTAGAGTATTTATCTTTTGAAAGATATTCTTCCATAATTTTGACAGCTTCAAAAGATTTCTCATCCTCTTCTGCAAAACCTGTAATCACATCAAAACTATTAGACTTAAAAATACAAGGCTTTACACCCTCCTGCTGATCTGAATTTGCCCAACAGTTCAAGACATGATCAATAATTTTCCCCTCTTCAACAAGGTAAACTTCTTGCTGTCTTAAATCTTCACAATAATTCATAAGATCTTTCACAGATCTCCATTCTTCATCTTCACTTGGAATTTCTCCCTGTTCTGCTTCACAAATGGAAAATTCCATTTTCAACTCAGCTTCTTTGAGCTCTTCACATCCCAATTGTACACTCATCAATTGTTCAAGCTTTCTTAGCTTTTTTGCTAATTGCATATTCATTTTCTGTTCTCTCTTCTGTTGTAGCATCTGCCACTTTACTTTCTTTTTCATGAGCCAACCATATCTCTGGTTTTCTTCTATCATCATTTTCAATTTATTAAATTTTTCTCTTATCTCAGCTAACTCTTTGTCATATTCTTCATCAGTCAATTGCTTCCATATGCCATTTGCCTTGGCATATTCTTTCTCCTTTCTTCTGTTGTGGTCTCTCTCAGAACCTCTGCTATCTCTTATATGACTATCAGTAGTCATCTTCTTCTCCATTTATATCTTCATGAGTTCCTTACTCATTCATCATGAGTTGTACTAAATCTTCTGCAATAACAAGTCCTCCTTGTTACAACTTACCTCACCAATCCTTTTCTCTGGATTTGTTGTTTTGGCAAGCACTGGTTCTTTATCTTCTAGAACCTCTTGAGCATTCCTCTCTGCTCCTTCTAGGCTTCAACTCATATGCACCTTTTAAGAACACAATTTTCCTTTTTATCCAACCTCTGTTGGAATTCTTCAAGGTTCTACAACATTCTTCTTCCACTTAGAATTATTTACTGGATTCCTTCATCACTGCTCTTAAAGTTGTAATCTTCTTTTGCTGAGATTTTCTTCAACTGTCTCAACCTAAATTCTGCAAACATAATCTTCAAATCAGAGTTAAAATAACACTTATCCACTTACCTTCAAGATCTCTGTGTGATATTTTTTCACCTCTCATCTGCACTGTATCTCTATGTGTTGCAATCTATCAGATTCAAAATCTGATCTCTTTTTATTTTCTCCATCACACATGCATTCATTCTAATTTAAATTAAAACAAACTTGAACCTTCAAAAGAGATGTTTTCTACTCTGATACCAAAAATGATGCTGCCACAGCAGCAAAAAACCACAATATGCATATAAAATTAAAAAATGCATACCCACATGCATATAATCCAATAATCTAGTGCATAATATTCTTATTAAATCTTCAAAAGAAGATTTCCTTACTTTTTAACCCATGGTTATAAAACCCAACAATAATAGCTTCATATGCGGAAGCTGTCCCTTTTCATGATATTGTGATTATAAACCATAATAAAAAAACCCATTAATTTAACTCCCGACTATATGAAACCAACTTTGGATAAATATATCAAAGGTATCAGCATATATTAATGTTCGGCCCCATGCTTTACCAATCCATTCACTTTTCCACTATTTGGCATATGCTTTTCTTTATCTCCGCGTAGAATCTCTAACAATAACCCCCAATTGATACGTATTTGACTTTATATAAAAACCCAAAACACCAACATAATATTATATCTGGGTCCCACAACGTTTAAAACTTACCCGTCCATTTCTGCAATCCAATCTGACGACCGGCACTTCATCGCGCTCCAACTCAACAATCCAATGACTATCACATAACTAATATGCATGACCTTTAATGTCTCAAACTCACGTGAAATGACATGTTTTTAGATTCCACGTGTCAGCTTCTAAATGCTATCAGGTTCGCTCAAGCAAAAACCACTTACCATCTTTGTGCTACGCGAAAACCATCGGTTGGTTTTAAAAACCACCTTCACTATTCCGTCTTCACCATTGACTCACAGTTCCACTTCAACTCTTAAATGTTTTCCTCCACACACTTGGTAAAACGTTCAAACAAACAACTGGTTCATGTTTCTGCTTCTCATTTCGGTAAACAGGAATTACTTCTCTGTTATACTTTTAAATATCAATTAAATCTTTGTTCCAATCCTGATACGAATTCACTATTCGATTGAATGTGCTTCTGATACATATGGTCAATGTATCCAAAATACCGAATAGGAAAAATTCATTTTTTTTCCTTTGTCATCGATACTTTGAGTGATCAATGACCGAATTTAAAAAACACAACTCATCCACTCTTCTCAAATATATATGCAAACCCTTTATTCTCTTCGGTTTAATTCATAATTATAAATTTATCTCAGTATTTCCATCAAACTTTACAGTGGTATACAGAACCACCATTTCAAACCCTTATTGCAGAGTTTTATCACACACATGTTCATAAACTCTAAGCATTTCTCATACACAATATATAATTCATTCATTCAATCAATCAATGTAGACCACCCATATTCAATATTTTGTTCATTCATAAACAATATTTACATAAATACAAAACACCCCATGTTCTGTTTTCTCTTCTTTAGACCTAATATTCTATTCAGTGGCCATACCTCTAAATTTTCCCGTAGGCTTACAACAAACCCTTATTTGCCTAAAACCTACTCAATCTTTTTCCTACTCTCTACTCTACCTATTTTTCCTTGAGGCTTTACAATTTATACAAAAGATTATGAACCAATTTAGGTTCAGATCCTCCATTATCTCAACAAACCGTGAATATCTTTCTAATTCCTCATTTGCCTCAACTAATCCCTAAGGATCCCCTCCCATCCCATAAAATCATGAAACTAATTATAACTTAATATTTACAATTAATTTCTAAATCTCTCAATCCCTATGAAATCTCAACTATCCTAATTCTCTCATGTTCTCCAATCATTCAAAGAAAATTTACAAAATTTCTCTCAATATTTAATTAATTCTTATGCTAAATTACTCAAAACATTAATTATTACATTAATGAAACAATCTTCTTTGAAATCACTAGATCCCTATGTCTATTAAAATACAAAGGATTTTCTTGAGCCTAATATTCCTGCATCATAAGTAAATATATATTACTTTTCTTATTAAAAATAAATTTTTTTTAAGTAATTAGTAATTAAATTAATGACATTTATTTTTGTTACTATTAGTAATAATATATAAGAACATTAACATAATTTTTATTTTTTATTAAAAAAATCTTTATATTTATTTGAAAATAAATTTGTGGTTTGTTTACTTTTATATATATATATGCAAAGAGATGTGAGAACATCTCCCTCATATCTTAATTGGTTAATAAGTATTTCTTTTATTATTTATTTATGCAATGAGATGTGACAACATCTCTCTCATAGTAAAATGCTGGCCTCATTTTGAGGTGCCAAGTAATTCTGATGAAATGTGTGTTTTCAAACTAAGGTATACTAAGCCTCACATAAATATTAGTTCACACCATTAATTCTTTGAGTTTTTCTCTTTAATGTTCACTAGATGAGTAACACTTATTTTTGACATAGAACATTGACCTATATTAATACTCATCATTCAACATGTAGGGACTTTAGTGTCACATACGGTTTTTCAAGACTACAAGCGAGATTTTATATATTCACGATATAGTTATTTGTTCATAGCAGCTTGGTTGTAGCTGAATGAAGTGAATAGTAAAAAAAAAAAAAAGTGACGACAACGGTTATTGGTAGAAGATCATGATATCATTCTTGAAAATTTGCCACTAACATTTTTCATATAAATGGAAGACATTGTTCAATGAAATTATCATCTAGTTTTATTTTCCTGATTATTACCTTTTTGCTCTCTAAATTTATAAGCTATGTAATATGTTGTCTTGAAATTAAGGAGACACCTTTATTTTTTTTATCTATTTATTTAAGTATGTGTAATTAATATTTGTTCACTATTTATTGAGCTTTTTGTTATTTACTTTTATATATGTTAAAAAATAAGATATCTCTTATTCTCATTTTAAATAATATTATATGTTTATCAATTAAGTTTGTTATAAACTTTATATGTTTATTGGTGTTTTTTTTTCAACTTATTTGAGATTATGCGTGTTTGAGAATCTCATGTCCCTTACAAGTGTATTGCTCCCTTCTGCTATATTTATATGTGACCTAGCTAATAATGAAATATATCCCAACTACTGCCATATGTAATGTATCCCCTTTGTGAAGTACCCTTCACCTTAGTTGAGATGCGAGATCTCCCTTAGATGTCTAACTTTTTTTATGAGGGATATAACGTCGTTGTCAACTCTAAAATTTCACCCCAAATATAAGTCGCAATTAGAATGAACAATTAATATAGAAAATTGAAATCAATACAATACATGACCATGTTACCTTTACTAATTCTATGAAATAAAAAACCTTAATAAAGAAAACGAAATCCTAATCCATAATTTCTAGCAATATTGAATAATAAAGAAACCGATACAAAATTGATCAAAATATATGTTTTAATAACCATGAAATAGTTTGGTAGAACTAAAATTATAAATTCCAAGTACAACTTAAACATTAATGTAGGTTAGCTTAACATTGAAACAATATAATAAAAATATCCATATTCATTTGTTGATATTTATTTAAAAAAACAAAAAATTAATGTACTCTTTCATTAATGTGGCTAATTACATTAAGCTCACTAATTGGGTTTATGAGCTCATCTAAAGTATGGCTAACTAATATGCATAAATCTTATAAGAGTGATTAGGGTTAGATATTGGGTTCATATCAATTTTTTGCTCCATGAAGTATAATTTAGAATAAAACCTATGTTTAACAAAACAAAAGGATTTTACAATTATGAAAAGTTGTATAATTTAACGAATATAATGGACAAAGAAATTGTGATTTTTTAAACTTATGTAGATAAGAAAAAAATGTGTTTCTATATGTGCATGATTTTAAAAATAAATAAAAATCAAATTGATTCAAATTAATCAAATGGATTCAATTTGTATAAGGGAATTGACTACATGGAATTTTGACAAAAGTGGAAGCTACATAAACATGAATAAGTGTGCATTCTTAAAAGTGATCACATTATTTCAGAAATATCCAATGAATTTGAACACCCATTCAGTACACCCATCCATTTAATTTTTTTAAGTCAATGTTCGAACGTTATCCTATATTTAGTTATAAGACACGGAAATCCATTCATCCTTGAACTAAAGTTTAAAATACAACCAGATATATGAAATCTTGAATTTCTTTTAAAATATAGAATTATATATTTTCTTAATATTTACTTCTTTGCCTATAGAATATGAAAAAATCATAATATAATATTCATGTTACTTTTATAGTAACTTATTTCAAAGTTATAATTTAAATGATCAATATATTATATTGTACATATGATGTTATACAAAATGACTACTTAAATTTTTATTTGTTTAAATAATTTTTTCTTAATTATTATTCCTAATAATAAAAATATTAATTTTAATTTTAAATTTTAAATATGTAATAAAAATCCAAAAATTAAATTATAAAGTTGTTTTTTTTTAATGCATGAAGATCTCCTCCATTTATATGAAGAGAGAAAAGAGGATTATTTTCATAAGTTATTTTTTTTAAAGTTTCTATAATAAAGAGGAATTATCATTAGGAATAGTACGTGATTTTTTGTTGATTCATTTGTTTTGTGTTAATAATTTTTGTGTGGGAATTCATTAACATTACATAAAAAAATCTTGAACATTGATATAATATTATTAAAAAAATAAATCATAAACAATGTGATTATGTATGTCTAAAGAAACTGATATATATTCAAAAATGACCAAACAATCAATTCTTTCCAAAATGGAAACATATCATAGTCAACCTATATAATGATACATTCGAACCAAACTAGAAAATAATAGCACCTCATGCCCAAGAAACATAACAATACCTTCTACCCAAATTAATACATCCTAAACAAGATACATAATGGGTTAAGAATCGACATTCACCAACATTTTCATAACTATGTGCATCTCCAAATATGATCTTACTATTATGTAAGCTTAAGGAAGCCAATTTAAAGCGAATACCAATCAGGGAGGTTTATGTGCAATATACTGTGGTGTTTCCTTCACAAATATAAAAACCCATGAAATTGCATAGAAATATAAAAAAAACATGAGTAATACCATTTTATAAAAGGAATTAAGTATAATATGAAATAATTTTGTATTAACATATGGGTACTTCCATTTTAGAAAAAAATGGGCTACAACATTAAATAACTTTGTATTGTCGTTATATCATTGTATCAAGATAAGTATGGCAAGCTAGATGGTACGAAAATACAGTAAGAAATAAAATATAATGTGAGGAGTGGGAATGGAGATCTCGTTCTGAAATCAATTTTATTTTTGGCTAGGAAATATCTTCCATTATATCGATAAATGGTAATAAGAGTATCTTCACTGTGGTTTGAAGTAACCACTAGACTGAGATTTTGGAGATTGGATACAAATGTGTTAATACTTACTCATATACCTCAAAATAGTATAATAAACCCCTATATAACCATATGAACTTAAAAAATACAAATAATTTTAATGTAACAATGTAACAAACCCCAATATAGCCATATGAACTTAACAAATACAAGTAATTCTAATGTAAAAGACCCCAATATAACCATATAAACTTAACAAATACAAGTAATTCTAAATGAAGAATCAATTTACCCTTGTTACTTTGAATGAACTCTACAATAAATTTGTATGACATGTTCTATGGAGTTATGTTATAGAGTTATTATGGAGTTCATTTTTAAACAAACAATTAATATACAAATTTAATTAAAGCCTCATTTTTTGTTGGTCTATATCTGTCATCAAATTTTTTTATTTCATTGTGCCTAGAGGCACATCTACAGCCCAATATGACCCGGATGATGTTGGCTTAAGTTTTAAATTAAAAAAAAATAAAAATAAAATTAAAAATCGCATTGTGCTAGAACATATATCAATTTCTAATACAATTATGTATTATTTATATAATTTGAATGGATATTAAATTATATACGTGAATTTGAATGGATCATAAATTTACCTTAAACAAAAAAAATTACCACATTGAATTTCCAAATTAAGTAAAATTTTAAACATCTTTACTCTTTACTAAAGTCAATACCATTTCCTAAATCAAAGGAAAAGAGTTAATTCCACACAAACAATCAAAATCCAAAATCTTTTAATATTTATTTTAATTAAATATTTGTAAAATAAATTTATACTTACTCTAGAGCTATGGTAAATAAATTAAAAAAATATATAAACTATATGTATGGTAAATAAATAAAAATTCCTTTTATATTTATTCCATAAACCTTTTTATATTTAAAAAAACTTTAAAAAGAGGTTTTATTTAGATGAAGCCTATGGGACGAATAACATGGGACAAATTAATATTGATACCATGGGCCAAATACCATGGGTAAATAAATAAATATAAAAGAGGTATAAACAAGTATGATAAATAAATAAATAAATAAATGTAAAATAGATATAAAGAGGTATGGTAAATAAATAAATATAAAAGAGGCATAAAGAGGTAAGGTAAATAAATAACAATATATCAAATAGGATTATAAATAAAAATCTAATTATATAACAAGCCTATGGGACAAATACCATAGTAAAGAAAAGGGGTATGGTAAATAAATAAAAATATAAATAAACTAGAGGTATCGTAAGTAAATAAAACTTCTTTTCATATTTACTCCATAATTTGCTTTATATTTACGAATATTTATGTTCATTAGTTTACATAACTAAGAAGAAATAGAGAGAGAGAGTGATAAGTGATAGATGGAGAGAGTGTTTGTATGCTTAGGGGTGAGATAAAGAGACAAAGTAAGATGTATGCAAAGAAGGGGGGAGAGAAGAACTGAGAAGGAGAGAGGGAGGGATATAGTAATGTAGTTGGAGAGAGAGAGGGGTGGAAAGAGAGAGAGAAAGAAATGGATGGGGGAAGAGAGAGGATTAGAGAGAGAGAGAGAGAGAGAGAGAGATATGGGGGAAGAGCGAGGATTGGAGGGAAAATAGAGAGAGAGAGGTGGGAGAGAAAGGGAGAGAGAGGAATCATGAGAGAGAGGAGGAGAGTGATGGGGGAAGAGAGAGTATTGGAGAGAGAGAGAGAGAGAGATCAGGGAAGAGAGAGGGATTTAGGGGGAGAGAGAGAGAGAGAGAGAGAGGACTTGAGAGAGAGGAGGAGAGAGGGATCGATAAGAGAGATGGAGTTGGAGGGGGAGAGATGTAGGAAATAAGAAATATAGAGAGTGAGAAGTGGAGAGAGATAAGGAGTGACAAGGGAGAGACAGAGAGAGAGCGTGTATGATTGGGGCTGAGATAAAGAGACAAATAAGGAGAGATGGAGATAAGGGGGGAGAAGGATATATAAGGAGAGAGCGAGGGATATAGTAACATAGTTTGAGGGAGGATGTGAGAGAGTGGAGAGAGGGAGGGAAAGAGATATGGACTTGGAGGGGGAGGAGGAGAGAGGTAAGAAGAAAGAAATAGCGAGAGAAAGTTGGAGAGAGAGAGAGAGTGAGTGAGTGATAAGGAAGATGGAGAGAGAGGGAGAGAGGGGGAAGATAGAGATATAGATGGAAGGTGAAGAAAGCGAAGAAGAGAGAGATGGGGAGAGGAGGGGATTGACAAAGAGATTGATATATAAGGATTGCGAGAGTGTGTGTGTTTAGGGGGGTGAGATAGAGAGACAGAAAAGAAGAGATGGAGGGGGATATAGATATGGATGGAGGGTGGAGAGAGGGAAGAATATTTCTCACACTAGATGGATTGATATAAGTGGAGATGGTGATTTATAATCCTATTTGATTATTCACTATATGCATCTATTTTGGTGTAGATATTTATTTCTAATGATATTTGATTACTTGCACTAGATGCATTGATTTCACTGTAGGTGGTGATTTCTAATACAATTTGATTGCTTGCACTGAATTTGTTGATTTCAATTTAGATGTCGATTTATAATTATATTTGATAACTTTCACTAGATGAATTGGTTTCAATGTAGATGATTTCTAATCCTATTTGATTGTTTGCACTAAATGCATTGATTTCAATGTAGATGGCGATTTCTAATCCTATTTGATTTATTTGAGTAAATGCATTTATTTTAGTGTAGATGTTAGTTTCTAGAGAGAGAGAGAGAGAGAGATAAGGAAGATGGAGAGAGAGGGAGAGAGGGAAAAAGGAGGAAAGAGAGATTTTAATTGGGGAGAGGGACAGAAGGGGAAGATAGAGATATAGATGGAAGGTGAACAGAGGGAAGAAGAGAGAGATGGGGAGAGGAGGTGATTGAAAAATATATCGATATATATGGAGTACGAGAGCACGTGTGTTTAGGGGGGTGAGATAGAGAGACAAAAAAGAATAGATGGAGGGGGATATAGATATGGATGGAGGGTGGAGAGAGGGAGGAATATTTCTTGCACTAGATGGATTGATATAAGTGGAGATGGTGATTTCTAATCCTATTTGATTATTTGCACTAGATGCATCGATTTTAGTGTAGATATTTATTTCTAATGATATTTGATTACTTGCACTAGATGCATTGATTTCAGCATAGGTGGTGATTTCTAATACAATTTGATTGCTTGCACTAAATGTGTTGATTTCAATTTAGATGTCGATTTATAATTATATTTGATTACTTGCACTAGATGACATAATTTCAATGTAGATGATTTCTAATGCTATTTGATTGTTTGCACTAAATGCATTGATTTCAGTGTAGATGGTGATTTCTAATCCTATTTGATTTCTTTGATTAAACACATTGATTTCAGTGTAGATGTTGGTTCCTAGAGAGAGAGAGTGAGTGATAAGGAAGATGGAGAGAGAGAGAGAGAGGAAAAAAGGAGGAAAGAGAGATATTAGCGGGGGAGAGGGAGAGAAGGGGAAGAGAGGGAAGAAGAGAGAGATGGGGAGAGAGGCGAATGACAAAGAGAATGATATATATGGAGTGCGAGAGTGTGTGCATTTAGGGGGGTGAGATAGAGACAAAAAAAAAGAGATGGATGGGGATATAGATATGGATGGAGGGTGGAGAGAGGGAAGAATATTTCTTGCACTAGATGGATTGATTTAAGTGGATATGGTGATTTATAATCCTATTTGATTATTTTGCACTAGATGCATCGATTTTAGTGTAGATATTTATTTCTAATGATATATGATTACTTGCACTAGATGCATTGATTTCAGTGTAGGTGATGATTCCTAATACTATATGATTGCTTGCACTGGATGTGTTGATTTCAATTTAGACGTCGATTTATAATTATCTTTGATTTCTTGCACTAGATGCATTGATTTCAATGTAGATTATTCTCAATACTATTTGATTATTTGTGCTAAATGCATTGATTTCAGTGTAGATGGAAATTTCTAATCCTATTTGATTGCTTTGAGTAAATGCATTGATTTCAGTGTAGATGTTGGTTTCTAATATTATTTGATTGATTGCATTAGGTGCATTGATTTCAATGTAGAAGTTATTTTCTAATCTTATTTGATTGCTTGCATTAAATGCATTGATTTCAATGTATATTTTGATTTATGATTTGATGTAATTGGATATATGACGGTACATTAATATAATGTGATTGGATTAAAAATATGCATTGATTTGAGTGTAAGCACAAAACGTTATTAACAATGTAGATTGATTTTTGTGTTATAGTAATTTAAGCTATTAATATTGGAGAGCAAGAGAGACAAGGTATCATGTTTACTACAACAGATCGTTTAAATGGTTTACGATTTAAATTTTCTTTTTCATGTAATCGATATGAAAAGATAACAAAACTAACAAGGGAGGAAATAAGAATAATAGAAGAAAATATTTTGAGATTGATTGAAACATGAGTATGTTCTTATTATTCACATTTTCTATCTTTCAACACTATTATTGTCACTTTGCATTTAAAAAAAATATTTCATCATTTTTCATCATTATAGTTATTAACAATAATTATCATCTCAAGGAATTGAGGTACTAAGAAAATTTAAAATTAAAATGACCAAGTTAATCTCAGAAATATTTAGCATATTTAAAATGATTATATTAATATTTGATATATTTACATATTACTGATAAAATTAATCATATCTTTGATAGATTTTCCTTGGCAGCACACAACTGAAACGAGCCTAGATCCATCTTACATCTCAAAAATATACAAAAATTTTAATAATCTGAAAAATGTGACGTTGATGCCTCTGACTGGAACCAGCCTAGATCCATCTAACTCTGGGTCTATCATGTGCCAAGAGGGATCAAATCTCTTGAGGTGCAAACCTTTCCTCAAGTTTTGCACTCAAAAAATAGGTTTGCACCTCAAGAGATTTGATCCCTCTGTGCGCATGATAGATCCAGAGTTAGATGGATCTAGGCTAGTTGCGCCGAGAGGCACATCTACAACCCAATATGACCCCGATGTCAGGTGGGTTACGTCCTCATACAAAATGTTGGCTTAAGTTTTAAATTAAAAAAAAATAAAAAAATAAAAATGACATTGTGCTAGAACATATATCAATTACTAATACAATTATGTATTATTTATATAATTTGAATGGATAGTAAATTATATACGTGAATTTGAATGGATCATAAATTTACCTTTAACAAAAAAATTACCACATTGAATTTCCAAATTAAGTAAAATTTTAAACATCTTTTCTCTTTACTAAAGTCAATACCATTTCCTAAATCAAAGGAAAAGAGTTAATTCAACACAAACAATCAAAATAAAAAATCTTTTAATATTTATTTTATTTAAATATTTGTAAAATGAATTTGTACTTACTCCAGAGCTATGGTAAATAAATAAAAAATATATATAAACTAGATGTATGGTAAATAAATAAAAATTATTTTTATATTTATTCCATAAACCTTTTTATATTTAAAAAAACTTTAAAAAGAGGTTTTATTTAGATGAAGCCTATGGGACGAATACCATGGGCCAAATTAATATTGATACCATGGGTAAATAAATAAATATAAAAGAGGTATAAACAAGTATGACAAATAAATAAATAAATATAAAATAGATATAAAGAGGTATGGTAAATAAATAAATATAAAAGAGGCATAAAGAGGTAAGGTAAATAAATAACAATATATCAAATAGGATTATAAATAAAAATCTAATTATATAAGAAGCCTATGGGCCAAATACCATAGTGAATAAAAGGGTTATGGTAAATAAATAAAAATATAAATAAATTAGAGGTAATGTAAGTAAATAAAACCTCTTTTCATATATACTCCATAATCTGCTTTATATTTACGAATATTTATGTTCATTAGTTTACATAACTAAGAAGAAATAGAGAGAGTGTGTGATAAGGGAGAGATGGAGAGAGAGTGTGTATGTTTATGGGTAAGATAAAGAGACAAAGTAAGATGTATGGAAATAAGGGGGGAGAGAAGAAGTGAGAAGGAGAGAGGGAGGGATATAGTAATGTAGTTGGAGAGAGAGAGGGGTGGAAAGAGAGAGAGAAAGAAAGGGATGGGGGAAGAGAGAGGATTAGAGAGAGAGAGAGAGATATATATATGGGGGAAGAGAGAGGATTGGAGGGAAAAGAAAGAGAGAGAGGTGGGAGAGAAATGGAGAGAGAGGAAGGATGAGAGATAGGAGGAGAGTGATGCGGGAAGAGAGAGTATTGGAGAGAGAGAGAGAGAGAGAGATCAGGGAGGAGAGAGGGATTTAGGGGGGAGAGAGAGAGAGAGGAAGGATGAGATAGAGGACTTGAGAGAGAGGAGGAGAGAGGGATCGATAAGAGAGATGGAGTTGGAGGGGGAGAGATGTAGGAAATAAGAAATATAGAGAGTGAGAAGTGGAGAGACAGAGAGAGAGCGTGTATGTTTGGTGCTGAGATAAAGAGACAAATAAAGAGAGATGGAGATAAGGGGGGAGAAGGAGATATAAGGAGAGAGGGAGGGATATAGTAACATAGTTGGTGGGTGAAGAGAGAGAGAGAGGGAGAGAGAGATGGGAGAGAAAGGGAAAGAGAGGAAAGAAGAGAGAGGATGTGAGAGAGTGGAGAGAGGGAGGGAAAGAGAGATGGACTTGGAGGGGGAGGGGGAGAGAGGTAAGAAGAAATAAATAGAGAGAGAAAGGTGGAGAGAGAGAGTGAGTGAGTGAGTGATAAGGAAGATGGAGAGAGAGGGAGAGAGGGGGAAGATAGAGATATAGATGGAAAGTGAAGAGAGGGAAGAAGAGAGAGATGGGGAGAGGAGGGGATTGAAAAAGAGATTGATATATATGGATTGTGAGTGTGTGTGTGTGTTTAGGGGGGTGAGATAGAGAGACAGAAAATAATAGATGGAGGGGCATATAGATATAGATGGAGGGTGGAGAGAGGGAAGAATATTTCTCACACTAGAAGGATTGATATAAGTGGAGATGGTGATTTATAATCCTATTTGATTATTTTCACTATATACATCAATTTTAGTGTAGATATTTATTTCTAATGATATTTTATTACTTGCACTAGATGCATTGATTTCAGTGTAGGTGGTGATTTCTAATACAATTTGATTGACTGCACTGAATTTGTTGATTTCAATTTAGATGTCGATTTATAATTATATTTGATTACTTGCACTAGATGAATTGGTTTCAATGTAGATGATTTCTAATCCTATTTGATTGTTTGCACTAAATGCATTGATTTCGGTGTAGATGGCGATTTCTAATCCTATTTGATTTATTTGAGTAAACGCATTGATTTCAGTGTAGATGTTGGTTTCTAGAGAGAGAGAGAAAGAGAGTGATAAGGAAGATGGAGAGAGAGGGAGAGAGGACAAAAGGAGGAAAGAGAGATATTAATGGGGGAGAGGGAGAGAAGGGGAAGATAAAGATATAGATGGAAGGTGAAGAGAGGGAAGAAGAGAGAGATGGGGAGAGGGGGTGATTGAAAAAGAGATTGATATATATGGAGTATGAGAGCACATGTGTTTATGGGAGTGAGATAGAGAGACAAAAAAGAATAGATGGAGGGGGATATAGATATGGATGGAGGGTGGAGAGAGGGAGGAATATTTCTTGCTCTAGATGGATTGATATAAGTGGAGATGTGGTTTCTAATCCTATTTGATTATTTGCACTAGATGCATCGATTTTAGTGTAGATATTTATTTCTAATGATATTTGATTACTTTCACTAGATGCATTGATTTCAGTGTAGGTGGTGATTTCTAATACAATTTGATTGCTTGCACTGAATTTGTTGATTTCAATTTAGATGTCGATTTATAATTATATTTGATTACTTGCACTAGATGAATTAATTTCAATGGAGATGATTTCTAATCCTATTTGATTGTTTGCACTAAATGCATTGATTTCAGTGTAGATGGCGATTTCTAATCCTGTTTGATTTCTTTGAGTAAATGCATTGATTTCAGTGTAGATGTTGGTTCCTAGAGAGAGAGAGTGAGTGATAAGGAAGATGGAGAGAGAGAGAGAGAGAGGACAAAAGGAGGAAAGAGAGATATTAGCGAGGGAGAGGGAGAGAAGGGGAAGAGAGGGAAGAAGAGAGAGATGGGGAGAGAGGGTAATCGACAAAGAGAATGATATATATGGAGTGCGAAAGTGTGTGTGTTTAGGGGGGTGAGATAGAGACAAATAAAAATAGATGGATGTGGATATAGGTATGGATGGAGGGTGGAGAGAGGGAAGAATATTTCTTGCACTAGATGGATATATTTAAGTGGAGATGGTGATTTATAATCCTATTTGATTATTTTCACTAGATGCATCGATTTTAGTGTAGATATTAATTTCTAATGATATATGATTACTTGCACTAGATGCATTGATATCAGTGTAGGTGATGATTCCTAATACTATTTGATTGCTTGCACTGGATGTGTTGATTTCAATTTAGACGTCGATTTATAATTATATTTGATTGCTTTCACTAGATGCATTGATTTCAATGTAGATTATTCCTAATACTATTTGATTGTTTGCGCTAAATGCATTGATTTCAGTGTAGATGGCGATTTCTAATCCTATTTGATTGCTTTGAGTAAATGCATTGATTTCAGTGTAGATGTTGGTTTGTAATCTTATTTGATTGATTGCATTAGGTGCATTGATTTCAATGTAGAAGTTATTTTCTAATCTTATTTGATTGCTTGCATTAAATGCATTGATTTCAATGTATATGTTGATTTATGATTTGATGTAATTGGATATATGATGGTACATTAATATTAAAGTGATTGGATTAATGATATGCATTGATTTTAGTGTAAGCACAAAAAGTTATTAACAATGTAGATTGATTTTTGTGTTATAGTAATTTAAGCTATTAATATTGGAGAGCAAGAGAGACAAGGTATCATGTTTACTACAACAAATCGAGCTAAAGATTTAAATGGTTTACGATTTAAATTTTCTTTTTCATATAATCGATGAAAAGATAACAAAACTAACAAGGGAGGAAATAAGAATATTAGAAGAAAATAGTTTGAGATTGATTGTAACATGAGTACATTCTTATTATTCACATTTTCTATCTTTCAACACTATTATTGTCACTTTGCATTTAAAAAAAATATTTCATCATTTTTCATCATTATAGTTATTAACAATAATTATCATCTCAAAGAACTGAGGTAACTAAGAAAATTTAAAATTAAAATGACCAAGTTAATCTCAGAAATATTTAGCATATTTAAAATGATTATATTAATATTTGATATATTTACATATTACTGATAAAATTAATCATATCTTTGATAGATTTTCCTTGGCAGCACATGACTAAAATGAGCCTAGATCCATGTTACATCTCAAAAATATAAAAAATTTTAATAATCTGAAAAATGTGACGTTGATGCCTCCGATTGGAACCAGCCTAGATCCATCTAACTCTGGATCTATCATGCACCGAGAGGGATCAAATCTCTCGAGGTGCAAACCTTTCCTCATGTTTTGCACTCAAAACATAGGTTTGCACCTCGAGAGATTTGATCCCTCTCGGCGCATGATAGATCCAGAGTTAAATGGATCTAGGCTGGTTTAGAAAGAGTGCAACTTCACTTGTCATTGCTTGGGACTAGATGTTCCCCAAAATTCTTGGAGGACTGAGTCAATATAGATTGAATAAGATGCTCTTGTTACTCCAAATATGATTGAGCAGCAGAAATAATTCAAAAACCATGACCAATTCGGTTTTGGTCATGAATTGATGGAAACCAATGTCTGTTGTAGAAAAGAGAGAAAATAATTAACTTTAGAACCCATAAAATTTATCAATAAAATATTTAACCGAAAAACAATGATGGTAAGATTAGAAATTAAATTGACTTCATCCTTTTCTATGTATTTTTACAATACTTACCAATTTCCTCCTAAGATCTCTCCCAATATCCTCCATCCCCTCACTATCAATTACATCATTATTGTCATCTTCAATATTTAACAAGATGATGATTATTATAAACGTAATTTTATAGACATATTTTTTGTTAAAATATAATGGTCTCGAATATAAATATATAAGTGAATCCATTTTATAACACTTATAACTCAGAATAAAAATCTCAATGTATTGATCAAACAAACGTCATTATTTTATGTTTGTCGTTATTTTCCATGAACCCAACCAAGGCATCATAACGATCCTTGCAACATATTTAATTTCCTCATGTGAGGGATCATGTCCAAAATATCCACTTGAAAGTGTTACTTCTTGGTTAATATTAATAATTGAAAACATGTGAATATAACTTATGTTGAAGAGTAAATTAAAAGATGGTTGTAATGCTATTGTGGCTAAGATAATAATACATTGACCATGAGGACCTTTTGTTTTGAACTACAATAGAAGAATTCAATTAAATTGTGCAGGTAACACTCTTATTCCTCTGGGACACAAGTAAGTGGCTTTCGGTATGGAGTTTGGTTGGATGAATTAAGAATATGAAGTCCAATGTTAGGGTTTTGTGTATTTATCAGGTTTTAGGTAGATTTATTTTTCTTCTTGGGAAATCATGGACTCACTAGAAAAATTAGGTTCTCAATAGTTTGATAACCATTAAACCTACAGGGTAATGGTATAAGGAAAAGGTGTACGAATTCCAAAGAACCTCAAACTAGATTTTCCAAAAAAAAATAGTTTGGAAAATCTTGAAGGATCTATAAAAAAAATCACCAAATAATCCCTTATAAATCAACAAATCAAAGAATACGGATATATATTCAATATATCAATGAACATGCCATTATTTGCATGTTTGTAGGCCTTTGAATATTTGATGTGGAGTTCAAATGGTGGATTCCATCTACCTAAAATATTGAAGAGGATTTTTGAGCTGAAGTTAAGGGTAAATGGATTCATCATGGTGATTTTTACTAATATAGAGGATATGGAAGAAATTTTTAAAAAAGGCCATACTTATTCAAATTATTGAGCCTTCATCTACAATATTAGACAAAGTGATTTTAGACATAACTAAAACACTTATCTGTTTCCTAATTTGGATCCAAATGCATTCTCCCAAATGCATCCTCTACTGCTATAATTTTGGGAAAAGGAAGGTTTAGTTTGAATTGGAAACACCTTAGGGGACTATATTAAAATATCAAAATTCATAGGATTGAAAGGTAAATGATTATGTTTGTATGTATACCAATGCCTCTAAATTCATCTGAAAATCCATTAAGATATCTTACACATAAGAAATATAGGAGCACTACCTATATTGAAAATGTGCACCTTTTCAAGATAGGATGTGTCATTAGTATCACCATTTATATGGACAATGTCACCAGTGTAAAGAATTGATCAAGGGTTAATAAAAAATATGAAAGGAGAAATATGCTTCTTCCCAAGTCCAAATGAAACAAAATAATATAGTAGGACATGAATAGGAAAATGTCCCTACAAATGAACAATAATGACAAAGAGGGAAAGAAAAAAAATTTAACTTGAGGAGAAATAGGCTGCAATGAAAATGTAAATCACTCAACATGAGGTATACATGAATAAACTAAAGAGGAGTTGTTGGTTGTAAATAAATCCAAAAAATAAATATGGCATAAATTATGAAAAAAAACAAAGGAAGTGTCAATCAAATGTACAGAAAGCATGAAAGGGAAAGATAAAGTCCTATATCGGTAAAGTGGGGACAACACACAAGAAGAAAAAACTATATAAATTAATTCAAGTACGAGGAGATGGAGGAAATAGAATGCAACTAAAATCTACGTATTATAAGGAGAGTTTTAATAAGAAAACAAAGCAATAATTAGTAATAATCCATAAATAGATGAGATAGGAAAGAGGGACAACAAATAGTAAAGGAGGAAAAATTGGTGGTAACGTGTATTAGGCATTAAGCCAACAACTTGAAGAATAAAAGGGACCCACTATCATTAGTAGGAAGGAACACTATCACCATCAATGTCCAAGAAGAAATTGGAATTCAATAAATGTTAGTCATATTAATACTATAGAAACATTTTTCTGACCCACCCCAGCATAAGGTTGAATGAAATTTCTCTTATAGAATATGTAAGAGCTTAGTTTTTTAGGTACAGATAAAATGATGAGAGGACGTTCTCTGCCAAACAAGATAACTATACTTTTCACTCAAGACACTAAGTGCTCATAAGGAAATTTTAAATTGGCACATGTTAATTAAAATTGGGAGGTAGTTTCTTTAGACTAGAAGGGATGTTTAAGAGGTTTGGCCATCATTTTAGGTCTAGGTTATATTTTGTTACAAGATTTCTAGAAAACCATATGGCGCTTGGTAGCCTCATATTAAGAGATGGTTATTGGAAAAGAGGGAACATTACAATTTTTTATGGGCCGACACATCCTTAGATAAAGGAATCTTTTCTAAATAGTATACACTCTGATGGTGCCGAAAAATTATCTTCTCTTTAGATTATTTGAGATGACTTAAATCTTATTAGATCTCTAGAAAATAAAATGGAGGATTGTGTTGATAATACTATATATTTTAAACTCTTTTATAGATTACATACTACTGAATTTGACATAGGAGAAAAGAATATATTTTTAACCATACTAGTGTCTTTGAAATTTCATATATATCTAAGTTCATACTAATTTTTTTTTCAGCTAGGAAATACCTTGCATTGTATCCACCAAGGCAACAAGAATATATTCATCCATGTTTGAAGTAAGAAATATAATTGAAGACATTGGAGAATATGTAAATGTTTTAAAACATATTGTATAGAAAACAATAAGATATTGAAGCAAAGAGATAATAAAATGAGTATAACCAAATGGTAATTGAAGATATGGAAATAGTAGGAAAATATATGCAAGCGCATTGGATAGAATTTTGCATTTACAAATAAATTTAAAAAACTAGTCAATTTACATGATGAAAGAAAAAATACAAACATCGAGTACAAGTTAAAAGTAAACCAATGGATAAATAATATCATTTTTCTTATAAAATCTCTATGAGAAAGATCTTTTTTCATCTACAATCTAGAATCAACGAAGTTGTCATTTACGATATAAAAATAATAGAAGAATAAACTTAGATTCCCCTTTACATAGAGGACACTAACTGTTTTAAAATGTGTCTCTTTTAAAAATATCATCCCATGAAAATACCTTGTTATAAAATTCCAACAAGGCGATGATTTTTTCTTTTATTGGGTCTTCTATGGGAATTCCCACTGTTACTTGTGCTCTTATTGAAATCCAACTTCATACCAAGCCTTATACCACAAATTTTCATTGAGAGAAACTATAGTTGGAGATTTTTTACTAATTTAAGGAGTATTTCACCTCATGATCGACACAAATGAAACTTGAAAATAAATTGGCAATGCAAGAATACCTTGTCACTAGAATTTTGAATTTGTATTTGATATAGATATATCTAGAACCATGTTGTTGGTATATTAATATTTTGTTGTGAAAGGAATGACACATAAAATTTTTGCTATAATTATTTGACCTGGGTGCAATAATTTTTTCTTCAATTTAACTTATGGATAGTGGATTTTAATTTCAAAACAATAATGTATGATTCCAAAAATATTTCAATATAGGATTTTTTCTTGCAAAATTAGGGGAAAAATGGGATAATTGAAGATGGTGACTCGGTACATGTATTAATATTATTACCTTGATAAATAACCCAATCAGAGAAACGTAAATATTAAGAAAACCCAAGCTACATTCTTGTGCCTTTGCATGTTAAAATTCAAACTGTGGTATTCATACTTTTTACTATTAAAAAATTATTTGTAAACTTAGGTAGCTTAAAAATTGAAATCTTCAATTAAAACAACAAAGTTAAGCTACATTAGTATACAAACACATATTTCTTCTGAAATTATGAAAAGTAGGAAGAGCCAAAACTGTTGGATGTACTGAATGGTGTAGATATATCCTTTGGCTTGAATTTTTCTCGTCCCATCATATTTTTTCCCTGAAAAATGGATATAAAAATTTATAAGTGTTGTAATATAATAATATACTAAAAAAAATATTCTTAAAAATAATTATGGATATATGTGCTCCTAGTGCAGATTGTGTACCAGATCCTTGGCCTTTAGTTTCCATCATCTCATCATTTGTTGTAAACTGAAAAGTCTAAATCAAAGAAAATATATAAATTTGGAAATTTTGAAGTATAATAAACAAAATAAAATATTGTTAAAAATATTTATTGATACCTATGTCACTTGTGGAAACTTTGTAGGTATTATCTCCTAATTGATTCCTTCATTTGTACGACTAACCTAAAACTTCTACATAAATTTATGAGCAACACCATAACATTTATGTGACTTCGATTCATTTGTAATTTAAACCAAAAAATCTATCTACACATTAATACCTTTGGAGCATGTGCATTAGCATGTTCATGAGGCAGAAATGTTTCCACAATGTTGAGGAATTCATCATAAGTGATTTTTGGAGATAAAATGTGTATACAGTTCAACATGTTATTTTTATGTAACATGCATTATATCCAATATCGTAAATGTGATTTTATAGTTCGTTAGCCATAGCTTCCTAGAACATACCTCTCTGAGGCTCCAAATTTCATGAGTCATGAATGATCTCTAAAAGATGTTGCATATCTCTAGATATCTGGTCGATCCATCTATCTAAACACCTCATTTAGAATATTAACAAATTATGTAATTTATTCCTCGCTCTTTAAATGCTACCTCTTCCCTAAGCCAACTTCCACCCCTCACAAATCATCCTTAATATTATACCCTTCCTTAATTGTTGTGTTGAATGCAACAACAAGCTCATCTTGAATTGAAACCACTCTAAGTGTTTTACATGCTAAACAAGGTGATGGAGCCATGAATCCAATATCTCATATAGAATCAATTCATTCATATGTATGAGCTTTCCTAGCTCCATAGAATTTGGATCTTGTATCAGTATAATTAGGATCCATGTGCTTACGAAACTCAATGTACAACATCCTCACACAAAATATTGTGGCACCTCATCATTATTGGGGAACTTCCCGTATGTGTACAACAACATTTGATAAATAAATGGTGCAATATTAGGGTCATTAAATATTACAACCTTAAGACATTTTTTGTTTTTGGGTCACAATTCAAATAATGGTAAGGTTTTTTATCTAGTCACCCTTCTTTTCACTTCATTATAGGAGAATTTACGAATAAATAATGATCTCCCCCTATGTATCATGTCAAAAAAACCCTCGTTTTTTGGTCCAACCCCATGATACATGTTTATGAAAATCTCCATACTATGAAAAACTAGTTAGAGACAATCTTGAGTAGGCATAGAGAGATATATATTTTATAGCTCATCCTAAAACCTTGTGGAATTCTCCCTTTTCCCATTAATACTAATCATGATGATGTTGTATTCCTAAGGAAGCTCCTTAGGAACATCTCTAGGATATGGGTAAATAGGGCCAGAAATTGGATTATGAGCATATAGTTCCACCTTACTACCTATCGCTTTACTGTGAGGTCCCTTAAAAGGGTCATCAAAAGATGATGTTAAATTTTCAAATATTACTTGAATTTAAATAAATTTCACTTGGAAAACTCGTACTTAAAAAATGCATACATTTAAAATTACCTAGTGGAAAAACTATCTTATTTTTTGAGTTGTGTGCCAGAGGAAAATTGTCCCCTTATGAGAAAACGAGCTCAAAGATATTACGCCCTATAAAAAACATAGCTATATTAATCTTTCACAAGTATGAGACATGGGATAACTATTAACACTAAACATATCTTGAATAAGATTTATGTTTAGCTTTCACCTTAACACTCCTAGATAGGTGGCTCAAAATCTATGTCTAAACGGAGGCTTAGTTTATTCACCTGTAGATGAAAATATTTGTTCACACTAAATACAACTGAAAGAAGAAATTATTCACATGTTAAACATTAAATGGATACCATAGACTTAAACATGTTAACTAGCAATCAACGATGTACTTGTAACAAGCCCAAAAAGCCCCTCATAATTGTATATATATTGGTGAGGGAAGCCTTGTCAATATATCTATATGTGGGACATGTACAAAACAAAATATTTATATCACAGGTATGAGGCGCATCAGATAAATTTTCATGTATTAAACATCTCACTTCAAGATTTATATTCAGATTTTACCTAAACCAACTCTTTCAAAAAGTGGGTTGATTATCGTAGGAAAAGTACTCAAATAGGACACTAAACGCATGCATGGGTCCCAATAATTAAATCCAACCTCAAGCTCAACCCGTGCACCTGTCGATACTGATATTGTTTCACATTAAACACGTGTCAAAGAATCACATGTTAAACATTTAATTTATAACATAGAATTTAAAATCTAAACTAGATATTGAAGTGTACATGTAGCACACCCAATATACTCCTCAAAATGACATCTAATATGTTTTTTTGAACCCAACACTGCTCCTCCCATGGAGAAACCCTACAAGAGGTTATTGGAGGGCTTGTTTGATATCATTGTTCCCATATATAAAAAAGGATTAAAATAAAAAAGGCCCAAATGGAACCAAACTAATATATCACTTATTGGATGCTAACTTCAATATAAAATAACCAAATCGACCATAACTAAATCATTCATGCATATGATGTAATTATATGCAACTCGAAGCATGGGTAGCATCACATGAATGTACAATTTAAATTGTGAAAAGCTATTAATATCAACATTACATGAATGTAACATCAATATCACATGAATACAATATCAACATATGTAATGTGGGAACAAACCCCCTATTCTAGATGTGATATCTTTAGATTTAGGGCTTTCAATGGTGTATTATTAACTAAAAATAGAAATCACAATGAAACTAGCTACATATCTCTATTTTATTAATTGGAAATAGGAATTACAAATTAAACTAAAATCCCCAAAAAAGTAGAATTAGGTCAACCTATAAGAATGATAAATCACTCTCAGTAACTTCAGTCAAAGTGAGGGCATAATCTAGGAATATTTTGGTTCAGAAATATGAGCTTTCATGATTACAATATTTTTTGATTGCATCAATAGCCCTTGCGCTAGGTATGGGCAACATTACATTCTCATATAATTCAATATTATAGTATATATAATTATTGATTGAAGTTTAGTGGAGTAGAGTTTGGAGAGCTTCCATTAGCTTCACCGTAGAGCTCCACTTCACCAAAGGCACACCTTTCTTTTACATATCTTTGGACCACAAAGAGATGAAGCTCTTTTTTCTAATATTATCTAGAATGAAATTAGGTACGTGGGCCTGCATTTAAGATTCAATATAAGTAAAGAGAATCAAGAGAGAAAGGATTTAGAAGCCATTTTTTTAATTTCATCATTTTGGCGACAAAGAGGATAGAGTATTACTCCATACAAACCTTCAGAAACAATATTTTTCTATATTAATACTTTGAACTAGGCTAAATCCATGGAAAGAAGGATTTTTTGAACCCATATTATCATTGAATGAAATTATTTTTTCATATGAAATGTTTGATTGCATTCAAGAAATGAATTCCTAAGAGAAAGGAATACCTCCTTGGAATATCAAAGATTTTTTTGGAGATGACATTGTTACCCATTGTTTACGTATAAAGTCTAAGAATATCTCCAACAAATATATTTGATCCTTTCAAAGAGTAAGTGGTAGATCATGTAGCTATTGAGAAAGAAACAATGATTTATTTCAAATAAGAGATGCTCCTAACCTCAAACATCAAGAGGAAATTGTTATCACATTAAATTTTATCACCTATGTCATTTAATGATGGAAAGAATAACCAATTCGTAACAATCGATATAATGTAACATGACATAACACATAATGACTAGTGTGTACTCTAATAAGCAAGGTTATACCTTTAATTGATTGCATATTCAATTATGCAAATGTTCATTGATTGAAAAAAAGTATTCACATAATTTTTTTGTCAACTATTCTCACATGAAAACCCATGTTCATGACCACATTCATTTCTTGCAAAAGAAAATTATTCCTTTTCCTAGACAAAAATCTCTATCTTCTGGTTAAGGAAACTTGTTTAGACACAAAAGGTCTCAAATTCTATCGAAAATAACATTGAAAAGATGGAGATTGTCCTATTAATATTATATATATCTTAATTGTGAGAAAATTAGAGAGAGTCTAAACATGGAAATTTATTTTAGGAAAACTCTAATCCAATAAAATAAAAAATAGACAAAGATAATAATATTAACCTTCAATACTGAAATATTTTATTTATTAATCACATTCAATATTTTTATTATTATCAATATCTTTTAAATGCCACATATAATTTTTATATTAAAAATTGGATGACTTGCACGTCTACATTTTCAATTTAGTCAAGTAAATGATTTGTTTGGATTTCTATAACTTTTTCCTTCTTAGTATTGAATTTTTTTTTTTGTTTGCATATATTTATCTATCTATATATAAGGTAATATGAATATTTAAGCAATTTAGAAGTTTTATCTTTAAATATTTAAAAATAAAATATAAGAGTGTTTTTTCTATTTTAAATAGTTTATTTCCCTAAAAATACAAAAATTTTATTTGTGGCTCCAAAAGTGAAAGTGAAATACTTTTATCATATTTCTTTCATACTAGGTTGTAATATTAATTACCACATCCCTTTCTTTTGCGCTATAATATTGACTAACCTAGTATTAATTACCACCTCTTCTTCCTTTGAGCTATAATATTCACAATGAATTGAGTGAGAATGGTGAAAATGATATTATTGATGTTTTATAATAATTTTTATTAAACTAATTATGTATAATTATTTTTATTTTTATCATAACCAATATTTATAGTAAATTTCAATTTTAATTTGAAAAATCAAAATTATACATCTTCCATATTAATGATAGAATAAAACTTTCAAACTATAAATTAAATGTTTTAAAATTTATTAATTGTTATATATATATATATATATATATATATATATATATATATATATATATATATATATATATAATAACCAACATTTTTGAAATACCATTTATAAAAACTAAAAGATACTTGAAACCAGATTCAGTCAATCCTTACCGTGACCATTTACACCAAATTTCACTTAACCGCGACATTTTCCACAACGACAGGAGAGATAAGTTTTGCCAGATTTGTTGACTAAGATAGAATTGACTAATTGGAAGCCACTGAGCATGCCATTTATTCATCACGTGGTCATGGAAGAAAAACATTTTCTATAATTTTGTGTCGGAGGTGCTGATTTCTGCCATTATTTATTGGCCCACTCCAACTACATAAGCTACACTCTGACAGCCCGTGACCAAAATACTGATCTTTTTTTTTTTCGCAGTAGTGCAATAGCTAACCAGCAACGCGTGTCCAGAGCATATATATTCCCGCGGCGTATCCATCCATTCTTGCTACACATACCTCGAAACTGCAGACTCTGTCGGGGATTGTGATCTACAAGCTGCCCCTGTCTCGCGACCGCCTCCAATTACTTTGCCACCTTTGCACCCGTACAAGCTCCTCTATTGCGATTCCCTCTGCTCCCTCGACCTTTCGTTTAAACTAGTATTTAGTAGATTACGTAATCTAGAGGCAGCAATGTGACCAGTAGCTGTTGCACTACATAATTAAGATAGTTTGCTGGAACCCATCGCTGTGATCTCCATGGGCATTGCTTTTGTTCAGATTTTCTGCAATTAGACTTAGATTTTTCGCCTTTTCCCGACAATAAATAACAGTCGCGGCTTTGGGCAGTGGGCAGGACAGCCATTGTTGGGGTGTCTTTGACTCTCCTTGGAAAATGGACATCTCCAGTACTGGTGTTTTTTCTCATGGATGTTGTCTACTGAGGTTAGTTACGAAATTTATTTTTTGGCTCTAATATATATTTTTTTCAAAGAATGATATACTGAAATTTATTAAAAAAATCAACAATCTTAGTAATTTCCAAAAACCTCAACAAGTTATACCATCCAGAAAAGGAATAAAGCAAATCAAATTAGGTTAGTAGGCAAGAATAAAAATATTACAAGATGTTATATTATAAAGTTAAAGTATTGATGACCATAGGAGCAATGATTCTTCAAATCCATCAAAGTTTTCAAGGATTTTCAGGGTCACAAATGATTAGGAATATAATGATGATCCCTAAAGATGTATTACAAGACGAATATCACGGGACACTAATTTCGACAACCTAACTAATTTTATGGAAGCTAAGTTTAAGGAATGGTTGGTCACATTCATCAATGACAATGAATACGAATTAGCAAGTACACATTAGTTATTGTCATATGTGGAGGACATGGAGAGGAAATATTTGCATTAAAAGTAAAACAAGATATAATAAAGATTGGCATAAATATAATTTAAATGAAATTGTTAATTCCAAATATCTAATTTGGTAGTTATATGAGCAACCATCTCATAAGGAAGTATGTATACTTCTAAAATAGATATTACATGGAGAGAGACTTCATTCCGTAGTCTTTGTATACTTCTGGAATTATTTACATATTTATAAAGCTGACACTTCACTACATTTTCTCTCATTCTTTTAGGTATCCTCATATTAACTAGTCCATGACAACTCGATCCTATTCCCTTAGGGACAACATCCTTTAAATTCTATGTTTACCAATATTTTGTTAAGTGGTGTATGAACTTACATTATTTAGAAACTTAAAGTCTGTAAAAGTTTTCTTTGACTTTTGTGGAAAGTTCATTTGGGGAGGGTATGTCATTTCCATTTTTTTAGAATTTTAAGGTAGTGACATCTCATGAATTCATGACTCTTCTTATTTAAAGTGTTTTTGTTTTTATAAACATAATCCTGTGATTTCCCCCAAGAATTTATTTTAAATTTTTTTTCTTTTATCATGTCAATTTTTTTAATTATGATCAAATTTGAAAGAACTATAACATTTCTCAAATTTCCTTCCAACATAATAATAAATTGATGCAGTCACTTTTAACATAAAGAAAGAAACCTAGAGGTTGAAAAACCTAACCCTAGAAGGTACAACACTAAAAGGTTTATGGTCCCCAAGGTAGTTAGCTGATATGTGAAATCCTTTGGGGCATTAATTTTCAATGCAATCTTTGTTTGGGGTGCAAAATAGTTTGCTAGAAAGAACTATCCAAGGCTGACAACTTTTGTCTATGTCGAAGATATGCCATGGTAAGCCTTGGCCCACTAAATGGAAAATAAATTCCATTTAGGGCCTCAAAATGATATTGGAAGTTTGAGACTCAAAAAATCATAGAAATATTGCTAAGAAGATATGAAACCATTGAGTAGGCCACCTATATGCACCTAGATTAACTCGTATTGTGAAGGATATTCCATTATTATAAGTTATATATGGTTACAAGTATACATATCGTTGGCTTATAACATGAGTTCAAGTTTATATAAAAAAGACATAAAATCATCTTCATACATGCATGTGAGGTTCCCAAAGGGAACACACTACTATGATTGTTGCATCAATTAGAGGATAATATGTATCCTACCTCCTAGGTAGAGGAGCATAATCTCATAGGAGTTGTACATGTCAAACAATGAGAGATTGTTACAATCACAATGAAATTTTATTCATGAAATAATTCTCAAATTATATACATATAATTATTGAAAATATTAAAAACATTTACTGCTAACCTTAGCCAAGAAACTATCCCACACAAAAAAAAATTATGCCCATAAAAGGTATGCCTACAATCAAAACATTAATTAGGATTTACTAAACTAAAACTAGAATAACCATCCCAACTACATGTAATGGTATATCAAAAATTGGTGTTGTGGCCTAAATTCCCTTCACTTAGCAATATAACATCCTCTATAAATTGATCATGGTGAGATGTTAGAATTTAATTGTATTTTGAAGTATAATCTGTGCCACAATGGATATCTCAATGTTGGTGGATCAATTCTTGTTTCGATGTTGATGTGGCCATTAATAGGCTTAAAGCTATACCTAGGAAGGCGTATCCCTCTCGATGGGCTATGCTTGACTATTTCTCAATCCCATGCAGAGCTAAGACCAACCCTTTAGAATTCATGAACATTGAAATAATTGACATGACAACTCATAGTAAAATAAATCCTTAATTTTTGATGATAATATAGTTGAGCCTCCCACTTATTATAGGGAGGCTTATAAAAAATCATAAACCACCTATCCATATATTTATCTTTCCATAATTTTCATGTGCACGAGCCCATGGAAAGAGGAATGTTTATTAAACCAAGGGGTTTCTTTGTTTTGAGGTCAAAAAATAGTTTGTAAATCATCTCTTCGATTATGAGCATAGGTTACACAAATTTCTTACTCATGAACGTTCAATAGTTATTTTTGATCCTATCATGATTTCAAAATATATTAGATAAATTTTCGCATGTACAGGCAATGGAAACAATATTTATTTCTAGTAAAGTGGCCAAGGTAAGATGAGATGACTCTAGTATTACTAATATCACTAATTATGTTTCTTATATCATCTAAAAATTCAATAATATTTTGTATGCATATGTTAAGGTTTGGGGTTTTGGTTTGGACATATTATTTTTTCCATCCTAGCTCAATAAACCCAGAATTTAATAATAACAAATTAATTTGATGAACTATGTAGATTTGATGATTTTACAAATATAAGGATGAAATTTGGAATCAAATCCACATACAAATGACATATTCTCTATTAAAATTACAATTGTGACTCCAACTTCCATCTTTATTCTCTAATCAAGTTTGTACGGAATCGACAACAAATTGTGTGTGTGGTTTTAATGAAGAAAAGAGATAAAAATGTGCAAGGGTAGTAAAGTGACTAGAACAAAGAGATATGAGTTTTAGCTTATTTTGTTACATAGAGGAAGATGCACTGCTAGGTCCTTATAATACTAGTGTATCCCCTTATTGTTATTGTTAGTGTAGCCCCCTTATTGTTATTGTTGTGCCCATGTAGTCCCCATATTGATATCATTATGCCCCATAGAAGCCCATTATTGATATTGTTGTGCCCTTACATTGTTATTGTTATGTTGGATAGGATTCTATTGTGACCCCTTGGACTCCTATATATAGAAAGGAGGTTTTTTTATTTGTATCATCCAAGAATTGTTCATTTATGTAATGTAAAGGAGGTTTCCCCCTCGAAGAGGCTAATTTATAAGTCGTTGATCTACCTTTCTTCTATTTTTTGAATTGGTTTCATAATATCCATGCGTTAATAACATGTGTGTTATTATGCAAAAATGAACAAATTTCTAACATAACTACGGTCTTTTGACATGATAACCCTGCATTGAGTTGGTACATTCCTGGATAAACTAAGTGCATAGAGATTTGGTAAGGTATGATGATATTTCAATAGGAACATATTCGGGTTTCTAAATAGCATGTGTATTCCTTGAATTGACAATGAGGGCTTGATCATATTTTAATGATTTTGATAGTCAACTTCATTCACCAATTCTAGTATTTTTAGGATTTTGCAGAATGAGATACTATACACCGTAATTCCAAACAATACCTACAAGTGAATGCAACCTTTAATATTCTAGAGGTTGATTCCATGTGTAATATTTGGACACCCACTTGATATCTATTAGAGTCTCAAAAGCCTTTATTAAGTTCTATATTGGCAAAAATTTGGGCCTATATAATAATGTATCTCCTTGTCATTCCTACACTTTTGAAATTAAACTTTACAATGACTTATAAAAAATAGAATCCTCCGAACTATAGAGGAGGGTTCAAGTATCTCAACCAAATAGGGATAAAGGAGAGAGTGTCATTGCTAGTGTGAAATGTTAGGTACCATAGAATCATGCATTACATTTCTTCATCCTAAAAACATGACTTAAATTTAAGAATATGATCTATATGTTTTGTTAGTTTGAGCTCTATAATAGATATTCCTTTTACACCAAGTTAAATGAAAGCCTCATTTGTTTTTTTACATCTATGTCTGTATCTCTCAAAATTGTGGCCATAACCCACCAAATTTGTAAAATGTATCCATTTTCCTTGAAATATATATCCTTGTTAATCACTTATAAGTTCCCTAGATGAGTGGAGAGGGTGCTTCAAAGACAACTAGAAAACTCATGGCTTAATCCATGATTGAGAATCCTGAAATGAGAGTTCCCTTCAAGAATAATCCTAAATCTTGCTACTTGCACTATATTGAGGAGATGCAAGGTGGTAAAGGGGTGTGGTACTTTCTATTCGATGAAGCTAAGATTAAATAAAACAACACCACTTTATATTTTACATATGGAGGTGAAATTCTATGTTGGGATGAGTTGAATTCTTTTAAAGTAGCCAAGGAAGACACTTTTTGATAAAGGACTATAATAATCATAGTGGGAGGTAAACAACGGTGAATAAAGAGATAATTTTTTTTAAAAGGAGGGTCATGGAAAGGGTTAAGAGCTAAGAAATTAAGATTATTAAAGAGGACAGATGCTAGAAAAGCATAAGTAGGTTAGGGAAATCCCTAACGGCTAAGAAAAAAATTATATTATGTAAATACACAATGTCTCTTTTGGAATGGTAAATATTTGAATGCAGTTAAATCTACAGAAAAGTTAGTTTTATATTTATCATCATCGAGTTGCACCTATCCATTAAAGCTTGTACCTATCTTAATTTTGAGGTAATGGGAGGAGAAGAAGTGCTTATATATTTATATATTTTTTTAATGTATAATAGTTGAAGGTTAGTATTTTATAGGAATTTATTTTAAAAATGTAATGATAATTTTTATATTTTAAAATAATTAAATGATGATTTCATAAGTTATTATAGTTTTGATGAATAAAAAGAATATGTTGATTAATATTATAAAATAAAATTGAAATTGATGTTTGATGTGGCTTTACATGAGTATTAAGTCAATACAACAATATTCATAACTCTGGAGTTATTACAATAATATTTATCAAGTCATTATAGTTGATAATTTTTCTAGCAAAAATTTATTAATTCTAGGTGATGAAGATTAGAACATGTGAGCAACCACAAAAGATAACCCCAATTGACAAATATCAATGCATGTATTGCACACATTTTAAGGAAAAGAATCTTAATATCACATAAAGACAAAATATAATAATAAGAAATATAATCTCAATTACATAATAACCATATATATATATATATATATCCACTCTATTTCTCTGGTTTTGAACCTGTGACTTGAAGAGAAAATACATGCTCTTAACCATTAGGCCCACTGAAACTGTGTATATATATAGTTTAATAAATTTTCACAACGTGTTTAATATATATATATATATATATATATATATATATATATATATATATATATATATATATATATATATATAATTTTAATAATAAAAATATTCTAATATAAAAGTTTTTTTTTTATTAATTTGACATTTTTATAAATAATTTTAATTAAAACTCAAAAAAAAATTCAATGAATAGAGGATTTTAAATTTTTAGGTCCATAGTTATGTGGAATAAGTATTTTAATCTAACAATTTTATTATTAATAACTATTCGATCAGATTGTTTTTGGAATTAATCATATCATTACGATTTGGTGGAGGTTTAGAACCATTTAGTGTGGTTGGTAGAGATTTAACTTACACTAATATTCACTCAATATTTTTAATAATTTCAGATTTATCTTGAAAGTGAAAATGTTTTTTTAGTTTTTAAATTTAATTAAAAAATGATTTCTGTTTAATTTTTATTTGTACAGCTTATATATATAATAATAAAAACAATATTTTAAAATAATTATAATTGATTTTTTTTTTTTAATAATTTGAAATATAAAATATATAAACTAAGTGTTTTGATGATTATCATAAATTATGAATAATATCAATCAACATTTATCAATCATTTAATTTCTAATTTCATGTTTTTTATTTAATTAAATTAAAATGTATTAAAATGTCAATAGATGAAAGTATCATTCATGACAAAAAAAAAACATACAAAACTAGCAAAATTACCAATTCCTCTACTCCACCAACACATTTTCTCTTTAAAAAGTTATATAATCACAACTCCGAGGATAGTTTCAAGTCTGTATGTCAAATTTCTTTGAAACAACTGCACATATTCTGCACATTTTCCATTATCCACTTAGAGACAAAATTTCACTTAACCGCGACATTTTCCACAACTATAGGAGAGATACGTCTTGCCATATTCGTTGACTAAGCTAGAATTCACTAATTTGAAGAGATTGAGCATGCCATTCATTCATTCATCACATAGGCATGAAAGACATCCAAACATTTTGAATAATTTTGTTTAGGAGCTGCTGATTTCTGGAATCATTTATTGGCCCAGCTCTTATTCCAACTACATAAACTACACTCTGACAGCCCGTGAGCAAAATACAGATATATATATATATATTTTTGCATTTATCGCAGCAATGCAATAGCTAACCAGCAACGCATGTCCAGAGCACATATATTCGTTTGGTATTTATCCATCCCTGTTACACATACTTCAAAACTGCAGTCTCTGTCGAGGATTGTGGACTACAAGCCGTCCCATTTGGTGTGATATGATATTATTATTTTCTTCTTGAAAGCCTGGCCTGATTCGCGACCGCCTCCAATTACTTTGCCACCTTTGCACCCGTACAAGCTCCTCTATTGCGATTCCCTCTGCTCCCTCTACCTTTTGTTTAAACTAGTATTTAGTAGATTACGTAATCTCCCTCTCCCTCTGCTCCCTCCACTACAGAATTAAGATTGTTGGCTATGATCTCTAGTGGAATTGCTTTTGTTCAGATTGTCTGCAATTAGGTTTTGTCCTCTACTCTACTCACCTTTTCCAGGCAATAAATAACAGGAACAGCTTTGGGCAGAACAGCCATGTTAGATTGTCTGTGTGTCTCCTTGGAATGGTTGGAAAAGGTACAACTCCAATGTGCTGAGTTTTATCATAACTTCTGTCTGTTGGCTCTTTTAGATTTCGGGGCTCAGAGAGTTTGTCGAAGACAAACACTGGTAACGTGAGCTCTATCCTTTTCTGCGCAGAGAATTTGACAGCCGTTACCGGGTAACGGCTGTCAGGGCGAGTGTTTTAGCTGAATAAGAATAAGCGGGAGATAAGATGAAGATGTTGTGTGCGTTTGTTTTCTGGAGGAACGAAGAAATGGAATTCCGGCAGAACTGCGAAATGGTATATTTGAAAATAATGGAATTATAAGTCGCCTGGCAGTGGGGCTGTTGACTGTTGAGTATCTCGTTCCGTTAGGGTTTCCAGTCAAAGTAGGACGGGGCACATGGATCATTTGTTTTTTTAATCATTAAAACTTCATTTTTAAATTCAAAAGTTATTTTAAATTTAATTTGATTTTGTTAAAATATTCGTATTTAAAAAAATTTGGTTATACATATTTGTTTTATGTAAATTTAATTATGACATAATTAAAAACATAAAATTAATTGAAAAGGGTAAAAAAAATATAAAATATGTTATTAAGAAAGAGAATATTGTTTTTTTAATTTTAGGTAATTTATTTATTTAAAGGGAGCTTTAAATGGTTACGAGGCACAATATTTGCTAAAGTTTTGTAAATGGGGTAGCAAGCTAAGTGACTTTGATTGCGGGGAAAAGTCCAAAGTTAAGTGCGCTTGAGCTAGAGGCGTTCTAGGATGGGTGACCTTCCGGGAAGTCTTGTTTATCGGGTGCAGACCTTGGAAGTGATGATTGACTCTATGTGATTCATTTCGCTAGTTTCAATCTCACTTCTTCACCCCCTGAGCATCACCCGATGCAATGAGTGTTAAGTGGACTATTCAAAAATCATGAGAAATTAGTCAACTACGACCACCTCTCATGTAAATGGTCATAGATGAATGACATACTTAACGCAGTGAATCCAAAAAATGATATCTAATATAATGCATTGCAGAAACACCTCATACTTAAATACAAAGAGTAAAGGGAGTTCTACCTGAATGGTTCATGAGGTACAATACTTGCTAAGGTTTTTCAAATGGGGTAGCAAGCTAAGTGGGCTTGATTGTGGCGAAATCTCCATAGTTAAGCGCGCTTGAGCTAGAGGCATTCTTGGATGGGTGACCTCCCGGGAAGTCTTGGTTACCGAGTGCAAACACTAGAACTCATGATTGACGCTATGTGGTTCTGTTCAGTAGTTTCAATTCCACTTCTTCACCCCTATGAGCATCACCCGATGCAATGAGTGCTAAGTGGACAATTCAAAAATCATGAGAAATTAGTCGGTTAGGACTACCTCGGATGGAATTGGTCATATATGAATGACTTAATTAATGCCATTTTGAGGCGCTAAATGATTTTTTTTTTTTTTAAATGCGTTCTAGGAAAATATGAGTCGAGGACTCAATATTCATTGTCAACAGTATAGTTATCGGATAGATCTTTCTAACTAGATATCAAATGATGGGCCTATAAATTAGACATAACTTAAGGCCCATCTAACCTTTCTTAGGTACATAAAATATATTAAATCTCTCATTCTACACTTAATAATGTTTTTTAAGCTTTAATATGTTCTTAGGAAGGTTTAGAGATAATTGAATATTTGTGCCTAATATTATTTATTTTTGAAGGATACTATGAGAATATTGGGCAGATTATGGAGATTTGGAGAAGGAGATAATGTAGGGACTTTCTCCCTACTACTTGAGGATCAAGGTTGGAAAATAAATGAGAAAAATTTCACAAAATTATTGAGAAATTCTAGAGAGATTCTCAAACTTTGGTGATTCAGAAAATCTAGGAATATGTTCTATGTCATTTACTGCAAACTTCTAGTGTTGGGAACCAGATCCACTATTTGAGGTATTTTGGAGGGGAAATCTTCCCCCTTTCAATGGGAATGTTTCCTCATCATTTTGTATAAGTAACAGTTCAAATTGGCCTCTATGGGCATGTATTGTTTAGTCTTATTGTGGAGAAAACTTGTTTTCTGGAAGCTCCAATTTCTTTTCTTACATGGATGTAGTTGGATTGATTCAATAATGAAGATCTGTACCATTTTTAGCTTCTAAGGTTTGGTTTCTTCCATAGGACTCTAAGTCCTCCTTGGGCTTGGCCATTTGAGGAGCCTTAGAGCCCTCATGCACAATTTCTTTATGTTCTTTTCACTTCTTATTCACATGCATCTCTTATTTCTGTTTTGCATATTTATGTATTTAGTATTATTTCGTTTCTTGCTATAGGATTGAGTTAAATGATTGAAGTGAGTTCTTTTGCATGTTTTTTATAGATTGAAGAGCATTACTCATATTTATAATAATGTTTTAAGGTCATCTTAATCATTAAGCAACTTGGATTTGGTTACTAGTTCATGAATATAAGATTTCTGGAAATGCTTTGTAGCAAAATAGTAGTACATTTCTGCTATTTTTTAAAATCCATTAATGAGGTCCATTTGAATTTATTCCATTTGTATTATTTCGTAATAATGTTAAATTTAACAACAAAATTTACCCCATCTCATTTTCACTTGATTATGTTATGCATTTCATAGATTAACTAGCTCACTAGTTCTAGAATTTCAAGTTTTTAGAGTAGTAATTTTCTATTATTTTTTAGCACATGTGAACATGGGTATTTTGGAGCGATTATAATTGAAATGGATATGTAAGAAGTCCTACTTACTAACAAAATTCATCCCATACAATTTTCATTTTATTTACTTGGTCATTCAATGAGTTATTTCCAAAACTAACTTTTCCTGTAGAAAACACACAGTTTATGGTTGCACTCTTGTAACATGTGTAAACTCGACCAAATTTTCTCCCAAAGGTTGGTTTTTATCTCTTAGGCTTGAATAATGACCCCTAGCATCTAAATACATGATTAAGGAAGAATAAAGCACGTTTCGGACATTTATTTTCGCAAATGAGATTAGGCATTTTTATTTGAATTCATGCTCTTAGGATTTCAACTACAAATTGTTGTTCTTTCCTACGATTAATTTTTTTTCAAAGAAACACTTCCATTTCTACAATTACTTTATTCTTTGATTTCATGACATTCACTCCATTACATCAGATCACCAAAATAAGGACACATTATATGCTTCACATATAGTGTCGAAACCTCTTAACTTTGTACGAACACTTGGTTGATAATTAAAGTTGGTAGCCTCGGTAGTTGCAACATTCTTGTTGCAATATTGAGGCTCATTGTCATGAGAATCAAACAAATATCGTATGCCAAGATTAAAACCATTGGAAATTAATGTACCAATTTACCCCAACAAAACCCATAGTTTGGCATTTCATCTCCTAGGGTTAGGTTTTTGCATGTTTAGGGTTTTCAATTGGTTCTCAATAATAAATAGTTCTTCGAGCCTCGTTGTAACACAGTTCAGAGGCCTGTAGCCACCACATCTCTCCTTAGAGATAAGCTACCGATGACCTAGCTAGTTTATTTCCATTTTATCTGTAAGCATATTTCAGTTATGTGATATTAATGAAATGAAGTCTTAATTTTGCTGCATCTCTGGCTCTATGTATATTTTTGTATTTTATTGCATTCATGCATAAGTCCGAATCATAAAAATATTTACGTATTTTGTAAATACATCAGTTCTATGGATAGGGATACTACAGTGGTTATTAATCCTTCCATATTTATGAGAGAAGCACTAGTTTCCTGCAAATGACACTGGGCGCCTATAGCTCTCCTACAAATTATGAAGCCCTCCAATAGGTTAATTCTTGCCGAAGTATCTTCTTATAGTCTCAAAATCATTAATTTTGGTTTAATTTTTTGTTTCAAGACTATGAGGTGCCCTGCTATGTGGCCGAAATTGAATGAAATGGTTTAGTGTGGTTGCACTAGGGCTTGTATTTGTATTTGGCTTTTTGTCATGGTCGCAGGGGTATAGCACTATCTGAATCATTTTCACCCTTCTCTGAGCTATTTTTATTTTCTCTGTTGGTGTTTTCCTTAGCCCTTTCATAGTTTTACCCTCCACATCTAGTTGGTGTATGATTTTATGGGCCTCTCATGTATTAGCTAGCATTGGTGTTACCAATTCTATGTTTACCTTTATAATAAACTTCTACTAGCTCGTACGTAGTGTCAATGCATGAGGAGCAGGATGGGGGGGAGGAGCTTGAGGCCCCCATGGCCATAACTTAACCCAACAACATTCCCAAGAGGCTATTGAGAAATTCCTCTCGGTCATTCCTCCAAAAACCCAAAGTGAAATTCACAATATTGAAGTCATGGAAGCTAGATACATACATGCCTTCTCCGATTCAGAGTTGCTGAAGGAATTTGGGTTGTGGATAATGAACCTTGGCCACATTAAAGGTTTAGAAAAGTGGCACTTCCAAGCCTTATCTCTCTACTGGAATGAAAACCTTGATAGGAAAGATTCTTTTGGAGAAGTAGGCTAAAAGGTATAATATTTTTTCATTTCTTGAGGATGTGAAAAGAGAACAATAAAATATTCATTTCTAATTGGAGAGAATGCATGCTCACCTAACTCAAATTGAGCGCTATCTACCTTGCATCACCACATCATTTGTTACTCCTCTAATGCAAATGATCTAGGACCTACTACTTCTTCCGAATCCTAGTTGATATATGGTTCTCGATAGTTTTTTGTGTTGTGATTATACTATAGTCACTCTAGTTATGTTGAAAATTTTAATTTTTTTGCAATTTTCTCCCAGCTACTCCGTAGGAAGTTGGTAAAAAATATATGGTTTCCCTTCGTTAGCTTGAAACCATCAGCCATAAATATGACAGTGGATAGTTGAATGATTTATTAGAAACTATTATTTTATGAAGCAATTTAAAATATTGAGTTAAAAAAAAAATTTACAATATCATGAACTTTAGGTATTAAAAAAACAATTGAATTTTTTTTATTTATTAATTATTATTTTATTTTTACATTTAATTTTTTTTATGTTTTTTGGAATTTATTTTTTCCTACGTCTTACTTTTAATTTTGTATTCACTTTTCAATAAAACTTCAATTCTCTTCATCAATAAAACTATAAATTTTTTAAATCTTAATGTTACAAAATAAAAAAATATTTCTTATTATTTTATCACAATAAACAAGAAAATATTTACAGTCAAAGCATAAAGGTTAATTAAAAAGTGAAATATTGAACCAAGATCAAAGGAGAGATTTAAATATTTAAATAACGAGTTCATATGAGCCCTTCTCATTTGCAAATTAGGTATTCATATCATCATTACATAATGAATAGTGAAATTTAATATATCTTAGTAAATAAGTAATTTAATAATTAAAATAACATTTATTCTTAAAACATGTGAAGGAGAATTGAACATCTATCTCAGAAGAAAAAAATAAATTTAAATATGTTACTTATTAATATTGTGCAACTTGTAAAAAGTTTTATATATAAACCTATATATATAAAATATTATTATATAATTTTCAAATTATTATAAGTTTTAATTAAAGAAAAGAAAATTACAAATATTTTTGCGTTCGTCCTTGGTTTTCTTTTTTCTTTTTATTCATTATGTAGGAGAGGCATAGATTACAGCACAATATCAGCAGAATATCAGTGTGATGTATGATTTCATATTGGCTAAAAGTGGAGTTCACAGGAGTCTAGTAAAATAGAATAAAATTTTATATAAAAAATAATTTGGACAATAATGTAAGTAAAAATTATGATATATTTTGTTAGTTTTAATTAAAACAATATAAAATATTAATAATCTCATTTTGATTGTGCTTACATAATTTTTGTTAATATTATAAGATATGGTAAAATATTTTATTTTTAATTTTCTAGTTATAAATAAAATATTTTGATTTTGATATATGCTAAGTAATATAATTTTATATCAATTTTATATAAATAAATTTAAATTAAAAAAAAAAAAAAACATATTTTTCTTATAAATATTTTAATCAAAATTTAAATAAATTGTTTAACTATTCATACTAACGTATATGTTAATGTTAACTCTAGTAAAATATTTAATTTAGTCATTTCTTAATTAGAGACAAATATATAATTAATTTTATTTTTAATATAAAATATTAGTGATAATAAATATTCAAAAATACAATTTAAAAAATGAAAAATTAAATTATATATATATATATATATATATATATTTCTAGAGAGGGGGCCACTATAGATCCATCTTAGTCATGGATTTATCAAGCACTAAAAGAGATTAAATCTCTTCACTAGTAAATTATTTTCAAGTCTCTTTCTTAGTGTTTGGTAGATCTATGGTTAAGATGGATCTATATTGGCATCAATTTTTTTATAATTTTAATTTTTTTATGTTTTTTCATTTTTATTTTATTTTTTCTTATTTCCAATTTAGTAATCACTTTGCAATAAGAGTTCAATTCTCTTAACCAATAAAACAAGTTTAATATATTTTCCCTATAAAGGTTGCTAACTTATTCATGGAATATTTTGAGACCAAAGTATTTTCCTCTTCCCAATTATGCCTTAAGCAATGGAAAAGGTCTATTGATAATACTTGTATCGTTTGGCCCCACCGTCATGAGAAATTAGATTTGTTTCTTCACCATCTTAATTCTCAATCTAACCCCATAAAATTCACCATCGAAGTTGATGTTGATGGAAACCTTCCTTTCCTTGATATTATCATCTCGATAATGGAATATGGTTCCATATCCCACCGTGTTTTTTCGTAAAAAATATCACATAGAACAATATCTTCATGCAAGTTCTCACCATTTTTTGATGCTTAAATTCAGAGTTCTTAACATCCTAGCCACCCATGACTCAAGAATTTCTCTTGAAAATAACTTGGAAGAGGAGAAATCTCACCTTTTGAATGTATTTGAAAATAATGGGTATAGCAAGCGATAGGGTCTGAGAGCTTTTCAAAGAGCTAGTAAGGAACCTAAAATAAAAAATGGTCATGCAGATTTCCAATGTCCAGCTTTTGTTCATCCATGAGATCACTAATAATATTGCTCATATCCTTAAAAAGAATAATGTTTATTCTATATTTGAACCCCTTAATACAATTATAAATTCCCTTAGATCCATTAAGGACCCTATTGAACCTAAAGTCTTGAAAGGTGTTTACTCAATCCCTTGCTCTAGTAGGATTCATTTCATTGGGGGAACTCATCACCCCATTAAGAAAAGAATTGAAGAGCGTGTAGCAGTCATTAAACACAATCATTCTTGCTCTTCAGTTATAGCTGAACATGATCATAAAACTAAACACCATGTCTGCATTAAGAATTCTCACTTCATCGCGAGTATTGATGACTTCCATCATAACGAAGTTAAGGAAAGACATTGATATTAAGAAGCATGTGGTTAATCTCAATAAGGATGATGGTTAAAAATTAAATATGAGCTCAATTCCAAATCTCTCTTCTTAAGTGTTTCCTTCCCCAAAGTTTTTTTTTTTTTTTTAAATGACACTATTGGTTTTACTTTTCTCTTTCATTTTCCATTTTTTTTCCACACAAATATTGTAATATTATACTAAGATAATATAAAAAAGCTTAATATTAATTTTATTTTCTTATTCTCCTTTTACTTTATTTTTCTTCCATTTTTCTTATTATCCTTTTTCATTTTTATTTATTTATTTTTATCTTTTATTTTATTTATTTTATTTTTAGTTATTTACTTATTAATTAATTAATTTTATATTATATTATATTATATCTTATTGTTTATTTATTTTAACGTGTTATTTTTTATTTATTTATTTGATTTTCCTTTAACTAACAATGTTTTTTGGGATTTTTTTATTTTCTTATAATATAATATAGTGACCATTTCAAATAAGTGATTAAATAATTATTTTTATAATAATATTATTATGGTTTTTTTTTTCTTCTATAATTTAATATATTGACTATTTCAAATAAATGATTAGATACTTATTTTTACAATAATATAATACTATATTTACCTATTTGATAATTTTTAATTAAAATGTTTTATTTTCTAATTCCTATTTCTAGAACTCATTCATCTCTATTATTTCAATAAGCTGATAGATTGATTTTTTCACCTTTGTCTTCACTATGAACCACACATTATCAAAATCAGTATGGATCACAGAAGTCTAAAATCAAGCATCATAAACTTATACTGAAAGGAAATGGATAATAAATTTCATCAATTTGAACTAACTTGTTTATAGGTTTCAAAGAAAAAAATATGATCTATCTTTCTAAAGCACTATAGGGATGCATCCGTGGTTCAAGTTTTCGCTCGAATTATACATTCCCTTACCAAGTCTATAAACAAACATATTTTTAAAGATGATTTTAGCTTTGCTTCCATATGAAATTTGCAGGGTAAGGAAAAAACTATATTTTATTTCGCAGAAGTTACTCTCACTTCACTTGGATTTGGCGAATGACATTTTTGGCATTATTTGGAGAGTGATTGATGGATGTACAACTTTCGAAGAACAAAGTTATGGAGATATTTCAAAGAAGAGATAATTGGCCAAATTTACTAGACTACAAGGTGATGCTTCTCCAATTTCAGTGACTCGACATCAATGTTTCCATCTAGCAGCCGAATTGGGGGAATCCAAACTTCTGCCCTCAATTCTTGGGCCATAAACCAAAATCCCACATCGATCTCTATCCATCGATATAACACGTCTTCAACTCTTGAATCATTGGTGGAGGTTTCCACTATTAGTCCACATAATCAAAATGAATCCATGTTGAAGTTTGCAACAAGAAACAATGAAATTTCCATCTGGAAACAACAAACAACATCTATACTAAGTGTCCGACCAAGAGGTCCAAGCAACACCTACGTTAGTGTTGGACCACAGGTCTTAGCAGCACGTACACTAGTGTGGGCTAAATTTGATGCATGTCTATTTTAGTTATCCCTTAATTGAGATGGACAATAAAATGTAATATAATCTCAAAATAACTTGTAATATTTAAATGAGTGTTATAAACTCAGTTAAATCATAAATTTCGAGTTGAGTGTAGTTGGTGAGTCTTGCAAAGTAATTCTAGTTGTAACAAAGTTCGAAGTGCAGTGGTGCATTAGTTAATGCATGTTGTAATTAGTTTAACTCAGTTAAGTGAGTTAAAGTTAGTTGTGCTAGTTGTAACTATTTGTTGAACTAGTGAGAGATCAAGTGAATTAAATATTATTTAATTCACAATTAATGATCTCATATGAAACTGAGGATTTACTATTATTAGTTGCATGCATCTCAGTTTAAATGGAGACCGAGTTGAGATCTAGGTGAAAGAGAAGTGTAACTATGACTTGTGATATTAGCAGGCTACCCAGGTGTAGCTAAAATATCACAAGGTGCCCATGATACTCAGCGCGGTGTAGGAAGGTGGAATTCCTTGTGAATAGGGATTGCATTGCTCATGAATTGTGTGAGCAAGGCAGGCTGAAGAGAGGCTGAGAATTGGCTGAGTATTGGCTCCATTTTGTCTAGATTAGTGTGAGACAATTAGCTGAATACAAGAGGACTCTTGTGACAATATTTATATGTAATTGCTTCATTATTCCTCGTGTAATATACAATATATGATAGAGGGGTTTTGAGCAGCAACCTTTCCCTGGGAAATTATTTGTGTTGTGTGTGATTGATCTTTCTTTATGTTCATGTGATTAGCGATTTTTTTTTTTTAAATCCCGCTAAATATTTGTAGAAGTGATTCAGTATTTAACTTTAGTACATTGTTAGATTGGGTGAATTCAAGATATAAATACATGTTGTCTAATTTCTACATAGTATCAGAGTTGTTTTATAAATTTTCTACATGGTATGAGAGCATGAATTATTTGGATGCATGAGTTTGCAGAGAATATCTGAAAATTTTGATGTGAAATTTTCAAAAAAAAATAGCATATTTTGGTTTCTTGCAAAAAATACCCAAATTGAAAAAACAAATCAATCAAATCAGAGCTCGAATGAGGGAGATATCATCGATTTAAAATCAACTCTTTTGTTAGAAAAAATTGTGATGGTAGGAGAATTACAATGTGCGTGAGTAAGAAAAGGGAGGTATGAGAAATCCATGCAATTGTCCCTTTGGAGGGAGGTGGATTTGCATGGAGGAGAGGAAATCTTGGTTCCAACGAATGAACCTTGAGATGTGGAGCAATCACATGCAGAGGATCATGGAGTGGAAAAAAACACTAAAGCAGAGAAATTTCAAGCCAGATGGGTAGAGGGAGTGGATGCAGCTATACATCCATGTGTGAGGTGGGGCGACATGTAAGATTAATCCTAAGAAGAAATTTGGGCAGGGTCTTATACATGGTGTATCTCATGGATATAACATGGCTACAAGGATCCCACAAAGAAGAAATAGGAGGATCTGTTAGATTGATGCAGTCAGATGTCAGGGGGACATAAACTAGAGTGACAAGTTCAGATATTGGAGCACAGATAAGAGTTGGTAGTAGTGTAGAGTGCATGGATGCAGATTTCAACAACGCAGAGAATCTAGTAGACATGTGCTGTAGCTAGCAGCAGTTAGAAGAATCTGATGACATATGCATTATATTGATTCAGTTTTTTGGAGGCTATTCAGTTTCAGAGGTATTGCATGCAAAGGTTGCATGTGTGAGAAACACTAGAGAAGTGTTGCATGTGTGAGAAACACTAGAGAAGTGTTGCATGTCACATGCAAGGGCATTCATTTCTTGTTGTGAGGGAGTGTTGAAGTTTACAACAAGAAATAGTGAAATTGGCATCCAGAAACAACAAGAAGCACCTACACTAAGTGTGGGACCAGGATGTGCAGGAAACACCTACATTAGTGTGGGACCACGAGTCTTAGTAGCACGTTCACTGGTGTGGGCCAAATTTGGTGCATGTCTATTTTAGTTATCTCTTAATAAGATGGACAATAAAATTTAATTTAATCTCAAAATAACTTGTAATAGTTAACTGAGCGTGATAAACTTATTTAACTCATTAATTTCAAGTTGAGGGTAGTTTGTGAGGCATGCAGAGTAATTCTAGTTGTAATAGAGTTCGAAGTGCTATGGTGCATTAGTTAATGTGGGTTGTAATGAGTTTAACTCAGTTAAGTGAGTTAAAGTCAGTTGTGCTAGTTATAATTGTTTGTTGCACTATTGAGAGATCAAGTGAATTAAGTATTATTTAATTCAAAATGAGTGATCTCACATGAAACTGAGGATTTATTATTATTAGCTGCATGCATGTTAGTTCCAGTGGAGACCTAGTTGAGATCTAGGTGAAAGGGAAGTGTAACTATCAGTTGTGATATTAGCAGGCTACCCAGGTGTAGTTAAAACACCACAGGATGCTCATGATACTCAGCGTAGTGTAGAAAGGCTAGAATTCCTTGTGAATAGGGATTGCATTCCTCATGAATTGCGTGAGAAAGGCAGGCTAAAGGTAGGGTAAGAATTGGCTGAGTATTGGCCTAATTTTGCCTATATCAGTGTGATACAATTAGATGAATACATGAGGACTCTTGTGACAAGAGTTGTATGTAATTGTTTCATGATTCCTTGTGGAATATACAATGTATGATAGAGGGCTTTGAGCAGCAAGATTTCCCTAGGAAATTATCTATGTTGTGTGTGATTGATCTTTCTTCATGTTCATGTGATTAGCGATTTTGTTTTTAATTCCAAAAAATATTTGTAGAAGCTATTCATTAGTACATTATTAGATCGGGTGAATCCAAGGTATACATGCATGTTGTATATTTTCTACAATCCAATGATTCCGATTTTTTGTGGCATGGATTTGGAAATTCTACTTAGTGATGATGATATCTCATTTATAGAGTGTGAATTCATGAATACAATTTTTCTGGCGTGAATTCATTCATTCATGCTCTTGATTCCATCCACGGAGAGGAGGTATTGTTTAATGCTTTGAGCCTCTCTAATAATTCCTCTACGCTTGAATTAAAAGACAATCTTGTAATCTTGGGTGATTTCTCTGCGGAGGCGTTGAAGGTGAATTCAATCCTTCCCTCTGTCCTTTTGGAACCCTCTCATACTCCCCGAGATAATTTATCTCAATTAGATGATTCTTACTTGCATATCCCTCATCAAAATTTTCCCTCGTTCAAGTCCTTTCCTCTTCCCGTCTTCAAGTAAACAATCCTTTGTCTCTTGTGGATGACTCCTCCTTTGAATATCCCTCTCGTTACTGTAGCTATCAAACCTCGAGTTCCAATAAATTTTAATTTTTCTCTTACCCTTGCATCATCCCTTTTTCACATATTCCTCTCATGCCCTCAAGTTGCAACTGAGTTCTAACGGGCACACCCATGTGTGACGAGCGGCCATTCTAGCTAATTCGGGCATGTGTGAAAGAAAAGTAAGATGGGTTCATAATGTTGGAAAGCACCCACCTTGGGCGAGTTGTGTAATGGTGGGAAGACTCGTGTGTTTTTGTGAGCGAGGGCATAAGGCGGGTGGGCGTGTCGAGGGCATCGAGCGAAGTCATGCGACGAGGGCACGTTCATTGGACTAGTGTACCAGTGGACTTAGTATATGGGTGAGTTGTTCACGTTGAGTGGGGGTGGCCAAGCAGACCTAGGTGACCCCAATGACCCAAGTGACCCACGGGTCAACACTTAGGCAGAACATTGGCCTGAGCGATGGAGATTTTATATGGAGCATGGCTGAGTTATATTATGGCAGACCGAAATATTATATAGAGAGGCCGACACTTATTAAAAATGGGGAGTCCGACTTGAACGTGGATGGGCCAAGTCATGCAAAAGTTGTGACCCTTGAAAATTAAGTCTAAATAGAAAACATATATATATTGGTAGCATGGTGGAGTTTTAAGGCATCAAATCATCCTCGAATGAGCTCTGAAGTCACAATGCAAGAAAGGGAAAATGGGTTGAGAAAAGGTTGTAGGGTGAATGCAAAAATGATAGAGGAAGTTCGTGAACGAAGACAAGTGGGTCCGGTCGCAGGTCATGCACAACGTGCAGGCCATGCACCTGCATCGCGGGCAGGAGATTGCAGATGTGTTGCAAAGTTGGGTTGCAGATGAAGGTGAAGTCGAGTGACACACCAAGTAGGAGGATGTGGGTGAAGTAGAGTGACACGCCAAGTAGAGCACAACGCATTAAGGAGTTAAATTTGAAAGGTTAGGGTGGGCAAGACTTGTGTTGCAGGTGACCCGAGTGACCCGGCTACACGAAAACATGTCAGGTCGAGCAGAGCACATGCAGGGCGTGAAACTGGTGGCCTAGGCTATACAAACTTTGGCAGACTTCAGAATTGGTATTTTGGGGTTTCTGACAGCCTAAAGTGTTGTTGGGTGAAATTTTTGCATGGCTCAAAACATGAGTGTTGCGACGATTTGGTAATGTGTGTAGGTGGTTGCACGGACTTGGAAAACTTGTATGATTATTGTAAAATTTTGTACATTTTTGAACTCTTATATATTATTGGAAATAATTTTCAGGAGTTTCCCCTCCTAAGTATGTATGGGCTTACTTGTGTGATGTTGTAGAATGTGTAATTGTTAAAATATTAATGTTATTCCACTGCATTGTTAAAATAACACTCAATTGGAAATTGAATAAGTGTTGGAATTAGGCATAGTATACACACTTGAGTATTGATAAAAATAAAAATTGTAGTAGTGTCGCACCTGCTATACGTGGTTGAAAGAACACCACAACTATAGGGTCGTGACACATGGTATCGGAGGTTGACTCATAGCGATTCGAGCTACAGAGGCATGAATAAATTTGGGGGGTTGCAGGTGGTATTGAAGATGAACGAGAAAAGATGGAAGTTTTTAGAGCTTAAAAAAGCTTGATGACATGACAAGTTATTGGAAGGATAATGGGCAACAACACTATGAAGCTCTTGTGCAAGAGTGGGAAAATTTGGGGCATATTGGAGATGGAATAGTGGAGGTGCCAAAATCCTTGGGTAATCTTCATGGTAGGTCTGCTGAACTTGAAGAACTTGACAAGAAGATACAAAATGGTAACTGAAGACTCTGAGAACTCATGGAAGAAAGAGTTCGCTTAAGGGAAACAAGTGCCAAGTTGCAGGATAAATTCAAGGGGCTTGAGTATGAGATCAAGAGGGACTTTCTTGACTAGGAAACTTGGAGAGTGCTACAGAAATATGCAGGATGACTTGCAGAGGACTAGAGAACTTCAAATGGAGAAGTTCAATCCATGTTAGGTTCGGGCACTTGAAGAACATGCGACAAAGGAGAAGCTTGATTGGAATGAAGCTATACCAGGATCAAATGGTTCAAGTGAGAAACATGGAGAGATTTCTTACACTAAGAGGACTGTCAGGTTGAAGCATAAGCCGAAAAACACCTATGAAGTGGACGTATTGAATAAAGTTGGAGAGATAAGGTGCAAGACCAAACTAGTGGAAAATGAAAGTTCCTTGGAATGTATAGGCTGACACTTAGCAAAAGTGGGTAGTCTGACTTGAACATGGAAGGGCCAACTCATGAAAAAATCGTGACATTTGGAGATTAAGTCCACATGACAACTTTTATATATTTACAGCATGGTGGAGTTTCAAGATATCGAATCATCCTCAGATTATCTCTGAAGTTGCAATTCGAGAATGGGAAAATAGGGAAAGAGAAATATTGGGTTAATTTACTTGGTAAATTAACACAAGAATTTAATTATCAATCCGGGTCTGTAGAACTTAGAAGCATCTACAAAAAATATGCATTTCAACTATAGTCAAGTTTAGAAGATGAATTATTAATGATAAAGGAAATTCATATTACAAATATAAACCTTAAATAAATAATTTCTAATTCAATCATGTAACAAGCAGTAGAAGAAGCTCCTAACTTAGGAGAACTTTTTTTTCCTTCTCTTACAAAACTACCACATGAATTAGAAACCAAAAACCACTAATGAAAAATAGATCAAGATGCATGAAAGAATAACTAAAGAGGCTCCCAACTAAGGAGATCCTTGTCATCCTTCATTACAGATTCATTCATCATTAAATCCATTGTTAGAAAACATGAACTTCAAGAAATCATTTAAAAGCAGGAAAGATGAATTCTAGTTTCTAGTCTCTTGATCAAATAGAAGAAGTATTTAACTTAAATATTGGTTTGGCTCTTCATATGTAGAATAGACACAAGATTAAGATCCATCGTCAATCATAAGATATAATCATAAATCTAATTAACTGAAAAAAACTGAAGAAAAACTAGCTAATTTAACCAAGAAGTGTACTTAGCTCGTTGTGGGGGCCCTCCACCCTTGCCTCGTATGCTAGGAGTACTTTCATCTACTGAAACTTATTCAACTCTCATGCACAAGAAAATGATAAATTATGTTATCAATTAACTTCAGAAAATAAGAATCTCAAAGTCTCAAGTTTTTCCTACTACCTTCTCCCCCTCACTTGGAGAGAGAGCACTCCTATTTATACATGAATTTCTTTGAAAAAGAGATAAGCAACTCATAAATACAACTCCACTTTCCAACCAATTTCCAAAATTACAAAATATGATCCCTATAAATCTTTATATAAATCTTGAATGAGATATCCATATCCACATGATCTTCTCCTTGAAATGAGCTTGAAAGATTATCTCCTCGAATCTCTTTGATCCCTTCAAATCCTCACACAAGTCTAGGATGTGATCCATGATCTTCTCCATGAGATGAGCTTGAATAATTATCTCCTCAAATATCTTTGAAATATTCCCACACATTACAAGACTCGCACAACTTTTGAGACATATATGAAAATATATTAATTTTCTAATAATTAATCAGAAATTCTCTCAAAATGCAAGAAAATAAATAAATTGGAAAATGATGAGGAAGACCCATATTTAACATGGAAAGAGCATGATAAATAATCAATGGAGAAATATATTGTGGATTAATTTGAGGAATAATGGCAGGAAAAGAGAATGAAAATACGACATTTTAGATGCCCAACATTCCCCCCAACTAAACTTGTTGCATGTCCTCATGCAACCTTGCATGCATTTTCTTGTACACTTTTAGCTTCTTAGTTTTGGATTTATGTGTTTTGAGCAATAAATCATTCCATGATGTCAAGTCTGTGAGTAGAAGCTGATAGTTCTTATGGTTGGTTCTTGTGTGACAACCATGAATATGATAAATGTTGGTTCTTGTGTTAAAAGCATTCATATTTTTTTACTTTGTTTGTTGAAATAATATTTTAAGCATATATGCACTGGAAATGACAAGTTATAAATGTATATAATAAATCTCTTTTCTTCATGTTTGTACATCATGCGAGTATATATTTTCATTTTTTGAATCAAGTGCAACAAAGTGTAATTGGAAGAGACATGTTGTTCAATGGTATAGAAGATGAAAATATGAGATGGTAATGAGTATAGTCCCCCCAACTGAAGATATGCTATGTTTATGAAAATGGGATAGGAATTGGTGTATGGTGACGAAATTTTCCGAATTCATTCATTTCTATCAATTAAGGAATTATATGATTAAAAAATAAAGAGAAATATACCTCCACTTTACCCAAAAAGTTGATGAACTATGCAATAGGAATGTCAATGATGTTGTCGCTGGATCATGGAAAATGTGGTTGCTGCTCTTGGATCATGGATCAGAAGATGGAATCTGAGGTTGGAACTACGGTAATCTCATATGGCTGAAAACATACTGCTGCAATTGTCGATGGAGTCATGAAAAGTATATAGTCTTCACCTGCTACAAATACCGATGGTACAAATTTAATCATGTGAATGAATGTGTCGGTGTCAAGCATGAAAAAAGGCATTGGATTATCGACCATTAATGGGTGTCATTCAACAATGCAAGGAAAACTAACCATTGATGTCAATGAGTGCCAAGGTACCCAAGTACATCTTGTGAAGTGCGAATACATGATCTGATGTCGAGCCACTTGTAAGATCCAACTATCAAGAGACATTGAACGATCAAGGGACATTGATGTATTCCCATGAATGTTGGCTAGAGAACTTGTCATTAGGGAATACAAGCCTCAAGGTAGTAATGAGGACTCCAGTCTCTATGCTAGATAAGGTGCTGAGGTTGATGGGTCGAGACTTTTTGAAAGGTGGTCTTTAAGGAATACCACGTCAGACAACGCAAGTTGTACAAAATGATTGGTAGGACTATAGATAAAATATCTCATGGTCAAATAGTTGTTACGGAAAGAAAGACAAGTCAATGTAGAGAGTTGGATGGTTTATTTGTAAGGTAAAAATATGAACTGAATAGAAGGCGAAAATGTATGCGACTCATAAAAGTAGTTATGTGTGAAGTCGTGATGGATAAGGCAATGAAGCAGTGCACTCCAATATGGATTACTAATGAACTTTGAAGGAGGAATATGGATAAAAAATATCGTGGCACAAAAAGGTTTTTGTATAATGGCAATTGTCATGACATTTGAAATGAATTTTTAATGCCTCCTTGCTTTAATGATACATGTGATCTGTGGAGATCTCGTCTTCATGATTTTGGATCCTCTCCATACCTGTTAAAGCTCAATACAATTCCTGCATGAAAATTGTGAGATCTTTTGGAAAACATAAATGAAACAACTTAATAAACTGAAATGCATTTTTCTTACATGTTTCCTTTGTGTGCAACTTCCTTTGAAGTAACTTCAAAAAATTGTTTTCAAGAGTTTTATGAAATGTCCATCTCTGAAGTGTTTTTTTTTTTAAACAATGAAATTATTATTAAATATGAAACTCATTTTTTTAGTTATTATTATTATTATTTTTATTATTTTATTATTACGATATATATATATATATATATATATATATATATATATATATATATATATATATATATATTATTTTATTTTTATTTTTATTTTTTAAATTATTAAATTTTCTCTTTTTTTGATAAATTATCCATGGATCATGAAAAAAATAAAAATAAAACAAAATAAAATAAAAGGCCATCACAAAAAAAAAAAATTACAAAAGAAAACACAAACCAACAAAATACAATACCTGAAGCAACTCACTCAAACAGGGGAGGATTCAATGAGACTTGAAGCGATTTATTGGGACTTTAACTCCAATCCTCTGACCATGGCTTTTAGCAGATTGACCATGGGATCATCACTTACATGAAATAGTAGTGTATCTACACAAAAATATTTTTCCTTTCATTGGGTTTCGAAGTCTGAATAGTACTATAGCTTCGGCTCCGTGGAAACTGAATCTCTTCCTCGACATCTTTCCCGGAAGATCCAGAGATATAACAAGGACTGTCGTGATCAATTCTCCCCACATCAAGCTGATGATTGCGCCGATGATGATCGGTGGCCGTGGAAGCGCTGAAAATCCAAGGAAATGGATTATGATCCATCAATTTTGTTATTTTTACCGATGTCGGCCATTTCCTCTGAGACGCCGATCTGATGAGTTCTTTGTATTCATCGTCGTCCACCCTGAAAGTGCCAACGCAAAACATCATAATGGATCCCATGGCATCGACAACTCGAGAAATGGATATGGCCATAATGATAAACCATAAGCATGGAGAACCCATTGGAAAATGATGTACACTGCACTCCACAACACAAAATATGCACCTCGGAACCCGTTGCATAATAATATCTGGATTATTAATTGAAGATCTCAATCTATCTAGATGTAGTCCGGAATCCGTTACTGGATTAGGATTTTGAGAAATGACTTCTCTTGCAGTGTTGAAATCTGCAATGGTGAACAATGTCACAAGACCGCAAACATTTAATAATGTGAGAAAAATGCAAACGATTTCCAAATAATCCGAGATTTCCACCATATTTCTGCCTTATAATAAAAGAAAAATAAAATTACTAAGCTACACCTAAAGCTATTAATATGACATTACAAGTATTTATCAAACACATCGTTTTCCCCAGAATCCAGATTTGTTCAACAAAATTATCGAGATTTTTTTCTATTGAAATTGTCCTATGGGCTCGAAAAACAGATCTTCTACTGCTATACAAATCAAGGTAGAGTTCGAGCAAGTTGACAAAATCCTTAGTGACGGGATTCGTCATTGCATACAACCATTCGAGCAAGTTAACAAAATCCTTAGTGACCTCATTCGAATTTTTGTTCTTTTCATTCATTTACGTAATGGATTGGGCAATTATGTAATGGATTGGGTCGTAGTTTTTTTAATGGATTTTTGTTTTAAAATTTCATGCATTCATATTTTTGTTTGCATTTGTTTTAGTATATGGTGTGGGTTTTGTTTTTTTTTGTTTTGTTTGTTTGTTTGTTTTATGTTGTTTTAATATATGCAATATGGGTTTGTTTTATTATATTTGCTTGTTTTGTTTGTTTGAATTCTTTTATTGCGTTGATTTGTTTTGCATGGCTTTTATTATTTTGTTTTGGTGTGTGTTTGTTTTATTTATTTATTGTTTTTATTTTTATTTTTTTTGTTTGGTTAAAAAATTTATTGTCTTGTTTTTAATTTTTTATTGTTATTTTTTTTTTAATTTATTTATTTGAATGTGTTTGTGTTTTTTATTTATTGATTTATTTTTAGATTTCATTGATTTTAAAAACTAAAAATTAGAAAGAAATTGAGTTTTATTGTATTCTTAACTTAGAAAATTTTATTGAAATTATTATTTTTTAAATAGATGGACATAAATTGGTTTGCGGATTTAAAGATGAAATTGGTTAAGAATATTGCAAATCCTTCATTTATTCATTCTTGAAAATATTTATACACATCTTACTTTTTGATTCTCGAGACCGTGTAAAAATGCAGGAGGAGAGCATACTTATTTGACACTGAAGAAAATAATATCCTTCCTACTCTATTGCAAAAAAATAAATTATTCTTTCAAGTATAGGAAATTTCCAATGCATCCATTTGCATAAGAAGATGAGAAGTAAACTCACATCCATGTTTGAAAAATATACTTTAATAAATGCTTGGACATGAAAATTTATCTGATAATAAAGATTTGATGAGAAAGGATGTTGAACAATGGAGTGGTGTTGTGGCCTAATGACTAGCTGAAACCAATTTTTAAGATGTTCTCTGTTGGCTTGGCTCTCCTTAGTTGTCATATCAAAAAGTTCTTCTTGTGGTACTTGCTCAAGATCTTGAATGCACAAGAGATCTTGTGATATACATGTTAGAAATTCTTTAATTTTGGGTTCTAATGTTTGATCTTCATCGCATGTCATCCATGACTCATTCACCTCCTTACAAAGATAAGTAGAAGAAGATTCTAAGTTTTCTTCTTGTGGATCCCCTTCATGGATGCTTTGATCCTTTTCTAATTTATGAAATGGATATTCATCCCTAGTGATCACTCTAAATTGTGGACAAGGACTTAAGAAGATCCTTGGTGCGACATACCCTCCTTTGCTAAATGACTTCTTTAACATCATATTTGGTGATCCTGTTGGGAAAATTGATTTTGTAGTTATTTAGTTTTTTTATTTTTTAATTTGTTGGGGGGTTTTGTTTAATGAATCTACCCTTCTAATCTATATATTTAGGCATAAAGAAACATAATTAAAATAAAAGCTAATTTTTTTTGTTTTTGTTGTATTTTTGTTTTTTTGTTTTTATCTTCCTAATTGACCACTTTGAAATATACTTCCCCGAAAACGGTGCCAAAATGTTGGGTCAATCTACTGGGTAAATTAACACAAGCGTTTAGTTATCAATCCGTGTTTGTAGAGCTTAGAAACATCTCCAAAGTATATGGATTTCAACTACAGTCAAGTTTAAAATATGAATTATTAATGACAAAGGAAATGCATATTACAAATATAAATCTTAATTAAATAATTTCTACTTCAATTATGTAACAAGTAGTAGAAGAAAGTCCTAACTTAGGAGAAATTGTTTGTCCTTCTCTTACAAAACTACTTCATGAATTAGAAACCAAAAACCACTAATGAAAAATAGATCAAGAGCATGAAAGAATAACTGAAGAGGCTCCTAACTAAGGAGATCATCAATTTCCTCCATTACTGATTCATTCATCATTAATACCATTGTTAGAAAATGAGAACTTCAGAAAATCATTTAAAAGCAGGAAAGATGAATTCTAGTTTCTAGTCTCTTGATAAGATAGAAGAAGTATTTAACTTAAATATTGGTTTGACTCTTCATATGAAGAATGGAAACAAGATTAATATCCATCATCAATCATAACATATAATCATAAATCTAATTAACTGAACAAAGCTAAAGCAAAAGTAGCTAATTTAACCAAGAAGTGTACTTAGCTCGGTTTGGGGGCCCTCCACCCTTGCCTCGTACAACGGGAGTACTTTCAGCCACTTAAACTTATTCAAATCTCATGCACAATAAAATGATAAATTCAGTCTTTAATTAACTTCAGAAAATAAGAATCTCAAAGTCTCAAGTTTTTCCTACTACCTTCTTCCCCTCACTTGTTGAGAGAGCACTCCTATTTATACATCAGTTTCTTTGAAAAAGAGATAAGAAACTCATAAATACAACTCCAGTTTCCAAAATTACAAAATATGATCCCTATAAATATTTACACAAATATTGGATGAGATATATGTATCCACATAATATTCTCCTTGAAATGAGTATGAATGATTATCTCCTCAGATCTATTTGATCCCTTCAAATCCTCACACAAATCTAGGATGAGATATCCATGATCTTCTCCTTGAAATGAGCTTGAATAATTATCTCCTCAAATATCTTCGAAATATTCCTACACATTACAAGACTCACAACACTTTTGAGACATATATGAAAATATATTAATTTTCTAATAATTAATCACAAATTCTCTCAAAATGCATGAAAATAAATAAATTGGAAAATGATGAGGAAGACCCATATTTAATGTGGAAAGAGTATGATAAATAGTGAATGGAGAAATATATTGTGGATGAATGTGAGGAATAACAAAAGGAAAAGAGGATGAAAATACGACATTTTGGAGGCCCAACACGAAGGTTGTAGGGTGAATACAGAGCTGACAAAAAAATTTCATGAACGAAGTCGCGTGGGTGGGGTTGCAGGTCGTGCACATTTGTGGATGTGTTGCAAAGTCAAGTTGCAGGTGAAGGAGGACGTGCAGGAGGATGTGGGCCAGGGAAAATTTTAAGGATGGAAGTTTATCTTAAAGTTTAGAAACCTTGGCGAATCTTACTAGTGCCCAATATGTAAATTGCAAAATTTTTGAAGATATTTTTGTAAGAATATTTAGGTTTCTAATTATTTTATATTAGTATATATGATTTTTTGGCAATTTTCAGGGTAGAATAATTTTATACTATAAAATTTTGGCGAATCAATTTTCCAAATAATGGAAATTAAGGAATCTTGTTTTTGGAAAAAGCATGGAAAATTAGCCCACCTGTGAATATTAGCCCCTAAAATTTTCCCTGATGTGGGCAGAGTCGAGTGACCCATCGGGTAGACAACATCGTGCTTAGGAGTTAAGTACATAAGGTCAGGGCAGGCACGGCTACATGTAACAGGTGACTCAAGTGACTCGGCTGCATGACAATGGGTTAGGTTAGTCATAGTGCATGCTGGGCATGACCCTCGTGACCGAGGCTGCACGAATTTTGGCAAACTTCAAAATTGGTATTTTGGAGGATATTTTGGTTTTTCCGAAAAACTGAAGTGTTTTTGGGTGAAATTGTTGCATGACTTAAAACAGGATTGTTTGAATTATTTGGAAAGGTTTGCAAGTGGCTACACGGACTTGGAAAACTTGTATGATTATTGTAAAAATTGTACATTGTTGAAATGTTATATATTATTGGGAAGAATTTTCAGGAGTTGTCCCTCTGAAGTATGTATGGGCATACTTGTGTGATGTTGTAGAAAGTTTAATTTTTAAAATATTAAATATTGAAGATAATTGTTATTCTGTTCCATTGTTAAAACAACAATTGATTGGAAATTGAGTAAGTATTGGAGTAAGGCGTAGTCTATACACTTGAGTATTGCTAAAAAGAAAAAGTGTAGTAGTGCTACACCTGCTTTACATTATTGAAAGAGCACCACAAGTATAGGTCCATGACAGATGGTAACAAAGCTTGATTTAGGGTGAGTTGAGCTGCAAAAGTAGGAATACATTTGTAGATCTTCATGTGGTATTGAAGCTGAATGGGGAAAGATGAAAATTTTGAGAGCTTTTCAAAAGATTTATGACAATACAAGTTATTGGAAGGATAATGGGAAACAACACTATGACACTCTTGTGAAAGAGTGAAAACACTTGGGGGTTATTCGAGATGGGATAGTGGAGGTTCCAAAATCCTTAGGTAATCTTCATGGAAAGTATTTCGAACTTGAAGAACTTGAAGAGAAGATACAACATGGTAACCGAAGACTCCGCGAACTCATGGAAGAAAGAGTTTACTTAAGGAAGGAAAGTGCCAAGTTGAAGAATAAATTCAAGGGGCTTGAAGATGAGATCAAGAGGGACTTTCTTGACCAGAAACCCATTATTATAGAAGATGATGAACTTGCATTTATTGAAAAACTTGGAGAGCTCTACCGAACTATATAGGATGACTTGCAGAGGATTGGATCACTTTGAATGTAGGAGGTTGATCTATGTCAGCTTTGAGAACTTGAAGAACATGCGTAGAAGGGGAAGCTTGATGGGAGCTAGACCAGGATCAAATGGTTCAAGTGAGCCACATGGAGAGATTGCTTACACAAAGAGGAGTATCAGGTTGAAGCGTAAGCTGAAAGACACCTCTGAAGTGGAATTATTGAAGAAAGTTGCAGAGATAAGATGTAAGACCAAACCAGTGGAAAATGAAACCTCCTTAGAATTTTGGTTTTTGCATGTAACAATACATGGAAATAAGTTTGCAGCTTTGATGGACACGATAAATAATCATAGTTTCCTTAGTGAGAATGAATCTTCATCTTTTAGGAAGAAGGTTGGAATGGAGAAAGAGTTGAGTGCGTTCAAAGAAATCAATTCTCGTATGAAAGTTGAGGCTCGTTTTTTGAAGAAACACATATGAGAGTAGGCTCATGGTTTGGATAGATGGATGTGAGAGTGATAAATATTGATAATCATTTTATGGTGTTGGGGTAGGACTTTATGGTTGCAGCACAAGCCATACTGATGGTGGATTGTGATACACTCTTTATTACAACTGTAGGGTAGACCATGCTTATTCCTATGGAAAAGAAGAATCGATTGGGATATCAACCAAGTATTTATTAATTAGTTCTATATGATAAGGACCCTGATGTGAGACATGATTCCGTGGGACATGGGGAACTTGGTTGCATGACTCAAAGGATAAGCTCATGAATGACCTTGTTGTAAGAACCATGAAAGAAAAGAAATATGGAGGTGGAAGGTTGACTTGAATTATTATACATGAAGCTGAGAATTCTACTCAGGATCTTCACCGGGATGATACTGTGGAGAGAGGAGGTCTGGGTGCTTCTTCTAATGTAGGCCTACGGATGGATTATGCATGTAGATACCCAACTAGCATTCTGAAATTTTACAGATATGCTATGGGCATATATGATTTTCAGTTGACAAGGGATAAGCTTGGAGAGATTGGATGTACTCAGGATGAGATTGATGATGTGTGTTAGAATGAATTCTTAAGGCTAGTGTATGAAAATAGATCACTTTAGTTTTATGTGACAAAAATCCCTAACGAAAAAGATGGCTTCTTAACTTCCTTAGATCTACAATAGATAGTCGAAACAAATGCTGCAAAAACCTAGATAAATGCAGTAAAAGTAGCTAAACGGTAAAAGAAAATAATATTTTCTCCAAATATCCAATGGAAAACACCAAATATATAAAGAATTTTATATGTATTAACACATGGGAAGGGAACAAAGAATGATGTTACCAGTCCCCCTCAATGGGATGGGTTTTTGGCTGTCCTCAATGCTTCAGATCCAGAAGTTTCTCTCTCTCAATGGTGTAGAAAACCCAAGACGTGTTGAACTCTATGGGAGCTCAAGAATCAAAATATTAATAAAAGTGATCAAAGTATGACTATGACAAAAGTATCAAAGTCCGACCATGATAAAAGGATCAAAGGTAAATAATGAATGGAAGACCCTCCTCTTTATAAAAAAATATTGAGTTAACCTTGATAATGGTGCATAGTAAAATATTATTAACTGAGATCTAGATCTAACTGCTTGGAATATTTTATTATATTTTGTTGGAGGGAAAAGGAATTTAAGCGGTTAAATCCCTTTATCTAGAAATAATAAACTAATAAATTATTTATTTATCATTTCATGAATGAGGTTAAAGAATATTTTACCAAATAATTATTTATTTTATTATTCCTAAATGATTTAGTCAAATTTAGGAAGGAATATTAATTAAATAATGATTTAATTAATTATTCCTAGAGAATAATAAGATAAATAGTGATTTATACAAGTATTTCTCATTAATTGAGCTAAATATGACCATGAATATTATTTAAAAAGTGGTTTAATTAATTATTACTAGGGGAAATTCAAATAAAGAAGGATTCATTTAATCATTCCTCATGGTGTTTCCTGTTTGAACCAGAAATAAGTTAAGAACATTTGGTTTATTATATTATTTCTTATAGTGAAAGCAATCTTACTATGGTAAAATTGGTCTTACATGGTGTATTTGATCCATCTAATTGTAAGTGGATATATGACCAAAAATTCGTGTAATAGATCACCCCCCAAGGTGCAAGCATTAGGAGCTAATCGTATGACCGAAGTACGTTGTAAGAACACAATCACTAGACACCGAAGGGGGGTGAGAGAGAGAGAGAGATACATATACAAAGTGAAGCGAGAGAGGAAAATAACCTGAGTTGACGATACCCACAAACGACATAAGTCTCCTTTAATGTTTGGGTACCTATTCTCAGTGAGGCGGGGGAGACATACCTATTCCCACCGACATGAAAAAGTACAAAGAATAATGGTGCGCCAAACAAAATGGGACTGAGCTATAAAGTACATGATAAATGGTACATGACATGCTGGCATAAAATGGGCCAAACAAAAATATAATGGATCCCACATACATACTGCGCCTGGGACAACAACTAGGAATGAATACAATAATATCTAAGTAAATGAGATATAATAACAACTAAAGAAGCCCTAATAAATAGGAAAGGGCTCTGAAAATATGAATGGATCATCTGAGTGATACATGCATGGCAGAGGCATTGCAAGTGGCTGGAACTAAACCGATCAAATATACGAAGCTTCATCTGAGGTTGTAGCATAAAATGAGATCATTCAGGCATGTGGGGGGCTACCTGAAGGGCCACCCCCTCATGAGGTCTGAAGCATCTCACAGACACCTCACAATCACTGGAACAATCTACTGGATCACCGAACTATCAAGCATACAAATCTCGATCATACTGAAGTGGAGCAGATGAGAAATAAATAATTCAAAGGGCAATGAAAACTCCATTTCCCTGATCCGAGGCACTGAATAAGAATTGAAGTTAGAACAAAGGTACACTTCCCTCTAGAGCTGTCTTCTGGAATGAATGTGTTGATGTTGACAGAAGGAGGTCCGTCATAATTGAGTCAATGAGGAATCCTAAACTAAGGCATGAGAGATCATAGTAGAGAGACTGATGGATTGACACTAGGGATGATGATGGAATGGGGGATACTGAGTAGAAAACAAAAGACTTCCCCGTCAAAGCATATAAAGCATTGATGACCTGGTAGTGACTGACTCAACTCTGGAGCGGATGGGAAACAAGATGTCTAGAGCGAAAAATGGGCTACACGAGAGAGAATAAAGACATAAATGGATGGAATACTGTAACATGAGGCAATAGGGGACTCTAGAAAGACTCCATGAATTTGATGATGAGTCAACTCAGATGTTGTGATCAAGGGTGATTCGATGATGCTGCCACACAAAATAGACCCAGTGGGGACCATAAAAACATGAGAAAAAGGTGGTTACTCATGAAAAAAATTGAGGCACGCTTTTAAAAGTATGAAGTCAAAGTGGTGCCCCAAGTAAAAGTGGCGCAAGTGCAAAAATTTGATTTTGAGAGGCATCGAAGTAACCCTTCTTGGAAAAAAAGGCATCCAGGTAAAGTATCAAGTCACCAAAAATAAAAGGATACCCATTTTAGAGCTCGATGAGAGCTTTCCAATGGTGCTAATGGTTCCTCAAATCGAGCTACAGTTTGGTTGCAATTAGTGAAAGAAAAATTAGGTTTTTTATTTTAATAGGGCCATTTCCCTCCAATTTGGTTCATTTTCTATTGGATATGTGGTGAACATGGAGAGGGTGAGAAGACCCTAAATCTTGCATCATTCATATCATACAAACCAACCGTTGGAATCGAGATCTGTCAATTGCAGGAAGGTGGCCTAACCTTACTCTTCATTTCCAGCTGATTAGAATTTCAGATTAGGTGCCCAGAGCCCTAAAACATCAAGCTACCCTTCTTCATGGTCGACTCTAGCTTTTTCACAGTTTCCAGGGAGAAAATTTGCAACCTCACAGGTACAGAGCTGGTAAAATTCGAGCTGCCAAAATGATGGGTTTTGTCCTGTTTTTAGATGAGAACTAGGGATTTATGGTTTTGATGCATCTTTTCTTGCTCTGAACTGACAAATATGCTAGGTTTGTGTAGGTATAGAATAGTTAAAGATCAAATGGAGAGAGAGAGATTTGGATGTACTTCATTCTGAGATCTAAGGGGATCAAGTAGTTAGAGGTGCACTGGCGAGGTATGGGGTTCTCAAGTTGGTTGAGAACCCATTGATGAGGGTAGGGTAGCCCTTGCTATCTAGGATAGTCAGCTACTAGGACCAAGACCTAGAGGCCTTTGTAGTGCAGGGGCACTAGATCGAGTTGACTATTCATGACATCTATTTCCTAACTGGTCTCCCTCCAGTGGCGGTGGTGGGAAATATCCATCCATTACTACCACAAGGGGTGGATCATATCAGATTTCATATAATTCCACTGCAGGCCAGATGTTCATGTCATGGGCACGACTATTCTGATCAGTGATCTAGAGAGGCTAGAGAGTTGGGTTACCGCCGCAGCGGTACTGTGGATCCTCAGAAACTAGGCATTCCACCACATCACCAAAGGGCATATGATGTTAGTTGAGAGTGTGCTAAGTGGGACCTACTATGGGTGGGCCTAGATGATGCTGGCATCATTGAAATGATATTTGTCACTATGAAAGTGACAAGTGAATCATGATTGTTCTTTTGGTATAGTGTTGTTCTCGTTCTTCTTCGAGAAGATCCCCACACTTTGGACTCATGTAAAGATCTAGGATGGGGATCCACGAGTGCCCAACATGCACCGCTGGGGGAAGATACTGCAAAGAGGAGGAGGTGGGGGAATCAGAATAGTGTTCTGAACAGAGTTCTTCACACATTTGGATTAGATGTCACTTTATATAGACGACTATCCATATAGTGGGATGAACTATCAAGGGGACCCAAAATTGCCACATCCGCTCGGTCGAGCATGGGGACCAGATGGTAAGTGACAAGTTGTTATATTTTATGGTGCATTTTGAGTTTAGAAATATGTATGTGGTACTGATTCGTTACTTTTGGTATGCAGATATAGCACTGGTGAAACCGTCCAGGTATATGGGACAAGCCGCGACATTTGGAGCTAGAGAGTCTAATGGAGTAAGAAGGGATTAGAGACCTGACTTGGAGGCTCTGTTGAAGGATGTACGCCAAAGATGTGTGTTTTTGATGACCTAGGTAGTGGAGCGTGGCTGACATGATCTTGATGATCGTTACATTGAGGGATGTGTCAGGCTACCCTCAGAGTGGTGAGGTGTCATGCGACGCATGGTGATGGCCAGGAAAGCTATGAGAGATCTGCAGGTTGCATGAGCTGAGCCATTGGATGAGGACCCTCCAGATAGTGATTATATGTAGGGCCATGTGGTTCCCCCAGTTTTGATTTGTAACATGCTATGGGATTGACATATTTATTAGAGTAGAGGACTCCAAAACAATTAGGATTTTGTAGACACATATGATGGATATGCATCCTTTTATATATGAAGAGTATATGTTTTGCCATTTTTTAATGATTATTTTATTTTTTTAAATACATTTGATAAGTGCCAATATATAATATTTTTTGCAATGTTATCTACATAGTGAATTTGGGCTCTAAGTACATGACTGAATGTAATGGTTTCAAATTCACGCACTAAGAAATTCACTTGTAAATATCTTCTAAAAAGGACATGGTTATTCACACGATATATGACATTAAATTGCATGACAAGAAGTAGGGAATCTAAATGAACATGAAGATGAAGGATGAAACAGTCAAGGGAACCAGCTAACAAACCTATCACTACATCATATTTGGCCTGATTATTGGTGGCACATCTAATCAATACACTGTTGGATAGAACTAACGAAGGCATGGGGGTAAAAATGGCCCAGGCCGCCAAGGCTAGATTCTACGAGAAGAGACTTGTACCATCAGCATAGCCGATATATAGTGTGTATGAGGGATCAATATGAAAGGCACCGCAAGACAACAAATGAGATGATGATGAACAATGAAAGCAATCGGAATCCATGGTAGGAATAAAACATGCATCATGATGGGGGATGCTATGGGTAAAATTTATATGCCCCGCACACTTATTAAGGATCTGATCAATAAATGGTGTGGGGAAGTTGTCTTTAAGACAAGCTTTCTTGAGGTCACAAAAGTCAATACCAACACAGATGGTGCTTTTTTTATTGAGAACGGGAACTAGGTTAGAAACACCAGTGGTGTATTCTATGGGATAGATAAAACTAGCTTGCTTGAGCTTATCGGTTTCGACTCTGATAGCTTATCATTTGGAAGGATTAATGGGTCTCAAATTTTTACAGACAGGATTGGCATCAAGCCATGTATCAATATGGTGCTTGACAATGGCAGGATTGAGTCTAGGCATCTCTAAATAGGACCAGGCGAAAACATCACATAATTCCTTGAATAGCTAGGTGTAAGCCTCAATTTCTTCTGGGGTGCAATGTGCCCCCAAGGTAATGTTTTATTATACCCCTAGTTTATCGAAAATGTTAATTTTAACAATAGGAGAGATATTGGCCATATTTCCTTCTTCGAAAGAATCAGGTGCAGGAATGGTATTTCTAAATCAATCGACCTCATTAGAAATTAAGTCTCTAGACTCCACAGCATACTAGTCATGGGACTGCTACATAAATAAGTACAGACGATGGTGCATATGATCCCAAGGAATGCCAATACACAGTGTGTATGAGGGATCCATCTGAAAGGTGCCACAAGACAACAAATGAGATGATGATGAACAATGAAAGCAACCGGAATCCATGGTAGGAATAAAACACGCATCACGATGGGGGATGCTATGGGTAAAATTTCTATGCCCCGCAGACTTATTAAGGATATGATCAATAAATGGTGTGGGGAAGTTGTCTTTAAGACAAGATTTTTTCAGGTCACAAAATTCAATACTAACATAGATGGTGCTTTTTTTATTGAGAACAGGAAGTAGGTTAGAAACACCAATGGTGTATTCTATGGGATAGATAAAACCAACCTGCTTGAGCTTATCGGTTTCGGCTTTGATAGCTTATCGTTTGGAAGAATTAATGGGTCTCAACTTTTGACAGACGGGATTGGAATCAAGCCATGTATCAATATGGTGCTTGAAAATGGCGGGATTGAGTCTGGGCATCTCTAAAAAGGACCAGGTGAAAACATCACGGAATTCCTTGAATAACTAGGTGTAAGCCTCAATTTCCTCTAGGGTGAAATGTACCCCCAACATAATGTTTTATTATACCCCTAGTTTATCGGAAATGTTAATTTTAATGGTAGGAGAGATATTGGCCATATTTCCTTCTTCGAAATCATCAAGTGAGGGAATGGTATTTCTAAACCAATCAACCTCATTAGAGATTAAGACTTTAGACTTCGCAACATACTAGTCATGGGACTCCTGCAGAAAGAATTATGGACAGTGGTGCATATGATCCCAAGGAATGTCGGTAGTGGTCATTGCTTCCATAATGTCTTCATCATAATGAAATATGGGGGGATTGGAAGAAGAAAGAACACATGACGCAGTGGGGCTAATTGACACATAATCATGAGAGGTATGGTTCACATACGCATCACTACGAAGGGTAGATGAATAGATAGTATCTGAAACATCTACTGATGTTGATCCCAAGGTGATCGCCGAAGGAGGTTTAGTTGAAACAGACGGGAATGCCCCAGAGGGTTTGTCCACTGTGGATCTCATGGATGATGGAAGATAGAGGATAATTTCTGAAGGTTCCATCCTCTCGACATCAAGGGAAGTATCACAATGGATGAATAAATGTTCTTTGGTTCTGCTGAAGGAAAACGCATGAGTAGCGGAGTATAGGATCCACTACATTCGGCCTCGATTCAGTGAGTAGCCTCAAGGGTATCGCTAAATTCATCGAGACAGGGACAAAGGTGAGAATAGTGGCCATAAAGATCACACAAAGCACAAGGGTGGTTTGTGTGCAACGATTTGAGCTTCTTAGCTAAATCTGGTAAGGTAACATGGACCTCCGGGATATCAGATTTTGGAAACATCTCATTGACCATAGGTTTTAGACGAGGAATCTCATGAAAATTATAGGTGGCATGCCCAAAAACATCACACAAAGTGCATGGAGGTGACTTATTCAGAGGCTTAGGTGGAATAAGAGTTGTTTGGGTGACCGTATCCTTAGGTTCCTCCTTTTTGGATTTCCCCCACTCACTAGATTCTTTCGCAATAGGAGTAGATTCATGTTGAGGTGGCTAAGGTACTGAAGGAAAGGGAGGGGTCATGGAAACTAGTTGGACTGGGGTTAAAGAAATATAAAGTTTGAGATGACCAGGCAAAGTGTTGGTTGGAGGATCAATGTACTAGTGTGGGATCCCCATGGTCAAATTGGGAAGGTGCAACATAGCCATATCAGGCACCAAAAAGTCTCTAGAGGGGAGACCTAGAAATGATATCTGACCGGAAGGGTGATGGCCTAGAGGAATGGATCCTAAATGATTAAGGCTAGGGGGATCCATTCTTGGTTGAAAATGGGTGGAAGAGACACCATCAGAGGGAGAACCTTGAACATAAGGTCCTAAAGGCTCCATCGAATGACCACCAGTAGGTTGCAGAGGTGTAGGTTGTTGGCTAGTTGATCCAGATAACTTTTGGCTAGCCTGAGATGATTCAATCATGCAAACATTCGATGAGTTGTGGTCAGGGATAAGAGGGGTGTGACCAGGGAATGCACCAAGTAAGGTGGAATATTTATAGACTCCCAGTGAAACACTAGTAATAGGCACGATTGATTGTTTATCAGCCACAGAATATATGATAGACTCAAGGGATCTCTGGGAGTTTGTTTTGTAATATGTCAACTGATCGATGGTAACGATATTTCCATTGTGAGGAAAGCACATATTATGGTGAATCGTAGATGTGACAAAAAACATCGCATAGGTATAGCTACGACCCAAGAGGATATTGTAATCCAAGGGGGAGTCCAAGACTTTAATATCAACACAAAAAATATTTCCCACAAGAGTGACAGGTAAATTGCGGTACATGCCAAGGGGCTGAGAAGGGTGAATGTCCTGAGCACACAAAGTGATTGTGGAAGGGGCTAAGTTGGGTGATCCAAGTTTATTCCAAACAGAGGCAGAAATCATGTAGGTGGATGCACCCTTTTCAATGATACATCATGAGACATGGGCATTACGAATCTTGAATAATATTTGGAAGGTGACATATGAAGGTAAGGGGGGATGTTATTACTTTTCAACATCAAAGACGATCAAACGATCATCTGAAGGGTACACAATTCCCAGAGAAAATAATAGAGCTTTACATTTTGAAGGGCACAATTGGAAGATGTCCAGTGTTGACATGGCAGCAGGAGATTGTGCCAAGTCATCTACTATGCTATAAGTGTGGGTGGCTTTGGAAAAAGTGTCATTTCAGCATAATGGCCCTTTGAGGATCTTGGGAATAACCTCAGCTCATGGCTAAGGGATCTATAAGAGAGGATTGGGTGTTGAATGGACTTTGTGGAAAATTTGGTTTAGGACTTGGTTGTAAACGAAGCAATTGGATTGCCATATTGGCATGACCGGGTCTGTAGGTTAACACCAATGATATCAACGTCTTCAGAATTCATCATGAGAATCTAGTATTCAGGGGTACCAGGCTATGAGGTTTGAGGGGTGCCCTAACCTTGAGGGGGTTGGGCAGACACATATCCTTGCTAAGGGAAAGAATTAGTGAACACAGTCTGTTGAGCTGGCGTAGTATTTGGAGGAGCCGAAGTAGTGACTTGATGTCCTCTAGATGCTACTTGTGCTTCCCACAACTAGCGTATCTGGGGTAAAAGGGGAAAATCATGAGTGTAATGGCCATGGAAACCACAACAAGAATAAGGCTTGTTCATACAAAGAGGCCTATTCAACTTGGGTTCATCGCCTAGTTCCTGGTTGTTAGTGTTAGGTTGGTTCCCTTGGGGTGCATTCAGTTGGTTACCTTGGCGGCCTTGATTTACCTCCACTGGTTGGTTTTGGCTACCTTTCCTCTTTTTCTTGGAATTAGGAGGATTAGCCACACTCTACCACACATACAACTGAATTTGAGAGGGAGTTGGTATTGAAGGGGAGGTTGAGAAGACATAGGAGGCTGGGGTGATGATGTCGTAGGGGCTAGAGCATTGGGCTGTGAATAAGGATAGAAAGGAGGTTGAGCAACATTGGGGTAAACAGGTTGAGCAACAACTGACCCTAGCATCATTTGATGCAATGAGGAAAATGTGTAAGGTGTATTTTGTCATGGATACATGCTGCCAGGAGGGGGATAAGTGGTAGAAGAGCTTACCCCTTCGTTAGGGTAACCATAATGCATGGGAGGATGCGTATATGGATGTGAAAGAGATCTGACAATACTATCAACGGTGTGAGATGCCCCTGGTGCATTGGTACCAACAGGTCTAGGAAGATATGGTAAAACAATATAAACATAACTAGATTGGGTGTAGATCAATTCATATTTTAACATGACTTAGAGAGCTTCTTTCTTGGTCTGAGGCAAGTGAGACGTGAAATATTTACCAATAGAAGGAAAAAGTGTTCTGAGAAACCAATCCATATAGACACGGTCATCGAATGTAGGGCCTCAAGATAAGCTCCTCCTTCTTCTCCATTCTTGGACATGTTCAGAAAGGCAGGTGGCAGAAGTTTGAAAGAATACGGTCAAAAACTCGGTACTGATATCATATCGGAGAGGTAGCTAGAAATAGGACAAAAATTCTTTAACATGAGTCGCAAAAGTGGAATGTGAGGTAGTAGTTTGGTCGAAATACCACTTTGCAACTTCTTTAGTGAGCATGATTTAAAATAACCGAATATGGATGGAGTCACTAGTGATATAATTAGATGAACACCACATGTGAAAGGAGAAGACGTGATTAGTAGAGTCCTCTCCAGTGTTTCCTTCAAACTTAGGGATGTCTGAAGGAAGCTTAGTTGGCATAACATACCAATCTGGATTGTAGAGTTTAGGGTCATCAATTAACTCGATGAAATTGGGAAGGCTTAAACCTGTCATTAAATGTAGCAAAAGAGTATCCGGAATGGTTCCGGTAGTGGTTCCACTAGTAGAAGCTCCATAATTAGGGCCGGGGATACCACCATCTTGAGGAAAAACACCTACATTGGCGCCTAACATAGTGACTGAACGAGTTGGAGGAGAATTGGGTTTGGAATTAGAGGGAGGACCCGATGGACCAGAATCAGATTCGGTATGGGGACCATAGGGGCTTCAATGAGGAGCGATACCATACCACGTGGGTTCATATTGGGAGATATATATTGAGGAAAAAGTAACATAATATAGTGGGGGATATATAGGGGGTGAAGGGTTTTTATACTCCCAGGTATAAAAAATGGAGCTCAAAGCTTATGAAAAAATATAAAGGGGTATAAAAAATTTTAATCGTAAAATGGATACCTTTAATATCTAGTGGAAGTAAGGGTTTTTTAAATTGGGAGGGTGTATTGGGTTTGTATTGTTAGGGGGTTACATAATTTTATTTTTAAGGGTATCGTCCAATATTTAGTAAAATTAAGGGTATTTTTTAATATACCAATAACACACATGATAGGTCATAGGTTCTTTGAGTGAAGTCCCTATGATGAGGACTCGGCGAAGGACTAACTTAGACTCTACGCTCTGATTAAGTCTTCCTAATGGAAACTAAGGATGAAGGCCTTGGATTCTCCATAATAAGCACCTTGGGGGCACAATGATGGCAAGACACAGATAACCCAAAAATATGGAAGAGTTATAAACAAAGGCTCAGTGGGGAAGATAAATTAATTACGATGTTTATGTCTAGTCTTGGCAGTGTAAACCAAGCTCTCTTCTCTTTAGGTGTTCATGTATGCAAGCCATGTGTTAATTTTAACTAAGCTCAGACAATTGTATATAAAGAAAAAGAAAAAATGCTAAATAACAGTAAATAAAATAGAAACAATAGTAAAACACAGAGCTAAAAATGCATAAATTCAACCCAAAGAAGGTTTCCCAAACAACTATTCAAAGAGGCAGGAGAAATTAACTAAAATCACACAAGATGGCCAAAAGATATAAGGTCTAAGGGATAGGGATCTAATGTATCATATTTGCTGGAAAAGGTGGATAAAAAATCAAGAAACCTGAGTGAAAACTACTACAAAATGGGAGGCAAAAATTTAGAACCCTAAGGGAAATAAAGGGAACCCTAAGGGAAAGACCAAATGAAATTTAAGAGGGGGTTTTAGATGGAATAATAACTGATTTGAAAGGATCTGAAAGAAGGATATATCAAACCCTAAACAATGGTTTAAAGCACTGCAAAATATGAGACTACCTACTCAGCTAAACCCCTCCTAAAAAGGTGGAAGAATACTAAAACAAAAATGGTCTTGGTCCTACTTTAAGGGAACAAACTAAGCATATCTAGGCCTAAGATGGACTGAGATAGAGGTCAGATAACCTTGAACAGTGCTTGCAGCAAACCTTGACAATCACAAAAAAAATCCGCAATAAGTTTCATCTCGCATGTACTGACTTGTTATTTGTTGAAAACAAAGTTTATGGCCCCATAGGTGTCACTTGAGCTTGAAATCATAGGTTCTGGGCTGAAAAATGCGAGCTGTATTTTTGGGAACCTCGAGAAGTAGGTTATGAAAAAAATTGTTGTCTGTGGCGCGACTAATAACTCTTACCTGCGGTACTGTTTTTTTGGGCACAGGGACTCATTTTTTTTCAATATATATATATATATGTGTGTGTGTGTGTGTGTGTGTGTGTGTGTGTTTCATTTAATAAAAAAATTTATTTAATATGTGAATCATTTAGTGATGTCAACGAAGAGAACAAAGGGAACAACAAGAACATATGGAGAACCACTATAATGTAATTCACCTCTATAAGGAGGAACAAGAGAGGGAGAGACTTATGCACCCTCACCCTATTACGGAAACCACCATGGCGATCCTAAGGGAGGTAGATCTTCTCATGTTCTATGAGGAGGCTACATCCTTGAAGGGCCATAGTGGGTTATTGGGACAACTCATCTGCAGGTGGGATGCCCACCGATAGGCTTTTCGGGTCATTCCTAGCGAGTGGTACATTCCCACCGAGGAGGACATATATTTTATTACTTTCCTATATAGGAGAGGGAAATATTTTCCCCAGTTCCTAGATTTCATCGTCGACTATGCAACATGGAGTCAATTGGCGTACTCCTAGAGATACATTATAGACGATATAGTTTCTCCTTCAGATTTTGAGGTTTCCAGTGGTCAGTTATGTATTGCTTCATTCGGTGCAAAAGAGGTGAGGTGCCTGTCATTACTGTCGACGACCATTGCACACCATATCAGTGATGAGAAACACATTAGTTTCCCGCTTTTATTTTATGTTGATTATTTATTCCACACACCACCACTTGTGAGATGGTCTGTGATTTTTTTGCGGCATTTTTGTACAAAATTAGATAGATGTCATTCTTAGCCATATGGGAGGTTGACCTTCCCTTTTGCTTCAATTTTTTTTTGTTTATTTTTTGAAAGGTTTCCAGAGATGAGGCCTACTCTTTTTCGGCAACCTCGTAGGCCGATGCTACATATACAAATGCAAATGTGGGGCCAGATGATGCCGAAGAGGGGCCTGTCTAACTTTCCCTCCAGGATATCTCTTGATGCATTGGAGTTTCTATCCAGTGTTGATGGTCACTCCTTTGTTCTAGTGCCATGTTCGTACGCCGGTTTAGATTGGTGAGGGTGTAACAACATCCTCTTCACACAGGATGAGCCACCGGATGCGAGAAGTAATATTAATGTTTTCTTTAAACTAATATAGTTTCATATTATTGTCTTAATTACTTAATTACAATTATCAAATTTATTCTAACATGTTATTTAACTTGTTTTATTAAATTTTTTAATGAGAATGTCTAACTATTTTTGTGAACTATATATTTTGTAGATATTGGAACATTCGTTGGGGATGAGATTGCACCCCCACCGAATGATCTAGGTGTAGATGTTGACAAGGATATGGCAGAGGTGGAGGATCAGGGTGACAGACATGATCCTGATTGGGTGCAGATACCCATGGGGGTAAGGTGTAGGCTGGACACCCGATTTAGGATGGAGTTGGGCGACCAAGTCTGTCGACTGATATTTGATGAGGGAGTCTGTCTGGTTACGATAAGAGAGATTCAGGTTGATCGTAGTTTCACACAACTCTAAAGATGAATGGCCCGTGATATGTTGACCCTTATGTGTCATATTGGAGCTTCCTAAGCACTGACACAGGCTAGGAAGGGTAGGCGTCATGGAGATGCATGACAAAGAAACGACTCATCTAATGATCATGAGCATGAGGGTAGTCATCATTATTCTAGTATTCCACCTCCTCTTCCTTCACCTCATAGTGGAGATCATGATGAGAAACCAACATCCAGTCTTGACCTGCAAGCATTGTCTGAGGAGTCTGCACCATCTCAGCATATGCCTAGTCATGAGCAGACACCTGATCCTGAGCAGGCAGGTCCATCTAAGGAGGCAAATACAACTGAGTAGGCCACACCGTCCACTGAGCATGATTCTCCATTGACGAGTCATCGACATGTCGTTCCTCAACAGACTACACTATGGACTGGTCATCATGCATGCCGTCTATCTGAGCATGAGGCTACACCATCGACTGAGTAGGGCTCGACTAGTACTAGTATTGATGTACCACTAGATATTTGACATTTATATGCAGTTATATTACAGTTGTATAGTTGTGAAATTATATATATATAGTCCATGCATTTTATGTTCATTTTGATGTACTTTGTTTACATGTTTGTGTTCATCATGATGTGTATATTGTTTAGCCATGTTAGATATGTTCATTTAATGTGCTTAGATATAGATGTGTATGTGATAATATTTACTTGAGATGAGATGTATATTTGAAATTTGTGTTGTGATGATGTTATACAATGTTTGTGTTTTGTTAGATGATCATGATCACGATGTTTATTTTTAATATTAAATCATGATATTTATTAAATATTATGTCATGATTGTAATTGAAATTTTAATTTTAATTGTATGTAAAATTGTAAAATTTTAATTGTAATTGTACATAATTGTATTGTTAAATTATAAAATTGTAATTGTAATTGTACGTATTCATGTCATTATTCAATTTTATTAAAATTTGTAAATTTGTAAATTTGTAAATTTGCAAAATTCTAAAAATGTAATTGTAATTGTATTGTGAAATTCTAAAATTGTAATTGTATTGTGAAATTGTGAAATTGTAAAATTGTAATTGTAATTGTATATATTGTCATCACTCAATTTTATTAAAATTTGTAAATTTGTAAAATTGTAAATTAATTGTCAATTTTGAACCATAATTACTACCGTAAGCAAAATGTATATCGTAAATATTCTTAAATTACCATAATTGTAAAATTGTAGATTTGTAAATTTGTATGAATATAAATAATTGTAAAATAATAAATCTAGAATAATATGAATTTTTGAAACATAATAAAGTTTAGAAATTTATGCAAATAAATTCATGTTTAGAATTATCATTATTTTATTATGATCTTACATAACAAAAATAACAGTATACATTTTGAAGATACCATTTACAAACATTTAAAGCAATCAAGTAGTTGTATTATTTTAGGAATTGCCATTATAAAAAAAATAACTTTATACAGTACGTCATTGTTTTCGAGATCAACATAATTGAAAATTGTCAATTGAAATGATTTTAACAGTAACACAATGCAAACCAAATAATTCAAAATACGTATTATAATGTTTTGAAAAAGAGAGTCTTAGTTATAAGGTAATTAACTCCTCTTCTTTCTAAAAACCCATCTTAAAAATTATAAATGATGAAATGACACATGTACCATGTCACTCTTGGTTCTCATGATCACCCTCATTATATTCCATCTTGCTTGGCATGATAACACTATATTTCTCAAAAATATGTTTTTATCTACGGTCATGTCTCAATACAAAGCACAAATCCCTATCCAACACAAATGGGTAAAAAAACACATAGTTACAGTGTTTGGGGAATATATAGGGCTCCTTAGCTTCATCCCACATATTTCTAGAGTTGATACATATCAACCTACTATCGTGATATTCCCTTACATTATTCTGATCAAAGGTGTCCCACCACTTGCACCTAAAAATAACACATTAGAAAGAAGATATATCCACTTCAATGATCTCTTGTATCTTTCTGATGTAACCTAATGTCCCTCGTACTAGGTTTTGATCACGATTTCTAGCTCAACTCGATTGATCAAACTAGACTTCCATTGCATAGTCTTGTGTCATGTGTCCATCATTGGACTTTTCTGTGCGAAATTGGTGTCCATATGCCCACATAGATGGGAACAAATTCACTTACAAAAAAGTTAAAAAATTCTACTGTCATGTGTCTTATAATAACCCAACTATTAAAATATGAAATATAGATGTAATTTCATTTCAAAGGTGCATTATTAAGTTTAAAATGTACATAAATATATTATTTCTGTGTGGGTGTACCCAATACCTACGTTTAGCACATCCTCTTCAGCACATGGGTAACGATTGGTTGCACCGTATTTCTCTCTGACTTGGTCACGAACCCAACTGTTGGGCATATGGTTGGCATATTTTATTTTAAATGATCAGGATAAGGCACACTTATACCATTCAACCATCTGAATTATTTCCTGTCACTATCTTGATTCATCCTCATTTGTTCATAAAATGCGACCCACGGTTGTGTCACATTGGAATTATAAAGAAAGAAATTATTTATTACTTCAATTTGTGCATTCGATGATGAAATAAAACTGACATATAGTAAATATGAGATAAAAATATACATTATATCAAAGTTCAACATGAATATTTACTTTTTTAAAATTTTAAAAATTATAAGTCTCTTACTCTTTATCAAGCATCTTTTTCCATTCGTCTGGAGCAACTCCCCTTCTCTTTTGTCTTCATCCCTTTCATCGTCCCAAATCACCGCACCTGGTCTATTGTTGATCTGCTTGATGTACTCACTAGCATAATATAAAGACTCATACGATATGTACCCCTTTGCCATTGATCCCTCGGGTTTTTCCCTTTTTCAAACAAAAAATTATAATTTATTCATGTACCTCTCTAAGAAGAACATCCAATGACAAGAAACCACCCAAACTAATTCAACCTCGTCTACTAGGTGGATTAGAAGATGAACTTGCAAGTCCATGAAACTCATCGATAATTCCTTCTCAAACATAAAAACAATCTCAACTATCTCTTGATGTCACCGTGGAATGCTAGCCACATGAATATCCTTTGACATGATCCAACGTACAAATGCAAATAATTTATATATGGCACATCCTACGTCTTGAGGGAATTCATGTTTCACACACCCACGCATGAAAAGAGGATAATGACACCGCAAAGTTATAAACACATGAAATAATATACAAAATTAGTTATGTTTTATGATCCTTGCATGGGATAAAATTTATTAATATAAAAATAATAAAATCATGATTTTGACATTATACGTACTCTTAGGAGATTCAAATGGCCATGCGATTTCAAACCTGAAAAATGGTCATCCACAATGAAGCAACATCATAGTGAATACCCGTATGAAGATGACAACCTCACACCCACTATAAATTCCTTTTCCAAAGAAAGATCATATTTTTGAAAAATCCATGGGACATCACCTTCTTTGAAATAACAATTAGGGGGACCAACGCTTGCCTCTAATCTTTTACTTTCTAATCGTCCTGGCCAATGTTTCTTCCTAATTTTGAAGTAATAAGATCTTTCCTAACAGCCAATGTGTCACCTTGTTTCGATGGTATGTGCATCCATAAATAAAATGAAACATTTTTAAATATATGCATGGTATCTAATAAGTGGATAATCTTAAGGTTCTCCCAATGTCGGAGGTTATAAAAGATAGATTTCATTTTCATCCCAATCAACAATTTCTCAACATAGGTGTCAAATAATTTTGGATCATCGAACATAGATTCTGCATTTGAATCAAACATTTCTTTGAACTCATTCTCCTTCTCTCTCTCATATTCTCTAAGCCATTCAAATGATGTTATTATTTGAGGCCTTTGGGTTCTCTCTCGTTTACCATTGAAAGAGGATGTTTCTCTTCTGTAAGGGTTTTATTCTTGGAGGAATACCCTGGAGCAGTCATACACCAGATTTTGCAGGTCGTTGGACCATCTAGCTTTCAGAGAAGGTTCACAACATTTACATCCAAAATATCCTTTTGTTACAAGACCTGCGAAATTATTATATACAATATGCATGGAACATTAAAGAATATCATGAAGATCAGAACAATTACAACTAATTAAATAACTAATATGTGAAAGAATATAGTTATGTATATAAAAAAGTCAACAAACATGTAATTTACTAGAGAAAACTCCTAAGCCTGGATAATCATGTGTCGTGTAAGCACATATTCCATACAACGTAAAATTCCTATCTTTTGCGATGGCTCTTGATACATCGTATACATCTATCCGATCACCTAATTCCTTCAATTAATCTACCAGTGGTTGTAATTAGACATCCATATTATTTACTTGTATTCCACCAGGGACTATGAGAGCCAACATAAGATGTTCATTATTCACAGACAACCATGGGGAGATATTTTTATTGATCACTACTACAGGCCAAACATAATAGTTGGTTTTCTGGAGGGAAAAATGGGTTGACACCATCCATGGCTATGCCGAGTTGTAGACTTCCTACTTCATCCTTTAATTTTTTGAGCCATGTATCCTCTATATGCTTGATGCCTATTGAATATGTTGGGATTCACATAAACCCCAACTCAATTGTCTGTGAGGCATGCCATCCCTACATAGCTAATTCTTTACAACGAAAGAGCCTTTTAGTCCTTGGGATTATAGGCATGTGCCTCAATATATTGAAGGGAGGACCACACGATTTACCCTTCTTTTTTTATTTATCATACCTGTCATGCCCACAATTCCGACATATCTCTTTCTCTACATATTCTCTTCTATATAGAATACAATCACTGGGACATGCATGATATGATATGTACTCAATACCCAACATTTTCAACAATTTCTTTGCCTCTTTGCAACTACCGGACAAGATATTATCACTCGGAAGAACCTTATATTTGAATAACCTATAGTTGGTCATGAACAATATTAAATTTACATTAATGCTTATATAATTATTAATGTTCATAAAATTAACCATTTGTAATGTTCATTGTGTGATTATATTTCTCAGAATATAGGGAAGGCTTGACTTCCAATTACCTCAAAATTTCTTAGAAACATGCATTCAACAAGCCAAAATTTGCTTTCAAGTTGTATAGTAACATCGTTGTCCCCAACTAGGTAGACTTTGACTGATCACCTGGTCCAAAGAGAGGGGCGGTGGATGAAAATTTAATTCTTTTGAAAAGGGTATCAAAGATACGAGCATCATCCCCTAGTTGATCATCCTTCTGGAATGCATCTAACAACATTGTCTTCATGACAGTCGTATCCCTTAAGTAATCATCCATAGCAACCTCTATTTGATTACCTCCATTGCCAGCTTGTGAAGAAATACTATTATTTTAGTCATTCCTAATTGGTGAATCTAGACATAGTGGGAATTGAATAGGTGGTTGATTCAACCATTCTTGGTATCATTCCTCTCCAAATTTTTCTCTTAATTGATCCTTCTCTCGATTTGACATTGTCATAGGGTGCAACGGAATATGGTAGTTAGGTCGCTCATCATCACTAGAATCCTAATAATTTCAAAAAATATATTTGAACTTGATTAGTACAAAATTGATGATGTCAATTAGTAAGCACGTCGAAAATGCATGATTAATTGGTTTCACGTTTATTTAAGGGTGAAAATGTGAAGTTGGGTTACACTTTTATCCCTTTTCTAAGAAACAAATATCAATTTATTTTTATTTTTATTTTTTTTGTGTTCATCAACTTTCTACAAGCCAAAACAATTTTTCTATTTAGAATTTCATTTTACGATAAAAATAAAACCTGTTAGAAATTTTATTAGCTTCCTATTACTTACTTTTTGGAATTTTTTTATTCACATTTGATATGTCAACTTAAAATTTATTTGAGTGTGTGTTCTTTAACAATCAAAGGATTCATAAAATTTCATGCTCAAACACATTGGTGTATTCTTTGAAAACTTCGTGTTTTTGAGAAAAAAATTGTGTTACAACAATCTAGACAGGGTCTACCTTTGTATCGTTATATTTATGAAACCAACTGATGCATGTCATAATTACTAGAATTTTATGAACTGATCCAATATGAAAAAGCTGCATATTTTGAGTATGTTTAGGCTCGCGCAAATTTTCTCAACATCTTGGTTATAAACTAAAAATCTAAAAACTACCCATTACAGATGACGAACCAATATAATGCACCATAATTGTTTCAAGTTTTTTACAGTGTATTTTTTGAAGATACAGAATTTTGATTTCAATGAATCATTATGACCTTTTGAAATTGTTTGCACCCATTTTATTACAAAATTAATTAAAATTAGTAAATATTTATGGAATTCCATAAAAGTTATATTTCTTGAAAGTAGATTGAATTCTGCAAATGATTGTCTTGGTTCTGAGAGTTACTTCATAAAGTTTGATGCAGTTTAATCATTCCAAAGTTGAAGAAATGTGTTCAGAGACGAGCTAGTGCGTAGCTGCAGAAGTGTTAGTTTGACTGAACTTTTAAAATAGTTCGGTTGAATTGTTTCAGCCCGATAATTCTAACGAAAGTTTGGATGAAATTTTTACAGAATTTCAGCCAAAATTTTGATCGCAAATTACGCCGACCGGAAAATTCGATGAAGCCCCTCCAAAAAAACATTTTGCAGCTATATAAATAGCTGAAAATGGAATCATTATTTTCTCATATTTTCGCACATTTCTTCATTTGGGCTGATTCTGCAAAGGACTTTTTTGGGCTTAATTTTCAAAGGACTCCTTTTGAGCTTAATATTCAAAGAACATTTTTTAGAGGTATTTTTTAAAGTGACATTTTTTAGAGGTTTTTTGGGCTTAATTTTGAAAGGAAATTTTTTGGAGGTATTTTGTTTAAGTGACATTTTTTTAGAGGATTTTTGGGCTTAATTTTCAAAGGATATTTTTTGGAGGTATTTTTTAAAGTGACATTTTTTAAGAGGTTGGGCTTAATTTTCAACGGTCATTTTTTGGAAGTATTTTTTAAATTGAAATTTTTTTTTTAAGTGTTTTGGGTTGAAGTAAACCTTTTATAATGATTTTTTAAAGTGACGTTTTGTCAAAATTTTTAAATGATTTTTTTTACAGGACTTTGAGGAAATATTATGAGCTTCATTTAATTTTTAAAAGACATTTTTTTGGTGGAAGTTTTGAAGTAAGTGTTTTGGGTAGAAGTATGTCTTTTGTGAAAATAATTTAAAATGAGTTTTTTTTTTTAATTAAATCTTTTTTTATACTTTTTTAATTGAGTTTTTGTCTAAATTTTGATGTAGTGTGTTTTTTTTTACAGGATTTAGAAGGAAATTTTGTGAGCTTCATACTAACTTAACATGGGAAATCGAAGGAATTGCAAGAGAAAAAATGATTGAACAAGACATCTTGAGGAACGTAGAGAACATGGGAGAGAATATCGCAAAGAAGAAGAAGAAGAAGAATTCTCAAATATTGAAAGGGAAAATAAACCTCAACTAGAAGTTGAAGCAGGTATATAAATGTTATTATTATAAATTTGATATTTAAAATTTGACTAATGTATTGTGAAACTTAATTTTTATTTGATGAACTATTTTGAAAAATATTTTGCAATGTAAGCAGAGAGAGATTCCTCAAAACATGGATGATGAGATAGAAACTTTTGAAAGAGAAAGTGAAAGAGATATTGAACCAATGATTGAAGATGTTGAAATTTTTGAAAGAAATTCAACCGAAGAAATTGAATCACCAGGTGTGTGTGTGTATATATATATATATATATATATATATATATATATATAGTAATTACACATATGTTGAGCATGTATTATTGAAATTATACATATCTATTAATTTAATTATTGATTGAATATGTAAACTCATTATGTACATTTAATTCTAATATGTACAGATGAAATCAATATCGATGATGAGATGTTAGAAAATGTTGACACTCACACATATGCTGATAAAAAAGTTGACCATGTTATACGATATCGTGTTAAGCGCATTATTGATTCGTTCTTCAAAGATGAAACTGTGGCAACTCAAGCCCAAATTTTGAAAAGTCTCTTAGCATCAAAGAAATTAAAATAAGCTACGATTTTATTGGGTATTCAAAAATCAACAAAAGATAAAAAAATTAAGGAAAATGTGATACAAAATATAAATAGTGCTCTAAAGTCAATTGGGATATGTAGAAAGAAAAGTGTTTTAGATGCACGTAGAGAAATACAAATGGAAGTGGTTTCATCAAGTACTAAAGAGAATCGCTTGGTAAAATCTATGGGACAAGCATTAGGAACATCACGAAAAAATTTGCACAAACATCAGAAATTTCAATTGCAAATAGATGTAATAGATGAACTTGCTTGTTGGACAACTATTTGTAGGAAGCCATACAAAGATAGACTTGGATAAGATGTTAAAAAATAATCTATGAATATTGGATGAAAAATTCACGTGTTTCACCAAAAGAAAGGTATGTGATGTGAAGAATAATAACACAAAATCAGTACAAAGAACACACAAAATGTTTCTTACACACCACTCAGATAGAGTTGTTCAAAAATTTGATAGAAGAGAATCGTGAAATCAATGTCTTAATCAGTGCTTTTTTGCAACAAACACCATGGTATGTTAGACCTATCACTATACGCGACACTCGTTTTTATCGTTATCATGTGGAATTTCAGTTATATTATGACACATTCCATAATTTTTGCAAAACATTTTCGAAATATTCACCTCCTCCTTCCACCATGCATGATTTCATATCTTAAATTCTATGTGGAAGAGAAAGCCATGAATTATTTTACCAAAGGAAATGTATTAGGTCCCTATATTAATAGTATAGTCCCTTATTGTTGTTAATGTAACCCCCTTATTGTTATTGTTGTACCCATGTAACCCCAATATTTTTATTATTGTTCCCTTAAATTATTATTGTTAGGTTAGCTAGGATTATATTGTGACCGCATGGACTCCTATATATAGAAGGAGATTTTGGTCATTTGTATCATCGAAGAATTGTTCATTTATGTAATTTGTTGGAGGTTTCCCCCTCGAAGTGGTTGATTTCTAAGGTGTTGATCTCTCTTTTCTTCTATTTTTGGAGCTAGTTTCATAACATTTGGTATTGGAGCTTTGGATTCTAGGGTTTCACTACTACAAACAGGTCATCGTGGAATTTTAGCTATAACTTGTTTTCTACGAAGGTTAAGAAGCTGAAATTTTTACAGAGTGAAGAAGAAATCCTAAGGGACATCCTGTAACAATTTCAGATCTTGGTTCCTAATATTTTCAGATATATGATCTGTGGAAATTAGGGCTTTTTTATTCTCCTGAATTTAACCTAAAACAAGTCACTGTGGAATTTTTTCTATAAATTATTTTCTATGAAGGTTAAAAAGCTAAATATTTTACAGAGCAAAGAAAAAATCTTGAGGAACGTCCTGTAGAAATTTCAGTTCTTGGCTCGCAATATTTGGGGAGATATGATCTGTGGAAGTTTGAGTTTTTCCAGGCTCCTAAGTTTCATGTCAAAGAGGTGATCGTGCGAAAATCGTCATAAATCTCTCTCTGAGCGTCGGATTAGAATTCTAGAAAAATTGGCCACAAGTCCATAGACAGTAGTTTCTTGCATATAAATTTCAGATCTGAAGGAAGAAGCAGTGACACGTGGCACATCGTACAATTGAGCTCTAGTGAACCTGTCCATAATTAGGTCATTTTGGGAGATTGGGGATAAATTTTTCTTGAAGAATCCAAATCAGGTCAGACCTATGGCATTCAAAATAAGATTTATAGTGCTACTAAAAGGCTAATTTTTAGATATTGAAGATCCGAAATCACAGAGATATTTCAATTTCAATATCGAGCTCCTCAAAAGCAAGAAAAAGGTGTGTATTTTTACCCAAATTGCATAATTCTTGTTTGAAGAATCAATTTGAATTGATTCCAAGGGCATATTATATAATAGATATCAGTATTAGGTTCTCAAATTACCTCTAAAAATAATTCAACACCCATTAAGCCTTCAGAAGGCTCTACTATGGCTCATGAAGATGAAGAAATGCAACATGACATCTCAAAATTAGAAGAGCAAGTGCACCAAATTTTTCTCTCACAAAGAGAATAAAAAAAAGAAATGGATGTTTTGAAGAAAAGCGTGGAAGCTAAGATGGATGGTTTGAAGAAAGGCATGGAAGCTACGATGGATGGTTTGAAGAATGGTATGGAAGAAAAAATGGAAGGTTTGCAGGAAGACATGGAAGGTTTGAAGGACGGTTTGTCAAATATGATATAAGAAATGATTCCTGATGGAAAAAAGATAGTAGAGGAAACTCATGATGAGAAAAAAAATAAATTTTAATCATGATTTCATAAACTATAATTTTGTATTGAAGAACCACCATATTCCAAAGATGGATATGAGGAAGTTTGATAGCAAGGATCTCGTAACATGGATACTACATATGAAGCAATATTTTGATCTCAATAATGTGCAAAACACACAAAAGGTACGAATTGCAACTTTACATTTAGAACAAAATACATTTGTATGGTATCGATGGCTTTGCACCCGTAAAGAAATTGTCACTTGGTAAATTTTTAAGGAGGAAATGATAGCACATTATGAGGATACAAAGAGAGACACCTTCTTTAGCCAATTGACAAATCTCAGACAAAAGGGTTCAGTGGTGGAGCACATTAAGGACTTCCAAAAATTGAATATAAGGGCAACTGATATTTCATAGAAGCACAATATTGATGTCTTCATAGGGACTTTAAGGGATAACATCCAACATGAAGTTCACGTTCAAGAACCTGATTCATTGGAGAAGGCATTTAGGTTGGAAAGAAAAATTGAATTTAAAATTATGGCGACAAGGAAGCCTACCACTCACATCAATAAACATGGAAGTGTTGCTACTCCTAGACTTCCACAACCTATAAGGTTGAAAAAACAACAATTGGAAGAAAAAAGACCAAAAGGGCTTTGCTACAGTTGTGATAGAAAATACACTAAAGGTCATAAGTGTTCTGAGAAGAAATAATTTTACATACATTGTGAAGAGGAAGAAGAAAATGAACAAGAAACTTCAAAAGAAGATGATATACACTATGACCCAACCCTAGAATAAGAAGAAACTAGCTCGACAATATCGTGTAATGCATTGGCAGGAAGAACCACTCCTCAAACTCTCAAGGTAGAAGGAAATATCAAGAAGAAAAAGGTAATAGTGTTGATTGATTCGGGTAGTACCCATAATTTTATTCATTGTAAGGTAGCGAAGGAATTGAATTATTTCCTATACCTAGCACCAACATATCAAGTGATGGTTGAAAATGGAGGAACTATAAATTGCTCTGGAAAATTCCATAATATCAAGCTAACCATGGGATAATATGTATTGAATATTCCAATGCTTTCCATTCCAATGGGAGGTGCTGATGTTGTACTTGGAGTACAATGGTTACAATCTTTTGGGATGATAACTTTTAATTTTCAAGAAATTTTCTTGAGTTTTTTCCTGGAAGGAAAGGAAATCGAATTACGAGGTATCACAAGGAACTCAGGAAAGATAATAAGCTCTAATGTCATGACAAATCTTCTGAAGAAAGAACAATGAGGTGTAATTTCACAATTATGCTCACTAGAAGTTCCAACATCAAAATCAACTATTTCTCCAGATCTCCAAAAATTATTGGACAATCATTCCAAGGTTTTTGAAACTCCCAGAGGACTCTCACCTATTCGTAAGCATGATCATGCTATTCATTTGATTCTAGGAAGTGTTCCTTCCAAACATCAGGACTTACAGATATCATTATGTCCAAAAGAGAAAAATTGAACGTATGATTGCGAAAATGTTAGAGGCTAGTATAATTCAACCCAGTAAAAGTTATTTCTCTGCTCCAGTAGTATTGGTGCATAAGAAGGATGGATCATGGAGCATGTGTCCAGATGGTAGGGAGCTCAATAAACTCACTATTAAGGATAAATTTCCCATTCCTTTGATTAATGAATTATTGGATGAATTACATGGAGAAATTTATGTTACCAAGTTGTATCTTCGTTAAGGATATCATAAAATTAGAATGAAGACTGAAGATATTTCGAAAACAACATTTCGAACTCATGAGGGTCATTATGAATTTTTGTTCATGCCTTTTTGCCTTACCAATGCACCTTCTACATTTCAAGGGTTGATGAATTCCATTTTGAAACCCTTCCTTAGAAAATTTGTGCTAGTATTTTTTGATGACATACTAATCTACAACATGTCTTGGAAGGATCATGTTCAACATGTTGGCAGGGTGCTCAAACTATTAGAGGAGAAACAATTATATGCAATGACATCCGAATGTTTCTTTGGAGTACAAGAGGTGGAATATCTGGGTCATATTATATCTCACGAGGTTGTTAAGGTAGACCCTAAAAAAATTAAAGCCATTAAGGAATGGAAAGTCCCCACAACCATAAAGCAGTTGCGAGGATTTATCAGGTTAACACGGTATTATCGCAAGTTTGTTAATAATTATGGGAGAATAGCAACACCTCTAACAACATTATTGAAGAAAGATGCATTTTCATGGACTCTTGAAGCAAATAAGGCCTTTGAACATCTTAAAGAGGAAATGTGCCTAACACCAGTATTAGCTATGCCAGACTTCACAAAAACCTTTATTTTGGAATGTGATGCCTCAGGAAATGGAATTGGTGTTTTTTTAATGCAAGAAGGAAGACCCATTGCTTTTTAAAGTCATCCAATCAAATGAAAGTATTTACATAAAGCTATTTATGAGAATGAAATGTTGGCAATACTACATGCACTAAAGAAATGGTGACCTTACCTAATGGGAAGACACTTCAAGGTAAAAACTGATCATGATAGTCTTAAATAATTTTTGGAACAAATACTATCTTCAAAAGAGAAACAAAAATGGGTCACAAAGATGTTGGGTTATGACTTTGAAATCATCTTCAAAAAATGGAAGTTAAAAGTTGTTGCAAATGCACTCTAAAAAAATGATGAAGGGGTTGAAGCATTTCTTTGTGCAATTTGTATTATCCAACCAGATTTGATAACTGAAGCAAGGGATGAACTGAAGAAGGATGAAGAAGTGTGGGCACTCATTCAAAAGTTGCAGCAAGATCCTAGTACATCTGATACATTTAGTTGGAAAAATGATTCCTTATGGTACAAAGACTTCTTATATATTTGCAAGAATTCCCAGCTAAAACAAAATATTCTTTTGAATTGCACACTTCTCCTTTAGGAGGACACTATGGATTTTTAAAAACTTACCACAGGGTGAAGACATAATTTTTTTGGGATGACCTTAAATATGATATTCAAAATTTTGTGGCGGAATTTTTGGTTTGCCAGCAAAATAAATTTGAGACAATTAAGACCTTGGGTCTTCTACAACCTTTATCCATTCCAAGTCAATGTTGGGAGGAGATTTCAATGGATTTTATCACAATTTTACCTAAGTATGAAGGAAAGAGTGTCATCATGGTGGTAGTTGATAGAATTACCAGGTATGCACATGTTTGCACATTATCTCATCCATTTAAAGAAAATACAGTTGCTACTGCATTTATGGAAACAATTTAAAAGTTATACGGAAACCCAAAGATTATTCTAAGTGACAAAGATCCCATTTTTACTAGAAATTGTTGGACAAAATTATTTTCTTGTTTGGGTACTCAACTAGCTAATAGCTCATATTATCATCCTCAATATGATGTTCAAACGGAGATAGTGAATAAATATTTGGAAGGATATCTTCGTTTTTTTGTATCTAATAAGAAAACACAATGGTTCAAGTGGTTACCTCTCGTTGAATGGTGGTATAACACTTCCTTCTAGACTACAGCAAAAATGACCCCATTTATGGAAATTTATGGATATAATCCACCGTCCATCGCAAATTCTTTAATAGAAAATTCTAAGGTTCAAGAAGTGGAATATCACATCGAGCATCAACAAGAAGTTATCCAACTCTTAAAGGATAACCTAAATTTGGCACACAATCGAATGAAACAACAGGTAGATCAACATTGCAGCAAGAGAAGTTTTGATGTACGAGACTGGTTATTTTTACAGCTACAACCATACAAACAAATTTCCCTCAAGCAAGCTAAGAAGGATAATAAATTATCGCCAAAGTACTATGGTCCTTCCAAGATGTTGAAAAATATTGGTACTATGGCATACATGTTGGAGCTTCCTACTTCTTCGCAAGTGCATCCAGTTTTCCTTGTTTCATGCTTAAAGAAGGTTATAAGGGACAAAATTCCAGTTCAAACAATATTGGAAAAAATTGATGAGGAAGGAAAAATCATATTGGAATCGGAAGCAGTCACAGAAACCAAAACTCGACATCTACGAAATCGATCAATTTCAGAGTATCTCATCAAATGGAAGAACTTACCCACTGAAGATTCTACATGGGAGGATGAGAATTTTATACAAAATCATACAAAGCTACTCAAGCGTTGAGGACAACACTTTTTTAAGGAGAGGGGCATGTTAGGTCCCTATATTACTAGTATAGTCCCTTATTTTTGTTAGTGTAACCCCCTTATTGTTATTTACATACCCTTGTAACCCCAATATTGTTATTATTGTTCCCTCACATTATTATTGTTATGTCAACTAGGATTATACTGTGACCCCATGGACTCCTATGTATAGAAGGAGGTTTTTTTCATTTGTATCATCGAATAATTGTTCATTTATTTAATGTATTGGAGGTTGCCCCCTCGAAGTGGCTGATTTATAATGCATTGATCTCTCTTTTCTTCTATTTTTGGAGCTAGTTTCATAACAAAATGTGTTAGTGGTAAAAAATGAGATGATTGTAGAAATTTGACTAAATTTCAAAATAAATATCATACTAATATAAATTACTAATCATTTTCCAACATAAAAGTGAGATGGAAGAGATATGAATATATTCATACATTGATTGGTTCAAGTAGTACTACAAGTGCTAAAAGAATTGATTTACAAGAAGAAGAATTTTTTGTGATATAATTTTTGAGAAAGTTTGAGGAAGAAATTTATAAACACACCAAGCATTCCCATAGAGCTTGATGGCAGGACCTGCAATGCAAAAAATACTGTGAAGTTTTTCCACCAGGGACCATTTTGTCAATCGTTGATTTTGTAGAAAACTATAGATTTGTTTGATAAAAATAAATATAGAGTGAATACTATCATTTTGACCAAGTATACATGCTTATCCATATTCTATATAGACATGTTGATAAAAATTTTGATCATATAGAAAGCACGAGTGAAAATCGGCATGTTATTAAAGAATATTAATTTTATTTAAGTGACGATCATACACATGATACATATTTTGTACAAAATTATTTTGAAAATATTTATGACTCCTTGAAAAGTCGTGAAATAAATTTCAATGAACATTTGATATGATCAAATGGATGCTCAAGTCAATTCAAATCTTCACGATCATTATTTTCGTTGTGCCATCTTTATATGAAGACCCGCATTAAACATTGTTGGAATTTCATTGAGACTGGTCAAGGAAAAGGAGAGCATGACGGTGCAGGGGCATGTATAAAAAAATCACTTCGAAGATATAACATGGACCACTCTGCAAACCGACTTGTCTCAGCTGAACAAGTTGTTCAATGGTGCATAGTTGCACTAAGCCATGAGACTAACCGATCAAGGGAAGTACGAAGGTACATGATTTAATTTTTATTGGATTTCTAATTTTAAACATTATTTGTCATGATGATTATATTTGATGGTATTTTGAGTAACATATTTATGTTCTTGTTTGAATTTTCCAGATAGGTTTTTTTGGCATATTGGGGTCCAAGATGTAGATAGATTGATTGGATATGACGTTGTAACAATAAAAGGGACTCGAAAATTGCATTCTATTAAAACAAAGTTGTCCAAAAATGTGTTTGCATTGCATAAGATAAAATATTCTTGTTTTTTTCATGTTTGCATAGACAACACAGAATCTAATGATTTTTGTGAAAACAAAATGTATGTAAAGGATTGGCAACATACAGAACTAAATACAAAGAGGAAAATGTTCGTTGTAAACTTTTAATAAATTCAATCAGAGGAGACTACAGTATCATCTGAAGGAGATAGAGTTTCTGATCTTGTTAGAGTAGCTAACATTTTAATTGCTTTCAAACAATAGAGATCTAGAAATAGATAATAAAATCAAGTAAACATGTTAATTTTAAAGTTAAATTTTCATGTTAATTATGATCTAAATTTAAATGTAAGTTTGTTTTATTGTGTAGGAGATTTTTTTTTTAGTTGCACCTACTACCAACGATGAAAATGCAAAGTATTATTTAATGTGTTGCATTGAACGAAAGATGAAATTATTGGAAAACTATGATGATAACGTGTTTATGTATGATAGAGAGTCTATTATACTGAAAGGTTATTTTTTCCAACAAACTCATCAAAGTCGGGATTTTGTTTACTTTCAAGACTATGAACTTGATGTCATAAGTTGTCAATATAGTCACTTGGTGTGTGAAACACTCATAAAGTTGATAGAAGTTCAGTTAAAGAAAAAATTGAAAATTAAGAAATGGAAAATGTCAAAAGTCGATCATGAACGGATCATTGAAGATGGCATTCCATTATAATTCTTTTTATTGAACTTCCCAACAATTTCTTCTCTTTGGATTCATCTTTTAGAACTTCCAGAACTCAACTAAAAATTGAACTAGCCTTTTTTTGCATTCTTAAGTTTTACAATTATTGTAATATGTATATTTTATGTTATATGTACAAGTGTTTGCACATGTAAATTTTTTTGGTACATGCACACAAATCATTTATACACATGTGTACACAAACACATGTGGATTATCTGGTCTTAAATGATTTCATACATTCTCTCGTACAATTTGTCATAATTTCATTATTGCAAAATGTACATATCTGTATATATAGAATAGTTGATATAATGCAAATTTTAAGTTGCACGATTTTTTTAGATGTAGATCTATTAAGAAAATTATAATATTCATTCTTTAATGCAAAATGTGTGGTACATTTTTTGTAATTTCTAGTTTACTATCAACTGAAAGTAACTTTTCTATGTACATTAATGAAAAATGTTGTGTACTAGATATATGTTTTAATGCAATTTTAAAATTTTATGATTGTTTGACATATCTATGAACACCTAGAATTTTATTATTATTTTTTAAATATATACATCGATATGTATTTTACTTCAATCATTTTTACATATTCTCAAACATGTACTTCAATCATTTTTATGTACATATATTCATGAAATTAAATATGTAAAACCATCTATGATTGTTTTAAATTACATGTATGATCATGCAAAATGTACTCAAATATCACCTAAATAATAGATGTATCCTAAAATTATATAGCAGTCACACAAATGTTCAAATGCATAACCTGTACCAATGTATGCGCTAAATGTAATTTGAAATTTCCATCTAGATTCATTTTATATTTAACAAATAAAATGACAACTTGATTTTTAAAATTAAAACATTATATCACAACATGTGATCACATGCCAAATGTACATCAACTATCCAAAATATACATGTGTTTTGTAATTTGAAATTTTCATCTAGATTCATTTTATATTTTACAAATAAAGTCACAACTTGAGTTTTAAAAACAAAACATTATATCACAAGATGTGATCACATGCCAAATATAGTTCAACTCTCCAAAATATACACATATGTTTTGTAATTTGAAATTTCCATCTAGATTCATTTTATATTTGATGAATAAAATGACAAATTGAGTTTTAAAACAAAAAAATTATGTCACAACATGTGATCACATGCCAAATGTAGTTCATCTATCCAAAATATATATGTATGTGTTTTGTAATTTGAAATTTCCATCTAAATTCATTTTATATTTAACAAATAAAATTACAAATTGAGTTTTAAAAACAAAACATTATATCACAACACGTGATCACATGCCAAATGTAGTTCAACTATTCAAAATATACACGTGTTCTGTAATTTGAAATTTCCATCTAAATTCATTTTATATTTAACAACTAAAATGATGACTTGAGTTTTAAAAACAAAACATTATATCACAACATGTGATCACATGTGAAATGTAGTTGAACTATCCAAAATATACACGTGTTTTGTAATTTGAAATTTCCATCTAAATTCATTTTATATTTAACAAATAAAATCACAACTTGAGTTTAAAAAAAAAAACATTATATCACAACATGTGATAAAATTTCAAATGTAGTTAAACTATCCAAAATATACACATGTGTTTTGTAATTTGAAATTTCCATCTAGATTCATTTTATATTTAACAAATAAAATGACAACTTGAGTTTTACAAACAAAAAATTATATCACAACATGTGATCACATGCAAAATGTAGTTCAACTATCCAAAATATACACGTGTTTTGTAATTTGAAATTTCCATCTAGAGATTCATTTTATATTTAACAAATAAAATGAAAACTTGAGTTTTAAAAACAAAACATTATATCACAACATGTGATCACATGCCAAAATGTAGTTCAACTATCCAAAATATACACGTGTTTTGTAATTTGAAATTTCCATCTAGATTCATTTTATATTTAACAAATAAAATGACAACTTGAGTTTTAAAAATATCACAACGTGTGATCGCATGCCAAATGTACTTCAACTATCCAAAATATACACATGTGTTTTGTAATTTGAAATTTCCATATAGATTCATTTTATATTTAACAAATAAAATGACAACTTGAGTTTTAGAAACAAAACATTATATCACAACATGTGATCACATGCCAAATGTAACTATCTAAAATTTAAAATCATTCTTGATAAAAGTAAATGTAGTTTAACTATATCCAGAATGTAAAATATGTCCAAAATTTGTATCACATGAACAATAAAATTAACTATATATAACAATGTGTACTGTTACAAATAAGTTATATAGAAAAGTAAATATGAATGCATAAATAAGACCATAGAAAAGTAAATTTAAGACTATCTATCAAATAAAATGTTGCACATGTGCATCATCAATCAAACAGAGATGGATCCAGTGTCTTTTCCAGCAGCGTCCCGAGCCTTGTTGTGCTATCCTATGAAGAATGGGGAACCTATACACAACATCTACAAACATTAAAATTTATTGTTTTAAAATTGAATTATAATGTAGAACTTCATGTAAAAAAACAAAATGAAGAAACAAACTTCATGAAATACCTCGTGTAGTTGCCTCTCCATTGTCTTATGTTGGTTGTCCATCAATACATACTCCACAGTAAACTGTAAAATATACATGCATATATATATATATATATATATATTAAAAAATTTCGAATGAAAATGCATAAACTAATTTTCAATAATATTAAAAAAAGAGTTAAACAACTTCTTCAAATGGTGTGGATGTTCCTATATCCATCATACACTCCATTTCTAGAGTCCGTGGAGAATGGAAACTATCTCCACAAACCTAAAATTGTAAAATTTTAAGACTATAAAATAACTCAAGATCTAGATCTCATTTTTTTAATGAAACTTTTGAACTTCAATTTATAACTTAAACATATAAGTGAAAAATTGAATACATGTGACCATGGATTTGGAATATCTCCTAATAGGGAAGAACATGGTGGATGTGAATGAAAATAATCTCCACAAACCTAAAATTCAAAAAATGTAAAACTGTAAAATAACTCAAGATCTAGATCTCATTTTTTAATCGAAATTTTGAACTCCAATATATAACTTAAAAACATAAGTGAAAAAATGAATACTTGTGACGATGGATTTGGAACATCTTCTAACAGAGAATAAAAGGGTGGATCCGAACGAAAATCATCTCCACAAACCTAAAATTCAACAATTTTAAAACTGTAAAATAACTCAAGATCTAGATCTCATTTTTTAATGAAACTTTCACTTCAATTTATAACTTAAAAAAATATTTAAGTGAAAAAAATATTTCATACTTGTGATGGTGGATTTGGCACATCTCATAATAGGGAAGAAGAGTACCTCCATTCCAAAAACATCGAACAAAATCAGGATCTGTTAACATTTAATTATATACATGTACATGTGTACACAATTATTTATTTTAAAAGTATGTCATCATGATACCAATATAATAATAGATTAAAATAATTGTACATTGAGATCATGAACACTTCACTAACATTTGCCAACATACCATCTTAATTGTGATAACCTGAATCTTTGATCGTGATATTAAAATATTCGTTCATCAAGCATGAGAACTGCAAATGGTGTTCACATATATGCTACATTTTTGTTAGATTAACATATACAAGTAAATATATGTATATGTATTTATTAAAAAATTTACATGTTAAAACATTCACCCTAACCATTAACACATATCTATCCCATGCCCTCTTCCTCGTGAATAATTAAGTGCTACCAACCATTGCATATGTTCTGAGCTCTTCAATACTCATTTTGTCTATCTCATCATCTGTATGATACATAAAATTAGCAAGTGAATTCTCTCATGCTATTTGTCGATTCAGACAAACATCAGTTTCACCAAGTCAACTTTGAACATTATCTATGATTACATCCCTTGCTTCTCGACTAATTTGAGAAGTGGCATCATTCTATGACCACAAAGTTTACACACGAAGAGTTCAACTTACCAATGGTGGCTCGGGGTGAGGAAAATCAACATCACGCTTAGCACACCTACGATCACATAATCGACATTTCCCAGGACCAAAAATTTCAGAAGGAAGGTCATTATAATTGGGTTATATTCTCAAAATTAATTCTGCAGAAAATAATTTTGAAAAAAGAAAGAGGAACCACATTGTTCCATGGTAGTCTTCCATAAGCATCAAGGTTCCTATCATACAAATGACAAGCTATATCAGGGTGCTTGAAATATTGCACCTTTAGCATCTTTCTTTTCGGCCCTTCTTTGAAATTAAACATAGACTTGGCCATTTTTGTTGTAACTCTGTGTTTAACATCCTCCCATGTACCGGGACCCATCACTATTTGCTTTATTTTCCTCATCACTTCTACAAAAGTATGAGTGGTTATCCCAATATTTTTGTACAAATCTACAAGTGTGCTTAAATAGTGAGTAAATATTTATAATATTTCTCGAATATCAACAGCGAGTTTCAAAAACAAAAGATCTTTCTTCAAATTTAAATATGGTGACAGCTTTGCAATGTGCATTGTTGGATTTTTGTTTCCTACGTTAAATCAGAAATTTCAAAAGGATAAGTTGTTGTTGATGTACAACCTTATTCTTGAATAACATGTTCTGGCCTACATATTTTTTGAGCAACATTTTCACCCTATGCATAAATATATAATTTTTTGTAAAAATAAGAAAACATGTGAACAATTTTTTAAAAATTGAATGAAAATAATACTCAGATTGATGACCACCTCAAGATGGCTGGGCACCATCATTCCCACCCTGAGATCGTTGAGAACTAGAATGACCATCGATTGGTTGAGAACCAACATCACAACCCATTGATTGGCCACCATGGGAATACATATCACTACCCTCACACAATTGGCCACCGCCTATTGATTGGCCACCAAGGAAATGTGTACCACCACCAACCTCATGCGACAAGAGGGAAGCTTCAGAAAAAAATATGAATTTATAATCAATTCAAAAATACATACATACATATAAATACATGTACATATGATTGATTAAATTGTGTGAACCATACCATGATTGCATGAACTATGGCCGTGCTCCATTGATGGAGTAGATACTCTTGTCCACCTAACTCCTAAAAAATAAAAAATAAAATTTATTAAAAACTAATTTAACTCAAAAAATTGATAAAAAAATCAATTCCATATCTATACATGTATGTACATGGGAAAAAAAAAAAAAAATATATATATATATATATATATATATATATATATATATATATATATATATATATATATATATATATTCAACTCAAAAATCAATTCCACATCTATACATGTATGTATGGAGATATTATTATATACTCAAATGTCATTTAAAAACATGCACATTTGATATAAATACCATGAACATCCCTCGATCCATGATCCCCCTCTCTCGTAGAGGCATGGGATTATATTGATCTTCGTCTTTCATCCTACATGATATATATATATATATATACGGATATTTACATCACACATTTATAATTATTTTTAAAATTAATATTTAAAATAAATTCTTAAAATTACTATTTAAAATGAATTCAAAAGATTTCAAAAAATTAATGTAATTTAGTACCCAAATGTTGAGCATAAAGAAAAATGATGTAAAACAAAACTTTCAAAGCACAAACTTATGTGTGAAACTCACTTTAAACAAAAATTTGTTGAAGTCCTCACATTTTAATTTTATAAAACATGAAATTCACCAATTTTCTCTTACATGGTGGGAGCACAGTAGGTATGTAATTGAAAAAAACACATGGTCATTAAAAATGACGCATTTGTAAATAAAAAAAATGCACATATAAAATATGTGTTACAATGTCCATCAATAAATTTTGAAGGAGAGCGTCTCAACACTAATTCATCTTTGAGAGATGAATGTTGAATTGGAATCACCCCGTATAATACTAATTCATCTTTAACAGATGAATTTTGAATTGAAATTGCCCCACACAATAGGTCAGCAGACATCTTATTAACATTTTCACAATGTATTATACTAAAGAATTAAAATTTTCTAACAATATTGTTTTCTTTTCCATGAAGTTGTTTTAGCTTCTCCTTCTTAACTTGGTACACAACTTTCATATGGTTTCACACAAGTTCAGAATTGGTGAAAACTATAATTCCATTTGATCCATACTCCCTAATTTTTTCCAAGCCTTCTATCAATGCAATATAAGATGCTTCAATTTTTTTTGTTCTACCTAGTATATTCATTTTCCTTTGGAGGACTTTGTTAGTCACAATATTTCAAAGCAAATATATAATCACTGCTTTCCTTGGATTGGGATAGCAAGAAACATCTATGGATAATGTCAAATTTTCAACCATGTTTAGTGGGATTTTTTATCCTTGAAAAAAAAAAAAATTTAATAAAATATATTAAATGAACATTTATTGCAAATGCATGGGAGAAATGACATGTACATGATTTTCCTTAAATTTTATGGGTGAAATGACATGTACATTGTTCCCAGAAACACTAGAAATGCCTTAAATGTTATGGGAGAAATGGTATGTACATGGTTCCAAAAAACACTAGCAAATGCCTTAAAGTTTATGAGGGAAATGGCATGTACATGGTTTCCAACAACACTAGCATTTTCCTTATTGCAAATGCCTTAAATTTTATGGGACAAATGGCATGTACATGTTTGGGAGAAATAACATGTACATGGTTCCCAAAAACACTGCAAATGCCAAGTTTATGGGAGAATGACATGTACATGGTTTCCAAAAACACTAGCAAATGCCTTCATATTTATGGGAGAAATGACATGTACATGGTTTGCAAAAACACTATAATTTTCCTTAAAAATATATTAAATGAAAATTTATTGCAAATCACTTAAATTTTATTACAAATGCCTAAAGTTTATGGGAGAAATGGCGTTTACATGGTTTGCCTTAAAGTTTATGAGACAAATGACATGTACATGGTTCCCAAAAACAGTAGCAAATGCCAAGTTTATGGGAGAATTGACATACACATGGTTTTCAAAAATGTATGAATTCATTAAAAATATATTAAATTAAAGTTTATGGGAGAAATGGCACATGTACATGGTTTGCCTTAATGTTTATGGGAGAAATGACATGTACATGGTTAGCCTTAAAGTTTGTCTTAAGTTTATGGGAGAAGTGACATGTACATGGTTTGCCTTAAATTTTATGGGAGAAGTTTAAAGTTTGCCTAAATTTTATGGGAGAAATGAAATTGACATGGTTTTCATTAAATTTTATGGGATAAATGACATGTACATGGTTTTCCTTAAATTTTATGGGAGAAATTACATTTACACGGTTTGTCTTAAATTTTATGGGAGAAATGACATGTACATGGTTTTCTTTAAAGTTTATGGGAGAAATGACATAGAAATGACATCTACATGGTTTTCCTTAAGCACTAGAATTTTCCTTATAGATATATTAAATTAAAGTTTATGGGAGAAATGACATGTACATGGTTTTCCTTAAAGTTTATGGGAGAAATGACATGTACATGGTTTGCCTTAAAGTTCATGGTAGAAATTACACGTACATGGTTTGACTTAAATTTTATGGTAGAAATTACATAGAAATGACATATAAATGCTTCCCAAAACAGTAGCAAATGCCTTAAAGTTTATGGGAGAAATTGCATGTACATGGTTTGCATTAAAGTTTTCCTTAAAGTTTATGGGAGTAATGAAATAGAAATGGCATGTATATGGTTCCCAAAACACTAGCAAATGCCTTAAAGTTTATGGGAGAAATGACATTTACATGGTTTTGAAAACACTAGCATTTTCATTAAATATATATATTAAATTAAAGTGTATGGGAGAATGAAATGTACATGGTTTACCTTAAATTTTATGGGGAAAATGACCTGTACATGGTTTAACTTAAAGTTTGCCTTAATTTTATATGACAAATCACATGTACATGGTTTCCCTTAAAGTTTTCCTTAATTTTTATGGAAGAAATTACATATAAATGACATGTACATGGTTCCCAAAACAGTAGCAAATGCCTTAAAGTTCATGGGAGAAATGACATCTAGAAATGACATGCCTTGAATTTTGCCTTGCGTTTAAGGGAGAAATGACATGTACATGGTTTTCCTTAATGTTTGCCTTAAATTTTATGGGAGAAATGCCATAGAAATGACACTCCTTAAATTTTTACTTGAGTTTATAGGAGAAATGACATTTACATGGTTTTCCTTAAAGTTTGCCTTAAAGTTTATGGGAGAAATGACATATAAATGAAATGTACATGGTTTGCCTTAAATTTTATGGGAGAAATGACATAGAATGAAATGTACATGGTTTCCAAAACAGTAGCAAATTCCTTGAAGTTTATGGGAGAAATGACATGTACATGGTTAGCCTTAAAGTTTGCCTTAAGTTTATGGGAGAAATGACATGTACATGGTTTGCCTTAACTTTTTCCTTAAATTTTATGGGAGTAATGATATAAAAATGACATGTATATAATTCTCAAAACAATAGCAAATGCCTTAAATTTTATGGGAGAAATGACATGAAAATTGTTTGCCTTAAAATTTGCCTGAAGTTTATGGGAGAAATGACATGTACATGGTTTTCCTTAAAGTTTTTCTTAAATTTTATGGGAGTAACGACATAGAAATGACATTTATATGGTTCCCAAAACATTAGAAAATACCTTGGTTCCCAAAAAACTAGAAAATTCCTTAAATTTTATGGGAGAAATGATATGTACATGGTTAGCCTTAAATTTTTCCTTAATTTTATGGGAGAAATGAAATGTACATGGTTTTCCTTAAATTTTTCCTTAATTTTATGGGAGAAATGACATGTACATGGTTTGCCTTAAAATTTTCCTTAACATTTATAGGAGTAATTACGTAGAAATGACATGTATATCGTTCCCAAAACACTAGAAAATGCCTTAAAGTTTATGGGAGAAATGACATGAAAATGGTTTGCCTTAAAGTTTGCCATAAGTTTACGGGAGAAATGACATGTACATGGTTTGACTTAAAGTTTATCTTAAATTTTATGGGAGTAATGACATAAAAATGACATGTATATGGGTTCCAAAACAATAGCAGATGCCTTCAAGTTTATGGGAGAAATGACACGAAAATGGTTTGCCTTAAAGTTTGTCTTAAGTTTATGGGAGAGATGAAATGTACATGGTTTGCCTTGAATTTTGTCTTAAATTTTATGGGAGTAATGACATATAAATGAGATGTATATGGTTCCCAAAACACTAGAAAATCCCTTAAATTTTATGGGAGAAATGACATGTACATGGTTAAGCTTAAAGTTATCCTTAAGTTTATGGGGGAAATGACATCTACATGGTTTGCTTTAAATTTTTCCTTAAGTTTATGTGAGAAATGACATGTACATGGTTTGCCTTAAACTTTATAGGAGTAATGCCATAGAAATGACATGTACATGGTTCCCAAAACACTAGAAAATGTCTTAAATTTTATGGTATAAAGGACATGAAAATGGTTTGCCTTAAAGTTTGCCTTCATTTATGGGAGAAATGACATGTACATGATTTTACTTAAAGTTTTTTTTAAATTATATGGGAGTAATGACATAGAAATGGCATGTATATGGCTCTCAAAACACTAGAAAATGCCTTAAAGTTTGTGGGAGAAATGACACATACATGGTTTTAAAAAACACTAGTATTTTCCTTAAGAATATATTAAATTAAAGTTTATGGAAGAAATGACATGTACATGGTTTTACTTTAAGTTTATGGGAGAAATGACATGTACATGGTTAGCCTTAATGTTTTCCTTAAGTTTTTGGGAGAAATGACATGTACATGGTTAGCCTTAAAGTTTGCCTTTAGTTTATGGAAGAAATGGAATGTACATGGTTTCGAAAAACAATAACTTTTTACTTAAAAATATATTAAATTAATGTTGATGGGAAAAATGACATTTACATGCTTTGCCGTAAAGTTAATAGGAGAAATGACATGTACATGGTTTGCCTTAAATTTTTCCTTAAAATTTATGGGAGTAATGGCATAGAAATGACATGCATATGGTTCCCAGAACACTAAAAAATGCCTTAAATTTTATGGGAGAAATGGTGTGACATGGTTTGCCTTAAATTTTATGGGAGAAACGACATGTACATGGTTAGCCTTAAATTTTTCCTTAAGTTTATGGGAGAAATGACATGTACATGGTTTCAAAAAACACTGACATTTTCTTTAAAAATATATTAAATTAAAGTTTATGGGAGAAATGACATGTACATGGTTTGCCTTAAAGTTTGTCTTTAGTTTATGGGAGAAATGACATGTACATGGTTTTCCTTAAATTTTGTATTAAATTTTATGGGAGAAATGACATAGAAATGACATGTACATGGTTCCCAAAACACTAGAAAATTCCTTAAATTTTATGGGAGAAATGTACAAATTTTATGGGAAAAATGACATGTATAGTGAGTGCTCGTAATAACTCACTGTTAACACACAAATTTGAACATATAATTTCCATTTCAAAGCATTTTGATCTTGCTAACTGTCACTATCTATATTGGGACACTACCTCATGTTTTTGGTGTCAATGGTATTTGAAAAAAGGTTTTATGCTAGAAGTTTTTTATTGATATTGATAATTTACCAAACCCATCCATATAAATATAAAAATGGTATTTGAAAAGTGGTTTTCTTCCACACGTTTTGTGTTGATATTGATAATTTTCCAAACCCATCCGTATAAATCATAAAACTTGGACTAAAAGGATATTTATAATTTTTGAAGCCCATCCATATAAATCATAAAACTTGGACTAAAAGGAAATGATTGTAGTATAATGTATAGAGACAAGAAAACAAAAACTATGGACAACTTCCAAGGGAGAGAATTAATAGCATTTCATCAACTAAAAATTAGATTTAAAAAGAAAAAAAACACCATAAAAAATAAACAGATCATAAACCATAACACCTTGTCACCTTCTCTTGCTCCCCTCCTCGCCCCTACAACAGCAAGGCAACAATAGGGAAGCGAGACAGAAACAGAGCAACACATTGGCGAGACAACAACATAATAGAGCAACGAGACAGAAAAAAAGCCACACTTTTTTTGTTGATATTGATAATTTTCCAAACCCATCCACATAAATCATAAAAATTGGACTAAAAGGAAACAATTGTAATAAAATGTATAGAAAAAATTGTAGTAAAATGTATAGAGACAAGCAAACACGAACTGTGGACAAATTCCAAGGGAGAAAATTAATAGCATTACATCAAATGAATAAGTTAAATTTTAAGATAACTTCATAGATAGATCATTATGCCAAGGACTTCAAAAATGATGACATAATCACAAAATAACTCCAAAAAGGATGAGAGGGCTTTCGACATAAGAGAATATTAGGAGAACCCTCAAAATATTACACACAACATAAAGTGAAACCTTGTTAAAGCTGACATAGATTCAAATAACATGGCCACAACACCAATAAGGATTACATAATCACGAAATAACTTCAAAAGGATGACAGGGCTTCTGATGTAACAGAACATTAGGAAAACCTTCAAAAGATTACACACATCAAAGACAGTGGGTTCAATGAATTATATCAATAAAAATAATGCTTGTAGAATTCTTTGTGGAATCAGAGTGACCTATCCTCTTAACCCATTAGTGCATACATAGAAAATTTTCATCTTATCCTAAGCATGGTTTACTTTAGAAATAGGTCACTCTATTGATATTGTTTATTATTATATGCTAGAGTTGGAGTCATTTACAAATAATGGTTAAAATAAAGAATATACTCATGCACCTTTGCTTGAGTAGGAATCGCATAATGAACCTTCCATAACATATAATAATGACTAAATAACAGATAATAATGAGATAATGAATAATAACAGAGAATATAAATGGAAATAATAATACAACATAAATTTTTAATTGTACCATATCAAACATTGGAATTAAAACAAATTTTTGAATTGTTTTTTTAAGTAAATTGAGTTTAAGTGTCAAGGTTTATCCTGTTAATTCAATGTAATGATCTCAAGTTAGTTGGTTATCTATTTATGCTCCTATAAATTGAAAATTTGGATTGGTTCATTATCCCTTATCCACACTTATACTATAAAGAGAAGGTTATCATACGAGAAGGTTTAAGTGTTTTAGTATATTAGAATATATAAATTGCTCTATTCAAGGTACCAAATTCGATATTAATACAATAGTGACTAATTCATCGATACCACTAGTTAGTTGTAGATGATTATAGCTAGCTATCAGTATAGATATGAACCTTCCATCGTAACACTAGCAATAGTGATAGTACTAATTCTCCGAAATGTTGTTATCAATATGAAATGATTACCCAAAATCTTATCGACATCTAAAACTTATAGGTTATAAATAAGGAAAGTTGGTCGTATTGGGTCTGAAGACCATTAGTTATGTACCATTTATCTATAAAATTTTTGGAGAGTCAGACACAGTTGGAAGATGGACTACCAGTAGTTAGACAACTTCTCCACTATAGAGCCTAATTAGAATAGTTTCTTTTACCCTTCGGCTCAACAATTAAGTCTCTAGAATAACACAAGATGAGAAAGACTATTGGTGTGATCATTAATTACATATGCTAATCACCACCTAGCAATCACACTAAGTAGATAAAGTAGTGTCTAAATTGCGTGTTACTGCTTACGACATTTACTATCCAGTTAGTGGCACTTACCACTAAAAATTAATCATACACTGAATCAGAGCATTCTACATGTGTTGTACCACGTTTCCTTAACCATCTACTCAAGATCACTAATCTAGAGGCATGGTAAGAGAAATTAGTGAAATTACTCATTAAGGAGAAATTAAAAAAAAAATACTATTGTGTGTTTTAACCAGTAATGAAACACTGTGACATGACAAGCTCAGTGATGTCCTTTGTAAGGGTATACGAAAAGGCTAAATGGGCTTATCCAGTTAACCACTATATTACCCAGAAGAATGACAGGTAAAAGCACTTCATTATCACTCAAGGTAAGTGTAATATATTACCTGTATGGGTAAGATGATCAATAATAGTTCTAGCATGAATTACTAGTCTGCAACTTAATGCATACTATATTGTAATTACTTACTTCATGCATATATTATGTTAATCTATTGATTAGTACAGAGCTTAGAGCATAGTGAACTAGTTTAATTTATATTTTACTTATATGGATATAATTACTATAAATATGTGGATTGATAGTGTTTATGAAACAGGTAAGTTTACACAGCTTGCAATAGGTTATCTATTGACTAGTAATCCCATTGATTCACTCTATTCATTGCTATAAGGATATGTACATTGTACTACAAGTAAATATATAAGAAATAACTACAATTAACATGTGATTTTTTACCGCTTAGTATTGAGATCAATATTTACTTGTTATGTGTACTTATATAACTCAATCATGCTAATCACTACTACTAATTAAGTCTTGTTAAGTAAGTGTAATAGAGTATGTAACACCTTCTTGGTTAATATGGATAAGCTTATGATACTTAGAAACCTTATTACTTATACAAGTAAGATTCATTACGATTAACACAAGGATCATAACAATGAAACTAGTATGTTACCCTTATAAGCATTCGTGTAATTAAACTATAGTAGTAACAACTATCATAACTCATTACAAGCGTAAGCTTCTACATGATTAATTTGAATAAATTATCAGTGGATTAATATATGATCTCTATCATCAGTATAAGGGACAGAACATCTATTAAATCCCGAATTGTGTTAATAATATAAGGTTAATAAGATATACTACACAGTACGAAATAACCAGAAATTTGAAGATAGTGGAAGTGCAAACGGTGAGAAAAAAACGATAGCGCAGAAGACGACCTCCAAACACACATGCAAACACAAAAAATAAAATTAAAAAAACAAAAAAAAAAACATAAACAAAAAAATAGAGAATAAAAATAACACCTTCTCACCTTCGCTTGCTTCCCTCCTTGCTCCTGCAACAACGAGACGTCAACACAACAATGAGACAGAATCAAAGCAGCACAATGGTGAGACAAAAATAGAGTGAGACAAACAAAGGAGTGAGACAAACATAATAGAGAAAGGAGACAAACAAAACAGAGCAGCGAGAAAAACAGAGCGGCACAATGGTAACGGAAACTTGTTGTAGTCTTGGGGGCGATATATTCATAACAAAAATCTCAGCCGAATTATTTTAAAAATATCAGCCGAACTATTAGTTCAGCCGAACAGTTGCTGTCGGTTTTCCCATATCCAGCCAAAAAAAAATTTAGCCACACCGTCAATTCGCCGTCAATGTTAACGACAGAAACAGTTCGGTCGAATTAATTTCAAAACTTTGACTGAACTTTCTAAAATTTTGGCCGAACTTCCTAAAAGTTCAGCCGAACAGTGGCAAAAATGAAATTTTCGGATACGTTTCTCGCGAAATCGTAACCCACCTTCACATTTTTACCCACCAAACAATTATTATTGCCATCATTGTCCCAGGATTTTGGCTAGAAGATGCAATGTTACAATTGGTAGGGTGAAGCGGCTGTCCATTTTCATCTACCAAATGCGCCTTGCGATATGTTGCTCCTGATAAGAGATTCTGACGTTTTGGAGCTATTTGAATATTTTATGCATCTGAACTCGATTCTAAATGGGCATGAACCTGCAAACTTGTCTGCATTAATTTTATTCAACTAATTGACATGGATAAAAAAATAAATTCAATTAGATAATGAAATTATAAATAAAATCTAAAGTAAATATTACGTCTAGAGATGGATAGGGAGAAATCTGCGATGGACTTTCAGAAATATTATGGAATGGGTTGGATTTTGAAGAATTGTCCATTTTATATAATTATGAGATTTTCTCCCTACATTTGAGCAAAATAAACAATAAATTTTGGTGTACATACCTAAAAGTAATTTTGGTGCCTTAAAATGGACTTATTGTTATCGGTGCTAATGTACAGTTAACCGCACCAGTGCATTTTAGTTATTGCACACCAGTGCCATGTTATTTACTAACACACCGATGCGGTTAGTAAACAAACACACCGAATATCCAAAAATAAAAAAAAGCGCAACTTTATTTTTTTAAGTGAAAAAAAAACGGTAAATTGAAAAATGGGCAGCAAATTATTTTTGGAAATCTAATTTCATAAAAAAAAAATCTTTCAATGGTGAAAGCTATTCATTATTTCATTATATTTGCAAAAAAATTCAAGGAGGGATTTTCCTTTGATACATACCTTGAGTAAGAGACCACGAGAGCCCTGTGGAGCAGCAAAATACTTTCGAACATCAACACTCTTCAGAGAATAAGAATTTGAAATATCTAATGATTTATACAAAAACCCTGTACTACAGTGAAAATGTTAAATTTGTCTGTAATAATTATTTTTTTAATAGTTTTTATTGGATTTAATACATGCGTAGTAAAAAATTTAAATCTGACTGTGCATTTTCAAAAAGAAAAAACAAAAAAAATTCATTCTTACGTTAAACCCTTGCTTCTTCTTGTTTATGCCCTTGCTTCTTCTCAATGTTTCTGTTACTTCACAATTAGGACTTTTTATTTTATAATTATAGGGTTTGTATTGCTATATATAGGTGTATGACATCTAACCTGTGGGACCACTTGCAAAGTTGGATCCCAATCCATGTCGGCCCTTGCATGATTTAAAAAATAAACATATTTTTCTTAATTGGTGCACTATTTTAGTATAGTGCATCGGGCGCATACTGTTTGATAAAAACAATTTTTTTATTAATTTATGCTTGTGTTAATTGGTGCACCGATTAACATATAATACCCTAGGTCTCCTTGTTGACAAAGAGCACCATAGGGTGTTTCTACTATTTTGGCGGTGCATTTATAAGAACATGTCGCATCGCCTTCGATGCATACTGTTTGAAAGGAAACCATTTTCTTGATTTTTTTTATTTTTTTTACTTGAAAATTTTGTGATTTTTTTATAAAATATATATATATGAATGGTCTGGTACAAGTTTTATATTGATAAAAAAATGGCTGAGAAGAGATCAAGTAACAAAAATACTGATAGGACATCGAGAAAAGAAAAGAAAAAAATCTTTGTAAATTCTTCACAAAAATTACTATTTTTTAACGACATGTAAGTTTAACTAATATATATTGTTTACTGTGTATCGTGCAGAGCCACAAAATGACGAAGCTTGATAAGGTTATTTCTGACCTAAGACCAGATGAGCATAAAAGCTTCAGGAAAAAATTGCAGAAGAATGAATTAGGTGAATGAAAAAATATTATCGATCCAATATGAGTTTATTTTTTGAATTTTCATTAATAATATATTTAAAAATATTATATAAAATGTTTCAAACAATTTATTAATTCACATATGTTTAATTTTGTATAGGGACCAACAACGAATAAAAGGAATGTTGTTCTAAGAAAAGAAAAAAAATAGAACATACAAATGAAAATGAATTACTCCTTAGCTCATTTGGAGTGGTGATGGAGGCTAACAAAAGGGGGGGAAATTTTACAAAACTTTGAGGGATCTAGTGGAATGAATGTATAGACATTCTTTCCACTTACAATGCAAAAATCAATATAATGATTCCAAGAACCACATTTTATATAAACTACAGGATGAGTTTCCAGAGAATTGGTCAGTGGGACATGTTAGACTTTTAATAGCAAAAATGTACAACAACAAAAAAGAAGGAATGAAAAAGTAATATTCCTTTAAATGTTTTTCTAGAATTATACATATATATTACTACAAAGCAATCATTTATAAATATTACTTTTGTTATACTTATTTTTCATATATCAATATAAAAATTAAATAGTTTATTGTCATGTTACATTTTCAGGAACACTATGAAAATGTCAAAGGATGAATGAGCTGATATCAGAAATATGCTAGTACAAATGTCCAAAATGTTGTACAAGGATATGGTCAAAGAAATGGACATAATTGCATCGTACAAGGAGCCATGTCAACAACACCGTGCTTAAAATGTAATATGTAAAAATTGAATTTTTATGTTAGGTACAATAAATAAATAATTTAGCATTAAATATTAATTTTCAAATATTTTCTTGCAGAAATGAAAATAAAATGGGACCCATTCAACACATAAAACAATACGACATGGAAGAAAAGGGTTGATATCTATGTTTGTGAGTAATTTTTACTTCCTTATAACAACTTAACTAGATTTCATTTTTGTATATGTTAATTTTTTTTACAACAATCATCATTGACTTTCTTAAAACAAGTGTTAACATACAAATAAGAACGATCAGATGAATTGATTTCCATTGGGTTAAATATGGGTTGTCAGTATATGTTAGCATATCATAAATTAATTGTGGAATTTGTAAACATATAGCTTGTTTTACTTAGCTCCGTCTATAATTGATAGAACAAAAAAAACTTTTATATTAAATATATGATTTGTTATGGGGTATAAAAATTGCAGCAAACAAAGTATGAAACTACGCCAATAAATGAATTTTTGAAAGATGGCATGGTTTTAAAAGAATGTGTATAGTTCATGGGTCAATTCTTATTACGGTACATTTCTTTCCAATTAAAATTGATGTATACTATTTTCAATTTTCATTATTATCATCAATGTATATAGACTCATTACATTTTATTTTTATGTCTGTAGATGGAACTTGAGGAAGAAGAAAACAAGAAACACAGTGAACGAAACATTCATCAAAATAACCCATTGTGGAAGTAGTTCGAGTAGTGACAACAGTTCTAGTGAAGAATGATGATCAATATGTTTGGATATCAAAGCAAGGCATTGTATTATTTGAAATATTTGTCTATGAAATCATACATTTTGTTTAATGTAATGGACATAGTGTCCCAATTGAAAGACAAAGGGATAGCAATAACTGTCCCATTTTGTATGAAAAAGAGTGTCATACATACATACATACATACATACATACATACATACATACATACATACATACATACATACATACATACATACATACATACATATATATATATATATATATATATATATATATATATATATATATATATATATATACGCTTTAATTTATTATATTGTGTTCTGTGAAATGTTACACCACTGATTAAATATTATAATGAAGAGTTCTGAGATTTGATTATATGATATAACAAATTAATCCAAACATCACATTGAAATGCACTAATAAAAATTTAATTGATATGAATACTATTATAAGATATGTGTCGACTTTTGATTAATAATGAATATTAAGAAATCACGATAATTGCACTGTCATAGCTCGATGTTTCTAAAAAATACAAAATGAACATCAGTGCATGTTGCTGCGCACTGATGTGTTTGTATGATAATGTGCACCAAACCGTAAAAATACCAATACCAATTAGAACGCCTAGTGTGCTTTATCGACGACTACCACCTGGGTTGTTCGATAGGTATTGCATGCACTGGTGCGGTTAGCCTTTAATGCATTGGTGAATTTTTATAACTTAACCACCTGGTCCTTTTTACCACCTACAGGGCCCAGTGTGGTTTTACACCTTAGTGGCCTAGTTCATGCACCTTCCATCGGCCCGGTGTGACTAGCTAGATGACACGCATTGGACCATTGCTAAACGTCTCGGGGCATTCGAAATTTTTTTTCCATCCTGGTTCTTGGTAGGTTTACAGTACTGGTGTGATCATGGTACAATGCACCTATGTGTTGACACCTCATGCACGCACCGATGAGAAAAACTTCTGTAACAACCTCCAGCTGCCCATTTTTTTTAGTTAAGTTGAAATTTCATTAGAAGCTCTGCCAAAACATCCGTTACCGAAAAAAGATGTTGTAGAAAATGTCTTTTTGACAATTTTATCCAATTTTAAAACACTAAAAAACCTCCTTTATAACATCTGCTAGAGGGTATTTTCCTTGTAGTGAAATGAATCTAAATTGGTTAAATCCCATTATTTATAAATAATAAAAAAATAAATTATTTCTTTATCATTTCAAGAACGGGGTTAAGGAATAATTTAAAAAATAATGATTTATTTTATTATTCCTAAATGATTTAGTCAAATTTAAGAAAGAATATTAATAAAATACTGATTTAATTAATTATTCCTAGAGAATAATAAGATAAATAATGGTTTATGTAATTATTTCTTATTAATTGGGTTACCATGAATATTATTTAAACAGTGGTTTAGTTAATTATTCCTAGAGGATAATCAAATAAATAAAGAGTTATTTAATTATTCCTCATGGGGTTTCATGTTTGAACCAAAAATAAATTAATAAAATATGATCTTTTAAATTATTTCTTACAGTGAAATAAATTCTACTATGGTAAAATTGGTCATACATGGTGTACCTCGATACATCTAATTGTAAATGGTTAGATGACCAAAAATTGGTGTAACATGTGCATGAGTATTTTAGGACTTGACATAAATCTGATACTTGGGTGGATGAGAGCTAGGGAGGTACCTTCCTGGCCCTTACCTTGCAGTAAACCTTTAGAGATGGGTGTGTGTGGTTCCTTGACGTGGACGGACCACACCACCCTCAGAAAATGGGCCTTTGGGGGAAGGTACCTCAGAAATTGATGGATGATGCTTGGATATATGTGGCTACATTGGCATTTGACCTTAGGTAACACATGGATTAGCATCATGGACAAAATATTGAAAATATGATGGAGGCTACTTCATGGGCCTATATATGGCTTATTTGACACTTGATGGACATCACATTGCATATGAGATGGAGAGTACTTCATGGTTTTGAGCATGGATTATTTTTATGTGATGGATTCTTGATCGAGTTGACAATATGATAGGATGCAAAAGAAATGACTCAGGGATGGCATGAGGATGTGCATTCCATGATGAGAGTTTATGGTTGCACTAATCACCTGACTAGTTCAAGTCGTGGGGCTAGTAGTGTGTGTATTTTTGTTGGAGACATGTATTGATATGTGTTGGAGTTATGTTGGAGTATCTTGACAGCAGATTCCCATGATGATATTGACAATATATGATGGGTCGACATGATATGTTTCAGTGATAACATATAGCTTGAGTTGGAGAGATTGACTTTCCACAATGGAGGCAACATGTGGAGATTACGATAGGTGTGATTGATGATCATGGATTGAGAAGATGTTCTCATGAGCACTTGTATGGAGTCATGGACCTTGGTGGCTTGTGCGATGATGGAGTAGATATGGGTATCATGGAAATTTTGAAGATATTGGAGCTAGCGACACTTTGCGATGATGATGATGGAATTTTCAATGACACTAACCTTATTTAGAGTGGGGGAGGATGTCATGCCCTCAAGTTGTGACCAATTTGTAGTTCGTACTATCCAACTCGGGCATGTGTGACGAAAAAGTGAGACAGGCGTGCTGTGTTGGTGAGCGCCCACCTTTTGCGAGTTATGTAGCAGCGGGTGGAGTAGTGTTTTTTGGTGAGTGCAATGAGCGTGGGCGCCAGGTGGGAAAGTCGAGGGCACTAGGCGAATTCGTGTAACAGAGGGTTCATTTGGTGGATGAACACACCAGTGGACTTGGCAGATGGGTGAGTGGGGCATGTTGGGCATGGGTGGTCGAGCTGACCTAGTTGTCCCAAGTGACCCGAGTGACCCACGAGTCAACACTTAGGTAGAACATTGCGATTAGCGAAGAAGATTTTATATGGAGCATGGCCAAGTTATATTATGGAAGGATGACGTATTATATGGACAGGCAGACACTTAGTAAATGTGGGAAGGCCGACTTGAACATGGATGGGCTCACTCGTGCAAAAGTCATGACTGTTGGAAATTCCAGCTACGTAAACATATATATATATATATATATATATATATATATATATATATATATATATATATATATATATATATAACACAAACACAAACACACACACACACACACACACACACACACACACACACACATATATATATATATATATATTGACAATGTGGTGTAGTTTTAAGGCATCGAATCATCCTTGGATTAGCTCTGAAGTCCTAGTGCGAGAATAGGAAAATAGGCTGAGCAAAGGTTGCAGGATGAACACAAAACCAACAACAAAATTTCATGAATGAAGTCATGTGGGCCAATTCGCAGGGCATGCACAACATGCATGCCATGCTCCCGCACCATGTGTAGGATACTGCAGACAAAGTTTCAGACGTGTTGCAGAGCTAGGCTTTAGATGAAGGAGGATGTTCAAGAGGTTGTGGTTGGAGTCGGGTAACCTGTCGGGAAGAGCACAACACATTAAGGAGTTAAGTGCAGAAGGTCAGGGTGGGCACGACTGTGTGCAAGAGGTGACCCGAGTTACCCGAATGTAGGACAGTAGGTTAGGTCAAGCAAAGCATTTGCAGGGAGTGACCTTGGTGACCTAGGCTATAGGAATTTTGGTGGACTTCAGAAATGGTGTTTTAGAGGATATTTTTTGGTGTCTGAGAGACTCAAGTGTTATTGGGTGGCATTGTAGCATGGCTCAAGACACGAGTGTTGCGCTGATTTGGCAAGGTCTGTAGGTGGCTGCATGGATTTGGAAAAATTGTATGATTATTGTAAAAATTGTACATTGTTGAATTGTTATATATTATTGGGCAGAATTTTCGGTAGTTTCCCTTCCCAAGTATGCATTGGCGTATTTGTGTGATGTTGTATAATATTTAATTTTTAAATATTAAATGAAACTAAATATTGAAGATTAATGTTATTCCCCTGCATTGTTAAAAGAAAACTTGATTGGAAATTGACTAAGTGTTGGAGTTAGGTGTAGTCTATACACATAAGTATTGCTAAAAAGAAAAAGTGTAGTAGTTCCACACTCGCTATACGTGGTTGAAAGAACACCACAAGTACAGGGTCGTGACACTTCCTCATCCACTCGGTCCACCAATGTCATTACCCCCTCTCATTTTCCAATGTCCCATTCTCACCCATCATTCCAGATTAATAGCAAAAATTATGATTACGACAATAATATCAATAATAATAATATTTTTAACATAGTTTTCAACAAAAAAATTTGTAGTCAACAAAATAATTATAATACTATAATGGATAAAAATAGTATTAGCAAAAATCAAAATATTATTAATAATAATAAAAATAATTTGGATAATGGTAATAATAATATTATTATAGATGATAATATTAATAATAATTAGTAATAATAATAACTTGGATAATACTAACAAGAATATGAACAAAAAAATAATTATAGAAATCACAATAAGATTAATAGTAATAATGTTGATAATATTAAAATTAATAAGAATAATAATAATAGAAAACATAATGATAGTATTTTTGATAATAGGAATAATAATAATATTACTATATCCCCTCCCTCATAAAAATCTCGTTAATTTTCCTTGTGTTAATTTTGATTCTTCTATTTTTCACCTCTTGGAAAATGGGTTAATTTTTACCTTTCCCCAAGAAATATTCCTGTTGATGACATTATTTGCAATATTGAATTTGGGATTAGAGACCTTCCTAATAATATTAAGGGATTTATTAGGCAAGTGATCTGGATTTATGCAGGAACGCAACAGAATAAACATATAAACATAAATACAGAGATGCAGCGGAAATAACACTTCATTTCATTAATATCAACGAACTGAATTTTGCTTACAGATAGAATGGAAATAAAACTAGCTAGGGCTCTGGTAGCTATCTCTGAGAAGAGATGTGGCGGCTACAGGCCTCTGAACTGTGTTACAATGAGGCTCGAGGGCCTATTTATCATTTAGAAACAATGGGAAATCCTAAACAGCCAAAACCCTAACCCTAGGAGATGAAGCGCCAAAACTATGGGCCCCGTTTGGGTAAATTGGTGTTTCAACTTCCCAGGGGCGTAACTTTGGCATACGATCTCCGTTTGACGCGTACCATACCTCGTTAGAAAGATCTATCCGAGGAATACAAATTTGGAATGGGCAACATCGGTCCATGGACCCATGTTGCCCTCCGTTTTCCCAAAAAACGTCGTTTAGGGCCTCAAAACGGCTCCGGAAGTTTAGGACCCGAAAAACTGCTAAAAATAGTAAACTGTGCCAAAACTGAAAAATTGAAATAGAAAATTGTGGAGCCCCAAGTGGAATAGGCGGGTGACCACCAATATCCACCTGGATCATTCCTCCCCCCTTAGGAAGCAATGGTCCCCATTGCGTTAAGTTCCTCCATGAGATGAGGAAATTTCTGCTGAACTTGGTCCCTGGTGAACCACTTTCCTTGGTGCGGGAGTTGGCCAGCTTTGACAACCCGATATAGTTGGATCTTCTGCTGGCGAGTGTTCTTGATTTGCATGTCCATGATGCAATCTGTGGTGGCCTGTTCCATGCAGTCTGGATTTAACTCGGTTGGTGTGAGTTGTTCTGCAATGTCCGAGGTGTCCAGTAGAGGTGGGAAGTAAGGACGAAGGCGATCCACATTGAAGACTGGGTGCAGACCAAGGAATGCTGGAATACTGAGCTGGAATGCATTGTTCCCTATAGCCTTGGTGATGGTGTACGGCCCGTATCGGAGCGGGCGAAGCTTGCGGTGGGGTCCAGTGAGGCGCTCCTTCTGCAAATGTAGCCATACTTTGTCACCCACATGGAAGTTGTGTGGCACCCGGTGTTGATCATGGCGTTGCTTGTACTTGGCATTGGCTCTGTCCAATATATCATGAACCTGTTGGCGGATGTGTTGAATGCGCTCGATGAAGCTACTCGCTTTGTCAACTTCAGACTGGACATGAGCTGAATTGGCCTGAGCAGCTGCAAATGGCATGGCTACGTCAATGGGACATAGTGGCTGGAATCCCAAGCCCACCTGAAAGGGGCTATGGCCGATTGAACTATGGAGAGCCCGATTATAACTATGTTGTACATAGGGGAGGCTCTCATCCCATGTGCATGGATGCTTTGAATTGTACATGCGCAGAATGTGTACAATCATTCTGTTGACGACCTCTGTCTGGCCATCTGTTTGTGGATGGAAAGCTGTGGACTTGGTGAGCTTTGTGTCCAACATTGACCAGAGGCTGGACCAAAATGTGCTGAGGAACCTGCTATCTCGATCTGATATGATAGGCTGTGGGATCCCAAAGTGCACCCACACTCGTTCAAAGAAGAGTTTAGCAGTGGCTTCTGCTGTGATATTCTTCTTGCAGGCCGCCATAATGGCCATCTTCGAGAATCTGTCGACGACCACAAAAACACAGTCATTTCCCTGCTTAGTAGAAGGCAGCCCCGACATGTAATCCATGGAGATGGATTCCCAAGGTCGACTAGGGGTAGGTAGAGGAGTATATAGGCCTTGCTTCTTGATGGTCGGTTTGGCAATGGCACAAGCAGTGCAGGATCTGATGTGCTTCTCGACATCCTTTCGAAGGTTCGGCCAATAGAAATACTTCTGCAGGATTGCTACTGTTTTTTCGACCCCGAAATGCCCAGCGACTCGACTGTAGTGTGCTTCCCATATCATCTTGGCACGCTCGCTTGAAGGAACACAAAGGTGTCCCATGTGACATAAAAGTTCATCTTGGAGGTGAAAATTTGGAACTTGCGTACCCCCCAAGAGTGCCTTGTAAGTTTGGTCGAATTCTGGGTCACTCTCATAGAGAAGCGGCCAATCAGAAGTCTCGTGCCCACAAGAGTTGAGCACAGTGGTGAGCGCCACGATCGGTGGTCAGCTGAGGCAGTCTGCAGCATGATTGGTGCTACCCTTCTTATACTTGATGTTCAAATGACGACTGAGATATGTAGACCACTTCGGATGGCGATCATTCTGCAACTTCCCTTGTGTCTGTATGAACTGCAGGGGCCTGTGGTCTGTGTGGATGATTGTTTCCTTCCCCAAAATGTAATGCTTCCATTGTCGACAAGCTTGCACAATGGAGTACATTTCTTTGTCATATGTGGGGTACTTGCGATCTGTGTCAGACAATGTCTCACTGTGAAATGCCACTGGATGTCCCTGTTGAGTAAGAACTGCCCCAATAGCATAGTCGGAGGCATCTGTCTCGATCTCAAATGGCTGTTGCAAGTCTGGTAAAGTGAGCACTGGGGCAGAACAGAGGCGGTTTTTCAGTTCTGTGAACGCCTTCTGTTGAGGTTCCGACCAAAAAAAAATTTTCTCTCGCTCCTCCCTTGGTGACTTGACTCAAGGGCCAAGTGATATGAGAGAATCCCAACACGAACCTCCGATAGAAATTAGCAAGACCCAGAAAGCTGCGAAGTTCTGTTATAGTGGTTGGGGCTGGCCAATCCCGAATGACTTGGATCTTGGCTGGATCCACATGCACCCCCTTTCATCAATAATGTATCCCAGATATTGAACCTGGGTCATGCCAAAAGTGCACTTCTCCAAATTGGCACACAACTTGTGTTGCCGCGGTGTTTGGAGGACTTGTCGGATGTGGTGAAGGTGCTCTTCCCAAGTCTGGCTGAAGATCAGAATATCATCCAAGTACACCACTACAAATGAGTTGGTGAATGGCCGCAAGATGTCATCCATCATCCTCATGAAAGTGGCGGGAGCATTCGTCAACCCAAAAGGCATGACCAGCCATTCGAAAAGGCCTTCCTTGGCTTTGAAGGCCGTCTTCCACACATCGGAGGGTTCAATTGGTACCTGGTGATACCCAGACTTCAGGTCAATCTTGCTGAAATATTTTGCACCTTTGAGTTGATCCAGAAGGTCATAAATCCGTGGGATTGGGTACCTATTCCGGACAGTGATCTTGTTCAGCGCCCGATAGTCAATACAGAGTCTCCACGTCCCATCCTTCTTCTGTACCAACACGATCGGGCTCCCACGGGGTGATGAACTTGGTCTGATGTGACCTTTCTGCAACAGCTCCTAAATCTGCCTCTGGATTTCATCATTCTCCATAACAGAGCGCCGATAGATCGGTCCATTAGGTAGCGGTGCACCTGGGGTCAGATCAATCGGGTGCTTGACCTGACAGTGCAGAGGAACCCCTGTGGGTGAGGTGAATATGTCCCCGTACTCCTCCACAACCTTATCCATTTGTTGTTGTTGTGCGGAGGAGCCCTGTCTGGAGGTCGTGGCCACAGTCTTCTTCTTGCCCTGGGGGCGGATCATCAGGAAAACGAATTTCCTGGTTTGGGAAATGAGCTTACTACATTGTTTTGCGGTAACCAAAGAGATAGTCGTAGGAGGTGGTACCTCTGGTATCCTGTACAACTTATTTCCCAAAGTAATAATAACAGCACGAGGTCGAGACTCATACACAGCATGACGCTTCCACAAGTATGGTTGTCCTAATAATACATCGGAAACATCAATAGGAGCAACATCACATAATACATCATCCGTGAAGGGCTTGATGCTATAGGGAAGGCGACACTACTGGCTGATGCGGAGATCTCGTCCTTGGTGAAGCCACCCGATGGTGTATGGATGTGGGTGAGCTGTGGTCGGCAAGCCCAACCGCTTCACGGCGTCTGCTGAAATGAGGTTCTTTTGGCTCCCATTGTCGACGATGAACTGTACAGGGGAGCCCTTTACCCACATCTGGGAGTGGAAGAGACGTTCCTCCTCCTCTAGATCTTCCGGTTCCTCCTTCTGGACCTTTGTAGTGGCAACAGTGGCGTTGGGCTCCGCATCAATAATCTGTTTCCCTTTTTCATTCCCCTTTTCAGGTTCTGATTCGGAGTCAGAGCATGCATCTGACTCAGAAGCCCACATCTCGGCCACTAGCGACTGCTTGGCCCGACACTCACTTGTGTTGTGAGTGGAGCTCTTATGGAACTCACACCACTTTCCCATGTCCTTCTTTGGCTTTGCGGTGCTGTTCTTTTTCTTGTGGCTTCGATGAGTTGTCTTTAGCTGCCATGCCTTGGCTCTATCCTTTGTTCTGCGGTTTGGAAGCACCTTTCCCTTGCTTTTGATTCGCAGATCAAAAGTCTCGCTTCTTCTGCTTGAATTTCTGCTCAATCTTGGCAGCATACCGGTATGCCGTACCAAGCGAGGAGATGTCAAGGAACTCCATTTCCTTCTGAATGTATTTGTGCAGACAGCTGCGATACTTTAGCACCAGATGTTTCTCTGAATCTTTGATACCCAACTTTGTGCGCAGGGTATGGAACATATTCGTCAGCTCATGCACATCTTGATCCCTTTATTGTCGCAGCGTGGTCCATTGTATGTACTTGTCCTCATAGCTCCCCACGGGATAGTATTGTTCCTTGACGGCGTCTCGGTCCAAGTTGGTACGGCCGAGAACAGAGAGGGTTCTGTCTGGTCCTTGTTCTCACAGTAGGTTTCCCACCAGTCCTTAACATGGGGGGTAGCTTTGAGGAGTGCGAAAATAATCTTCTCCCGGTCTGAAAAGTCATGAACCGAGAAATATCCTTCTAACAGATTCAACCATCTATCTATGGCATCTGCGTCTATTTGACCCTCAAATATGGGAATGCCAAAATTTACTTGTACCTTAAAAGGAGTCGCGCCTCCAGAGTGGCTGCTGGATGCAGATGCGCCGCCGGTGGGTAGCCGTTGAAGGATCTGAGCAAAGTTATCCATCATCGCGTTCCTTTGTTTTTCGAGGGCCTCCTCGAGCAATATTTTGATAGGATCTCCTACTCCTTCATCTTTCTTTTCGTCCCCCATGGGCGTCCGTCGAGGTTTGCGAGGCTGATCTTGCAAAGGTTCCACCAGATCAAGCCCTAGCTCCTTATACCCCAACCTCGTTGGGGACATGCAAAGAAGGATCGAGAAAAACGGAACCGCTGCGATACCCGCGATCCGGTTGTGCGAGCCGCAACGAATAAACATCGCTTGTAAATACGAGAGATACGGCGGAAATAACCACTTCATTCCGCACAATATCCCATATATCCTTGGCCCGAATTTTTCTTCTGGACGAATGGAAATAAAACTAGCTGGGGCGGCGGTAGCTGTCTGCGAGGAAGAGATGTGGCGGCCTGAGCCTACGGCCATTGTTACAATGAGGCTCGAGGGCCTATTTATCATTTAGAAACAATGGGAAATCCTAAACTTCCAAAACCCTAACCCTAGGAGATGAAGCGCCAAAACTATGGGCCCCGTTTGGGTAAATTGGTGTTTCAACTTCCCAGGGGCGTAACTTTGGCATACGATCTCCGTTTGACGGGTACCATACCTCGTTAGAAAGATCTGTCCGAGGACTACAAATTTGGAATGGGCAACATCTGTCCATGGACCCATGTTGCCCTCCGTTTTCCCAAAAAAACGTCGTTTAGGGCCTCAAAATGGCTCCGGAAGTTTAGGACCCGAAAAACTGCTAAAAATAGTAAACTGTGCCGAAACTGAAAAACTGAAATAGACAATTGTGGAGCCCCAAGTGGAATAGGCGGGTGAGCACCAATATCCACCTGGATCAGCAAGGCTGTATTATTGTTCTTAGGAAAGCGAAGTCTCCGAAAATTAACATTAGCAAGGATGAGTTTTATGCCCTTGAAGCCTTAAATGATAACCCTCACATTTGTATCCTAAAGGTTGATAAAGGTGGGGTCATTGTAATTCTTTATAAATTTGATTATGTTAAAAAAATGATGGACCACCTTTATAACATCAGTAGTTACATAAGCTCAATAAAAATCTCATTTAAAAAGTTGCAAAAGAAGTTTCTTGTGCCATAAAATATAATAATGCTCTTAAACCCCTTAGCAAGAAGCTTATTAAAAGCAACTCTCTCACCCCTAAAATTTATGGGCTTCTAAAAATTCATGAGGTTGGGATCTCCATAAGACCTATTGTTAACACAATAGATGGACCCACTTATCTTCTAGCTAAATTCCTAGCTCAGAAGCTCAAACCTCTGGTTGGTAGATCAAATTCCTTTGTCAAGGACTTTGCTTGCTTTGTTAAGGAGTTAAAAGAGATTATGCTTGACCGTGGGGATTTGTTAATAAGCTCTGATGTCCTTTGTCTTTATAAAAAAAATGCCTATTATGGAGGTCATTGATATCATAAATCAAATTACAGATGATGACATTGCCAAATTAGTTGGTCTCTACTTAACCTCTACCTCTTTTGGTCTCTAGGGATAATTCTATGAACAAATTTGTGAAGTAGCTATGGGTTATCCTCTCTCCCTTGTGGTGGCTAACATATTCATGGAATATTTTGAGACCAAAGCATTGTCGTGTGCCCAATTCCGCCCTTACAAATGGAAAAGGTTCATTGACGATACTTGTCTCGTTTACCCCACAATCACGAGAAATTAGATTTGTTTCTTCACCGTATTAATTCTCAATCTGAATCCATTAAATTCATCATGGAAGTTGAGGTTGATGGAAGTCTTCCTTTCCTTGATATTCTCCTCCTAAGAATGGACTATGGTTCCATATCACATACTGTTTTTTGTAAAAAATATCACATGGAAAAATATCTTCATGCGAGTTCGCACCATTTTCTAGCGCAAAAATTTAGAGTTCCTAACATGCTATCCACCCATGATTTAATTATTTTTGATGAGAATCTCTTGAAAGAGGATATATCTCACCTTCTAAATGTCCTTGAAAATAATGGGTATAGAAAGCAACATGGTCTTAGCGATTTTTAAAGAGTCAGTAAGGAACTTAGAATAAAAAATTGTCATGATGAACATATTTTCGATGTACAACTTCCATTCAGCCATGGGACCACTGATGATATTTTTCATATCCTTAAAAAGAATAATGTTTTTCTATATTCAAACCCCTTAATACCATTATAAATTCACTTAGATATGTTAAGGACCCTATTGACCCTAAAGACATGATAGGGGTTTAATCAATCCCTTCCTCTTATGGGATTCCTTATATTGGGGAAACGGGTCGCTTCATTAATCATAGAATTCAAGAACATGCAACATACATTAAACACAACCGTTCCTTCTCTTCAGCTATAGTTGAACATGCGTAGAAATCTAAACATTATGTCTACATTGAGAATTCACAGGTCATCGCAAGGATCGATCACTTCCATCATAGGAAGTTAAGGGAAGCCATCAAAATTTAGAAGTGTGCGGTTAATCTCAATATGGATTATGGTTGGAAATTAAGTAGTTGCTAGATTCCTACTTTCTCTTCTTCAGTGTTTCTTTCCCCATCCTCATCGTTTTTTTTTGTAACTCTTTGGTTTATTTTAATGACAATATTGATTTTGTTGTCTTCTTTCATTTTCCATTTTTTTTCTTTTTCACGCAAATATTGTAATATTATACTAATATAATATAGCTTAATATTAATTTTATTGTCCTAATAATAAAATTATGGCTTTATGGATTTTTTCAATTTTATAACTTAATACATTGACTAGTACAAATAATTGATTATATATTTATTTTTTAATAATATAATAGTATCTTGACGAATCAAATGTTCATAATTTTTAATTAAAGTATTTTATTTTTGTAAGTGATATAAGTGTTCTTTCTACAACTAGATGCATCTATGTTGAACCACATTACTTTGTTAGAAAAGTTCACCAACAACTTGAGATGTAGTTAATCTAGAAAATATTATCAAAATCTATATTATCGTTAAAAAAATTAATATATTGAAAAATAAATAAATTATTAGTATTATATTTTATTTAAGTATTAAGGGGTGTGTTAAGTCATTCATGTATGACCATTTCCATTAGAGGTAGTCATAACTATCTAATTTCTCATGATTTTTGGCCTCAATCATCACTTTCGGAGCTTGCACCTAGTAACGAGCACTTTCGAGGAGATCACACATCTCACAGAATATGAAATTTTCCCCACAATAAAGCCCACTTAACTTACTACCCCATATTTTATATTAATAAAAAAATAATTAGTTATAATTAAAAAAATAATAATATTAATAAAAAAATAATTACTTATAATCCAAATATAGTTAATTCAAAGTTAAACCCAACGTAACTTCTTTTATACCTGTTTTTTATTTTTTATCTTGATGCATGAATTTTGCATATATTCTTTATATTGATGCATAATTTTATGTATGCGTCTTTGTGTAAATACTTCGTATTTTTCACAAAAATTGCTTAGCCCGGGCAAGGCAAAATATAATTAATTGGAAGGATTAGACTTGAAGGCAAAATATAATTAATTTAAAGGATGACACTTGTACTGACAGAACAGCGTCATGTGCTCTTTTTCGCCTATCTTCAGAGACTTTTTGTCTTTTTCAGTAAATGTAAGGTATTGATCACGCCATCTTCTCCGATCAGAATCATGGCCGACAACACAACTTTTTTTAATATTGTGATTATGGTGAGAGAGTAAACCTGCTCTATGATTTGAGGATTGTAGCACCAAAGCTGTTTTTATAATCTTGATGACCTTTTCGAACTCTCCATTTGGATAGCCTTTAAGTGTAATACAATACGCTCTGAGAACCCATGACCAAATTGATAACATTTTCTATTAATCGATTCATTTTGATACCTGCATCTGTACAACGCACATCTAAGTTGCATAAAAGTGTTTTGTATTTATGGAAGCAGACAAGTTACCCTCTCTCGTACTTGTCACGTGAAGGTTCTTCATACATTGGAAATTGCAGTCTCTGTCTGAGATTGTGGGGTACAAGCCGCCCCATTTTGGGGTCCGATATGATATTATTATCTGCGCGCTGAATGCCTGTACTCACTAAATACCAACGGCCTCCTTCCAAATAATAGCACCCTTACATGGCCCTGCATATTGATTCCCTTTTTCTATTTTTTAAATAAGTCTTTAAAAGATTGTTAAATCTGTGAGAGGGTGGTGTGAGCACCAGTTGTGCATAATTGCGAGTGCTGGCTGGATCCTACCTGCAAATGGGTCATCTCTTCTTCTATATTCAGCTGATTCAGGCAATAAATAGTTGGTATTGGTTTTAGCGGCATACATTATTTGGGTGACTCCTTTGGATTTATTGGCAGAAGGTTAACTGTGAGGGCTCAGCTTCATACTATTTGTTTTCAGGCTCTTCTCTGCTAATTTACTGATTGGGGGGGGTTAGTTGTTTTAAGTTAACAAGGGATTTCTGTTAGAATCATGGGATTTCCTCTAGGGTATCCAGTGCTTCTAGTCCCTAGGGTGGTCCTTAACGTGGCCTTTGTATTTGGGTTTATCAGAACTGCAGTCTGCTGGCTCCTCCGATTCATGGGGTTCAGAGATTTTCTTGAAAGCGAGGCCTATGAAATCAACCCAATGGAGTCATCCTCTTCCATTTCTGCGCAGAGGATTCGTGCGCAGTTACCCATTATCAGATTCAGTGTTTTAGCAGAAGCGACGGAGGACGACGACGTTATGTGTGCAGTTTGCCTGAGCATAATGGAGAGACAGGAAGAGATTCGAATGCTGATGAACTGCAGTCATATCTTTCACAGAGGGTGTTTGGATAAATGGGTCGATTACGGACAGAAGACTTGTCCTCTTTGTAGGTCGCCCTTCCTTTCAGACAAAATTCAAACAGAAGTGAAGGAGGAACTGAGGACTTCGCAGCACAGTTCGAATCTCTTTGGAAACGTTTCAGCAGACCAGATGTCTTAATCCTCTATGTTGGACAAAGTGACAAAGCAGAGGTAATAATCCTCTATATCTGACAAAGCAGAGGTCATAATCCTGTATATCTCACAAAGTGACAAGGAAGTCCAGGGTGTTTTTCAAAAGATTGTCCTCCATAAATAACTCAAAGTGTTGGTTTCAAAGGATTGTCATAATATATAAAGTGTTCAAGAGATTAGTTTGAAGACTTGTCCACAATAATCTTGAATATCAAGAAGGATTCAAATCCTTTAGACACTAACCTACTCTATGTTGCTTGAGAAATTTACTATAAATATAAATATTATTCAGTTATATGGTCACTGCAAAATGATAGGCTGCCTAAGCACTAGCCCGGCTAGTAACTCTAACTGGCACACTTTAACTGCCACTTTTCACACAAAGATTTCGCACACAATAACACATGTTTTCTATTAATCACATAAAATTCAATCACAATCTTGCTTAATACACTGAACTCAATTATGGGTATTTATCCTAACTAGCTTGACATGCACATGCTCATCTATCACATAACTGGACTTGCTCAACCCTCACTTAATTGACTCTCTAATGCACTTACCAAAGTTATCTAGCACACAACTCAACACTTAACTGATTGTCCAACTCTGAGCTTACTTAACTAACTGTCTAACTCTACATGCAAGAGTTAATTACAAATTTTAACATTTTGGTTATTAGTGAATTCCTAACTGCAAATTCTTTTTAAAAGGGGAAGGTACTTGAACAAGGAGGAGCATGATAGTGATTAACGTGTTGAAATAGAGGGACATAGAGGAAGGAAAGATGTTGCAGTCACACCAGGGTTCAAGCCAGAACAAAGGATGTAAACATGTGCTGTCAGCATTGAGGGCCAAGAGAATCATTATCATTCTCTGTAATTAAATTCTATCATATGTTCTCAATTTAAATGTTCTTACAGTTTTTCTGTTTGGAAATATTTCTCTCTCGTTACCAATTTCTGTGTGTATTCATGGTGAGGATGCTATACCTCTACGCTATTTTCTGCAGTTATTTTGTTTGGCACTCTAAGTTCCGTATGGGTTAGGGTAAAATTGCTCAGGAAAATGCTGTGTAATGTTCATCACTATAATTTTAATGCCTGCCTGGCGTCTTGAACTTCTCTCGGTGAAAATTAAAAAGTGAAATGTTGACCTCCTTACAAACCCTAATTCACTTGAAATGGAAAGAACCAAGTTAAGCTCAAAGAAATGGGTATAAGAAATCAATGGTGGGTTGAATCCGTGCACTTATAATGCTATATCGCTTTATGAAAATTATGGGTATGAAACCTCCCACTAAAGTTAATATATTAAATGATTGAACGAGAACAAGAGCCCGTCTAAATAAAATTGTCTCTCCTCTGTTTGGCAATTTTTCAAAATGCTTAACATTCTCTGACAAAAAGTGAAAAGTGATTTTGTTTTATCCTTTACCAGAAAAAAAATGTAAAATGTATTTATTATATCTAAAAAGTGAAAAGTGATTTTGTTTTACCCTTTACCAGAAAAAAATGTAAAATGTATTTATTATATCTTATTGAAACAGCCTTTTAATTAAAAATAAAAATAATTATATTGTAGTTGCAGATTAAGTCTTATTTTATTTTGAAGAAGAAGAAAGACCAGAAGTATCACTGCACTTTATATAACCTTAATTCTTTTAAATGTCAAGGAAACACAGTAATATCAATACTTTTGAGCAATTCCCATAACCTTAATCCTTTTAAATCGAAAGGGAACACAGTAATATCAATCTTTTTGAGAAATTTCCATCTTGCTAATTGGAGGTTCATAGTTCAGAAGGCCTTTAATTAAAATGAGTAAGCCAGAATTAGTTCCATAGAAAGATAAATCGAAAATAATAAACAGCATACCAATAATGACAATAAGAGATAATCTACATCCAGCCTTTAATATTTGATCATCAGTCTGAAAAGGTCAATGGCCTATCTAATTTACAACCCCGAAACAAAGAACGGTTTCCCTTTGTCTTGCTAATGCTGTTTGTGAGAATGGGAAGGAATTCTTAAAAAATCCCTTTAACGTACACATTTAATCAGACCCCACAAATTAATTAAATATCCTAAATTTTCTAACCATTACAAAAAATTATCTAGAAATTAATAAAATTCAATTCATATTTAATACTTATGGTTTGAAAATCTACTTAACATTTGTCACCATGAATTCAAGTCAATAGAAAGTAGAGCAAGATTAACAGAATTCATATTTAATATTTTGGTTTGAGAATCTTAATTAGCATTTATTACCATGAATCCAAGTCAATAGAAAGTAGATCAAGATTATCAGCGACATAATAATATAAGAAGTCACATTACACGTAAAATAATAAGCATTATTTACAGTTACAACTTGAAGAGTTTTAAGGGAACTGATGTCGAATAAAATGAATGGAAAGGAACCTTCAGAGTGATATAATACTTACTAAGAAACGATCCTGCGTGTCACGTGGGATTTTAAGTTCTTTTAACATATTTATCAGCTCATTAGCGTTATGAATAAGTCAACACTCGGTTGCAGAATACTAATAAAAGAGACAAATCACCACCAACAACAATAACACTCGATGATAAAAGTAAATGCAATAACTTTAGCACATTTGAATGTAATTTTAATATTAAAAAAACAAAAACCATTCGTACTGATTATGAAAATTTGAACTTTTTTTTATAAATCAAAAATTAGGTTAAAAAATTATATTATTAAAAAAGGCACTGGTTATTGCATAAATTATTTTAAAAGAGTTTTATTTTCAATAAAGTGTGAATTCCATTTCCAATTTGTAGATGCTCACTGTGAATATATTTTATATTATATGAAGATGGAAGTGAATCATAGGGTAAACACCCATCCATTGCTTGTCTTTACATCTAAACACGGAGTCTTCTATATTTTTGTTGGCTCTTTTCTATTTCTTAATATGGTGTACCCTTTCATGACATAGAATCTACCTTAAAGCATATGCTTAATAATCTTATCATTATATTGCATATCCAACATCTTAAATGTTTTTTTAAATATAAGCTTTTATGAGAAGTTTGGATACTTTTTTTTTAAATTCCTCACTTGAATTGACACTTTGTCTATTTTTTATCCTTTTCAATATAATATTGACATTGACATTCTTTGTAATGTCTATACTTAATATGTTGAGTTCTCACGAAGACCATAATTTCATTTTTTTTGGGTTTGAAAAAAAAATAAAAGAATTAGTCATGGGTTGTGGTTATAAATTGTAATGACAATGAAAATTTATTAGCAATATCCACTAGAAATATGTGGTTCAACCATAAATTTGAAGACAAAAAATTTAACATCAAGGGAACCCAAGGAAATGAGATCATCTCTCTTTTGCATATGCACATATACAATCTCTCTCAAATCATTTAACATGATTATACTTTCATATATAATATTTTAATATTATTTGATAATATTAAGTGCCGTCAAGACCACTTCGTATATTTCTCATGACAACTTTACTGTTACCACATTATTACAATAAATACTTGAAAACAACACATGATGAATGTCTAAATATGTCAACAATTAACTAATATTATATAATGTTCTTCAACCTCATCGTAATGATAACACATAGTCACTGCATTAACTACCACACCCCCGATAATTGATTGTGTTGACTCACCGACACCTTGGGAATATGGGATTGACCTACTACTCAAGGTGTTGTTACAAGCTTGGAAGTTTACTAATGCCCGTGTGTTTTAGAGTAGTGGAAAATACTTATTGGTTTTGATGTAGTGGAAAATATTTTGTGGTGGGGACGCGTTTGTTGGTGGCTAGTTGTAGATCAATATGAAATCTATTGCTATGCCATAACAAGATTGGGGACATTAGAAATAAAGGCAAGTAGTACTATTCACATGTTCTTCTTAGACTGGTATTGTTGAATGTCTCTAGAGAAGATAATATAAAGAAAGTGAGGGAAAATCTAGGGCGCCTATACCAATCAATGTCCTTGGTAAGTACATTGTTACTATAAAAGAAATTGTTTCATAATAGGATGTAAGATGATAACTCTGTGAAAAAAAATTTAAATGATTCCAATACTTTGGTGAGTCAACTTATTCCTATTGATAATGTTGATATTAGGTTGAAGGAATAAGATTAGTGAATTACCTTGTTATGTTCTCTTTTTGATTCTTGAGAAGAGTTGGTTGTAGAAATATGTTGAACCAATCATAATGGTTCATTAAATTTTGGTGTTGTAATTCCATCCTTGTTATTAAAGGAAATGAGGAAAAAATGCATGGGAGAGCATAGTGCAAATTCCATAATCATAAGGGGTTGCTCGAAATAAATAAGATATAAGCTTCCAAGAGGAACATCTAAGCCTAGAGGCATACCTAAATATCTAGGTGGTACTTGAATTAATTATGGTGTAAATATAATAAATTGAGATATTTTAAGAATAATTGTAGATAAAAATGTGTTCAGAGGTAAACGGACAAATATTATAAATTCTATGGAAGGGAAATCCTTCTGAAAAGAACAGGGGGATATGTATTTAGCTTCTACAAGTACACATTCAAAAAGTAATGTATGGATCATCAAATAAAGTTCCCCTTATTATCTAACTCCTCATAGGGATTGGTTTTGTTAGTATGAAATGTGTGATGATGATGTCGTCCTAGGACATTCTTATCTAAACAAAATCACAAGATGCAGAAGATTCAAGTTGATGTAAAAATATGGAAGGGTTATAACTCTTCATGAGGTTTTGCACATTCTAGATTTGATTAAGAGCTTGATATTTGTGGGTAACATGGTTGACGTATGTGTACATGTTGCATTTGAGAATAATATAGTCAAAATGTTCAGAGGAGACGTGGTTTTGGTGAGGGGAATTTGGTTTTTACTCTATAAAACATGTGTTGTAGAGATAAATCCCCTCTGCGGATAGAGGCGATCCCTACTAGCCCAGATCGGGTCTAGCAAAAATCGTATCACGCTAAGGTGCAAGTTCCTAATTGCAATAAACCAAATGGCGAAGGAGGCTTACCTTGAATCCAACGCTGTTGTTTGTAGAGAAGATGGCGCTCCCGTTTCCTTTCTCCAGCAGATCACAATCCGCTCGCTTGCTGTGATCGAACACCTGCACACATAAGAAACACGACAAACACAAGCGTAAAACCCAATATATGCAATTATGTATCAGTCAGAGAGGACACAAATCATGATCATAATGAACAATACGAGTGGAACCATAACCAATAGTTGTTTATCATTAATTAATACAAAGGAAAATACAACCTGGCTCTGACGCTGAATCTTCCTTCGGCGGGTCATCAGCGGAATACGTCTCGGTAAAGCTTGTCAGGAATAGGGACAAGCCTCTCTCTTCGGTCGTCAATCTCCTTGCTATTGATTTAGCTCTATGAGGACTATTGCAGCATTCTTGGGCTATGAAGGCTCTTGGAGACTAGCTTGCAAAGGAAAATGGAAAGCTTATATAGATGGTGGAAGGGGAGTTGGGATCCCTACAATCATGGGATTGGCCCTATTTTCAAGGAAGCTTCCATGAGAGGTGGAAAACTACTTCCTCTACATGGAGATCTAGAGCCAAACGTCTCAACTCAATTTAGAGACTAGTTTAGGAGTTAGTTGGAGTCAATCTTCCGCCATTTATTTTTAAAAAACACTCCTTATTAAGCCTGGCGAGGGTGCGACTCTAGGACAGAGCGCCAGTTGGCGCGCCCTCTTTGGAGGATTTCCCCCATTGGCGCGGGTATAACACTGACGAGTCGCGCAAAGGATAAAAATGCTATTTTTAGGGTTTTTCACAAGGAGTTGTCTTCAGGGGAATGAAATTCCATGTCTAGGGGGATTCCATACAAGTGTTTTCAGGTCATGTCGCTGCTCACAGGTCATGGAATAAGCCCTCCAATGTGCGGGATGGGGGATTGCAGGGATGGTGAAAAATTGTTGTGTAATAGATGCACCCTAAAGCATGACGCACGAAAGAGAGAGAGGGGTGAAATGCTTTACGAGAACGTGTCCAACTGAAAACACTTCCGTCGGAAAACTTGCGTAGAGAAGTACAACTGATATCTCAAATACATGATATATATGTGGTATGGGCGCAACCATCCATAACAGAGTATACAAGAATCTAGATCCAAGGCATAGACGCAGCCATCCAATAAGGATCGATAAAGAGACTCAGGTATGGTCGCAGCCATCAAATCAGTGAGTCATGTAACCAATCATAATAATCCACAAAATCGCAGCCTGGATTCCAACAGACAAAATCTAGGGTCTTGCGCTCCATCTCGACCTGAACAAAGTACAAGTTCAAGCATGTGAATAAGTGAGCTAAAGTCGAACATGCAAGAACATCGCCTGATTACTAGCCAATGATGAAAGTTGTTAACAGACGCGAGAGGTACCACCAATAATGACAATGGCCCTCAAGGTACTATAGGTACAATCTACGGCATGTGAATCAGTGAGCTGGCGTCGAACACCCATAGAATCACTCGATCGGAGGCCAATTATGAAAACCTCACGTCGAACGCGAACAACTTGCCATTGAGGCATGCAGGCTCGAAGGTACCATAAAGGAGTCTCTAGATCAGCTTCCCAGATAATGAGCTGATATCGATAGGAAGTGACCTTGATCGAAGGTGGGCCATAGTGTTTCCAACTTCATCGACGCGAGACAGAGGAACATAATGTCTTTGTGAATCAGGATCAAATGAGAAACATAGGCTGGTTGAAGCTTTTGTAGAGGTAAACTTCTCTTGAACATATCAGCGGCACGATAGTGGATTTGGCAGTATTTGACATCGATGTAGAAATTTGAATAATAGCTGAATTATTCACTGAGATTATCCTGATTAAAGACTATTTGAGCTTCATGCATAATACATAACCTCTTCTACAATTGATCATCAATTTGTGGAAATAGAAGCAGTCGCATGCGCACATTAAAACATAATCAAGCACACATATAACACAGTATGTAATGGGGAAAGCTTACAGATGAAAAACCCCAACTATCTGTATATTATAATGATAGAGAACATGTAACAATACATAGCACAAAGCTCCTCATAGTTCTCAGCACTATCTCACATGCTACACACAAACTAGCTCAGATATGAACAAGTCACAAGTTCAAATCTCCTCCACACGTCTTCCTGCCTCTACTGTGCAATCCAAGATGAGAATGAATGAGATCCAAGTTCGAATCCCCTTGGATTGTACTGTGCAATCCTCATTGGAAATCTTAATCAATGTGTGTGAAAATCTCATGCACAGCTATAGTCACAACTGATAGTAGACTCACCCTTTCACCCACCTCTAACACTGGTCTCCACTGAACTGTCCATGCATTGCAGTTAAATGATGTATTCTTTAGTTGATTTATGAGTTAATAATTAGTAGATGATAATAGTTAATTCACACCACTCCCCGTACTAGTGTGTTATCGATTACACTAAATACAACTGGTTCAACTAAGTTAAACAAGAACACTCACACCAATTGTCTCATCAACTCCACCAAACTCTGTCACATGAGTTCTAATTGAAGTCATCATGCAATAGCTTCACTTAATCCTTAGGAATAGCGTAATTCCTTCTGTCAGCTCCTGTGCCACATCTGTGCACTTAACTGAAGTGCTCCAAGAGAATAAGATAATGTTTATAGTCCAAATATTAATAAGAGCTAATAATATTCGACATATCTATTTTTAGACTGGCAATCTAAAAATAGATTCCGCCCAATATGTCTAAAAATAGAAGTCCATCTATTTTTCCAACTTGACCAACCATCCACAAATAGCATCCTGCAACTCATAGAATATGATCGACATGTCTAAAAATAGACATAGTCTAAAAATAAACTTTGCGACAAAAATCACCTGTGTGGCCCCCACCTAGTTTTGGTGATCACTTTCCAACTAGGATCAGGAAAGATGTTTCAGGATGCCTCCTTCACTGTTTCTTGTTGCAATCTTCAACACTCCCTCTCAAGAAGAAAGGACTGTCTTTGCATGCGACATGAAACTCCATGCATTCGTCCTGCAACCTTCACAAGCGCCATGCAACTTCATGCATTTGCTCTGCAACTCCTTTGAAACTGAATAGGCTCCAAACAACTCAATCAGTCTTATGCATCTATCATCAAAGTCTTCAACTTCTGCTGGGCCCAACTGTACATGTCATCAGGAAGCACTACGCTGTTGAACTCTTGCACCGATGCACTCTGCACTTGCTGTCAACTCTGATTCACGTTCCAGTATCCGACACTGTCACTTTGATCTGCCTACATCAATCCAACTGATCATGCTACTACTGTGCTGTGGGCACCTCATAGCCAGGTTCAATTCATGAGATCCACACCATCTCCATGAATCCTGCCCAGAAATATCCTCTTGGGATTATTCATGCATGTCGCCCCACCTCTCACCTGGTGGTATAGCTGCATGCACTCCCTCTGCCCATCTGGCACGAAATTTCTCTGCATGAGTGGTTTCTTCCACTCCATGATCCTCATCTTGTGGCTGCTCCACATCCCGAGGTTCGCTATTACCTGCATGCAAAAGTTTCTCCCTCTCAAGCATCAATTGCATGTCTTTCTTGCACTTCCCAACAGTAGGAAGCTCCGTAGACATCCCATCTACTTCAAGTCTATAGAGATTCTTTTCTCGAATCCCAACCTTCTTGACTTGTCCTATTGCCTTGTTCTGAAGGAAAACTTTTCCTTCACCGAAGACAACTTCATACCATTTATCCTCTAACATTGCGACTGAGATCAAATTCTTCTTTAAACCTGGAACATGAACTACATCTTGTAAAAGAATGAGTTTACCTGACTCCCTCTGAAAGGTTATGTTACCAATGCCGGTCACATTGTATCGTCCATTATCGCTCAACTCAACATGCAACTGGAGATCTTTCTCCACCAAGTCACTGAAAATATTCACATCTCCCGTCATGTGAAAGAAAGTGCCACTATCAAAATACCACCCCAATCCCAATGCACTAGACACCATGCATGCGATCAATGAGAAGTCCAGCTCAAATTGTGAGGCAAGAGCCTCACCAGCTGCAGCTCTAGCAACTTGCTTGTTCTTCTTCTTCTATGGACAATTTGTGGCATAATGTCCATGCTCCTGACAGTGAAAACAATTCACTTTGGACATGTCACGCTCTTTACCATCTGCACCGGATTGAGAAGCATTCTTCTTGCCCTTCCCCTTCCTTGCTTTGGCAACCAAAGTGAAATCCTCTTCATCAGATGCCTTTGATGAAGATCCATCCCTGGTACTCCGCCTTATCTCCTCTTGCACAAGATCTGACCAAAGTCGCTCCCATCCTGGCAATTTCTCTCGACCATTGACAGAGTCCTCGTAGCTATGCCAACTCTTCGGAAGCCCAAGGAGAGCCAAGCTCACCAATTCCTCATCATCCACACTAACTTCTACACTCCCAAGCTCATCCCTGCAGTGGACAAACTTTGTCAAGTATACCGGAATAGTGCCATTCTTCTCCATCTTTATTTTCCTGAGTTTATCCTTGAGCACCAACTTCCTTTGGTCACTCTTGCTTTGGAATAAATATGTCAAGGCTTTCCACATCAAAAATGGAGAAGCCTTGCCATGCAGACTGGATACAATGTGATCCTTCACGCCCTCCAACAGAATCCTTTGACATTTTGCTGTCTTCTTTTGCCAAGCCTCAACTTGAGCAGCATCAGTAGGCTTTGGGACTTCAACATCTATGAACTCCTTCAACCCATTATCATTTAACACCACCTCCATCCTGTCTTTCCATGCAACATAATTTGAGCTGCCCTCAAGGGCATACTCTAATTGCAATCCGTTGAAAGACATGTTGACTTCGACACCAAGAGAACACTGCTGCAAATTTGAATTCCACCAGCTCAAAACTCAACCGCTCCTGATCTGTGAGAACAAAGTATTTCTAGCGCAGAGATCAAATGTAGCGGCATTTACTGGATATATCACCTTTCAAAGAAAGGATGGATCTAGAGGCTACCTGGCCCGCTTATAGACTCTGTCTACTGAAATAAATTGTAATCACTGTAATAGATCCGATGATCAATTATGCTCTGATACCATGTAGAAATTTGAATAATAGCTGAATTATTCACCGATATTATCCAGATTACACACTATTTGAGCTTCATGCATAATACATAACCTCTTCTACAATTGATCATCAATTTGCGGAAATAGAAGCAGTCGCATGCGCACATTAAAACATAATTAAGCACACATATAAAACAGTATGTAATGGGGAAAGCTTACAGCTGAAAACCCCCAACTATCTGTATATTATAATGATAGAGAACATGTAACAATACATAGCACAAAGATCCCCACAGCTCTCAGCACTATCTCACATGCTACACACAAACTAGCTCAGATATGAACAAGTCACAAGTTCAAATCTCCTCCACAATTCTGCCTGCCTCTATTGCGCAATCCAAGATGAGAATGAATGAGATCCAAGTTAGAATCCCATTGGCTTGTACTGCGCAATCCCCATTGGAAATCTCAATCATTGTGTGTATAAATCTCATGCACAGCTATAGTCGCAACTGATAGTAGACTCATCCTTTCACCCACCTCTAACACTGGTCTCCACCGAACTATCCATGCATTGCAGTTAACTGATGTATTCTTTAGTTGATTTATGAGTTAATAATTAGTGAATTAATTAATAATTAATTCACACCACTCATTACTAGTGTATTTATCAGTTAGACTAAATACAACTAGTTCAACTAAGTTAAACCGAACACAACTCCACCAACTGTCTCATCAACTCCACCAAACTCTGCCACATGAGTTCTAACTGAAGTCAACCATGCAATAACTCAACTAACCCTTAGGAAAAGCGTATTTCCTTCTGTCAGCTGCATGTGCCACATCCAAGCATCAAACTGAAGTGCTCCAAGAGGAAAAGATAATGTTTATAGTCTAAATATTATTAAGGGTTAATAATATTTGACTGTTCTATTTTTAGCCCGGTAGTCTAAAAATAGAATCCACCCAATGTCTAAAAATAGAGGTCCATCTATTTTTACCAACTTTACCAATCATCCATAAATAGCATCCTGCAACTCATAGACCATGATCCATATGTCTAAAAATAGACATAGTCTAAAAATATACTTTGCGACAAAAATCACCTGTGTGGCCCCCACCTAGTTTTGGTGATCACTTTCCAACTAGGATCAGGAAATATGTTTCAGGATGCCTCCTTCACTGTTTCTTGTTGCAATCTTCAACAATCAAAATATTAGAGGTCATGATGACGAGGCGAAGAGCATATGAGAGGTCAAAAGGGATCACGCAAACCCACGGAGGAAAGTGGAAAATGAGATGAGATGTCCCCAAACCGACACGAATTCAGACAAGTGCCATGTTCAAGAGCGATATACTGCCGAAATGAAAATGATTTTGGTCCCATTTTTCCCCACCATTTCTGGCGAGTACCCTAATTATTTTTGAAAGCCATCTTGAAGGGGATAGCATATGCTTGTAAGATAAATCCATCCTTCGGATGAATCCATCCTAGTACATTTAATGAGCCCTAGCAGTAGAAACTCAAATATCATCGTTACGACTGAATCCAATGTCATCAGGGTTTAACGAGTCTAACAAAGGAAGAACTCAGTGTCTTTTTATGTTTAGAGAGTTTGAAAAGACAACAAAAAATTAAACACCAACGGTCCCTTTTCGTAAATAGTTCCTCAGACCCGAAAAGGTAGAAAACTATGTCTGAGAAAACCTCCTAGGTGCGATAGGCTAGGGTATTCCTTTTTCGTAAGTAATCTATCCCAACCCGAAAAAGGGGTAAACATATACTGGGTAGATGTCGTTTGGTAACCACTTTAACGAGATCAAAACGACAAGCGACTCGGGAATATTTTCATGTTTAGGGAGTTAGAAAAGAGTTGAAAGTTGACTCCTCCTGGAGGAACGAGTGGTATAAAGGGTAGCAACTGGTTCCGGTAATGGTGGAACTGCTCAGAACAAGTAAAAGTTAAGAGGCTGGCTAACAAGACCACTCATCACAGTGGTTCCTCAGGAATGGGTAAAACAACCAAGTGAAGGCATATGATCGGCCAAGCAGATAGTGATGATGGAGTGAGAAAACCAAGGCTCATCTGGCAAAAACAGGTTGATAAAATGGAAATCACAAGAGGTATAATGGGAAAGGTTTGATTTTTACACAAGCTTGAAATCAGGAAACTCTGCTTGAAGTTGGTTTCATTTTCACACAAGCTTGAAACAAAGATAAACTATGCTTGAAACCGGTTTCATTTTTACACAAGCTTGAAACAAAGATAAACTATGCTTGAAACCGGTTTCATTTTTACACAAGCTTGAAACGGAAACAAACTATGCTTTCAAAAAGTAAGCATGCCCCCAGCATGGTGACTCAATTCGAGGTACATGCCCCCCAAGCTTCAGTCCATATGAAGGGAAGATGGAGTGAAGGTTCAAGTTACGAGATCAAGAGAAAGAATCGACTGGGATTTTACGAGATCTAAACAAAGACTCGAATTGAACGAGATCGTGTTTCATTGTTTTAATGAGGTTGACACATTAAAAGAACTATCCTCATAGGAACTTGTTTCATTTTTTAAGGAGATTGACACAAGAAAACGAACTATGCTCCGACGACCTTGTTTCATTTTTTAAGGAGCTTGACACAAGACAAGGAACTCTGCTCTGATGACCTCATCATAATGAACAAGAAGTCATAACTTCCAAGAGTTACACTCCCGATGGAAGGAAAATATCCTGGAATTAAGGACCCAATGCCCGCATCACACTATGCACGATGGCATCATCATTGAGTACAGGCATGGGGTAGGTAGCCACATAGTTGACCTGCGGTAGGGTAGATACAACGGGTGGATAAAAACTAGGAAGGGATGATGGCGGGCCAGCTGCCACATCCGGACCAAAGAACGAAAGCTGAACAATGGTCACGATTCGTCCTTCATGCGAAAAACATACCACATGAAAAAGGGAGGAGACAAGTGCTCCCATGGCATAGGTGTAATCGTGCCCCAAAAGCAGATTGAAATTTGAGGGGCCGGGAACAACCATCACGTCCATATCGACGGTTTTACCTCCCAAAGTAACAGGTAACCTTGGAAGGATCCCCAACAGTTGACTAGTTCTTTTTTTAAACGCCAACATATTCTGCGTAACAGGCACAAGCGGAGCCGAGCCAAAATCTTGCCAAGTAGTTGAGACATAATACTAACAGATGCACCTTCGTTTATAATCGTGCTGGGTACGACCAAACGAAAAGCTTATATTGTGATCTCGAAAGGCACATAAGACGGAAGGCAATATCCTACAAATCGACTCTAATCAAAGGAAGCAGCCAAACTACTCGGAGGGGCTACCATCGAACTGAGATGGTCTTCCCCTGGTGTTACAGAAGAAGAAGGAGCATCCTCCACAACCTCCATCTCAAAGGCGAGAGGAGTATCCTCTAGGACCTCCATCATGGGAGGCGGAGGAGTGACTTCTTGAGGTATAGGTACAGGAGAATATTTCTCTAAGTCCGAAGAATCTGAAGAAACAAGAAGAACATGAGGGGTGTGAGGTCCACTCTCAATGGAAATGACCTGGTGCACTGCAGACGAGGTCAGTTCAACCGATCCCATGACCAATGGTTGGTCGGGGATGGATTCCTGAATTTGAATTTTCGAGGGAGCGGGATTGACCAAGGATGACTCTTGACCAATCATAGGATCAGCTGGTGGAGGACTCAAAGAAAGCTGATTATAACCAGCTGGAAGGCATGGTGTAGAACTAGTTAAATTGTCTAAAACTCATTTGGCTTCATCCATATATGGACAAAGGTGAATGGCATGGTGCCCTTCACACAACTTATAGGGATTGGTAATCTTACCCTGCTTCTTAAGAGCTTTACCAGCACCAGTTGAAGATGCGCCCCCAACCTGACTCCCAGAAGCCAAAGGCAACGGTGGACGACCGTTGGACCATACTTCGAGCACCTTGGGAATGCCAGGGAAATCTCGAAGAAGATGGTCTCCCGTGCACAACATGCAGGGGAACTTGACTTTCCACGAAGGGTTGGAAGGTCCATTGAAAGGAGATGTTTTAGGAGCAGTATATATAGCCTTAACCTCTCTCTTATCGGACTTCTTCTTCTTTTTCTTATTCTTCTTCTTCTTAGCCACTTGGTTACTTGAATCCAGACTTTCACCAGGTGAAGTAGAAGAAGAGGACGCAGAAACAGGCGAATAAGGGGAGAGGTCCACCTTGGACTCAACATGATGTTGTTAAGGCGAAGGAACTGATTGAACAGTAGCCGAGACATTCGAGACCACAGAGGTTGAAAATAACCAAAAAGGTAACCCAACAGTTAACCCAGGAAGGGACAATTGCCATATAAGGAGCACCAACATTTCCAAAAGGAGGAAAAGGACCAGGATTCCTATCGGAGGGGATTCCTTGGTTGGTGTACTTTGGAAAAGTTGCCTTCAAAAATGATCTTCAGAACAACACCCTAAGGAAACTAACTTTAACCAGGAATATTTTGTAGGAAGTTAATTTTTAAAAAATTGAAACAAAACTCTGTCGTTTCATATTTTAAGAGTCAAGAAACAAGCAAAAGGTGACTCTATCACTTTCAGATTGGAAACAAGCATGAAAGGACAAGCGCTTGATGACCTTTTCAAATTTAAAGAGTCAGAAAAGATTGAAATGACTACTCAGGTAATCTAGGCAAAGGGTGTACCAGATATCCTTGAACTGCAATGTACACCTTGGTTTCAAAATGAAAGAGAAATCAACCAAGGACTTAACGTACGTGCAATAAATCTCCCTGAATGTTGTGTCCGGTGTATCACAGGTATAAGGCGGTAGACTCGGCTTCCTACGGATAAAGGATAGCAACCTAGTGGGGTCTCCCTTTATATACGCGACGGTACGGGGAGCACAAGTACATACTAGAGCTGTCTAAAGCCAAAAGGTGAACGATCGCTATTAGGTTTAAAGACACTGGAACACGTCTCTAGCCTAGACCTCTAAATATTTTGTTAATGTTCCAATGCTTCCTTAGTGTCATTTGAATAAATTTTGATGTTTATCTTCAATTATGTTTCAGTTTTCAGGCCCTAGCGAGTGTATCTGACAATCTCCTATATGTAGCTATATGAGAAAAGAAAACTTTTCAATTCGATGAATGCTATCTAGTTAAGGGAAGAGCTTCAAACAATGATGCGACATAAAACAACACTGCAAACGAAATCTTTTCCAAACTAGATGACTTTCACTATCCAAAAGTAATATCAAACATTCAACGATGTGAATAATGCAATGTAATCTATGCAAAATCCTCTTTTTCGGAAACTATGCAAATGTAATCTATGCACAATTTCCTTTTCCTTTCCGAAATGATAAGAATGCATTCAATGCATTTTTTGATGAAATGAGAATCTACTTAATGCATGATTTTAATGAAAGAGAATGCACTCAAAGCGAGTTTTAGCTTTCAATCATTAAACAATGTGATCTAAGTCCAATGATAAATCTCAAAAAATACTTTTCGATGCAATGTGATCTAATGCATTTAAACGAAAAGAAAACTTTGAGACGAAAAATAAATGAATGCAAATCTTCTAGATGAATGCAAAAGAGATGTAAAAAAACACTAAGAATGCAATTGTTGTTTTAAACACTTTGTAACGAAATTCTCAAAAGGTGACAAAACACAAAGAGGACTTCCAAAGCATGAGATCAAAACAAGGCATTCATTCCATTTTACATCAAACAATAATGTAAATAAGACATTGCAAACAATGAGCAATGTAATCTATGCTCATACAGTGAAAAGACCAGAAGGGAAAGACACACTGGTGAAGGATTTAGTGAAAATTCTCAATTTTCACACACCCTGAAATTGGCACGACTTTATCATTGACAACTAGCGCCAACTGGAGCTACTTGCTCACTGACAACTAGTGCCAATGGAAAATTGGCACGGGTTGCTAACTGACAACAAGAATCAACGCCTGAAAATGAAAAAACAAAGAATTTATCCCAACCAAGACCAGACTCACCACTTCAAGTAAAATCTAAAAAAAACCCAGAAGCAAAGTACTGACCAAAAGAAACTTTCGAACAAGGGTAAACCTTAGCACCTACAGGAGATGGAGCGACGCCTTTGTTGGTGGCTAGTTGTAGATCAATATGAAATCTACTGCTTTATGCCATAACAAGATTGGGGAAATTATAAATAAAGGCAAGTAGTACTATTCACATGTTCTTCTTAGACTGGTATTATTGAATGTCTCTAGAGAAGATAATATAAAGAAAGTGAGGGAAAATCTAGGGCGCCTATACCAATCAATGTCCTTGATAAGTACATTGTTACTATACAATAAATTGTTTCATAATAGGATGTAAGATGATAACTCTGTGCAAAAGAATTTAAATGATTCCAATACTTTGGTGAGTCAACTTATTCCTATTGATAATGTTGATATTAGGTTGAAGGAATAAGATTAGTGAATTACCTTGTTATGTTCTCTTTTTGATTCTTGAGAAGAGTTGGTTGTAGCAATATGTTGTACCAATCATAATGGTTCATTAAATTTTGGTGTTGTAATTCCATCCTTGTTATTAAAGGAAATGAGGAAAAAATGCATGGGAGAGGATAGTGAAAATTTCATAATCATAAGGGGTTGCTCGAAATAAATAAGATATGAGCTTCCAAGAGGAACATCTAAGCCTAGAGGCATACCTAAATATCTAGGGGATATTTGAATTAATTATGGTGTAAATATAATAAATTGAGATATTTTAAGAATAATTGTAGATAAAAATGTGTTCAGAGGTAAAGGGACAAATATTATTAATTCTGTGGAAGGTAAATCCTTCTGAAAATAACGAGGGGATATGTATTTAGCTTCTACAAGTACACATTCAAAAAGTAACGTATGGATCATCAAATAAAGTTCCCCTTCTTATGTAACTCCTCACAGGGATTGGTTTTGTTAGTATGAAATGTGTGATGATGATGTCGTCCTAGGACATTCTTATTTAACCAAAATCACAAGATGCATAAGATTCAAGTTGATGTTAAAAGATGGAAGGGTTATAACTCTTCATGAGGTTTTGCACATTCTAGATTTGGTTAAGAGCTTCATATTTGTGGGTAACATGATTGATGTATGTGTACATGTTGCATTTGAAAATAATATAGTCAAAATGTTCAGAGGAGAAGTGGCTTTAGTGAGGGGAATTTGGTTTCGTACTCTATAAAATATGTGTTGTAGAGGTAAATCCCCTCTGCGGATAGAGGTGATCCCTACTAGCCTAGATCGGGTCTAGCAACAATCGTATCATGCTAAGGTGCAAGTTCCTAATTGAAATAAACCAAATGGCGAAGGAGGCTTACCTTGAATCCAATGCTTTTTTTTGTGGAGAATATGGCGCTCCCATTTCCTTGCTCCAGTAGATCACAATCCTCTCGCTTGTCGCAATCAAACACCTGCACACATAAGAAATAGGAAAAACGCAAGCGTAAAACCCAATATATGCAATTATGTATCAGTCAGATAGGACACAACTCCTGATCATAATGAACAATACAAGTGGAACCATAACCAATAGTCTCTTATCATTAATTAATACAAAGGAAAATACAACCTGGCTCTCACGCTGAATCTTCCTTCGGTGGGTCATCAGCGGAATACGTCTTGGTAAAGCTTGTCAGGAATAGGGACAAGCCTCTCTCTTCGGTCATCAATCTCCTTGCTATTGATTTAGCTCTATGAGGACTATTGCAGCGTTCTTGGGCTATGAAGGCTCTTGGAGACTAGCTTGCAAAGGAAAATGGCAAGCTTATATAGATGGTGGAAGGGGAGTTGGGATCCATACAATCATGGGATTGGCCCTATCCTTAAGGAAGCTTCCATGAGAGGTGGAAAACTACTTCCTCTACATGGAGATTTGGAGCCAAATGTCCCAACTCAATTTAGAGACCAGTTCAGGAGTTAGTTGGAGTCAATATTCCTCCATTTATTTTTTAAAAACACTCCTTATTAAGCCTGGCATGGGTGTGACTTTGGGACAGAGCGCCAGTTGGCACGCCCTCTTTTGAGGATTTTCCCCATTGGCACGGGTATAACACTGACGAGTCGTGCCAAGGATAAAAGGGCTAGTTTTAGGGTTTTTCACAAGGAGTTGTCTTCGGGGGAATGAAATTCCATGTCTAGGGGGATGCCATACAAGTTTTTTCAGGTCATGTTGCTGCTCACAGGTCACGGAATAAGCCCTCCAATGTGCGGGATGGGGGATTGCAGGGACGGTGACAAATTGTTGTGTAAAAATATGTTACTTAGCATTTTCACTAATATTTGTAACAATACTATTGTTCCTAAAGGAAAAACTAAAGAAGTCGGAGCCCCTACTCATTCTAGAGATAATACAATGATTTGACATCAAATACAGGGACACATCAAAGAGAATGGTATTCAATTATTGCAAGGTAAATGCATGGTTGGATGTATGTATTAATGTGCATTGTATTTTTATTTATGTGAACTTTTTGATATTGAAAGAAGAATCAAGTGAATTTCTCTTCTAGCTCTACGAGTGTAAGACAAATCCAAAAATTGATACATAATGATTTTTTTGGTCTTATGCTTGTTCCATCACTAGGAGGATATCTATACTATGTTTCACTCATAAATGATTTCACAATGAACATATGAATGTATTTTTTGAAGAAGAAATTAGTGGCATTCAACAAATTATGGGATTTTAAAGCCCTTATGGAATACAAAAATAGAAAAAGGATAAAAGTGTTGAGAACAAATAATGGAGACATGAGTTTTATGGCCAAGAATTCCAATAGTTTTTTGTTTTTTGTCGTATAGCATGAAAAAATTCTACTCGATACACAACTTAGAAAAATAGAGTGGTATAAACGATGAATAGGATGCTAATGAAAAATAAATGACTATGTTTAGTGATGTAGGATTAACATAGGGAGTCTAGGTAGAATTTATTGCTAATACTGCGATCTAGTCAATAGGACACCCACGTCAACGCTATTTCACAAGACTGCAGATAAGGTATGGTTTGGTAACAAACCTTCTCTTTCACATATGAGAGTATTTGCGTGTAATGATTTTGTGAAAAATCCCAAGGAAAGGAGTCACAACTTGGAAAACAAGATAAGGAAATGTATCTTCATTTGTTACAAATATGGAATGAAAAGTTACCAAATGGGGATTGCTATAACAAGGAAATAAATGTATAGTTGAGATGTGGTATTCAAAGAGCTTGAGATCACTTCTCGGAATGAAGATGGGCCAAAATATTTAGAACTAGATAAAGTGAAAATTCATCTAACTAATGACAGATCTAAATCATTTGAGGAGGTATATTCATCTAAATCTAATGATGACATGGAACAAAAAGCCCCAATTTTTAGAAGGTCTGTTCATGCAAGGAGACCTAATAAAAGGTATATTATACCTAATGTCCATTCTAATTTTTCTTTATCACATGTTAACGATGAACCTAGATCTTTTACAGAGGCAATAAATTTTAAATAAAATGAACTTTGGAAGAAGGACACAACAGAATAAATGGAGACCTTGGAGAAACCTGAGGCCTTGTATTTGATAAAATTACTCGATATATGGAATCATATTGGTAGGAAATGGGTGTTAGATAAAAATATAAATGAAGAGACAAAGGTTGAGAAGTACAAGAATCACATGGTAGAAAAAGGTTATTCTCAGATAGTGAGGATTTGGATTTTTTTATATTTTTTCTCCTATAAAAAATTTGATTTCCAATAGATTTCTTTGTACCTTGCTACTACTTTTTATGTTGAGTTATAGTATATGGATGTAATAAAATGTTCCAAAATAGAGCGGAAGAAGGAGTTGATTTGTAACCAAAATAATTCCCTTTATGGTATAAATAAATCTCCTTGAATGTAGTGCCTAACTTTTGATGCATACATAGTAGGATTGGGATTTGTGAGAAGTAAGGTTGATCACCGTGTATATTGCAAATAGGTTGGCAAACATTTTATGTATATAGTGTTGTATCTCAATAACAAAGTTACTAACTTAACGAGAGCTTTATTCAGTTCTCATATTTTTAGAGGTCGCAAAAAAACATAATTCTCATATTGATTATGAAAAGTGTTGATGCAAGATCAAACTTTTTTTAACATATTTTTGATACTTCAAATTTTCTTATATATTAAGTATGGATATTCTTTTTTAAATGTTAGTGATTTTCATGTCGATTTTGAAAAGTGTTGATTCAACATCAACCCCTTTTCTTTTGGGGGCTTATTTTTAACACTTCAAATTTTCTTATATATTAAGTATGGATAAAATTTTAAAAATGATGGTGATTTTCATGTTGATTTTGAAAAGCATTATTGCAACATCAACTATTTTTTTTGGGAGCATATTTTTTGCACTTTAAATTTTCTTATGTCTTAATTATGCATATTTTCGTAAATGTTGTTAATTTAACTATTATTCAAGTTGTCTTCTTCTTCTTCCTTTTCTTCATGATATGTTTTTTTTATGGGGTTTTAAAATTTGTACTTTTTGTTTTTCTTTGCAATGTTATTTTGTAATGAATTTTTCAATTATTTTGCAAAGTTTAAAAAAATAAAAAAATAAAAAAATAAATTTTAGAGTTAGCAGTTTTTTATATATTTATGTATCATTAATTAATGCTTCAATACAAATAAACTAATTTCCATTAAAAAAAATAATAACAAAAAGTTACATAATTTACATTTAAATATAATTAAAAAATGCACATTTTATCACCTTTTTACTAAACTTGACATATGAAGTAAAATATTTTCTTAGAAAAAAATGGAAAGAAAAAACAATATTAAAAAAATAATAATTTTTAAGAAATATTTATGAATTTTATGTCCAAATATGATACCATTTGAAGTTTATTTTTCTAAAATTAATGTTTCAAATTATATTTTTTGGCATTGGGGTGGGGTCATCTCATCGATTCTCGGAATTGATGACTCGTCACAAAAACTTGTTTTGGTGGTTGTTGACTTTGAGAATCAATGAGGCTACCCCGCTTTGGTGCAAAAGGGTCACAGGAAAGGGTCGATAGAGTGGTGCCACCACTCTAGCCGCATTGCGCGTGACCCTTTGGTGTCGTCTCAGGGCAACCTCGTCGATTCCAGTGCCTGCCACCTTGTCTGCGAGCCTTTGGCAATGAGGCAGGGTGATCTTGTTGATTCCTAAAACTAATGCCCACCCAAAAAAAATTTTGGTTGTCGTTGATTCTAGTAATTGACAGGGCCACCCTGCCCCAATGCTAAATGGTCGCAAGCAGAGGTGGCTAGAGTAGCTCCACCAGTCCAGTCACCCCACCCGCAACCCTTTAGCAACAAAGCGAGCTGGCCCTATCTATTCTGGGAACCAACGAGGTTTCCTTACCCATGTCCCTATAGAGTCTGGTTGTGGAGAGTCCTCAATCCCCTAAAATTAAAAAAATATATATATTTTTTCAAATTTCTAATGTTTTTTTCTAATTCTACTATTTTTAATTTTAATATTTTAATAATTTTTTATTATTTAATTTTTCCCCTTAATTTGTTTACTTATATATTTATTTATTTTAAATTTTATTGCATTAAGTTTTTAGTTATGCTATTTTTAGAATTTTTTTGTTTTACATTTAGTTTAAAATAAATAAATAAAACTTAAATTTTTCTCCTCTATGGGTTATTTTTACTTCTTCTTTTTTCAAAATTTTAAGCTTCAATTTTTTATTTTACTTTTTATGTATTTATTATGTTTCTCTTTTTTGTCATTTTTTATTTTGTTTTACACTTTTTTTTTTATGATTTTTCATTTTTTCTTTTTTTTTTGGTTTTTTTAGTTTTCTTTTTTTAATATGTTAATATTTGTTTTGTTTTGTTTCATTTATTTATTTATCTTTTTTTTTCTTTTTTTTCTTTTTTTTCTGCGAGGATTGTGATGATGCTCGACTAGGAACTTGAACCCACTATGTGTCAATTTGATAGTTGATTTTAAAGTTTTTGTTACAATGGATTGATTCTGCTTCTAGTGTGTGTCAATTTCATGGTTTATTTTTAAGTTTTCATGCAATGGATCAAACCCCCCAATGAGTGTCAATTTGATGGTTGACTTTTGAAATTTCATTTCAATGTGTCAAGTTATCTTTGGATAAGATTTCAAACAGTTATAGTTTTAGCATTTAAAAAAAAATACACTTGATATAATGATTCTTTGATTTAGGTATTCATTTTTAATGTTTTTTTTAGTCATGATATTTGGTTTTAATTCCATGGTAGAAAGACATCAAAAGTTTAATATTTCTTGGAGTCGTAATATCTTATCTTTAACGTCATCATTGAAAAATGTAAAAATTTTAAGTTTTTTTTGAGTCATGATATTTATCTTTAACTTCATGGTTGAAGAATGTTGGAATTTTCAATTTTTTTGGAGATGTGATATCTCATATTTAATGATATTGTTGAAAACTATTGGAATTTTAAGGTTTTTCAGAGAAATGATATAATTTGTTTAATGACATTTCTAACAAATGATGGAATTTTAGTCAAAATAAAAATGTTAATGAAACATCGACACCTTTTTTATTTTGAGGTTTTTATCCACGCTTATTCCATAGAATTTTTTTTTTTTTTAATGTCATTTTTTAAAAAATGTATATACTTTTAACCCCCTAGACAAAAAAAAAAAAAAAAAAAACTGTTGATGCAACATCAACACTTTTCATTTTTTGGGTTTTTTCATGTTTATTGCACAAAAAAAATTGTTTTTAATGGTGATGCTAATTCTCTTTTTGAATTTTAACATGAAAAAAAAAAATTGATGCAACATCAACACATTTCGTTTTTGGGGTGTTTTTTCATGTTTTTTGCGCAAAATAGGGTTTTTTAGGTTACATATCTCTTTTTGAGGTTATAGTTATTGTTAAGTTGGTAAATTTGTTTAATGACATGTTGTTGGTTGGAAAAAACGTGAAGGTTGTAAAGGAAGTAAAACTGCAGCTATCCAAATTTTGGCATGAAGGATATCGATGGTGCTAATTTGAGCTTGGGAATGGAGATTAAGAGAGATAATGCTTGTAGGAAACTCTAGTTCACTTATAGAAAATATAATAAGATAAATTTTCATTGGTTTAATAAGAAGGCTCGTGTAGAACAAGAAAGGTCCCTATTCCTATAGGTGCAAAGATATGTATAATACAGGGCCCCAAGAATCTAGTTGAAGAATATGACATGTTTCGTGTTCCTTATGCTAGTGATTTTCAATGTTTATTATATACCATTTTATGCATTAAAATAAAATTTTCTCATCCAAGAAAGGTATATTCAATAGTTGTAACAATGTTTTTAAGATATTCGCATGGGACAACAAAGTATGAAATATTCTATTAAGGAGGACCTAGGTGAACACGGCTTTGTTGATGCTAACTAGGTTAGAGATCTAGATCATACAAGATCTACAGATTGTGATGTGTTTACACTAATTAGAGAAACTAAAGATTCAATGATTAAGAAATAGGTTGCAGTGACATAATCAACTACATAAGTTGAATACTCATAACCACTCATGTAACTAAATACATTACATGGTTGTAGATGTTTTGTTTGGGTATTGGGTTTAAACAACAAATTGTGAGGTTAGAATGTAATATTCAAAGTGCAATATGCTTAGAGAAGAACCCTACTTATCACTCCAAATTGAATATTGTTTATGTGTTGTATAACTTTGTGAGACACATGGTTGAAATCAAGAAAGCATTGATAGAGAAGGTTGGAACCTCACAAAATACATTGACAAATTCTGTGACTACTAAGAAATTTTCTTGGTGTAGAGAGGAAAGGATAATTCATGACCTAGATTGTTGACTTGATAAAATAATTTCTCCCATATATATAATGTAAACAACAAGTGGGATAATTTTGGATATGTGTGATATTATTTTTAGGATCATGGGAGTCTCTTAACCAATGTTTTAGCTCATGTTTTTAAGTCAATGGTTATTTGGTTGATGGTTGTTGGCTAATGGCATTTTAGTTGACAATTTTTTGGCTAATGGTTTTTAATTGCTAAATGGTTATCAAATATTGTAATCTAATTTTGATCAAGTAAATTTGGGTACTGGAGCTTGAAGAAAATTTATATATTTTTATTATGCATGGTTGAAAATATAATGAAAAAAAGGGGTGGAAAATATCTAGGAATGTTGGTTTTCCCATCTGGGTTTTAAGGGTAAAGGCTATTTCTATATTTTTTCAAATTTCCATTATTTACATTCTATTTTTACTTTAAAATCCATATGAATTGTTTACTTATCATGTTTAAAACTAAAATTTAGTATTAGAGACTTGTTCCATGTTTGATTCCCTTAAGTTAGACCAGAAGGTGGCATTGGAGTAACCATCACACCTCTTGTAATCTATCTCATTCACTAACTGCCACCTTAGGAAGATGGATCTAACTGGTCACTCAAGATGATGTTATCATTTTAGAAGTTCACTAGCATCAATGGATTTTGGTGTAACAGAAAACCTTTACAATATTTTTTTTCTATTTCACACAAAATGATGTTAACGATTTTTTTTATAAATTAAAAATATCCATTTATTGGGTTGACTTATATGTTCTTGATTAAGTATATGTATGATCCCATAGAAAACCATTTTTGGAATAACAATAGTGAGAATAATCATACTATTTGTTCAATTTTCTACATCATCAATTTTAAGTGTCAAATATTTGAGAGTGTTCCTTAAATATCTTTCCCTCTACCTCATCATAAGCCCAAGGACAACTATCTGTCTCATTTACAACCTTAACTCTTGGAGCAACAATTTAGATGTCAAACTGAGATTCTTAAATAAGATATGGAAAATGTAACATAATGCATTTTATCATTAATCTATGCAATAAGGATTACTTTATAATCCACTATGTTGCACATTTTTTTTGTATGATTTGAGGAGTGAGTAATGAATGTCTTTAATAAAATTCACATACTTGTGGTTTAGATGAGAATTTTCCTTTAACTTTGTGTGTCTATATACCTTGGGAATATCCAATTTATTGATATATTAACTCACATAAGAATTAATAAACACAACCATGCTAGATTTATGTGTTTCTAAAGCTCCATAAAACTAATACTCTCATTTCGTATCTTTCAAAGTGTAAATTACCTACTTTCAACAAAAACCTTTAACCCACAACTTTGTGTTTATGATTTTATTTTTTATTTGAAATATCCATATAACTAATAAGAAAATAACATTTACATTATTATTATTTTCTACTAAAATTACAATTTATTTTCTGAGTGATTTTTTTTTTAGCTTTAAACATTGTACATAGTATTTGTTATTTGAAAATTTACATTTAATTTGTACGTGTTAATTGAAATATAATTATTTATGTAGTTTTGATTATAATATAAAATTGAAAATATTTATCATATAGGAAAATAATAATAATCAAATTTTAACATTATGCCAATAGAGTAAATTGGAGTACCAATTTTTTCTTTGCGGAAGAAAACACAAAGACATGAGACCAAAGACAATTTCATTATTAAGATGGGTAAGGTGAATTCCTATGCTTACCTTTAATTCCAAACGATAATAGCATTGCTCCCATGAAACCATGGTGGTTTAAGCGACAAATTAATGAATGGAAGAAATCCATCAAGACGCTTCCATGGGTAGAGACCAGCGTGCCCTTAACCTTTCATTCTTCACCGAAGGCAGGATACTGTGATCACATAGATCTTGTTAATTTTTACAAGTAGGGTAAAATTAAACTATGGACAACTCAAATGATTAATATAATCATTTAATTAGATTCTGTTTTCTGAGAGGATTAAAATCGACATATAGATCGCCCCAATTAGTTAAGAGGAAGTTAATTTATGAATTATTTTATTATTTTACGGGTCGGCCTAATTGCATGTTGATACGGGAAAAGCCCCAAGCGGTCACTCACAAAGTTATAAATAGAAGCAACCTCAACTTTATTTGCACAAATTCGCTCATGAGATCTCCTCCATGATATTTTTGTTTTTGGTCGTATTTTATGTTTTTGGCTGACATAAGTACGTTGGTAGGAGCTCGCGTAAAAGGTTGCAATCACTGAAGTGATCATGGATCAGATATCAGTGATATGAAGAAAAGTTGTGGGAAGGAAAGGCTAAGATAGCGTACTAGGTCATCAGATCAGTGGGTTGGGTGTGTTGTACCCATGTCCAAGGACCTCAGAACCACTGACTAAGCTTGTTGAGGGCATGACCTATTCACAGAGTTCAGATCGGGTTGATATGAAGCAGACCCACAGGCACAAAGTGTTGTGGTATCATCTCAGAGCCTCAAAGCCCTAGGCTAAGCACATTAAGGCCATGGCTCAGAGAATTATGGGGTAAACCTAGTTTGGTTCAACTTGAGTTAATTTTTCAATGCTTCCAGACATCAGTCATTCAGTCAAAGTTGCGTAAGAGCGTCATTAACAGTCTCCTAGATTCAGATCTAGGACTTCAGAGTTGATATCACTTGGTGATCTTTAGATCCATGTTTTGGTATTATTGATCTGTTGATTTTTAGATCATATCTATTTGTTTCCACTGTAGATGTATCTCCAGTCCTCATTCAGTATCATTCGTTTTCATTATTTTACTACAACCAATGTCAATGCATTTTAGTTCTTAGATTTAGTTTCCTTCATGCAGAAGTATGGGTATGGTTTTATTATGTATAAGTTTTTTTTTTCTTCATCATAAATACATGTACTCATGGATCATTGTATTCTTGTTGTTGAACCATTTGATGACGATCTAATAAGAATAATTTCCAAGGGTTTTCCTCATATTGGGTTTTTCCTTGGTCTCCGACCAATCTTGGTGTCTCTATGTGTTCATGCTTCTATTCCTTTTATATTTTATTTTCCACTGCTTAGATGATGATGGTGATGATGGTATTTCTCTTTCTGCATAGTTTCATACTCTGATGTTTAATAATACAGATCTGTAAAATAGAAAAATTATTTGGGTTGAATGCAACATGTTAATCATGAAATGTAACTATCAAAGTAAAGAAAAATGCTGCTTTCTGAAAAATTAACATGGTTTCAGAGCTGGTTGAAGAAAATCCATGGAGATCACCCCAAGGAGACACTTTTATGGAAGCAAGAAGAGAATGGTAGAGTCTTAAGAGAATTATAGGGTATGAAGAAAACCTTATAATTTAGTGGATAAGGGTTTGAGAGAAATCCTAGTTTATGGTAAAGTCTTGAGATTTGGTATGTGAAACTGTCACGTGGTATATCAGAATATTCTTGAGTACTTGGTATTGATTTGACAGTTGAATTGGTTATTCATAAAGTTGATGACTGAAGGAAACACTATTTTATGATCTATGTGTGACTCTTGAAGGTTGGCTCAAGAGGGAGAGGATCATCTCTCATTGAGGATAAGTACTCCTTGAATTATAACCCTTGCTCTTATTTACTCTTATGGATCTAATTTCTATGATTATTTTTTATAGTCGTTACTTCCTACATGTATATTTGTGTACCTGGATATATCTAACCTTCATGATGAAATGTGATGAATGGATCCCTCTTGAGGATATTTGGAAATGCATTGAAGTTGGCTAGATCTGGAAATGTAGCTAGATCTGGAAAAGGAAAGATGGCTAGATCTGAAAAAGGTAAAGAGGCACTTGAGCAGTACAGGTTGCCTATGTGAAGGTGGACAAGTAATACCGAAATACATGCATGGTATATTGTTTTAATGTTATGATTAAGCTACAAAATTAGATGGATAGGTAAGCCCTATGGTATATTCAAAATTTCTACTTCTCAGATGGCTTACGCATGCATATGAATGATTGGGATTTATGTTTACTATGATGAAATAGCGCATATGGTATTGAATGTTTTGATCCAAATGATATGCTTGATTTCGCAATAGTACTTGATGTGATTGTTAATATTTGACATAGTGGCATAACTTAATGTATGGCTAACATCTATTTTTTTGAGGTCCTGATTATGATTTTAGTGGATGGTACTCGTAATTATTGATACTCATATGATTTGTTGGATATATTATAGAATATTAACTCATTTATATGGTGTTGATAATGCTTGTGATAAGCATGATGAAAGATCATAGAAAAGAGTGATTGCATCTTATTGGTTCATCAATTAATATAACTTTATCATATTGATTATGATATGCATGGTATTGGCAACCATGATGATAAAAGCATATCTATGAGATTTATGTTTCAGATCTTTGACTATCTACGATTATAGGATGTGTTGAAATTAAATGCTCTAACTTGATGTATTGTTATTGGATCTTAAGGTTGTTTTGTCACTTCTGCTCGCTGCATTGATATTTCAAGTCCAACCCTTGATGAAAGTTTGATGACATGATCTTGATGATCATAATAGATATGTGTTTATGACCTAGTATATCTTCTATTTCTTCATATTTGTAAATACATGTTGATGACATGAATGAAGTGGATTCTCATTCAAAGGGAGAACCTCTATCCTAAAATATTCTTTTTCTTGTTGCCAATATATATTTCTTTGAAATATGATTCAAGTATCTAAAATTTATCTACAATAGAGGTTTAAGCCTCATTTACACAAAGGAAGGCTCATAGATGTAACTATGCTCGAGAGACATAGAATTGAAGTTATGTACAATTAATTATGTATATAGTCTGAATCCATGGATCTCTAATTTGTCTTTTCATTGTGAAATGATTACTGGAATTTCTAGAATTGAGCATGAAATTAGAAGGTCACTTGGAAGATGTCAGTCCTGTAGATGTACTGCAGATACTAGTAAGATTTTCAGTTTGGAAGGTTCATATGTTTTGAAACGAACTTGTGTGTGCACGTGACCGATATATTCATATGGATATGTCATGGTGTTTGAGGATTGTGCATCATGTTCTAGCTTATTCATATTGATAAACTATGTCCGATACTTTTGACATTATGCTTAATAATTGAGACATGTCTAGATTTCTAAATTATACCATGATTTCACATTTGTATTTGACATGATTTTATATGGTGATGGTTGATTTTCCAAAATGACTAAGTTATGTGGGAATAGTGACCTTTAGTGTTGTATGTGAGTATACATACATATGGTTTTGTAATGGCCTCATTGTTCCTAGCACAATGGTTGTTGTGACTTAGTATGGACATGCATGAATTAACTGTGATGTGTATGCACTTACATCTAATGATGGAAATGGAATATAATCACATGTTAAATGATAGACTTGAAAGTTTGACATGAAATGAATTGAAGACTTGATATGTGAGCTACCTATATCTAGTTGAAAGAATTGATACTATGAAATCAATATCTTTGATAATATTTTTTACTGACTTCTAAACTTGGATGAGTTGATTTTTCTAACATAACATTGATTTTTGGTTATGATTCCATATTAAGTCATTATGCTTGTAGAGAATGTGGCGTGATAAAGACAACTTGATTCAGCTTTGTTTATATTTTATTGCTATCTATTGAAGTCAGGATAATGAGATCCAAGGTATGGCCTTGATATAGATTATAAACATGATTATACATACTCAGTCTATACCTAACACGTGATGAACCTATGAAAATATAAGTAACATGGAGATGACTTCTGAATATTGTAACGGTGTATCATGGCATGATAAATTGATTTCTAGAATTTTGGGAAAGAAATTCAGTATAACAAGATTGCTGAAATGTCTTGTGTAATCTAAATCCTTGGATACTCTTCTTTAAAGTTAAAATTTTTATTAAACATGATATGGCACCTATTAGTTGGTTGAAGCATTGATGTTTCATTTTGACCATTCATCTGTATATGATGTGTATAAAACATGATTGAGATTCATGATTGAGATTCTTCACTCAGAATTTCCACCAAACATCTTTTATTTGTTCTAATATTAAAGGTTGAGATATCTCTCCCATGATATGTAGATGCATGAATGAACTCATGATTTTTGGGATTAGTATTGATAAGAACATTTCAATTTTGCCTTAGTATGATATCTGCCATGATATCTTGGACGAGAGGTCCATAACACGACCAAGGTTGGGTATAATGTTGTTGACAAGGCTAGCTGTGAGGTATGATGTAGAATCTCCTTAGAGAGTTGATCAAGAATGACCTGGAAAAGACATGGATGCACGATGATGAAAAAAATCCCAAATATGTATAGTTTGGAATATGTGTTCTCCATTTGTTGAGACAATGCAGCTATTCGAGACAAGCTAAGGCTTGTGAGTGACACCTCCCTACGAGGGAAGATGTTTATAGTATCGATGTGACCTCTACGAGAGGAAGGATATTCATAGTATCCATGTATGTTTGATACATCCATGAGAGGGAGGATGTTTTTGGTATATTTTTATGATTGTTATCTTGTTGTGATTTACATGATTATGTATGTTCTAACATAAAATTTGATTTAATGTCTTGTAGGTACAAAAATCGACATATACCAGATGAAAGCAACACTAATCAGGGAAACTAAGCTAACTCTTCCTCTCTGTTTAAGCTCCCAAAATGAGGAATTGAGATAGAGGGCTCCTAGGGTTGAGGGAACTCTCGACAATATGGTTGTAGAATTTTCTTCCCTATCTGTCACCTGTGGGATGTGTGTGATCCTTGTCATTTTTTACAAGTTGAGTGTCTCATCCACCTTTGGTTGTTGTAGTGTATACCCTTGTCGGCATCATACCCAACAGTAGGGCTTCTGGGGATTGTTCCTCCCCATTTGGCCAATGGGTTGAGGATTCTTGGAGGCGTGTGATCCTTACCTCTTGGTAAGTCGGGTATCTCGTCCAAGATGGATTATGATGTAGGTGTTCTACCACATGAATATTTAGGGTCATCGATGGGAATATCAGTAGGCAATAGGATGGGTTGAGAACAGGATCCTAGATGTAAAATAACCCTATTCGATTTTGGGTTGAGAGTGAGCTCCCTGATGTGACATGAGGGTCGAGATGATCTCCACTTTGTGGATGGATATACTATTGCTAGATATGGGGTTGTAGAGGTGTAGCTCCCCCATGAGATTTTGGATCAATATGTGCTCCCTGATGCGAAGATAGGTTGGGTTGTACTCCCTGTTGATATGCTCTCTAATGATGATATTCTGGGTAGTATCCAGATGCTATAGATTACATGATGATAGCTTGATGAATGAAGGGTCATAGTCCAATCTCCCCTCCAGTGAAAAATTCTTCTTCTAGATCGAATAATTTTTAGCATACAAGGAGAAACAATCAAGAGATAAACATGAATAAGAATGAAGAGTACATTGATGATTTGTAATGAGAAAGGTTCACAACATGACAACTACATGATAGATATGTTTAGTGGTGACACATAATGATGTATGAGTCACATAATGGCATGATAAGATATTATCAGATTGATTTGAGTCGTGATGGCACCATGATGCAGAGAACTACATGCAGAGTTTGCAAAGTAGAATTATTCCTAGTTGAGAGAGAGTGTTCATTTTCTCAACTAGGGTCAAATTCCACTATGGATAACTTAGATGATTAAGATCATATTTTAATTAGATTCGTATTTTCAAGAGGGTCAAAATTGACCTATAGATCACTCCAATTGGTTAAGAAGAAGTTAAGTTATGAATTAATTTATTATTTTATGGGTCATCCTAATCACATGTCGATCCAATCAAAGCCCCAAGTAGCGACTCACAAAGTTATAAATAGAAGTGACATCAATTTCATTTTCACACATTCTCTCATGAGATCTCCTCCATTTTATTTTCATTTTTGGTCATATTTTTTGTTTCTTGCTCACATAAGTACGTCGGTAGGAGTTCACACAAAAGGTCGAGATCACAGAAGTGATCACACATGAGATATGGGTTATATCAAGCAAACTTGCTATCAGGAAAGGCTAAGGTAGCAGCCTAGATCAACAGAGTTGTGGGTTGGGTATGTTGTGCCCACGTCCAAGGACCTCAAAACCACTAGATAAGCTTTGTTGAGGGCATGACCTAGTCACAAAGGTCATATCGGGCTAATCTGCAGTCACAGAGTGTTTGTGTAGTGGCTCACAGCCCCAAAGTCGTGGGATAATCATGTTAAGGCCGCAGCTCAGAGAATTATTAGGAAGTTCTAATTTGGTTCACCTTCAGTTGATTGTGCAGCACTTCCAGACATCAGTCGTTCAGTCACAGTTGCATCAGATCGTCATTGGCAGTGTCTTAGATTCAGATCTAGGACTTTAGAGTTGAGATCACTTGGTGATCTATCAGATCCATGTTTTGGTATTATTGATCTACTGATTTCTAGATTATATTTGTTTGTTTCTGTTTCAGATGTATCTCCAGTCCTCATTCAGTATCATTAATGTTCACTAGTTTGCTACAATCAGTGTGAGTGCATTTTATTTCTTAGAATTAGTTTCCTTCATGCAGAAGTATGGGTATGGTTTTATTGTGTATAAGATATTTTTTTTTTGCATTGTACAGATATGTACTCATGGATCATTGTATTCTTCTTTCAAAATCATTTGATGATGATCTAAGAAGAATAATCTCTAAGGGTTTTCCTTGTAGTTTGTTTTTCCGTGGTATCAGACCAATCCTGGTGTCTCTGTGTGTTCATGCTTCTCTTCCTTTGATATTTTATTTTCCGTTGCTTAAATTATGATGATGATGATGGTATTTTTATTTCTGCATAGTTTCATATTCTGATGTTTAATAAGGCAATGTTGTACAATGGAAATATTATTTGGGGTGAATGCAATATTTTAATGATGAAATGTAACTATCAAAGTAAAGAACAATACTTCTTTATGAAAAATTAACAACTCTTTGAGTAATGTACAATTCATTATCCATCATTCTTCCATCATTGAGTCATGAGACCCATTGTTTCTACATGCCAAATAAATTTTTTTGTTGTGGGATACAACCAGTATTGATCTTTTATTTCCTACAAGTTTTTTTTACAAAGTAATATTGGTCAGTTATATGTATCGGGACACTTCAATTGGATACCTCAGACCCGTATGTTAGAGAAGGAGCAGGACTATGTATGTCTAATAATCGATTAAGAAAGATTTATTTATATGTTGTTATGAACAATCCTATTAGTCACATAGTTTTTGGTTCAAGACTCGACAGATCCGAAAATACCAAACTCTTCACTTTTTCACTGAAGACAGAATGCTTTCCCCCAATCAGTTTCTTCCCAAATTCACATATTTTAATGCTATAATTTTGTAAAATAGAGATTTTGTGTTTCTTCGGTGATGACATTGTTGGATAGATCAATGGATGTATAAATAGAATGAGTAGTAGGACCCTAAAACTTAAACCATATCAAAATGGCATTAAAATAACAAACTGGGGTTTTTTTTCCTAACTGGGAAGTCCAATTAGAATATAAAATATAAGCCATTAAAAAAGTGTCTTCCTGCACAAATTTGGTCGGACTCACAATGCTTCCTGTACATAAAATTTTCAAAGTGTCTCTCCTTCCGTGACCCTTCTACCATTCTACGTGGCTCATGTTTTCCTACCACATATTTGATTCAATCAGAAATATAAAATTGGATTATTTCCTCCAACCTTATAAATATTTATTCTGCTCCATCTTGAATCAAAATTATAAGAAAAGAGAAAAATAGGATTTCACCAAACTTCAGAAGGATCTTTATTTGAATAGTGATCAATGCATGTATAAATAGAATGAGTAGTAGGACCCTAAAACATAAACCATGTCAAAATGACAGTAAAAGAACAAACTAGGGTTTTTTCCTAACTACGAAGTCCAATCAGAATATAAAATCTAAGCCATTAAAAAAGTGTCTTCCTACACAAATTTGGTCAGACTCGCAATGCTTCCTGCACATAAATTTTTCAAAGTGTCTCTCCTTCCGTGAACCTTCTACCATTCTGCGTGGCTCATATTTTCCTACCACATATTTGATTCAATCAGAAATATAAAATTGGATTATTTCCTCCAACCTTATAAATATTTATTCTACTGCATCCTGAATCAAAATTATAGGAAAAGAGAAAACTAGGATTTCACCTAACTTTAGAAAGATCATTATTTGAATAGTGTCACTCCAAATGGAAATGTTTACTGCACAATTTTTTTTGGTATCTCTCCCTCCCTAGCCCTTTTGGTGTGACTTGAATTTTCCAAAGAGCCCTGGTAATGTCAATTGTTGATTCTCTTAATATTATGCAATCAGACTGACATGGGTGCTTCCAAATCAATGGTCGTGCCCATGTCCATCTGATTGCTGAATATTAGAAGAATCAACAATTGACATAAGGATGCTAGAGGAAGAGGAATTTTGATTCTACTAACAATATAAAATGATTAATGAAATTTTCTACTTTTGAATATACAAAAACATTGATCATCAATTTTAGTAATTCATAATTAAAATTGCATAATATGAATTGGAATAATAATTTCATATTAGAAATAAATTTTATGTATTTTATAAATATTAATAAGAAGAAATCTAGATTATATAATTTCAATCATAAATTAAAAATCTAAATTATATAATTTCAATAAAAAAATGTGAAGATTTCATATGAGATTTTTACTAAAACAGATCTACTTTTGGAATTTTTGGGGAATAACATAAGGATGAATTTACTTATTAGCTAATAGTAACAAATAATATGTAAACCAATATTTAATAGAATCTTTGTAACTCAACCATTACTCAATCATCATTTTTGGACAATAGAAATATGTGTTGTAGGCACATTTATTTTGGAATGTGAATCACAGAATTTTAATTTAATTGTCAATGACTAATAGATTGATAGTAGAGATTTAACCTCCTGAATATCTATGGAATATTTTAGTAATAGTTATAGATATAAATATGTCTTATTAATAATCCATGATATTAATTAATGTTATTATAATAAATCTGGTCTTCTCCTTCTAATAATAAATAATCTATAATTTAGTTAATTTGTATGTTTTTTAAAATCTTAACAATATCAAATATAAAATGTATTTTTTTTTAATCAATAATTTAAATTGATGGGAGAAAAGAATGATGAAAAAATTAGTTAACAATAAATTTATTATATTATGTCATAAAAGTAGTCAATGTGTTTGACTTAAATAAACTCTAATAGACACCCTAGCCAATGGAGATTTCACTCAACTCTAACACATTAAAACGAAAATTTCCATGCCTTTTAAAAGCTTTAACTACATATTCTACCATAGTACATCCATAACAAAGAGGCACCTTACATAAAATGAAATTTATCTCAGACTTTGTTTTCCTAAGTTGGTATTTTTCCATTAAGAAAATGATTACATCGCTAATATAATTTTTCATAAAGTTATACTAGCCTCACTTTGACTAGAATTGTTGGTTGGTATGTGATATCTCAATTTTTTTTCATCAAATGAAATTGATTGTATTACCCAAAAGATTAGATATTTGAAGGACCAAAAAAATTACATAAATAGGTCAAAAAAAATTTCAATTTAAGAGTTAGATGATGTCCCAAGAGTTGGGTCTTCCACCCCCATCAACGTGATATTTCCTTCTTCCATAGCACTGTGCAATCAAATGATCCAGCTTAGACTATTAGTTACTATCCAAGGGGAGCTAAAGTTCAATACTTTCTCCTGGCACCAAGGCATAAACTTTGTTCAAAACTATATGAGAATGAGAGGTATTAACATATTATATAGAATAAAATAGCTTATGAATGTGAAAGATAAGGAGTTCCAATATCTAGCTCTTTACTAGTTTAGAGACAAGGTTTTCATAAATAATTTTTTGTGTTGTAATCAATTTATAATTCCTAACCACTTGATGTTTTGAATAACCAACTTCAATTTTTATTAGAAAATTGTGTTCTAGGGCCAAAAATTTAGCTAACTTGTTCTTGGTTATGCCACAATCGGTAGCAAACACTCTTCAAGTATTCCCATTCAAATATCTAAATACATCTCCATATCTGGTTGGGTATTGATTCTCTTTGGATGCCCTATAAAAATTTAAGCTAACAAAGCCAAAATGGGTTGTAAAATATGAAGAGGAAGAACTAGAAATGGGAGGGAGCCTAGGAATTCCTAAGGATGCCATGGCCTAGGGAATTCCCATATATTTAAAAATAAAATCCTCTTGTTGTTTAACTTTCCAATCCTCAAGGGAACAAGACTCTGAAAGCACTGTTTTCTTAATATATCACTTTATTGTCTTCCAAATGAAGTCACTAGATGCACATTTCTTTGTAATATCCACTAATTACATTCATTCCATTCTTTACATAATGCAAAACCACCAACTGGGGACCATGCTATGTTGACAACTATATTATTGAATATGGTGATTCGACAGTTAAATCATACAGTTAGATGAGGTACCTAAACGACCAAATAAATGAAGGAATTGACTCCAAATATTACCTATGAAAGGGAAATTATATTGAAGGTCTTCCATTTTATCTTCCTATCACCTACAAAGATGGCAAAAAAATGGGCGTTGAATGTCTTTTTCTGATTTGATCCCATGTAAGAAGTTTCTTCCTTCCCACTAACCACAAGAAATATGCCACTTTTAGCCAAAGATTAATTTTCCAAATCTTTCCCCATAGGGTTTCTATGGGAAGATCAAGATTTCTTTCTAACAATGTATACACTTGTTTAAGAGAAAATATACCTTTCACTTGATGGTGCCAACATAATTTTGCTAGGTCCCGAGCTATATATATTTTGTGCTCCTGAAGGTATTGCACCGGTAATGGCCATGAATTTAACACTTGGTGATATTTCAATATTTTCATTTGATTTCCATACCCTCCATGTATTAGAGATTTTATTTTCTTTCCAGTAATCTATAGCCTTATTAGCTCCCTATTCATTAGCGTAATCCTTAGTTCCCTTAAGTCTACCTAGTCTCCTAAGAAGGGGAATTGCAGTGGGTTCAATGGAGAGGAAGAGAACTTCAGGTTGTGCCTTTAGTGCTGGGTCAATATTTTTTTCTTGGTTTATCAGGAAGTAGATATCAATGGCATTGAGCTCATCTGAGATCAAGTATGTGGCTGCCAACTTGGAAACCTTCTAGGATATTTGGTTGAGGAAGCTACATGTTGGGTTATTTACTTATAGGTTTAATCCCATACTAAAAAACTGCGATAATCAAAGTTTCTCAACCTCTTTGAAAACCCAGTGTTTCATGAATTTTCCAAGCACATCAAGGTCGGGTATCACCATATCAAATATTTTGTTCAGAGGGATAAATTCAAACTTCAGTACATAACTACAAAGGAGCATACAAGAGATATCTTAACCAAGGAATTGGCAGGAGAAATCTTCATCTACTTCCAAGATAATCCGAGTGTAGTACATAATACCTTCCTCTCTAAGAGGTAATGTTAATGGAGGTTATAGATAGAATGGTTTTGCTAAATTTATAAGTGTGACCAATTCTGCAATGGAACCCATAAGTGAAGCTAAAGTGCGGTTATACTTTCACCTAATTTTGACTTAAGATAATTCTGATTTTTGAATAGTCAAAAAATAGATGAATCTTAGTATTTCAACTTGAATTAATGACTTGAATTAATGGGTCAGTTCAAATTTATAAAAAGGGAAGGACACATACTTGGCTAATTGTATTTTTCACTAGAGACATTTGTTTTAGCTCAGCAAGAAGAGGTTCCATTTTAGCATGCTAGGGAAGAGATATAAAGGTTGAATATCCTCAGCGATATCTTCAACAAGTGTGCTCACTTTGCAAGGGCGAGTCAGTGTGTGCAAGAGGCCCAAATAGCATGTACCATTCCATATATTTTCCTATGTAAAGGAAAAGTTGGGTTGAAAGATGGAAAACAACATGTTGAGGGACAATGAATTGAAAGGGAATTTTTCCATGTATTTAGAATAAAAAGTTTTAGATTTTTATTGATCAGATTAATAATAGAACACACAAGTTGGTAAATTCTAGTGTATTATTTTTTTTCTTATGTCTTCATGTTCTTATTTTTTGTTGGTATTATGTGCTAGAGTAATCAACATGTTTAGTAAAAGAGTTTGGATTTCAATTTTCGTTTTCCTTATCTCAATTTTTTTATTAAATTATCTATTGGGTGTTAGAATGCTAATACGATATTAGAGCGGGTAACTGATTGAATACCAGAAAGCATGTTATTTTCCTGAGGAGAAAGTGAAACATGTGGGAAAGGGGACACAATTCACTTCAGGGTCGTGCATAATATTTTGGTTGTGTGACCAAGGCATAATATGCACAAGGGCTTCTCAAGTAGAATCTATGCAAGAGATTCTGATGTAACACCCTTATGCCTCTACTTTTTAAACATTTACTATTTTTAGGCATTGGAATTTTTTTGGCCATGGAAGCCATGCTAAGACTTACGTGATTATGTAATTATTTTATTATTATTTGAGTTAATAAATAAATCACTTGGAAATATTTAGGAATGAGAAATAAATTTTATAAATACTTCCTTCCATCTTTAAAAAAAAAAATTGGTGGTCAAGTCCACTTGTTGGACCTTCCCTAAAAATATCCTAAAAGTCCCTAGGAGAAAATAATAATTATAAAAAAAATAAATTGACATAATATGAGAGAAATATTATGTTAATGACTTAGTTGGAGACAAATACTAAGTGGTGTGAAATAAATAACTACCGGAGAAAAAGGTGTGCTTTAAAGAAAAAGAAAATAATATCTTTTGAATAAAAACTAAAACAAAAAAGACCTAATAAAAAATGCACCATGCTGCTTAGAAATGCTTGGAAGAAATATTATAAAATAAACCACCTAGGAATCCAAGTGGTGATGATTCCTGAGGCAAGGAGATCTTAGCTCAGTGGACTTCTGGAGACAGTTCATGGGTGGGCGGAACAGGCTTCAATTTCGAATATTTTCCATGTAGTGATTAAGGTTCGCTAAAAGCATATTTTTTTCCTAGTGTTGATTTGAATCGTTAAAGGATACTTATTGACAGAATAAAGGAATTGATTCATATCTGCACTCGATGCACCTATTACAAAATTTTACGCATATTCTAGTTGTTCTTTTACATTTTATTCTCAAGTGTATAGATTTTTCTATATGCATACATGGACGACTAAATTTTCAAGGGTAATGGCTAGTGATAGGATTTTTGATGACTATATATATATATATATATATATATATATATATATATATATATATATACATCTAAGGTGTTAGAGAATTTTCCCTTCCTTGTTATCAAATTAATGGTTAGAGAAATGTTATCTATCTTTATATCATTATTTTACAAGTATATTATAGGTCAAAAATAAAGTAAACATATTTTTTAGAACTTATTTTACTCATTAAAGTATATATCGTATTTCATTTAAATCCAATAGATAATTTTTTTAAAATAGAATTTAGGATTAAAATTCTTCTGGTAGGAAAACCTAGAGTATCTATATTACTACTATTCAATAAATAAATAAATAGAGTACTCTATATTACTACTATTCAGTAAATCAATGAATAGAGTACTCGGTACCATTATATACATGTATTCATGTAATTTTCTTGTATACTACACATAAATTTGCTAATAACTATACAAAATATAGACTTCGAGAGTCTCATAATTTCCATAACGAAATCATGAATACTGGAAGTGACAATATAGGGAGAAGGGGTTAAAGAAAGAATTATTAATAAGTAAATAAGAGTGAAGAAGATTAAAATAAGAAGTATAGAAATTAAATTAAAAAAATAAATAAAAATCATGAAGAGCAGAGAAATAATTGGAAAGTTTTATATTACCACTGTGTGATAACAATGAAAGGATAGATTATCTTTATAGAAGCATATAAAATCAAGGAATGGTCATACAAACTCACAGAAGAGGAGAAGTACTCTAATCAACCAAAAGGAGTAGATAGTTTATACCTCTAGTGTACTAAGCATAATACAGAAGAATTATACAAGAATTCCTTTCTGTAAATCTTATGCAAGGATAATTAAATGGATGTCGTTGAATTCCATAGCATGATAAACATGGGATGAAGAGAAAACAAAACTATTGTCAAAGTAGTTATTAAGAGAACCATACAAAAAAAAAAAAGTTACATCAAATTAGATGTTGAATGATAGTAAATCATTGTTATATCTAACTTCATTTCCCATACACTTGATACCTATCCAGTAGAAAATTTAGGTGGGTGAACCTTATGAGTATGTAGAGAAGTTAAGAGAAATTTTAACCAGGCCAACGACTCATACAAATTTTAACTAGGTATATGACACAGATGGTGCAAACACCAGATCTAAAAATAATTACAAATAAAAAGAGCCTATAGGGTTTAAATTTGAACTAAAAATGCAAAATCCTAAAAATCAATGAAAATTCATCCCGAGCAGAACGACATGCTACGACAGAATGGATAGGAGGCGAGTGGAATTGTGGTAGCCAACCTGTGCATTATGGAAAAAGAATCTAAGTCAAGCCCTGAACATGGCAAGAACTCTTGTGGTGTATGAAATAAAGGATTATCCTTTCTTGTAAACATAACAAGTGAAGAGAAATTAGATAGAATAAGAATAAAGTAAAAGAATTTAAAGGAATAATTTCGAAGGTTTGTGGGAATACACACTTACCTGTGAAAAACTAGAGGAACATCTATCATTTAGCGGTAAAAAGATTAAAAATTAACATAGAAATGAAGGATAGAAGCGAGGCACCCGACAAGTTACGAAGCGATTCCATAGCCATGTATGTCGAACACAAGAAATGAAATGGGAATATGAATCGAAGTTGGGGTTTTGGAATAAACTTAACCAATATTCTATTGTCCAAATTAAAAAATTCCATCCAGGTCGTTGATGGGGGATCATTCCTAAGTCTAAGACGATCATATGGAGGGACTACCATGTCTTCATTTCAAAATGTTAGCCTAAGGCTACCTGTCATATGGTCTATCTCCCATTTACAATAACAAATCAACTATGGAGTTTAAAAATTACAAAGAAATATCTAATTAGATATGAAAACCATGGTATGGTCGAATTCATCATTTGAATGGTTATATCTATATCACATGTAATATCGTTAAAATTTATGATAGGTAAAATGAGTGAAGGGTACTACTATATTTAAAATACCCATGTTTTTGCAATAAGGTATTAAAGAATTGAAATAATGAGGGCTTGTTTAGAATTGAAAATTGGAAAAAAATATCACAGCCAAAGTAAGATTGGTATCTGCAGACACTTAAAATATCCAACTCTCTAGAAGCACAAAAATACATTTTATAAAGAAGGAAAATGACACGAGAAGGTGAAGACAGTCATAAATTATAAGGATACAAAACGAAAAAAGTAGCTAATATATGAGTATACAAATGATACCATTAGATACATGTAATAAACTAGCTAATGGTGGTTATCATAAGGAGACATTAATGGTAGAATGGAGTCTTACAAAAAGGAGAAAATTGGCTTGGAATTAGAAAGGAGAATAGCATTATGATTATGGGTTTATGTTGAATGGAGAGATTATAATAATATTTTGTATGCATATAATGCATTCCAAGTCTGTATATAAACCCGGTGGACCTTTAATAGCGTATGTACCTGAATTAAATATATAATATCCCCTTTGGGGAAGGCATATGTTACGCTACCTTTTGAAAGACTTCAATCAATTACTTATAATTAGTTATGAAGAAATAAAACTATCATGTCTCGAGGCTAATCATAACACATTTATGTGAGATTCGATGTATGTAGCTTCTACCATGTGGGTAGTAAGTATCAAGAGTGATGTAATAATGATCTTAAATCATTAAACCTGTATTATAGGAAAGTTAATTCCTAATTATACGAAATCATAAATAAGATAAAGGAGATGAAAGTGTATAAGAGGTTTGTTACATATGGTATCAGAGTTGTAGGTTCAATATTGAGCCCTATGAGCCAACCCACAGCTGGAATATAGGAATGAGAACTAGCTAGACTAGACCTAACTGTGAATAGAATATGAATTGTCACCTTCAACAACATAATCTTTTAGAGGTATAAAAGACTGTAAAATTTGAACTAACCAATAGTAAAAATATACCTTAATAGGTTGAAGAAGATATATATCAGTCATACGATACTTGCTAGTGCTACAACTAAGATGTGAGACCTGTATTAAGGTCTAATTGCTTTAAAAAAAAAATTATTAAGAATTCAAGTGTATATATTCAAAAGAAAAAGACCCTTTGCAAATTGAGATGCAGTAAGAAAAGTAAATTGACAAAATATTTGGTAATGAAAACACTTCTTAATTAAGTATATTTAAAGAAATGAGATGATGCTAGTAGATAAGGCATGTACTAGCTATAGCTACGAAAAAGAACAATATATCAAGAAAATAGAAGAACCAATTTATGGTACATATGTACCTATTCAGATCTAAAAATAATGAACTGCCATTATACATTAGATGAGAGATGTAATTAGAGTACTAAGATTGTCCCAAATATTATTCAAAAAAAAAAAATTTAGTGTTAAGTACTACAAACTCAATAATGTTACTCCATATACAAACCAGATAGAGAAGAGCGAAAACTTCTTTCGACCATCTTGAGCTTGTAGCTGAGGTGAATAAAGTATAATACTAAGAAGAGGTGATTCCATTCTTGCTTTTTAAAGGTAAAAATAATACCAATAACAATAAAATAAAGGCTATTACAGGAAATTTAAGGTAATACAAGTTGGTGATAATAGACCACTGAAGGAATTAAACCTAAAATCCAAATAAGGTGGATACAAAGAGGTAGAAGAAACTATTATATAAGAGGCCATATTAGAAAGGTATAAAATCAGTTTGTTACAAACTGAAGTATTTATTAGTATATAAGCTAGAAATTATTTAAGGCCTACTATTATATTCAAATTGTTACTGTATTATATTTTTCTATCTAAAGAAAAAGGGTGATATGTATACAAGGATAATGGAGAATTTATTTTCCTACTAGTTTGTTATATGAAATAGTTTATGGGCTTTGATAAGTTATTAGTGTGAAGGTTCGTATGCCTTATAGTCAAGGAACTCATTTGAGAAAAATGGTCTCTTATATATCAAACCCAAACCTACACAAAAAATATTGTACAAGAGGAAGAAAAATGTATATAATATGTATGTATTAAATAAAATATAGAAAGCATAAATATCGAACTTTTTATTCTTTCCTTAGTGCTAAAGCTTAAATCATAATATATAGAACGGAAAATGAAGTATCCGTGGGGGAATGTGGCTTTCTGAAAATAAAATCAGTAAGCTTTAAATTGTGTTTAATTACATAAGGATATAATTAAGTGCATGAAGGAAAAATAATTCCAAAAAGAAGTTGAAGAAATAACCACTTATTTATAATCGTATGAAAGTAAGATGCAAAATTGTATGTAATCATTATGTGTACTGCCATTCTATTTGAGAAAAAGACAAGGTTGAAGGGAAACCTGATAGACCATGTCAATATAAAAGTCTTGGGTAAGTATTATAGGCTAATAAGGAAGAAAAATGTTGTACAAGAACCTTACAACAAAATGTTTCATATTGATGAATTATTCAAAAGAAATTATGGGTACAACAAGAAGAAAATTCTAACAAAAATTAGTATATTGTGAATAGAACATACTCATGAGTAAATATATGTAGTTGTGTGTCTGTGAAGAACAAAATAAGAAAAACATATTAAATTCATACATAAAATACAATATTTTATAAGGTATATAAATACCAATAGAAAATGACTTTAAAAATGGATTAAGAACAAGTGTCCTACAAATGCGGTGTAACACCATAAAATAGGTACTAAAAAAGGAGTTTTCTTCAGCCTATTTAATATTAAAATGGGCACAACTAAAGCATTTGTATCAAGAAAATAGAGGCTAACCACATAATTGAAACTCAAGAACACTAAATATTATATACTTATGGCTAAGAATCAAACTTCCATGGATGTCTTAGGCATGCTTGTTCGGTAGGATTGATAAGATTTATGGAGGAACTCATAAAATATACTAAGAAAATAAATTCTAGATTAGTAGATTAGAAGGATGAAAGGTTCCTCGGACATACATGGGATATAAGGTAAATAAATAGTAAAAAAAAAATATGGTTGAAAAGAGGACAGCCTAGCAAAATGGGATAGTCACATATGGGAAGGACCTACCAAGGTTGTGATAAATACATGTGATGGAATGGAATATTACTATGAATTGTGGTTAAAGGAACAATCTATCACCAATTGATACTATCAAGTTGAAATTAATATTAATAATATAATTTTAACTACCCAAAAAACTAGAAGAAAAACCAAGAACTAAGAGATAGTGAAGAAAAAAAAAAAAATAATAATTAATAAATAAAATTAAATAAAATAAATAAATAATATAAAAAAAAACATGAATCATCATACTTATATAGAAAATGATAAGATTAAAATAGATCAAAGCTAAAATGAACAGTGAAACATCCAATATCTTCAAAATTCAATGGTTCCTATATGTACGGGATTAAATATATGTCTTTTTGTTTCTTCACAATTAGATTTTTATTGAACAAAAATGACCATAAAAGTGGTTGATGATGTAACCATATATATTGGAAAGGGTGATTAAAAATTCTAAGGTAGCTTAACAAAATTGAGAATAACAATAACAATAATAATAATAATATTTATCGTTGAATGATGCAGCCATAACTATGAATGAAAAACCTAAACATGTCTTTTTCTTATTGATGTATTTTTTTAATATATATTTATACATATGTGTGTGTATGAGGAAGTTTGGAATCGATGAAAATAATTATACTAAAATGTTTTGTGTTAAGAAAATGTATGCACATAGAAATGCAAAGGAAAAAGACTCCACAGTTATACCGAGGAGAAAGATGTACATAATCTTCATAATTAACCTGCAATGTGTGCCAACGTAGAAAATAAAAAAAAATGGCTTAAAGGAAAATAGTAGATGAAGTGCAAAAAGGCTTGTTACAAATCGGCAAAGTTACATTTTGTTGTTTTAAGCATGACACTTGCATTACCTATGTTGGTATTATGAATTCTACATTTTTTCATCCTTTTGTGGCTAGTGTTTGTGGGTATGAATAGGTATGAAGCAAGTGACCAAACAACAAAGACGGACTTTCCTCAATCAACTTCGAGGTGGAATTGACCATAATATAACAACCATGAAAAGTGTTAGAGACAAGAGGATTGTCCCACACTTTATCTATGCATAATGAATGCATATTTAAGAATATGATAGAATATAAAAGAATGTGATCTGATGTGATAGGTCACTAGTGAGAATTAAGGAGCATCAAAGTAAGTAGTTATAAATCTTTAACTTTTATTGTTGTTAGGTAAATGAGATTAAAGGGAATTGGTAAGTTCAGTATTTAAATTTTACAAAGGAAACATTCGATGGGATCCATATCACTTGGCACACCCACTGGGTAAGGATGCAAAAGAGGATCTATTTTTTATTGATGATATACTATATTGGTGTTGTTGAATTTGTTGGGTGCATGCAGGTAATTTTGTTGGATGCATTTTGATGATCCTTTGGTGGGATGCATAAATGAAAATGGAAAACACCTCTTTAACATGTATGGAAACGTGCTAGGAAATGATCATGAAATGAATATAAGAGTATGTTCTACTCTAAAATTGAGCCATTTATGAAAACAAAGTGAAGTGGAAGAACCTTAGTACTAAAAATACTATTGTAGAAATGAAAAGATATATGCGGGAGGAATTTCCTCCCCAACTTAAGAAAATATAGAATGAGGAAACTGCGAGGACAATTTTTAATAAAAGGGGGAGAATATGCAACATTGCTATGGCTCTGGCTTTTAAATATTTACTATTTTTAGACATTGAACTATTATTGGATTTTTTTCGCCATGAAAGCCATGATGAGACTTATATTATGATGTAAATATTTTATTACTATTTCTGTTAGGAAATATTTAGGAATTAGCACTAGAGTTTAGAAATACTTCTTTCTAGCTTATAAAAAATGTTGGTGGTCAATTCCACTTGATGGACCTTCCCCAAAAGTCTCCTAAAAATCCTTAATAGAAAAAAATATTTAAATTAACATAATGGGAGAGAAACATTATTTTAATCACTTATTTGGAGAGAAATACTAAGTGGCGTGGAATAAAGCGCTACGAGAAAAGGGTGTTCTTGAGAGGAAAATAAAATAATCACTTTCAAAGGAAAACTAAAACTAAAAATCCCTAGGAAAAAGGTTGTACACTTTAAAGAGGATGTTGCTAAAAATATGCTCAAAAGAAAATTTATAAAATAAATCACCTAGGAATCAAAGTGGTGTTGATTCCCGAGGTGAGAATATCTTAGCTCACAGGGAACTGATGGATACAGTTCATGGTTGGGTGGAACATCCTCCATTTCCAAATATTTCCAAGGTAGCGATAACGGTTCGTTGAAAGTATATTTTTTTGTCCTAGTGTTGATTTGAATCATTAAAGGATATTTATTGAAAGAATAAAGGAATTGAGGCATATCTGCACTCGGTGCACATATCAGAATTTTTCATGCGTAGTCTAATTGTTCTTTTATATTTTATTCTTATTTGTATAGAAATTTCTATATGCATACATGGAAGATCAAACTATAAATATTAATGAATAGTGATAGGATTTGTGATGAATGAATATATATATGTGTGTGTGTTAGAGAATTTTTCATTCCAAATTATAAAATTAAGGGTTAGAGAAATGTTATCTAACTTTATATCATTATTTTACATGTACACTACAGGTCAAAAATAAAGGAAAGGTATTTTTGTAGGATTTATTTTACTCATTGAAGAAAATATCAGATTTCATTTAAATCCTATGAATAAATCACTTTTAAATGGAATAGGATTAAAATTCTTCTGGTAGGGAAACCTGCAGTAACTATATTACTTCTATTCAGTAAATAAATGAGTAGAGTGAGTAGAGTCTTGAGCACCATTATATACATCTATTCATGTAATTATATTTTATACTTCCCCTAATTTTTTATATTTTTATACTATACAAAATACAGACATAAGTTCCATAAAGAAATCATGAATGCTGGAAGTGACAATATAGGAAGAAGGGATTAAAGAATTATTCATAATAAGTAAATAAGGCTGAATAAGATTAAAATAAGAAGTATAGAAATTAAAAAAATAAAGTAAATAAAAATCCTGAAGGGTAGAGAAATAATTAGCAAGTTTTATATTACCACAAATCGTTACACTGTATGACAAAAATGAATGGATAGGTTATATTTATACAAGCATATAAAATCAAGGAATGGTCATACAAAATAACAGACACAGGAGAAATACTCTAATCTACTAAGGATAATATAGAAGAATTATACAACAAGTCCTTTCTAAAAATCTTATGCAAGGATACCTAAATGGATGTGGCTGAATTCCATAGCATGATAAACAGTGGAAGAAGACAAAACAAAACTAATTTCAATGTAGTTATTAAGACAACTATACAAAATAAAGTTACATAAGATTAAATGGTGAACGATAGGAAATCATTATAATATCTAGCTTCATTTTCCATGCACTTGATACCTATCCCGTAGAAAAGTTAAGTCGGTAAAGCTTATGAGAAAACCGAGAAGTTGAGAGAAATTTTAATGATGCATACGACCCATACACATTTTAACCAGGTATATGGCACATACAAGGTGAAAACACCATATCTATAAATAATTGTACAGAAAAAAAAGAGCCCGTAAGGTTTAATGTTGAACTAAAAATGTAAAATACAAAAAATAAATGGAAATTCATCCCCAACACAACAACTCCATCCTACCAAAGAGTATATAGGAGGCGAGTGTAGTCGTGGGATCTCACTTACGAGTTGTGGCAAATCAATTGAAGTCAAACCCTGAACACAAAAAGAACTCTTACAGTGTACGAAATAAAAGATTCACCTTTTCTGTAAACATAACAAGTGAAGATAAAATAGAAAGAAGAAGAATAAATTAAAATAATTTAAAGGAAAAAATTTCGATGGTTTGTGGGAATCCACGCTTACTTGTGAAAAACTAGATAAACATCACTCATTTTGTATTGCCAAGGTAAAAAGATAAAAAATTAACGTAAAAATGAAGGATAGCAATCTTTCCACAAAATGTCATGAAATAAAAGGTTTTCGACCTTATTATAATAACAACTGAGACACTAGAATAATGAACTCAAGAATGCTAGGATTTGAATGAGAGAAACCCTAGGAAATTTGAACAAACACATACAGTTTCATGGTTATTTAGTGTTATGAAATAAAATGACTAGGGGAGACACCCCGTTCCTAATTGAAAGACCATAAAGTCAATCCACAAGGAACATGTATATTTTACGATAAATAAATCATAAGAAATAAATATATATCGCCTTGAAAATTTCTTATTTTCAACTAGCCAGTGATTTAATTAGAAACGTATAAGGTTATTCCACCCGTGAAAATAAGGGTGAAACTTATTTCAAAACAAGATCAATTAAAATGTTCATAACTAAATACAAATCCACGCCAATTGTTGAGCAAATTACGTTGTATGGTTAGAACTATATTCAAAACCTTTTGACACTAGGGTGTTGAAGGACTACCAAGTAACGAATTGTAAAAGATTCTGGCAATAAGGACGAACTAGGTAAAAGGGCATGGTCATTGGTAAAAAGAAACAAGACAAACCAAAAAAAACTTATAGAATACCTATACCATCAAGATCTCTAGATGTAAGAAAATAATAAAGGTTATAGAGAAATGAGGCACCCTTCAAGGTTACAAAGTGTCTCCATATTCATGTATGCATAATATATGAAATGAAATGAGAGTGTGAATCGAGGTTGGGGTTTTGGAATATCCTTAACCAATATTCTACCATCCAAATTGAAAATTTCAATCCAAGCCATTGATGGGGGTCATACTTGAGCCTGAGACGGTCATATGGAGGGACTACCATGTCATCCTTTCATAGCGCTAGCCTAGATCTAGGTGTCATATGGTCTATCTCCCATTTTTAATGACAAATCCACTATGGAGTTTAAAATTTATAAAGGAATCTCTAATTAGATATGAAAGCCATTGTAGGGTCGAATTCATAATTTGAATTGTTATATCTATATCACATGTAATATCGTTAAAATGTATGATAGGTAAAATGAGTGAACGATACTACTATATTTAAACTACCAATGTTTTTCAATAACCTATTTAATAATTGAAATAATGAAGAGTTACTTAGAATTGTAGATTGGAACGAAATATCATAGCCAAAGAAAAACTGGTACGTGCAGACACTTAGACGATCTAGCTCTCTAGAAGAACAAAAATGCATTTTGGAGAGAAGGAAAAGGACATTTGAAGGTAATTATAGTCCTAAACTATAAGGATACCAAACGAGGAAACTAGTGGATATATGAGTATACAAATCATACCATTATACAACCATATAATAAACTAGTTAATGGTGGTTGTCATAAGGAGACATTAATGGTACACGAGTTTACGGACGAGTAGATTGGCTTGGAATTAGAAAGGAGCATATCAGTATGATGACAGGTTTTTGTTGAATGGATGAATTATACAAATAATTCATTCCAAGTCTGTATATAAACCTGGTGGACCATTAATAACATATTTTGCCGAATTAAATATATAATATCTCTTTTTGGGAAGACATATATTATGTTATATTTTCAAGGGTTTAAATCAACTACTTATAATTACTTATGAAGAAAGAAACGTGTCATGGCTCGAGGCTAATCATAACACATATATCTGAGAGTCGATGTATTTAGCTTCTAACATGTGGGTAGTAAGCATCAAGAGCGATGTAATAATGATCTTAAAGCATTGAGCCTATATGATAGGGAATTTCATTCCTTATCATACGAAATCATAAATAAGTTAAAGGAGCACATAAATAAGGATCTTTACATTTTATCATAGATTTGTGTAAGAATTTGGGTGAAAATATATGCTTATGAGGCCTTATAATAATTATAGAAAAAAAAATGAAAGTACAAAAGAGGTTTTTTACATGTGAGCAGTTCAAACTTGTAGAGTGGCATATTTTGGGTCGATATTTGAGGACCAATCTGATGGGACTCAAGTTTATGTTCATGGAAGGAGATGATATGTATAGTTTTGGATGAACAATCAGTTTGGGAAATTCTGTAGTGTCCTCTAGTTGCACCAACAAATCCTCAACAATTAGTCCAATATAATAAGAAGGATGAAAAGGCGAGAATGATAATCATTGAATTAGTCAAGGATTGTACTATACCTCTATTTTTTAGAAATAAGAAAACTCAGGCCATGTGGACAGCGATCTTAGGGTTGTACTAGGGTACAATTCAAGCCAAGAAGCTTGTACTAAGAGGTAAACTCAGAAATATCAAGATGACTAATTCTGAGTGTGTGATTTATTACATGAATAGATTCACCCAAGTGAAGGACGAGCTAGCTAGGGTTGGAGAGATAATATCGGACAAATACCTTGCCAATTTTGAACTAATGGGTTTTCCAAAGTCATGGGAAAACATCACTAATGCAGTGAGTGATAGAGAAAATCTTCCAGATTGGGAGAAACTTCCAACTAATTGTGTGGGAGTGGATAACCAAAAGAATACTAAATCTATGTCTCATGTGAAGAGCGAGGAAGAGGAAAATCTTTCTCTAACTGGAAAAGGGGGAAAGGCAAAGGGAAAGAAAATTACCGTCCAATTCTAGTTTAGGAGGAAAGAAGAAGAAATATCTCAGCGAAGTGAGTGATTCTCTTGTAATTAGTTTGGTAAATATTCCACCAAATTTCCAAACAAGGAATCCAAGAAGGATCGTGAGGCAACATAAATAGACATGGAGGAGTTCACTTATTAGTTTGAGAAGGAGTTTTCTCTCATAGCTTGCATGGAAAGATCAGTGGTCATTAGTGTGTGGTATACGAGGACAATTGTAAGGGTCATTGTTTATCTTAAAGTTTAGAAACCTTGGTGAATCTTACTAGTCCCTTATATGAAAATTGTAAAATGCTTGGAAATATTTTTGTAAATACACACACACACACATATAATTATTTTATATTAGTTTATATAAATTGTGGCTATTTTTAAGGTAAAATAATTTTATACTATAAAATGTGGGCCAATAGTTTTTAGAAAAAATGGAATTAACAAATCATTTTTTTGGAAAAACATGAAAAATTACTTCACTTGTGAATATTAGCCCCTAAAAGTTTCCCTAGTGGTATATTTACAATGGCACATCTTTTCATAGGATTGGGAGCATGAGTTATTTCAGTTATTTAATAGAGAATGATATGTAGTTTCATTTACAGATGGGATATGATGGCAGATACCTATTCCAATGCATGGTTATTGTCATTTTTGAGAGGGAGTTTGAGAATCCTCTCTACCTTAGAGATGTCATTTAATTCCTAACATTGAAGAAAAACCTTGTTTTAGTCTCAACTTTAAAAAAAAGGGTTATGAAGTCATATTTATTAGAGAAAATCCTTTCCTCAATCCCTTAAAATCTAGAGCCTTGAAGCAAATTGAAGTTATCGTGAAGAACCTCTACAGGTTATAGTTTGAGACAGAAGAAACCTTAAGCAACATAGATCAATGCACATAGATATGACCTTGGAGAGATTTTGCATAGGTGTATGTGTCATTTACACTATTGGAGTGCTAAATATTTGGATTAATTTCCATAGGGTTTCCACACTAAAATGTAGATAAGAAGGACATGTGCAAGGGTTTCACACTTGACAAGTATGAAAAGACATCATTTTCTAGCATAAACAATAGGTTCGAGAACACCCTAGAGTTGATACATCCAGATGTATGCATACCATTTTCCTCTCCATTCATGATTAGAAATAGATATTATGTCACCTTTATTTATGACCAATAGATAAAGACATGGATCTTCTTCATGAAGAAGAAGGATCAAGTCTTTGTAAATTTTATGGATTTCGAAGGCTTCATGGAGAGCCAGACTCTTAGGAGGATAAAGGAACTAAGATCAAATAATGGTAGGCAATATATCTCAAATGCTTTCAGGGACTTCTGTGCTAAAGAGGGCAGTAGGAGAGAGCTCACTGCACCTCGTAACCCTCAGCAAAATGGGGTTGTTGAGCATAACAACTAGAGAACTATTGGAGAAGTCAATGCTATCTTCCATGGCGAGGGGCTACCTATGTTTATTTTGGAAAAGGAATGAAAAATTCTAGTATTTTTTTCAAAACAAGACTCCACAGAGGCTACTTGGCAAAGTTACATGAGAGGATTATTTTGCAGGAAATAATTTTGACATGTCTCACCTCCAAGTCTTTGGTATTCTTGTTTACTGCCATTTCTCTTTAGATAGTTATAGGAATCTAGAGCCTACAACAAATAAGGGTAATTTTATGGGTTACATTGAGACATATAAGACATACAAGGTGTATATTCTAACACTTAGGAAGACAATAATTAGATATTATGTGAATTTTGACGAACAAAGGGTTCTAAAAAAGTATTCAGAGCATGAGCAAGGTGCAGCATAGGAGGAGGAGAAGTATTCTCCCAAGAAGGAAAATCATCCAGTTTCTCAGGCTTCACCATAACTAGTTTTTGGGCAAGTTGACCAACACACAATTAAGAAAATAACACAATAATAGGAGGAGAGAGTAAATTTAGAGGAGCACACCAAATGAGTGACTCTTGCTGCGAAGAGAGGAAAAGCTAGATTGGAATAAAAGTTGATCATGGAGGCTCAAGAGAGAGTTGGAGCTCCTAATTCGACATTCTAATAGAGTAAACAACCACATAGATATATTAGTTTCATGGCACTTATGAATAAGGATATAGACTCAAAACATTATTACTCTAAGGAGGTAGATTCTCAGTAGGTATAGCGAGATGCCATGGTGGAGGAGTATTTCTCTATCATGTAGTATGACATCTAAGAGATTGTGTCAATACAAATTGAAAATTTAGTGGTTGGTTTACATTGGTTGCACAAGGTTAAGCATGCAACTGATGATAGTTTGGAGTAGTGTAAGGATAGATTTGTATCCATAGGGTTCTCTAAGGTTAAAGGGATAGACTATGATGATTTTTTCACACCAATAGCTTGATATTCATCCATTTGGAATATTTTCTTGATTGCAACACAGGTGGAGTGGAAGATCCCCAAATGGACATAAATACCACCTTCCTTAACAAAGTTGTTGAGGAAGAGGTATATGTTGAGCATCGTGATGGGTTTGAGACTTTATATAGAGGCACACATGTGTGTAGGCTAAAGAGAGCTCTTTATGGGATCAATAAGGCACTAACGACATGGTATTCCCATATATACAAATTCCTTCTCAGTTTGGGCATAACTAAAAGTAACCAAGAGTGAAGTTGACCCTAACCTGTATTATATTGTTTTTGAGGGCCAACCTCTCATTCTTGTGTTATATGTTAATGATTCCATATTCACAGGGGGTGTGGAGCTCTCTTGTGACTACAAGAGAGATCTTGTGGAAAATTTTAAGATGAAGGATATAAGACTTCTTTCTTATTTCCATAGATTGGAAGTTTGGCAGTGTGATGGGTAAATATTCTTGGCATACGGTAGGTATGCACAATAGATTCCTAAGATATTCCAAATACGGGATTAAAGGCCCATGACCATGCTTCTAGTCAAAAAATGGAGGAAGGTGGATGCTACCAGAAAATTCCATTTGGTTTCTACCAAGAACGTATTAAGGTATCTCATGAGAACAATAGATTATTGGTTTTTGTAGAGGAATGTTAATGGAGTTATTTTTCATGGATTTATAGATGTAGATTGGGTAGGGGGATCAACAGAAAAGAAGAGCACAATAGGTTGTGATTTCAATGTTAGGTCAGCAGCTTCTCCTGGTTTAGCAAGAAGCAATGATCACTAACATTGAGCTTAGTTAAGTCCAAGTATATGGATTCCAACTTGGAAGCTTTCTAGTCTATTTGGTTGAGGAAGCCACTTTTCACCGTAAAGGAAATTTCATCCTAAAAGTGGTTTCCTAACGAAAAATAATAAGACAATAGGTAATATAATAAAATAAGGGTTATGAATTTTTGAAGGAAAAGAAGAAAACTACTTTTTTAATTACATTTTTTGGCTAATCTCCTTATAGGGTTACTCAAAATTGAAGTGTAGACACTCATTGGATAAAAAATTAAATTCGACATCCAATGACTACCCATTATGCACACTTTTGAGAAGACCTGCATTGATAAAATTGAATATACATTAAAAAAACATGTTGAACACACCTTTTTCATGCATATTCAATTTATATCAATTTAGGTATTCTCAAAAGTATGCATAATGGGCACTCATTGTATGTCGAATTTAATTCCACATCTAATAAGTGCCTAAAATTGAAATTTTAGTAAACCTATAAGGAGATAAGCCATATATATAATTATAGAAAATAGTTTTTCTTTTCCGTCCAAAATATTTACATGTACCGCTTTTTAAATTTAAAGGATTTTATTTGGTTTACTTATTATGACATGGTAATTACATGAAAATTTAATGGGCATTTCTAGGCTGAAATTTACTCTAATGGGTTGTCCAGTCAAAGTTTGGAGCCCATGACCATAAACTGTGATAATCAAATTTGCATCAAGTTATTTGAAAATGCAATGCGTCATGACCACTCCAAGAACATCAAGATCAAGTACCACCATATCAGAGATTGTGTTCATAGATTTAAATTCGTACTCTATTATATACCTATAGAGGAGTAGAAAATAAATATATTTACCAAGGCATTGGCAAGAGGAAGATTCGTCTACATTAGATATAAATTGGGTGTAGTATATAACTCCTTCCTCTCTTAGAGGGAGTGTTAATTGAAGTTAGAGATGGAAGGGTTCTACTAAATTAACAAGTGTGCTCAATTTTGTAGTGGAATCCACAAGTCAAGTTAAGGTGAAGTTATACTCATTAGAGAAATTTTGAGGTCTAAAATGGGCCTCAAAACAAAAATGTAGAATCAAAATTACCATTATAAGAACCAATAGAATTCAATATGATGATGTCAACCATGAGGATGGTTCACCATTTTTGGAGTAAAAAATTAAAAATATTAAGAAAAAAAAATTAGTTTTTTCAACTCGTATTTTCAAATTATCTCCCTATGGTTTTACTCAAATTTCAAGAAGGAGCACTCATTGGATGCGGAATTTAATTTCTCATACAAGGAGTACATATATTGCATAATTTTGATGGACCCCACTACATGAAAATGAGAAATATTTATAAAATACGATTGCAATCACGATTTTTCATGAAGAAGGGTTTGTCAAAATTATGCAACATGGGTATTCCATGGATGAGGAATTAAATTTTGTATCTAATAAGTGCTCCCATGTGAAATTTTAGTAAAATTTTAGAGCCCATTACCATAAACTGTGATAATCATATTTGCATCAAGTTCTTTTAAAATTGAGTGTTTCATAACCACTCCAAGAACATCAAGGTCAAGTACCACCATATCAGAGATTTTCTTCATAGGGCTAAATTCATACTTTATTATATACCTATAGAGGAGTAGATAATAAATATCTTTACCAAGGCATTGCCAAGAGGAAGATTCGTCTACTTTAGAGATAATTTTCATGTAGTATAGAACTCCTTCCTCTCTAAGAGGGAGTGTTAATTGAAGTTAGAGATGGAAGGGTTTTACTAAATTAAGAAGTGCGCTCAATTTTGCAGTGGAATCCACAAGTGAAGCTAAGGTTAAGTGTTGTAGAGGTAAATCCCCTCTGCGGACAGAGGCGATCCCTACTAGCCCAGATCGGGTCTAGCAACAACCGAGTCACGCTAAGATGCAAGTTCCTAATTACAAAAGACCAAGATGCGATAAGAGGCCTACCTTAAGTCCTACGCTGCTGTCGTTTTTGGAGAAGATGGCACTTCCATCCCCCGCTCTAGTAGATCACAATTCTCCCACTTGATGCGATCAAACACCTGCACGTACAAGAAGGAACAACAAACAAACAAGCGTAAAACCTAATACATGCAATTATGTATTAGTCAGAGAAGATACAACTCATAACATGAAACATGAACATCTGAGTGGAACCATAATCGAAGTCATGTATTATTAATTAGAAAAAATAAAGATACAACTTGAGCTCTAACGATGGATCTTCCTTCGGTGGGTCGAAAACGGAGTACGTCTCGGTAAAGCTCGTCGGGAAAAGGACAAGTCTCTCTCTCTTTGGTTTTCTAACGATAATCTCCTTACTATTGATTCAGCTCTATTCAAGCTAGCTTGCAAAGGGAAAATGACAAGCCTATATAGATGGCGGAAGGGGAGTTGGGATCCCTACAATGGTGGGATTGGCCCTATCATTAAGGAAGCTTCCATGATATGTGGAAAACCACTTCCCCTACATAGAGATCTGGAGCCAAACCTCCAAAATCATTTTAGAGACTCGTTCGGGAGCTGGTTGGAATCAAACTTCTGCCATTTACTATTAAAAAACACTCCTTATTAATCCTAGCATGGGTGATACACTAGGACAGAGCGCCAGTTGGCATGCCCTCTTTGGTGGATTTCCCCCATTGGCACGAGGGATGAACTAGCTAGTCACGCCAAGGCTAAAAAGGCTATTTTTAGGGCTTTCCACAGGAAATTGTCTTCAGAGGAATGATTTTCCTTGTCAAGGGGGATGCCATGAAAGAGGTTTCAGGTCTTGTCACTACTCACAGGTCACAAAATAAGCCCTCCAACATAAGGGACGGGGGATTGCAAGGACAGTGACAAATTACTGTGTAACATATGCCCCCTAAAGCATGAGGATCGAAAGAGAGAGAGGGGTGAAATTCTTTATGAGAACGTGTCCAACTGAAAACAATGTCGTCGGAAAACCTGTGTAGACAAGTACAACTTATATCTCAAAAACATGATATATGTGGTATGGGCGCAACCATCCATAGCAGAGTATACAATAATCAGGATCCAAGGCATGAACGCAGCCATCCAAAAAGGATTGATAAATAGACTCAGGTATGGTCGCAGCCATCCAATCAATGAGTCATGTAACCAATCATAATAATCCACAAAATCCACAACCTGGATTCCAACAGACAAAATCCAGGGTCTTGCGCTCCATCTCGACCCGAACAGAGTACAAGTTCAAGCATGTGAGTAAGTGAGCTGAAGTCGAACATGCAAGAACATCGTTTGATTACCAGCCAATGATGAAAGCCATTAACAGACGCGAGAGGGACCACCAATAATGACAATGGCCCTCAAGGTACTATAGGTACAATCCACGTAATGTGAACAGTGAGTTAGAGTCGAACACCCGCAGAATCATCTGATCGAAGGAAAATGATGAAAACCTTGCGTCGAATACGAATATCCTGCCATTGAGGCATGCAGGCTCTAAGGTACCGGAAGGGAGTCTCTAGATCAGCTTCCTGGATAATGAGCCAAAGTCGATAGGAAGTGACCTTGATCGAAGGTGGGCCATAGTGTTTCCCACATCAATGACGCAAGATAGAGGAAAATAATTTTGTGAATCAGGATCAGATGAGAATCAGAGGAAGGTTGAAACTGCAGAGGTCAACTTCTTTTGAACATATCGACGGCACCACAGTGGATTTGGTAGTATTTGACATCAAAAGATCATAGGTCATGATGACGAGGAAAATAATAGATTAGAGGTCAAAATGGATTACCAAACCCACGGAGGCAACCGGAAAATGAGATGAGATGTCCCCAACCCGACACAAATGCAGACAAGTGCCATGTTCAAGAGTGACATATTGTTGACACGACGACGATACTGGTTCCATTTTTCCCCACCATTTCTGGCGAGTACCACAATTATTTTTGAGAAAAATCTTGAAGGGGATAGCATATGCTTGTAATATAAGTTCTTCCTTTGAACGAATCCATCCTAGTACATTTAATGAGCCCTAGGAAGGAGGAACTCGAATATTGTCATTACAACTGAATCTGATGTCATCAGGGTTTAATGAGTCTGACAAAGGGAGAACTCGGCGTCTTTTCATGTTTAGAGAGTTTGAGAAGACAACGGAAAAGTAAACTCCAACAGTCCCTTTTCATAAATAGTTCCTCATATCCGAAATGGTAGAAAACTATGTCTGAGAAAACCTCTTAGTCGCGATAGGCTAGGGTATTCCTTTTTTGTAAATAATCTATCCCAGCCTAAAAAAGAGGTAAACGTATACTGGTTAGATGTCGTTTTGCAGCCACTTTAACGAGATCTAGACAACAAGCAACTCGACAATCTTTTCATGTTTAGAGATTCAGAAAAGAGCTGAAAGATGACTCCAAAATGAATTTTTCGTGTTTTTACCGAGTCTGAAAAAGTATAAAATACAATTCGTATCACCGTCCAAGCTATGTAAAAACCTGTTGCTGCACATGAAAGCGAGTGTAAAATCCATTTTTCGACAAAATATAGCAAAATATTGGGAAAAATGACTCTCAAAACCTAATTTGACCTTGAAAAGTTATAAATATGCCACAAATAGTAAAAACATATTTAATTTTAAGGTGTTTTTGACCATGTTGGTGCAGATACCCAGTCACAATGGTGATTGAGTGGAAGGAGAGGGAACACAGAGAAGAGGATGAAATGGCCATGAAAAATGAAGGTTACATGAACGCCCTCCAGGACTGTGGTCTCAAGAATTTTTTCCTCACACCCTATTTGAGAGCTCAGCGTGAGCTATTGCAGTATTTGGTTAGCATATGGGATGAGAATGAAGAAGTGTTCACTCCGAGACCATGTACTAGCATTCAAAGTCTTTGATGTTTATTTCATAACCAGATTGTCGCGCAGAGGCCCAGTGCCAATCATGACAGGCAGCAGACCTTCTGGGGAGAAAATGGAGATGGTAATGGCGAGAGTGTGCCTAGGGGCACAAACAGGATCGAGCAGTGGGAAAGTAGACATCCACACCATCTGCGATCTAGCTCTCCGAGTAGTGCTCCACACCATTACGCGGGCTGCAGGATCGCAAGCCCCGCACGAGGCAACCAAAGCACCGCTCCTACTAGCCTCTGAATGCATGAATCCTACACTTTTTGATTGGGCCACTGCTGTAAAAACAAACATCAAACAATAGTTGACAAAGTGCAAGAAGGCCAAACTGAAACAGTTTGGGTACGGTTCCATTCTGGTGTCATTCATTCTAGAACAACTACCAATTTTCCAAGGCCAAGGGTCGATAGTCGCCGAGCCATCATTGAGGGAGCCGAGGATGGCTCGATGGGCAGCACTCATGCCCAGACCAGGAGGGGGCCAACAGATGTCCTGGAGGCTCGAGTTTTTTTAATGATTATGGTGTCAGCTGATTGTAGTTGGGGATTGGCCCTATGCCAGTATCGACTTCATGGGAGACCCAAATCTTCCACTTCCGGAGGGGGAGGACTGGGACGAGTAGCTGGGTATGACTCGTTTTGATTTTTTAGGTATTTATGATTTTTTTTTTTTGTGATACACGCCTATTCTAACAACAATTCTATGTGTATGCAGATGTCACCCATTGCACGGAGGACCCCTCTTGCACTTGATCCTCAAGCTAAGGGTGGCGAAGGGAGCGAGCTGATCCAGAACCTAGAGGGTATTGCCCAAGGAATCCCGGAGTATGCACAGCTGGCAGACATCTCGATGGCTTACCAGCGACACACTGTGGTGGTGTCTAGTCGCCTCCATCGACAACTGAGGTGATTGGTGCGTGCGGTGACATGTTACCATGAGCATCACGCTGATTAGTTATCTAGGGATTTTTTATATGCATATTTTTTGAGATACATGTTGTCTCTAACCATTATTAAAACAGACATGTATATTTATTTATTTTATGTGATGTACACAAACTACAAACTACTCAACATATATATATATATATCTATATATATATATATATATATCTATATATATATATATATATATATATATAGATATATATATCTGGATCGATATTTTCACATGTGATGATGTTTTTATAAGCTATTAAAATGGCTAGTACAATGTTATCCAATGCATCAATTATATGATTTGCATAACAAACGACCCAATGGAAAAGTTCACAAAATTCATTACCACACATTTTATTTTTACGCAAGCTTAAAGGCACACATGAAAACTATGCTTGAAAATGAGTTTTATTTTTATGCAAGCTTAAAACACAAATGTAAACTATGCTTGAAATGAGGAAAATGGGCATGCCCCTAGCATGGTGTCTCAATTAGAGGTACATGCCCCCAAGCTTCAGTCCATAATAAATGGAGTGAAGGTTCAAAACACAAGAGATTTGATCTAAATCTAACAAAACTCTAATTGAACGGGCTCGTGTTTCATTATTTTAACGAGGTTGACACACTTAAAAGAACTATCCTCGTAGCAGCTTGTTTCATTGTTTTAGGAGCTTGACACAAGGAGAGGAACTATGCTCCAAAGAGCTCAATGGAGGAGGCTCGGGAGGGGGATAACCAGATACATCACGCTCTAGACAATCATACATTGCCCCCAGGTCGAGCATGAATGAGGAACGATGATGTCCATCGCTCCATGGCAGATCTTCAAGAGACATTGTTTCAACAATAGCTTCATCAAAAGGGAAAAATTCTCTTAAAGGGTCAGGCGAATCTGCATCGTCGAGCTAAGGGGATTGAGAATATATATCCAGAGCCATGCTCGAAGGAAAATGTTCAGGAGGAGAATCAGATGCAGCGACAATTTCGCATTAATTAATCTCGACTGGAGTTAACGGCATTGATTCTCTGAACGAGGTCACTTGTTTAGGCGAATGGATGATCCAAGGGTTGTCGGACCTAGAGACCATATTAACTTGAATGGTGTGTGGTGGTGGCATGGGAAAAATACCCATGAAGACGAGGTCCTTGAAGAGACCGGGTCGTACACTATCGGGGGGATGGGGATCTCATCCACGTAAGGTATCTTGTTCTCAAAGGATGAGGTGAATAAATACAACTGATCCACAATAATGATTTTTCCCTCATGAGGGAACTTGAGAAGCGGGAAGAGGGTGGACGGCACGCATAGCATGGTGTGAGTCCAACTACGGCCGAGAAGAAGATTGTAGTTAAGCTTGGCGTCAACCACTTCTACTTCTACATTGACTATATTCCCCTGTAACGTGATCGGAAAACTCTCGAGAACACCCAGGAGTTTTGATTCCCGACCATGAAATGCTTCTAAGGCATTGGGAGATAATGTAAGAGCTGGAGAGCCAATGGCCTTCCAGCAGGCAGATGACATAACACAGGTGGAAGCACCTTCGTCCACAACGACTCTATGGATGTTGAGGCCAATGATCCCGACTTGGATAACAAGAGTGATTTGATGTGAAAGTCGGGGGACAAATTTTTCTAGGTCAAAGGTGAGAAGATTAGAATCGGCGGGATCAATTCCACTAATTGCAGACAACAGAGATTTCTGTTGCGATGGGAAACTTTGAAGCACTTCCAATGTAGACATTGCAGAAGGCGCCTGTGCCAAATCCTCAATAATACTGTAGTTCTGAGTGACACAGGCATTTGGGTTGTAGGAATATTTTCACAGAACACCTTTAGAAGGTGGCCTCACAACAGGTTCAGCGTTGGGCTTCTCAACTTCTAAAGGACCAGAGAAAGGTGCGGGAGGTGGACCATCCAAAACTTCCTTTCCAGCTGCCTAGCGTGATCCGGCATAATCCTTTGAATGCATAGCAATCAAAACAGGTGAAACACCATTCATCATGAAGACCTAGGACCCAAATGGCACAGATGGTGAAGGCTGCTCAACCATCTCGGTCTGCTGAGACGGGAACGGTTCTTTCAGAACTGCCAAAGTCCCTTTGGAGTCTTTCAGAAGTTGACTAACTTCATATCGTCGGAGACAATCTTTGGTATAATGGTCTCCTTCACAAATAAGGCAGGGGTACTTCGGTTTACGTTGAGAGCCATCATCAGTATGAGGTTTAGAAGACTCTGGTTTCGGGGCATCGGGTTTGGATTTTCCTTTTCCCTTCTTCTTCCCTTTGGAGGCTTTTTCCGTAGGATTAGCCTGAATGGCGTTGACCTCCACAGTTTTTCCAGAATCTAGATGGGTGGGAAGAGCAGAATTATTGCAAGAATTGGAATTCTGCTTCCCATTAGAGGATTTCTGATAATTTCGAGAAACGGAACCAATGAAACCATCCACCGCTGGGGTAGGTGGTGCCTTAGAGGTTCCTGGGTGCAGAGCATCCGTCAAAATATCATAAAGCGTGCCAAACTTAGAATACACCATATCCAGGTACTGTGCATGCGCAATGGCTTGTTCTTCAGTCACACATTCTCCCATAGCAATTTCTTGAGTGCTTTTGCTAACGAAGGAGGTGGTGAACCAATGAGTTAGTAGCTAATCAGGTATATCAAACTTGATCAGTCTACGACGACGTCACCACTCATGAATATGACGGATATGTGGGTGGCATTATCCTGCTTCAAAGAAGTCAGGAGATGTGTCCCGGCTTTGTAAAGAACCAGTAACTGGAAGTGACTCAAAAAATCCATGGCTAACGTATTGAAATATTGAAAGATGTCGCGAGGTAGTTCGATATACCACTTAGAGGCAACACCGGTAAGAGTGCGCTGGAAGAGACGTAGAAGAATTGAATCATCCACCCAAGAGTTGGACGAACACCACAGATGATCGGTCATTACATGAGCTTGGGGGTCCTCTCCAGCTTTACCTTCAAACTTAGGGCAGTCGCTGGGCACCTTGGCCGGAACCGAAGGCCAATAAGGATTGTGAATAATCAGATCATTGGTTAACTTAGAAACGTCTGATAATTCTAAGGTGGCCAAGAATGGAAACTGCAGATTAAAAGGAATACCAGTCCCTTGATAAGGACTTGTACCTATACTCCATCCTGGTTGAGCATACCCTTGCCCCAATTGGTTCCGTCCCGGAGGATTATGACCATAGGAGGTGTAGGTCGTATAGTTAGATTAATGCGGTTGCTGGAAACCAGTGTAGGGGGGTTGATAACCAAGGTATGGAACCTGATTATATGTCGGCCCCATTTGAGCAATATACAGGTTTGACTGCTGAGTATAGGTAAAGCCTGGTTGTTGAAGATAATAACTAGAACCTTGGGGTGGGTTGTAAGCCAGTCGCGATTGACCTTGAAGATAATAACTGCCTTGGGTTTGAGGGGCTATTGATAGGTGGGGCCCTGTTAAGCCTGATAAGTAGGGTACACTGGCTGATTCGATTGCGGGATCGAGTAAATCGACTGTTGAGCAGGGTTGTTAGGATGTGCAGGTTGTCCTGGTTGGACAGGTTGACCTAGCTGAACGGGCTGCCCTGGTTGAGCAGGTTGACCTAGGTGAATAGGTTGTACAGGTTGACCTGGCTGATGTGGGACACAAAGCTGTGCTGGATGGGCTGGTTGGCTTGGTTGTGGAGTGGGGTTACGTTGTGTCTGATAATCGGTTTGACCTACAACAAGACCATAAGAAGGCCCTGGCTGTGCAAAATTTGGACCAATAGGAAACTAAGGTTGCAAAGGTTGCACCATAGGTTGAGAAGGTTGGATTTTCCCCCCAGGACCGTACAACGGCCCCGGTTGGTACCCTGGTTGACCTGTGGGTACTTGATGTTGCCCTAGTTGGACAACAGGGTGAGCCTGTATAGGTTTACCTTGAGGGTTGTAAGACTGTCCTTGCGGACTGTATAACGACCCATGCTGGCCCGAAGGTTGACCCTGTAAGGGTTGTTCTCGCGGGTCATAAAGATAACCAAGCTGGCCCGAAGGTTGGACCTGTAAGGGTTGTCCTTACGGGTTGGAAGGTTGCCCAGCCTGGGCAGATAGAAAACCTTGGACACATTGATAAGCCTCTGGAGCAGGAAAATGTAGAGGGTTTCCCTGCTCATTGTACTGATATGGAAACATGTAGACTGGTGTACCATCCTGTGCATAATGTGAAAAATAAGGACGGTTGGGATCTTGGGAGGATGGACCAACATTGCAGTTTGATTGTTGTAGGGACAACCGATACTCCTCAGGAGAGATGTTCTCTGGAATAACAGATGCTATATAGACGTCTTCGGGAATAGACACAGTTCTTATGGACTGAGTGGTAACAGTGGGTGTAGATGCGGCCACACAGACAGTGGGCCTGACAGGTACTAAAGTGACCTGAGGGGATGATGTGATGGGTTTCCATGGAGGCATCCCCAATGAAGGAATAACCGGACTCGTAGAGGGATTTGATATCCCCATAGAGGCAACAGCGGTCATAATCTGACTTAAAGATCTATACCCCGCTGGAAGTGAAGGACCTGACGAAGACATGATAGATAACTCGGGGTTGTCTTTTAGGAACAACTGGTAATCTTCACTAGACGTGGGGATTTCCTCACTAGGGGAATGGCTGGATGAGCTCATATCTGAACCTGCCACTAGATTTGCTAGAAGACGGCGAGGACTAGGAGAAATTACAGTATCTATAAAAGGCTAACCCGATGTAAGAGGAGGGAAATATTCCCCTACTCCAAATCCAAACCAAGCGTTGGATAAGGGCCAATTGAACTCAACTTGTCCTCCAAAGGAAAGCTCAGATACAACTGGTCCCCCATCGGGAAACTCGGAGACAATGGGTTGTTGAGTTTCAGTAGAGGATTGAGAGATCCCTGATGAATCGTTTGTATACGGACTACCAGTAGACGAAACTGAGGGTTCCGCCACTGTGACAGTAATGACAAGAGGAAAAGATAAAACACAACACACGGGCTAAAAAATCAAGGCACACAATCAAACGGCCAACAAGAAAATTCTAACAGGGCGTGTGATCGCAGGTGATTTATTTTACCACATTGAAACTTAGAAACTTCACCATTTAATGTTTTAAGAGTCGAGAAACGGACAAAAGGTGACTCTATCACTTTCAATTTTGAAACAAGCGTGAAAGTACAAGTGCTTGATGATCCTTTCAAATTTAAAGAGTCAGAAAAGATCAAAATGACTACTCTGGTAATCTAGGCAAAGGGTGTACTAGATATTCGTGAACTGCAATATACACCTTGGTTTCAAAATGAAAGAGAAATCAACCAAGGACTTGACGTACGTGGAGGAAATCTCCCCGAATGTTGTGTCTGGTGTATCACTGGTATAAGGCGGCAGACTCGGCTTCCTACGGATAAAGGATAGCAACCTAATGGGGTCTCCCTTTATATACGTGACGGTACAGGGAGCACAAGTCCGTACTAGTGTTGTCTAAAGCCAAGAGGCGAACGACAGCTACTAGGTTTAACGACGCCGGAACACGTCACTAGCCTAGACCTCTAAATATTTCATTAATGTTTCAATGTTGGCTTAGGGTAAATTGAATAAATTTTAATGTTGATCTTCAATTATGTTTCAATTTCCAGGCCCTACCGAATGGTATGTCTCAAAATCTCCTAAATGCACACTACATGCCACAATGTATCATTTGTTCCATGAATAGCTATCTACGGGAAGGTTGAGAGCTTTCACACAATAACAAAATGATCACAAAACAACCACTAGTGTCTCTAATGCAAGCTAACGAAAACTAAAAGCTTTTATTTTATAGTTATAAATCACTAATAACACAAAAAAAAATTAATTCACACTAACTAATCAAAGGCAAAAGAGATCTTTTTTTGTATTTTCAATGTTTAAGAGAAAAGTGCACTAAAAAAATGAAAACTAATGAAAAGAACAATTTGAGAAGTGACAGAAAAAGAGCAAAGACAAACAAGTTTCACTCAATGCCAAACACATAATCAGACCTCAAATTGATAAAGAAGTCCCTCAAATCAAAAGGAATCCCAAAGACTCAAATGAACAGTGTAATATAGGCCTCAAACGAGACAAAGAGAAATTCTAATGAAGAAAAATCCAATCACTCAAATAATGCCACAAAACAATGGAAAACCACCAAACAAATGCAAAGAAGCAGTAATGAAGTTTACTGATCAAATGAAGACCAAAAACTCCCACGGGAGGCTTGACACACTATAGCACCTAGATGCCCTAGGGCTAGAAAGTAAAGTCGATAGAAAAAGGGAAACAACTAGAGGATGAAGGTCTCAGTCAGTCAAACAAGGCTCTAGAACACTCAGGTAGCCAAAAAAGTGACACCAAAACCACAAACCAAGCTCAGAAAGCTCAAAAAGAAGCAAACCCTACCACCTTACATGATTGGCGCAACTATCAGGCTACAACTAGCGCCAGAACAGAATTGGCGCGGGTGATAAACTAGCAATATGCGCTAGCTAGCGCGACTTTCAAGGAAAAAACCGCGCCAGTCGAGTTTACTAATGGAAAAGATAAAAAAGAGCAATTAAGAAGCAGATCAGGGATGGTGAGGCTAAACAAAAGCTTACCACTAAAAAAGAGTGAACCACAAGAGCAGATCAAGCAGGCCAAGACCAAAATCAACCAAAAAGACAAGAAAAGATCCAATCAATGTTTTCCCAGTGGAGTCGCCAGTTTTTTGTAGAGGTGAATCCCCTATGCTAACAAAGGCGATCCCTACTAGCCCAGATCAGGTCTAGCAACAACCGAGTCATGCTAAGACGCAAGTTCCTAATTGCAAAAGACCAAGATGCAACAAGAGGCCTACGTTAAGTCCTATGCTGCTGTCATTTGAGGAGAAGATGGTGCTTCCATCCCTCGCTCTGGCAGACCACAATTCTCCCTCTCGATGCAATCGAACACCTTCACGTACAAGAAGGAACAACAAAAAAACAAGCGTAAAACCTAATACATGCAATTATGTATCAGTAAGAGAAGATACAACTCATAACATGAAACATGAACATATAAGTGGAACCATAATCGAAGTCATTTATTATTAATCAGAACAAAGAAAGATACAGCCTGAGCTCTGATGCTGGATCTTCCTTTGGCGGGTCGACAGCGGAGTATGTCTCGGTAAAGCTCGTCGGGAAAAGGACAAGTCTCTCTCTCTTCGGTTGTCTGACGATAATCTCATTACTATTGATTCAGCTCTATTTAGGATAGCTTGCAAAGGGAAAATGACAAGCTTATATTAATGGTGGAAGGGTATTTGGGATCCCTACAATGGTGGGATTGGCCCTATCCTCAAGGAAGCTTCCATGATAGGTGGAAAACCACTTCCCCTACATAGAGATCCGGAGCCAAACCTCCCAACTCATTTTAGAGACTCGTTCAAGAGTTGGTTGGAATGAAACTTCCGCCATCTACTTTTAAAAAACACTCCTTATTAAGCCTAGTGCGGGTGATACACTGGGACAGAGCACTTGTTGGCATGCCCTCTTTGGTGGATTTCCTTCATTGGCGGGAGGGCTGAACTAGCTAGTCGCGCCAAGGCTAAAAAGGCTATTTTTAGGGCTTTTCACATGAAATTTTCTTCAAAGGAATGATTGTCCTTGTTAAGGGGGATGCCATGAAAGAGGTTTCAGGTCTTGTCACTGCTCACAGGTCAGGGACTAATCCCTCAAATTTGCGGGATGGGGGATTGCAGGGACGGTGACAAATTACTGTGTAACAGATTCCCCCAAAAGCATGAGGCCTAAAAGAGAGAGAGAGGTGAAATGCTTTACGAGAACGTGTCCAACTGAAAACACTGCCGTCGGAAAACTCGTGTAGACAAGTACAACTGATATCTCAAATACATGATATATGTGGTATGGGCGCAGCCATCCGTAACAGAGTATACAATAATCAGGATCCAAGGCATGGACGCAATCATCCAGAAAGGATCGATAAATAGACTCATGTATGGTCGCAGCCATCCAATAAATGAGTCATGTAACCAATCATAATAATCCACAAAATCTACAGCCTGGATTCCAACAGACAAAATCCAGGGTCTTGTGCTCCATCTTGACCCGAACAGAGTACAAGTTCAAGCATGTGAATAAGAGACAAGTCAACACAAGAACATCTTTGCAGGGCTAGCCAGCTGATGAAAGTTGAAGGATAGATAGGAGAGGGACCACTTAATAATTTCTTTGGCCCTCAAGGTATACTCAGTACAATCCATCTAATGTGAATCAGTGAGCTGGCGTCGAACACCCGTAGAATCACTCGATCAGAGGCCAATGATGAAAACCTCACGTCGAACGCGAAGAACCTGCCATTGAGGCATGCAGGCTCCAAGGTACTAGAAGGGAGTCTCTAGATCAGCTTCCTGGATAATGAGCTGAAGTCGACAGGAAGTGACCTTGATCGAAGGTGGGCCATAGTGTTTCCCACATCATCGACGCGAGACAAAGGAACATAATGTTTGTGAATCAGGATCAGGAGAGAATCAGAGGAAGGTTGAGAACTGCAGAGGCCAACTTCTCTTGAACATATCGGTGGCACGACAATGGATTTGGTAGTATTTGACATCAAAGGTCTGAGGTCATGATGACGAGGCAAAGAGCAGATGAGCGGTCAAAAAGGATTACCCAAACCCACGGAGGAAAGCAATAAACGAGATGAGATATGCCCAACCTGACACAAAATGCAGACAAGTTCCATGTTCAAGAGCGACATACTGCCGACACGACGATATCGAACGTGTTGAACAAGCTTGAAGGTGATAGAATATGCTTGTAATCCATCCTAGTACATTTAACGAGCCCTAGGAAGGAGAAACTCAGATATCGTCATTTCGACTGAATCCAATGTCATCAGGGTTTAACGAGTTTGACAAAGGAAGAACTCGGCGTCTTTTCATGTTTAGAGAGTTTGAAAAGACAACGGAAAAGTAAACTCCAATAGTCCCTTTTCGTAAATAGTTCCTCAGATCCGAAAAGGTAGAAAACTATGTCTGAGAAAACCTCCTAGTCGCGATAGGCTAGGGTATTCCTTTTTCGTAAATAATCTATCCCAGCCTGAAAAATGGGTAAACGTATACTGGGTAGATGTCGTTTCGCATCCACTTTAATGAGATCAAAACGACAAGCGACTCGACAATCTTTTCATGTTTAGAGCGTCAGAAAAGAGCTGAAAGATGACTCCAGAAATGACTTTTTTGTGTTTTTATCGAGCCCGAAAAAGTGTAAAGTACAACTCGTATCACCGTCCAAGCTGCGTAAAAACCTATTGCTGCACATGAAAGCGAGCGTAAAATCCATTTTTCGACAAAATATAGTAAAATATTGGGAAAAACGGCTTTCAAAACCTAACTTGACTTTGAAAAGTTATAAATATGCCAAAAATAGTAAAACATATTCACTTTTACCTTTTACCTCATTTGGAGAGCAACAGTGAGCTTTTGGTGTGCGAACTTGCGGCGGTGATTGTGACCAATCCAATACATCATTCGGATTCTCGTTCGTTCTAGGTAAGAGGCGCTCCCCTTAGCTTTGTTTTGATTCATTTTTTGAGGTAAGAGGCGCTCCCTTAGGCTTTTTTTTAATCCTATTTTTGTAGATTTCCATTGTGTATTTGATATTTGGGGGAACCCTTTTAAAATTTAGGGCTCGGCCAATCGGCTGTTGCTTACAAAGGGGTCGCACCGATTGGCGTGACTGTTAGAAAAACAGTCGTGCCAATGGCACAATGCAATTCTACACCTTAATTTTCAAAAATGTGAGCCACCCAATTGATTTTTTAAGTGTAACAGAGATCTAATAAGGAATTTTTGACCATGTTGGTGCAGATATCCAAGCACAATAGTGATTGAATGGAAGGAGAGGGAACATAGAGAAGAGGACGAAATGACCATGCAAAATGAAGCTTGCATGAACGCACTCTGGGACTGTGGTCTCAAGAAATTTTTCCTCACACCATGCTTACGAGCTCAACCTAAGCTATTACAGTACTTGATTAGCATATGGGACGAGAATGAAGAAGTGTTCAAACTCCAAGACCAAGTATTAGCACACAAAGTCTCTGATGTTTATTTCATAACCGGACTGTCGTGCAGAGGCCCAGTGCCAGTTATGACAGGCAGTAGACCTTCTGGGGAGAAAATGGATATGGTAATGGTGAGAGTGTGCCCAGGGGCACAAATAGGATTAGGCAGTGGGAAAGTAGACATCCACACTGTCCGCGATCTAGTACTCCGGGTGGTGCTTCACACCATTACGCGGGCTGCAAGATCACAGGCCCCGCATGAGGCAACCAAGGCGCAGCTCCTACTAGCTTCCGAATGCATGAATCCTACATTTTTTGATTGGGCCACTGCCGTTACAACAAACATCAAACGACAGTTGAAAAAGTGCAAGAAGGCCAAGCTGAAACAGTTTGGGTATGGTTCCATTATGGTGTCGTTAATTTTGGAACGGTTACCAATTTTCCAAGGCAAGGGGAAATAGTCGCCAAGTCGACATTGAGGGAGCCGAGAATGTCTAGATGGGCAGCACTTATGCCCAGGTTAGTAGGGGACTAGCAGATGTCCTGGAGCCCTGAGTTTTTTGTATGGTTACGGCATCAGCTAATTGTCGTTGAGGATTGGCCCTACGCAGGAAATGACTTCATGGGAGACCCTGATATCCCACTTCCAGAGGGGGAGGACTGAGACGAGGAGCTGGGTATGACTCTTTTTTGATTTTTTATGTATTTATGAATTTTTTTTTTTTTGTGATACATGCCTATTCTAACAACAGTTCTATGTGTATGTAGATGTTGGCCCAGAGAGGCCCGCGGGCATGTCGCCCATTTCACAAAGGAACTCTCTTGCATATGACCCTTAGGTTGAGGGTGGAGAAGGGAGTGAGATGATCTAGAACTTAGAGGGCATCATCTGGGGAATCCTGAACTATGCACGGCTAGCAGATGTCCCGTTGGCATACTAGCGACACACTGTGGGGGTGCCTAGTCGCCTCCATCGACTGCTGAGGCGATTGGTGCGCGCAGTGACATGTTACCACGAGCACCACGCTGATTAGCTATCTAGGGATTTTTTATATGCATATTTTTGAGAGACATGTTTTCTCCGGCTATTATTAGACAGACATGTATATTTTTTGATTTTATGTGATGTACACAGACTGCAAATTATTCGACATATATATCTATATATCTATTTCTGGATGGATCTTTTAACATGTTGTGATGTTTTTATAAGCCATGAAAATTTCTAATACAATTTTATCTAATGTATCAGTTTCATAACAAACCACCCAATTAAAAGTTCACAAAATGTATCTAATCACACATTTTATTTTTATGCAAGCTTAAAAGCACACATGAAAGCACACATGCAAACTATGCTTGGAAAGAGGAAAACGGGAATGCCCCCCAACATGGTGTCTCAATTCAAGGTACATGCCCCCCAAGCTTCAGTCCATAGGAAATGGAGTGAAGGTTAAAAACACAAGAGATTTGATCTAAATCTAACAAAACTCAAATTGAATGGGTTCGTGTTTCATTATTTTAACGAGGTTGACACACTTAAAAGAACTGTCAACGTAGCAGCTTGTTTCATCGTTTTAGGAGCTTGACACAAGAAGAGGAACTATGCTCCGAAGAGTTTAACGGAGGAGGGTCAGGAGGGGGATAACCAGGTACATCACGCTCCAGACGATCAGACATTGCCCCCAGGCCAGGCATGAATGAGGAATGATGATGTCCATCACTCCATGGCAGATCTTCAAGAGACATGGTTTCAACAATAGCTTCATCGGAAGGGAAAAATTCTCTTAAAGGGTCAGGTGAATCTACATCACTGAGCCAAGGGGATTGAGAATATATATCCTGAGCAATCCTTGAAGGAGCATGTTTAGGAGGAGGATCAGATGCAGCGACAATTTCGCAATAATTAATATCAACCGGAGTTAATGTCATTTATTCTCCAAATGAGGTCACTTGTTCAGGTGAAGGGATGATCCAAGGGTCATTGGACCTAGAGACCATATTAAATCGAACGGTGTGTGGTGGTGGCGCGGGAAAAATACCCATGAGGACAGGGTCCTTGAAGAGATTGGGTTCTACATTGTCAGGGGGATTGGGAATCTGATCCACGCAAGGAACATTGTTCTCAGAGGATGAGGTGAAGAAAGACAGCTGATCCACAATAACGATTTTTCTCTCATGAGGGAACTTCAGAAGTCGAAGGAGGGTGGATGGCATGCATAGTATGGCGTGAGTCCAACTGTGGCCCAAAAGAAGATTGTGGTTAAGCTTGGCATCAACCACTTCTACTTCTACATTGACTGTCTTCCCCTGTAACATGATCGGAAAACTCTCGAGAACACCCTAGGGTTTAGATTCCCAACCATCAAATGCCTCCAAGGCATTGGGAGATGATGAAAGAGCCGGAGAGCCAATGGCCTTCCAACAAGCAGATGACATAACACAGGTGGAAGCACCTTTGTCCACAATGGCTCTATGGATGTCGAGACCATTGATCCCGACTTGGATAATAAGAGCAATCTGATGTGGAAGTCGGGGGACAAAATTTTATAGGTCAAAGGTGAGAAGGTTAGAATCGGCAGGATCGATTCCACCGATTGTAGACAATAGAGCTTTTCGCTGCGATGGGAAACTTTGAAGCACTTCCAATGCAGACATGGCAGAAGGTGCCTGTGCCAAATCCTCAACAATACTGTAGTGTTGAGCAGCACGGGAATTTGGGTTGTAGGAAGATCTTCGCAGAAAACCTTTAGAAGGTGGCCTCACAACAGGTTAGACGCTGGGCTTCTCAATTTCCAAAGGACCAGAGACAAGTGGGGGAGGTGGGCCATCCACGACTTCCTTCCCAGCTGCCTGGCGTGATCCGGCATAATCCTTCGAATGCGTAGCAATTGAGATAGGTGCAACACCATTCATCATAAAGACCTAGGACCCAAATGGTGCAGATGGTGAAGGATGTTCAACCATTTGGGTCTGCTAAGATGGGAACGATTCTTTGAGAACTACCAGAGTCCCTTTGGAGCCTTTAAGAAGTTGACTAATTTCAGATCATCGGGGACAATCTTTGGTATAATGGTCTCCTTCATAGATAAGGCAGGGGTACTTCGGTTTACATTGGGAATCATCATCAGTACGAGGTTTATAAGACTCTGGTTTTGGGGTGCCAGGTTTGGATTTTCCTTTGCCCTTCTTCTTTCCTTTGGAGGCCTTTTCTATAGGATTAGCCTCAACAAGATTGACCTCCGCAGTTTTACCAGAATCTGGATGGGCGGGAAGAGCAGAATTATTGGAAGAATTGGAATTCTGCTTCCCATTTGAGGATTTTCGAGAATTTTGAGAAACAGAACCAATGACACCATCCACCGCTGGGGTAGGTGGTGCCTTAGAGGTTCCTGGGTGAAGAGCATCAGTGAAAATATCATAAAGCGTGCCGGAATGAGAGTACAATAGATCAAGGTATTGGGCACGCGCAATGGCTTGTTCTTCAGTCACACATGCCCCCATAGCAATATCTTGAGCGATTTTGTTAACAAAGGAGGCGGTGCACCAATGAGTTAGTAGCTAATTAGGTATATCAAATTTCATCAATCTATGACGATGTCGCCACTCATGAATATGATCAGATATATGGGTGGCTTTATCCTACTTCAAAGAAGTAAGGAGATGCATCTCGGCTTCATAACGAACCGGTAATTGGAAGTGCATCAGAAAAGACATACCTAACGTATTTAAATCTTGAAAGATGCCGTGAGGTAATTCAATATACCACTTAGCGACAGCACCGGTGAGAGTGCGCTGGAAGAGGCGTAGACGAATTGAATCATCCACCCAAGAGTTGGATGAACACCACAGATGATAAGTCATTACATGAGCTTGGGGGTCCCTTCCAGCTTTACCCTCAAACTTAGGATAGTCGCCGGGTACCTTGGTTGGAACCGGAGGCTAATAAGGATTGTGAAGAATTGGATCATTGGTTAATTTAGAAATGCTCGGTAATTCCAAGGTATCCAAAAATGGAAATTGCAGATTTAAAGGCATGCCAGGCCCTCGATAAGGACCTATACCTATACTCCACACTGGTTGAGCATATCCTTGCCCCCATGGGTTCTGTCCCGAGGGATTCTGACCATAGGGGGTATAGGGCGTATAACCAGTCTGATACGGTTTCTAGTAATTAGTGTACGAGGGTTGATAACCAGAGTATGGAATATGATTATATGTCAGCCCCGTTTGAGCAGTATGTGGATTCGGCTGCTGAGTATAGGTATCGCTTGGTTGTTGAGGATAATAATTAGAACCTTGGGGCGGATTATAAGTCAGTAGAGATTCACCTTGAGAATAGTAACTGCCTTGGGGTTGAGCGGGCTGCTGATAGGTGGGACCTTGCTGAGCCTGATAATTAGGGTGCACCAGTTGATTCGGTTGCAGCATCGAATAAATCGGCTGTTGAGTAGGGTTGAGAGGATGTGCAGGTTGGCCTGGTTGGACAGGTTGACCTGGCTAAACGGGCTGCCCTGGTTGAATAGGTTGACCTGGGTAAATAGGTTGCACAGGTTAACCTGGCTAATGTGGGACACCAAGCTATGCCGGATGGGCCAGTTGGCTTGGTGGTGGGATGGGGCCAGGTTGTGCCTGATAACCTGTTTGACCTGGAACAGGACCATAAGATGATCCTGGCTGTGCAACATTTGGACCAATAGGATACTGGGGTTGCATAGGTTGAGAAGGTTGGACTTGCCCCCCAGGACCATACAACGGCCCAAGTTGGTACCCCGATTTACCTGTGGGTCCTTGAGGTTGCCCTGGTTGGACCACAGGGTGAGGCTACATAGGTTGACCTAAAGGGTTGTAGGACTATCCTTGCAGACCGTATAACAACCCCTGTTGGCCCGAAGGTTGGCCTTGTAAGGGCTATCCTTGCGGGTTGTATGGATAATAATGCTGGCCCTGGAAGGGTTGCCCTTGCGGGTTGTAAGGTTGTCCAGCCTGGTTAGACAGAAAACCTTGACCATGAAGATAAGCCTCTAGAGCGGGTAAACATAAAGGGTTTCCCTTCTCATCATATTGATATGGAAAAAAGTAAATGGGTGTACCATCCTGTGCATAATGCAAAAAATACGGACGGTTGGGATCTTGGGAGGATGGACCGACCTCGGGGTTCGATTGTTGTAGAGAATCGATACTCCTCAGGAGAGATCTTCTCCAGCATGGAAGATGCTATATAGATGTCTTCGGGAAGCGATGCAGTCCTTACGGACTGAGTGGTAACATCAGGTGTAGATGCGGCTACATAGACAGTGGGCCTGACAGGTACTAAAGTGACCTGAGGGGATGACGTGTTGGGTGTCCTCCGAGACATCCCCAATGAAGGAATGATGGGCCTCATAGAAGGAGTTGATATCCCCATAGAGACAACAACGGTCATAATCTGACTTAAAGATCTATACCTTGCTGGAAGTGAAGGACCCGACGAAGACATGACAGACAACTCAGGGTTGTCTTTTGTGAACAACTGGTAATCTTCACCAAACGTGGGGATTTCCTCACTGGGAGAATGGCTGGATGAGCCCATATCTGAACCTGCCGCTAGATTTGCTAGAAGACGGCGAGGACTAGGAGGAAAAAAAACAGCTATAAAGGGTGAACCCAATGTAAGAGGAGGGAAATATTCCCCTACTCCAAATCCAAACCAAGCGTTGGATAAGGGCCAATTGAACTCAAATGGGCCTCCAAAGGGAAGCTCAATTAGAATTGTTCCCCCGTTAGGAAACTTGGAGACGATGGGCTGCTGAGGTTCGGGAGAGGGTTGAGAGACCTCTAATGAATCGTCTGTATACGGACTACCAGTAGACGAAGCTGAGGGTTCTGCCACTGTGATAGTAATGACAAAAGGAAGAGATCAAACACAACACATGAGATAAGAAATAAAGGCACACAATCAAACGACCAACAAGCAAATTCTAACAGGGCGTGTGATCGCAGGTGATTTATTTTACCACATTGAAACTTAGAAAATTCACCGTTTCATGTTTTAAGAATCGAGAAACGGATGAAAGGTGACTCTATCTCTTTCAGTTTTGAAACAAGCCTGAAAGGACAAGTGCTTGATGATCCTTTCAAATTTAAAGAGTTAGAAAAGATCAAAATGACTACTCTGGTAATCTAGGCAAAGGGTGTACCAGATATCCGTGAACTGCAATATACACCTTGGCTTCAAAATGAAAGAGAAATCAACCAAGGACTTAACGTACATGCAGGAAATCTCCCCGAATGTTGTGTCTGGTGTATCACGAGTATAAGGTGGCAGACTCAGCTTCCTATGAATAAAGGATAGAAACCTAGTGGGGTCTCCCTTTATATACGCGATGGTACGGGGAGCACAAGTCTGTACTAGTGTTGTCTAAAGCCAAGAGGCGAACAAAAGCTACTAGGTTTAATGATGCTGGAACACGTCACTAGCCTAGAACTCTAAATATTTCGTTAATGTTTCAATGCTGCCTTAAGGTAAATTGAATAAATTTTAATGTTGATCTTCAATTATGTTTCAATTTCTAGGCCCTAGCAAATGTTATGTCTCAAAATCTCCTAAATGCACACTACATGCCACAATGTATCATTTCATTCGATGAAAGCTAATTACGAGAGAGTTAAGAGCTTTTCATACAATAACAAAATGACCATAAAACAATCACTAATGTCTCTAATGCAAGCTAATGAAAACTAAAAAGCTTTTTTTTCAGAGTTATAAATGACTAATAATAGAGAAAAGATTCAATTCACATTAACTAATCAAAATAAAAAGAGATTTTTTGTATATTTTCAGTGTTTGAGAGCAAAGTGGACTAAACAAATGAAAACTAATGAAACGAGCAATTTGAGAAGCGATAGCAAAGGAGTAAAAACAAGTCACTCAATGCAAACACATAATCAAACCTCAAATTGAAAAAACAATCTCTCAAAACCAAGAGAATCCCAAAGACTCAAATGAACCATGTAATCTAGGCCCAAAATGAGACAAGGCGGAATTTCAATGAGGAAGAAACCAAACAATGCAACAAAATGATAGACAACCACCAAACGAATGCAGAGAATAAATCACAAAGTTGACAGAACAGATAGAAACCAAAAACTCCCATGGGAGGCTCGACACATTATAGCACCTAGATGCCCTAGGGCTAGAGTGAAAAATCGATAGAAGAGAGAAAACAACCAGAGGATGAAGGTCATATTCAATCAAACAAGGCTCCGGAGCTCTCAGGCAGTCGCAAAAATGAAACCAAAATCACAGATAAAGCTCAGAAAGCTTAGACAGAGAAAACCCTAGCACCTTACAGAATTGGTGTGACTGTTAGGTTGCAACTAGCGCCAGAACAACATTGGCGCGGGTAATAAACTGGCAACATGTACCAATTGGAACGACTGTCAGGCTAATAAGCGCGCCAGTCGAGTTTACTAACTAAAATAAAAAAAAAGAGCAATCCAAGAAACAGACTAGTGATGGTGAAGCTAAACAACAGCTTAACACTGAAAAAGAGCAAACCACAAGAGCTGATTAGGCAGGCAAAGACCAAAATCAACCAAAAAGACAAGACAAAATCCAATCAACGTGTCACCATTGGAGTCACCAATTTTTTGGAGAGGTAAATCCCCTCTACGGACAGAGGTGATCCCTACTAGCCCAGATCGGGTCTAGCAACAACCGAGTCATGCTAAGACGCAAGTTCCTAATTGCAAAATACCAAGATGCAACAAGAGGTCTACCTTAAGTCCTACGCTATCGTCATTTGTGGAGAAGATGGCGCTTCCATCCCCTACATTGGCAGATCACAATTATTTCTCTCAATGCGATCGAACACCTGCACGTACAAGAAGAAGCAACAAACAAACAAGCGTAAAACCTAATACATGCAATTATGTATCAGTCAGAGAAGATACAACTCATGACATAAAACATGAACATTTGAGTGGAACCATAATTGAAGTCGCTTATTATTAATCAGAAAAAAAGAAAGATACAACCTAAGCTCTAACGTTGGATCTTCCTTGGCGGGTCGACAGAGGAGTACGTCTCGATAAAGCTCGTCGGGACAAGGACAAGTCTCTCTCTCTCTTTGGCTATCTGACGATAATCTCCTTACAATTGATTCAGCTCTATTTAGGCTAGCTTGCAAAGGGAAAATGACAAGCTTATATAGATGGTGGAAGGAGAGTTGGGATCCCTACAATGGTGGGATTGGCCCTATCCTCAAGGAAGCTTCCATGATAGGTGGAAAACCACTTCCCCTACATGGAGATCCGGAGCCAAACCTCCCAACTCAGTTTAGAGACTCGTTCAAGAGTTGGTTGGAATCAAAATTCCGCCATTTATTTTTAAAAAACAATCCTTATTAAGCCTGGCACGAGTGATACACTGGGACAGAGCGCCAGTTGGCACGCCCTCTTTGGTGGATTTCCCCCATTGGCGCGAGGGCTAAACTGGCTGGTCACACCAAGGCCGAAAGGTCTATTTTTAGGGCTTTTCACATGAAATTGTCTTCAGGGTAATGATTTTCCTTGTCAAGGGGCGTGCCATGAAAGTGGTTTTAGGTCATGTCACTGCTCACAGGTCACGGAATAAGCCCTCTAATGTGCGGGACGGGGGATTGCAGGGACAATGAAAAATTACTGTGTAACAGATGCCCCCTAAAGCATGAGGCTCGAGAGAGAGAGAGAGAGAGGGGTGAAATGCTTTACGAGAACGTGTCCAACTAAAAACACTGCCGTCGGAAAACCTGCGTAGACAAGTACAACTAATATCTCAAATACATGATATATGTGGTATGGGTGCAGCCATCCATAACAGAGTATACAATAATCAAGATCCAAGGCATGGATGTAGCCATCCTTTAAGGATCGATAAATTGACTCTGGCATGGTTGCAACCATCCAATCAATGAGTCATGTAACCAATCATAATAATCCACAAAATCGTAGCCTGGATTCTAATAGACAAAATCCAGGGTCTTGAGCTCCATCCCGACTGAATAGAGTACAAGTTCTAGCATGTGAATAAGTAAGGCTGAAGTTGAACATGCAGAACATTAATACGATTACCAGCCAATGATAAAGTTGTTAACGGATGCGGGAGAAACCATCGATAATGACGATGGTCCCTCAAAGTACTATGAGTACAATCCACGGAATGTAAATAATGAATAATGGTGGCATCAAACATCCGCAAAATCATTCGATCAAAGGTCAATGATGAAAAAATTGTGTCGAATGCGAAGAACCTTCCATTGAGGCATGCGAGGCTCAAAAGTACCAAAAGGGAGTCTCTAGATCGGCTTCTGGATAATGAGGAGCTGATCGGCCAGTGACCTTGTTCAAAGGCGAGCCATAGTGTTTCCCTGACATGAGACGAGAGGAAAATAATGTTTGTGAATCAGGACCAGATGAGAATCAGAGGAAGGTTGAAACTTTCAGAGGTCAACTTCTCTTGAACATATCAGTGGCACGATAGTGGATTTGGCAGTATTTGTCATCAAAAGAGCAGAGGTCATGATGACGAGGAAAAGAGTAGATGAGAGGTCAAAAAGGATTACCCAAACCCACAGAGGCAAACAGAGAGTGAGATGAGATATCCCCAACCTGACACGAATGCAGACAAGTTCCATGTTCAAGAGCGACATACTGCCGACACGACAATGATACCGGTTCCATTTTTCCCCACCATTTCTAGTGAGTACCCCAATTATTTTTGAGAACAAGCTTGAAGGGGATAGCATATGCTTGTAATATAATTTCATCCTTCGGACAAATCCATCCTAGTACATTTAATGAGCCCTAGGAAGGAGAAACTCGAATATCATCATTACGACTGGATCCCACTTTGTCATCGGGGTTTTAAAGAATGCGACAAAGCAAGAACTTCATATTTTCATATTTAGAGAGTTTGAAAAAGTCAACAAAAAAGAAAACTCCAGCGAGTCCCTTTTCGTAATAGTTCCTCGTATTCGGAAAGGTAGAAAAAAATAATACGAGAAAAACTCCTAGTCGCAATAGGCTAGGGTATTCCCTTTTCATAAATAATCTATCAGACTGAAAAGGGATAAATGTATGCGGGTAGATACCATTTCATAGCCACTTTAACGAGATCGAAACGACAAGGGACTCGGCAATCTTTTCATGTTTAGAGAGTCAGAAAAGAGCTGAAAGATGACTCCAAAATGACTTTTTTGTGTTTTTACCGAGTCCGAAAAAGTATAAAATACAACTCGTACCACTGTCCAAGTCGCGTAAAAACCTGTTGTTGCTCATAAAAGCGAGTGTAAAATCCATTTTTCGACAAAATATATTAAAATATTGAGAAAAATGACTTTCAAAACCTAATTTTGACTTCAAAAGTTATAAATATGCCACAAATGGTAAAAACATATTTACTTTTACTTTTTACCTCATTTGGAGAGCAACAGTGAGCTTTTGGTGTGCAAACTTGCGGCGGTGATAGCGACCAATCCAGTACATCATCTGGGTTCTTATCCGTTCCAGGTAAGAGGCGCTCCCTTAAGCTCTGTTTTGATCCATTTTTTGTAGATTTCCATTGTGTATTTGATCTTTGGGGGAACCCTTTAAAAATTTAGGGCTCGGCCAATTGGTGCGGGTATCGGGCACGGACCCATGCCAGTCGGCTCTTGCTTACAAAGGGGTCGTGCCAAAACAGTCGCGCCAATGGTGCAACGCAATTTTTCGCCTTAATTTTCCAAAATGTGAGCCACTCAATTGATTTTTTAAGTGTAACAGAGATCTAATAAGGTATTTTTTACCATGTTGGTGCAAATATCCAAGCACAATGGTGATTGAATGGAAGGAGAGGGAACATGGAGAAGAGGACGAAATGGCCATGCAAAATGAAGCTTGCATGAATGCACTCCGAGATTGTGGTCTCAAGAAATTTTTCCTCACGCCATGCTTACGAGCTCAACCTGAGCTATTACAGTACTTGATTAGCATATGGGATGAGAATGAAGAAGTGTTCAAACTCTGAGACCAAGTATTAGCACTCGAAGTCTCTGATGTTTATTTCATAACCAGATTGTCGTGCAGAGGCCTAGTGCCAATCATGACATGCAGTAGACCTTCTGGGGAGAAAATGGATATGGTAATGGCGAGAGTGTGCCCAGGGGCACAAACAGGATCGGGCAGTGGGAAAGTAGACATCCACACTGTCTGCGATCTAGCACTCCGGGTGGTGCTTCACACCATTACGCGGGCTGCAGGATCGCAGGCCCCGCATGAGGCAACCAAGGCGCAGCTCCTACTAGCTTCCGAATGCATGAATCCTACACTTTTTGATTGGGCCACTGCCGTGAAAAAAAACATCAAACGGCAGTTGACAAAGTGCAAGAAGGCCAAGTTGAAACAGTTTGGGTATGGTTCCATTCTGGTGTCATTCATTCTGGAACGATTACCAATTTTCCAGGGCCAAGGAGCGATAGTCGTCGAGCCGAAATTGAGGGAGCCGAGAATGGCTCGATGGGCAGCACTTATGCCCAGGTCAGGAGGGGGCCAGCAGATGTCTTGGAGGCCTGAGTTTTTTGTATGGTTACGGCGTCAGCTGATTGTGGTTGAGGATTGGCCCTACGCAGGAACTGACTTCACGGGAGACCTAGATCTCCCACTTCCAGAGGGGGAGGACTGGGACGAGGAGCTGGGTATGACTCTTTTTGATTTTTTATGTATTTATGATTTTTTTGTGATACATGCCTATTCTAACAACAGTTCTATGTGTATGCAGATGTTGGCCCAGAGAGGCCTGCGGGCATGTCGCCCATTGCACGGAGGACCCCTCTCACATATGACACTCAGGCTGAGGGCGGCGAAGGGAATGAGCTGATCTAGAACTTAGAGGGCATCGCCCGGGGAATCCTGGTCTATGCACGGCTGGCAGATGTTCCATTGGATTACCAACGACACACTGTGGGGGTGCCTAGTCGCCTCCATTGACTGCTGAGGCGATTGGTGCGCGCGGTGACATGTTACCACGAGCACCACGCTGATTAGCTATCTAGGGCTTTTTATATGCACATTTTTGAGAGACATGTTGTCTCCGGCTATTATTAGGCAGACATGTATATTTTTTGACTTTATGTGATGTACACAAACTGCAAACTATTCGACATATATATCTATATATCTATTTCTGGATGGATCTTTTTACATGTGATGATGTTTTTTATATGCCATGCAAATGTCTAATACAATTTTATCTAATGTATCATTTGCATAACAAACGAACGAATGAAAAAGTTCAAAAATGTATCTAATCACACATTTTATTTTTATGCAAGCTTAAAAGCACACATGAAAGCACACATGCAAACTATGCTTGGAAATGAGTTTTATTTTTATGCAAGCTTAAAACACAAACTATGCTTGAAATGAGGAAAACGAGCATGCCCCCAGCATGGTGTCTCAATTCGAGGTACATGACCCCCAAGCTTCAGTCCATAGGAAATGGAGTGAAGGTTTAAAACACAAGATATTTGATCGAAATCTAACAAAACTCAAATTGAACGGGCTCATGTTTCATTATTTTAACGAGGTTGACACACTTAAAAGAATTGTTCTCGTAGCAGCTTGTTTCATTTTTTTAGGAGCTTGGCACAAGAGGAGGAACTGTGCTTCGATGAGCTCAATGGAGGAGGCTCAGGAGGGGGATAACCAAATACATCACGCTCTAGACAATCAGACATTGCCCCCAGGCCGGGCATGAACGAGGAACGATGATGTCCATTGCTCCATGGCAGATCTTCAAGAGACATGGTTTCAACAATAGCTTCATTGGAAGGGAAAAAATCTCTTAAAGGGTCGAGTGAATCTGCATCACCGAACCAAGGAGATTGAGAATATATATCCAGAGCCATGCCCAAAGGAGCATGTTTAGGAGGAGGATCAGATGTAGCAACAATTTCACAATAATTAATCTCAACTGGAGTTAACGGCATAGATTCTCCAAATGAGGTCACCTATTCAAGCGAAGGGATGATCCAAGGGTTGTCGAACCTAGAGACCATATTAACTTGAACGGTGTGCGGTGGTGGCGCGGGAAAAATACCCATGAGGACAGGGTCCTTGAAGAGACTAGGTCCTACACTGTCAGGGGGATTGGGGATCTGATCCACGTAAGGAACGTTGTTCTTAGAGGATGAGGTGAATAAAGACAACTGATCCACAGTAATGATTTTTCCCTCATGAGGGAACTTCAGAAGCCGAAAGAGGGTGGATGGAACGCATAGCATGGCATGAGTCCAATTTCGGCCAAGAAGGAGATTGTAGTTGAGCTTGGCGTCAACCACTTCTACTTCTACGTTGACTATCTTCCCCTGTAACATGATCGGAAAACTCTCGAGAACACCTAGGGGTTTAGATTCCCGACCATCAAATGCCTCTAGGGCATTGGGAGACGATGAAAGAGACAGAGAGCCAATGGCCTTCCAGCAGGCAGATGACATAACATAGGTGGAAGCACCTTCGTCCACAACGGCTCTATGGATGTTGAGGCCGTTGATCCCGACTTGTATAACAAGATCAAGATGATGTGGAAGTCGGGGGACAAAATTTTCTAGGTTGAAGGTGAGAAGATTAGAATCAGCGCGATCGATTCCACCGTTTGCATATAACAGAGCTTTTCGTTGCGATGGGAAACTTTGAAGCACTTCCAATGCAGACATGGCAGAAGGCGCCTATGCCAAATCCTCAACAATACTGTAGTGTTGAGCAGCACGGGTATTTGGGTTGTAGGAAGATCTTCGCAGAACACCTTTAGAAGGTGGCCTCACAACAGGTTCAGCGCTGGGCTTCTCAATTTCCAAAGGACCGGAGACAGGTGGGGGAGGTGGGCCATCCACAACTTCCTTTCCAGCTGCCTGATGCAATCCAGCATAATCCTTCGAACGTGTAGCAATTGAGACAGGTGCAGCACCATTCATCATAAAGACCTGGGACCCAAATGGTACAGATGGTGAAGGCTGTTCAACCATCTGGGTCTGCTGAGATGGGAACGGTTCTTTGAGAACTGCCAGAGTCCCTTTGGAGCCTTTGAGAAGTTGACTAATTTCAGATCGTCGAGGACAATCTTTAGTATAATGGTCTCCTTCATAGATAAGGCAGGGGTACTTCGGTTTACGTTGGGAACCGTCATCAGTACGAGGTTTAGAAGACTCTGGTTTTGGGGCGTCGGGTTTGGATTTTCCTTTTCCCTTCTTCTTTCCTTTGGAGGCCTTTTCTGTAGGATTAGCCTGAACGGCGTTGACCTCCACAGTTTTACCAGAATCCAGAGGGGCGGGAAGAGCATAATTATGGGAAGAATTGGACTTCTGCTTCCCATTTGAGGATTTTCAAGAATTTTGAGAAACAGAACCAATGACACCATCCACCGCTGGGGTAGGTGGTGCCTTAGAGGTTCCTGGGCGCGGAGCATCAGTCAAAATATCATAGAGTGTGCCGGACTGAGAGTACACCAGACCAAGGTACTGGGCACGCGTGATGGCTTGTTCTTCAGTCACACATGCCCCCATAGCAATATCTTGAGCGATTTTGTTAACAAAGGAGGTGGTGAACCAATGAGTTAGTAGCTGATCAGGTATATCAAACTTGATCAATCTACGACGACGTCGTCACTCATGAATATGATCAGATATATGGGTGGCTTTATCTTGCTTCAAAGAAGTCAGAATATGCATCCCGGCTTCGTAACAAACCGGTAACTAAAAGTGCGTCAGAAAATCCATGGCTAACGTATTGAAATCTTGAAAGATGTCGTGAGGTAATTCAATATACCATTTAGCGGCAGCACCGGTGAGAGTGCACTGGAAGAGGCGTAGACGAATTGAATCATCCACTCAAGAGTTGGATGAACACCACAGATGATAAGTCATTACATGAGCTTGGGGGTCCTCTCCAGCTTTACCCTCAAACTTAGGACAGTCACCGGGTACCTTGGTTGGAATCGGAGGCCAATAAGGATTGTGAAGAATCATATCATTGGTTAATTTAGAAACGTCCGGTAATTCCATGGTAGCCAAAAACAACAACTGCGGATTGAAAGGCATGCCAGGCCCTCGATAAGGACCTGTACCTGTATTCCATGCTGGTTGAGCATATCCTTGCCCCCATGAGTTCTTTCCCGAGGGATTCTGACCGTAGGGGGTATAGGGCGTATAACCAATCTGATACGGTTGCTGGTAACCAGTGTACGGGGGTTGATAACCATAGTATGAACCCTGATTATATGTCGGCCCCGTTTGAGTAGTATGCGGATTCGGCTGCTGAGTATAGTTATAGCCTGGTCGTTGAGGATAATAATTAGAACCTTGGGGCGGGCTATAAGTCGGTCGAGATTGACCTTGAGGATAGTAACCGCCTTGGGGTTGAGCGGGCTGCTGATAGGTGGGACCCTGCTGAGCCTGATAATTAGGGCACACTGGTTGATTCGGTTGTGGCATCGAATAAATCGACTGTTGAACAGGGTTGACAGGATGTGCAGGCTGGCCTGGTTGGACAGGTTGACCTGGCTGAACGGGCTGTCCTAGTTGAACAGGTTGACCCGGGTAAACAGGTTGCACAGGTTGTACAGGTTGACCTAGCTGATGTGGGACACCAGGCTGTGCCGGATGGGCCGGTTGGCCTGGTGGTGGAATGGGGCCAGGTTGTGCCTGATAACTGGTTTGACCTGCAACAAGACCATAAGATGATCCTGGCTGTGCAACATTCAGACCAATAGGATACTGGGGTTGCATAGGTTGAGAAGGTTGGAATTGCCCCCAGGACCATACAACGACCCAGGTTGGTAGCTCGATTGACCTGTGGGTCCTTGAGGTTGCCCCGGTTGGACCACAGGGTGAGGCTGCATAGGTTGACCTGAAGGGTTGTAGGACTGTCCTTGTGGACCATATAACAACCCCTGCTGGCCCGAAGGTTGGCCTTGTAAGGGCTGTCCTTGCGGGTCGTAAGGATAACTAGGTTGGCCCTAGAAGGGTTTCCCTTGCGGGTTGTAAGGTTGCCCAACCTGGTTAGACGGAAAACCTTGACCATGAAGATAAGCCTCTGGAGCGGGTAAACATAAAGGGTTTCCCTACTCATCGTATTGATATGGAAAAATGTAAACGGGTGTACCATCCTATGCATAATGCGAAAAATATGGACGGTTGGGATCTTGGGAGGATGGACCGACCCAGGGTTCGATTTTTGTAGAGACAATCGATACTCCTCAGGAGAGATGTTCTCTGGCATAGCAAATGCTATATAGATGTCTTTGGGAAGCGACGTAGTCCTTATGGACTAAGTGGTAACAACGGTTGTAGAAGCAGCCACACAGACAGTGGGCCTGACAGGTACTGAAGTGACCTGAGGGGATGACGTGATGGGTGTCCTCGAAGACATCCCCAATGAAGGAATAACAGGCCTCGTAGAAGGATTTGATATCCCCATAGAGGCAACAACGGTCATAATCTAACTTAAAGATATATACCTTGCTGGAAGTGAAGGACCCGACGAAGACATGACAGACAACTCGGGGTTGTCTTCTGGGAACAACTGGTAATCTTCACCAGAAATGGGGATTTCATCACTAGGAGAATGGCTGGATGAGCCCATATCTGAAACTGCCGCTAGATCTGCTAGAAGACATCGAGGACTAGGAGGAATAACAACAGTTATAAAGGGCGAACCCGATGTAAGAGGAGGGAAATATTCCCCTACTCCAAATCCAAACCAAGCATTGGATAAGGGCCAATTTAAGTCAACTAGTCCTCCAAAGGGAAGCTTAGATAGAACCGATCCCCCGTCGAGAAACTCGGAGACGATGGGCTGCTGAGGTTCAGCAGAGGATTGAGAGACCTCTGATGAATCGTCTGTATACGGACTACCAGTAGACAAAACTGAGGGTTCCACCACTGTGACAGTAACGACAAAAGGAAGAGATCAAACACAACACACAGGCAAAAAAACCAAGGCACACAATCAAACAGCCAACAAGAAAATTCTAACAGGGCATGTGATCGTAGGTGATTTATTTTACCACATTGAAACTTAGAAACTTCATCGTTTCATGTTTTAAGAGTCAAGAAACGGATGAAAGGTGACTCTATCTCTTTCAGTTTTGAAACAAGCATGAAAGGACAAGCACTTGATGATCCTTTCAAATTTAAAGAGTCAGAAAAGATCAAAATGACTACTCTGGTAATCTAGGAAAAGGGTGTACCAGATATCCGTGAACTGCAATATACACCTTGGTTTCAAAACGAAATAGAAATCAACCAAGGACTTAACGTACGTGCAGGCAATCTCCTCGAATGCTGTGTCCGGTATATCACGGGTATAAGGCGGCAGAATCGGCTTCCTATGGATAAAGGATAGAAACCTAGTGGGGTCTCCCTTTATATACGCGACGGTACGGGGAGCACAAGTCCGTACTAGTGCTGTCTAACGCCAAGAGACGAACAACAACTACTAGGTTTAACGACGCTGGAACACATCACTAGCCTAGACCTCTAAATATTTCGTTAATGTTTCAATGCCGCCTTAAGGTAAATTGAATAAATTTTAATGTTGATCTTCAATTATGTTTCACTTTCCAGGCCCTAGTGAATGTTATGTCTCAAAATATCCTAAATACACACTGCATGCCACAATGTATCATTTCATTCGATGAAAGCTAATTATGAGAGAGTTAAGAGCTTTTCATACAATAACAAAATGACCATAAAAAAATCATTAATGTCTCTAATGCAAGCTAATGAAAACTAAAAATATTTTCTTTCAGAGTTACAAATCACTAATAACACAGAAAATATTTGATTTGCATTAACTAATCAAGAGCAAAATAGATTTTTTTTTTGTATTTTCAATGTTTAAGAGCAAAGTGAACTAAACAAATGAAAACTAATGAAATGAGAAATTTGAGAAGCGATAGCAAAGGAGTAAAAACAAACAAGTTTCAGCCAATGCAAACACACAATCAGACCTCAAATTGACAAAACAATCTCTGAAAACCAAGAGAATCCCAAAGACTCAAATGAACCATGTAATCTAGGCCAAAAATGAGAAAAGGAGGAATTCGAATGAGGAAGAAACCAATCACTCAAACAACGCAAAAAAATGATAGACAACCACCAAATGAATGCAGAGAAGCAATCACAAATTTGATTGAACAGATAGAAACCAAAAACTCCCACGGGAGGCTCGACACACTATAGCACCCAGATGCCCTAGGGCTAGAATGTAAAATCGATGGTAGAAGGAAAACAACCGGAGGATGAAGGTCACACTCATTCAAATAAGGCTCCAGAACACTCGGGTAGTCGTAAAAATGAAACCAAAATCACAAATAAAGCTCATAAAGCTCAAGACAGAGAAAACCCTATCACTTTACAGGGTTGGCGCGACTGTTAGGCTGTAACTAGCACCAGAACAACATTGGCGTGGGTAATAAACTGGCAACATGAGCCAATTGGTGCGACTGTCGGGCTAATAAGCGCGCAAGTCGAGTTTAATAAGTAAAAATAAAAAAGAGCAATCCAAGAAATAGACTAGTGATGGTGAAGCTAAACAAAAGTTTAACACACGAAAAGAGCCAGCCAAAAGAGCTGATCAGGTAGGCAAAGACCAAAATCAACCGAAAAGACAAGACAAACTCCAATCAATGTCTCCCTAGTGGAGTCACCAATTTTTTGGAGAGGTAAATCCCCTCTGCGGATAGAGGTGATCCCTACTATCCTAGATCAGGTCTAGCAACAACCGTGTCACGCTAAGACGCAAGTTCCTAATTGCAAAAAGACCAAGATGCGACAGGAGGCCTACCTTAAGTCCTATGCTGCTGTCATTTGTGGAGGAGATGGCGCTTCCATCCCTTGCTTTGGAAAATCACAATTCTCCCACTCGATGTGATCAAACACCTGCACATACAAGAAGAACAACAAACAAACAAGCATAAAACCTAATACATGCAATTATGTATCAGTCAGAGAAGATACAACTCATAACATGAAACATGAAAATCTGAGTGGAACCATAATCAAAGTCATTTATTATTAATCAGAACAAAGAAAGATACAACCTGAGCTCTGACGCTGGATCTTCCTTCGGCGAGTCGACAGAGGAGTACGTCTCGGTAAAGCTTGTTGGGACAAGGACAAGTCTCTCTCTCTTCGGCTATCTGACGATAACCTCCTTACAATTGATTTAGCTCTATTCAGGCTAGCTTGCAAAGGGAAAATGACAAGCTTATATAGATGGTGGAAGGGGATTTGGGATCCCTATAATCATGGGATTGGCCCTATCCTCAAGGAAGCTTCTATGAGAGGTGGAAAACCACTTCCTCTACATGGAGATCTGGAGCTAAACCTCCCAACTCAATTTAGAGACCAGTTCAGGAATTGGTTGGAGTCAATATTCCACCATTTATTTTTTAATAACACTCCCTAATAAGCCTGGCGTGGGTACAACATTGGGACAGTGCGCCAGTTGGCGCGCCCTCTTTGGTGGATTTCCCCATCAAGCGCGAGGGCCGAACCGGCTAATCGCGCCAATGCTAAAAGGCTATTTTAGGGATTTTCACAGAAAATTCTTCGAGGAATGATTGTCCTCGTAAAGGGGGATTTTCCTCGTAAAGGGGAATGCCATGAAATTGAAAGTGATTTCTGTGTCATGTTACCGCTTCTTTGCTGTGTCATGAAATAAGCCATCCAATGTGTAGGTGGGGAATTGCAGACGTGACACCATCGTGTAACAAATGCGCCGGAACATAGTGAGTGGGTTTTCAATGGGGTATTTGTGTTGAGTACAGGGAGATGAGGCCGATGCGTGAAATGATTTAATGGGTTGAGGGGAAGGGTGGGGTTGGGAAGAATTCATAACACGTGGGAATTAGAATTATTTTTGAATTTTTGAATTTTTTAAGATATTTTTTTGTTTTATATTTTAATTTTAATTTTAATTTGTTTATTTTTAATATTGGTTATTTAATATATATATATATATATATATATATATATATATATATATATATATATATATTTATATTTATGTTTAATTTTATATATATTTTAATTTTTTCATTCACTAGTTCTTCCATTGCATTGTTTCCTCTCACCTCTAGCTCAATGAGTTTCCATATGAATATCAAGTTAAAATAATTTTCCATAAGAATATCTTAGACAAAGTTCTTTACTATTGAAGGTAAATGAAATAGAACAAGCCAATTGAAAACATATAAATACATACCTCATACATTTCAACATTTTTATATCATTAATGTTCTTCTTCATCCAACTAATCATTTGTATCATCGTGTTCAGAATTCAGGTTCAAAGTATTGATCGTGTTAGCATCATTATCATCATCTTCTATATCATCATCTGGAACATCCTCTCCAACATTTCGTTCGACCTCTTCAAGTTCTTCGTCTGACATATTTTCAATATCATCTAGTTCATCCAGAACATTGTCTGGATTAACATATCATTGAACTTATTCAATGTATTTTTCTAATGCATGAACCCCTTTCTCCTCTACATCATTTTCTTCTTCATTATTATTTTCTTTTGCTACATTATACTTTATCATCCTTCCTCTTGGATCATATCTAACAGCATAGGACTAACCTTCTTTACCTGGAATCTCTGAGTAAAATACTTGTTCTTATTGGCTTGGAAGAACATAGGGCTCTAATCTTGGCTCAAAATTCCTTATATTAACCATGGTAAATCCATTAGCATTTTGAATAATAGTTCTATCGACATCATGTTCATTGATTTGTAGCATGTACCATTTGACATCGAATACAAATAATTTGAAGGATTTAAAGTCATAATCAAGTATATCATCCAGATACCCATAGTATCAATTTGTAGATACTTCTGGATTTCTGTCAACTCTAGATGCAACGTTATCTACCTGAAATATTGTATTTATCCCACTATCTGAATTTGTGCTCTTTTCATCCAACCTTTTGGCGTGAAATTTGCAGCCATTGCATCACATTTCCTTGCGGTGTTTCAACTAAAGTATGCAAAACACATAAAAAATACATTTTTATTGTTTTATAAAGATATTCATACTTGAAAATTTTGCAAATTAATAGAAAGTCATGACATATGTATCAAAATAATTGTAAAAAAAAAAGTAGTATAGGTGAATTATATGCTTTCTTGGTAATGTACTAAACCATGTGCTAAATCAATTTCACTCTGTGTAATATTGGTATCTCCACTATGTTTAGCTTCTTTGACCAATGTAGAAACACCATACAATGGAAACCTACCATTATTATCTTGTTTGCATCGTTCAATCCATCCCTTCATCCAATCAACATTGTTTGCAATTCATAAATGTATTGCATCCCATTGTCGACCATCTTTATTAAAATAAAACAATTCACACGTGTATATATAATTAGTTAACACATTATACCACTATAATATTGGATTGTATATGAAGACTAAAAATTAAATAAGTATGATATACATAAAAAAAAAAGTCAAATGTATTATAAATCTCCACTATATACTTACATCTCACTTTCCTCATTGTACCTTTCCCCGATAGGTGCTCCCCTTCAAATATTATCATGGAGTTAACATCCCAAATGAGATCCAATACATTAATACTTTTTCCTATTATCGAACTATATTGACTAATGTAAACCATGGTTTTATATACTATATATCCCTCTACCATAGAACCCTCAGGACGTTCTCTTTGTCTAACTAAAGCCTTCAAATATTTCAAGTGCCTCTCAACCATCCAAATTTACCTTATGTGTACAGTTCCACACTTTTGAATCTTGATTAGAGGCTTAGTATTTTAGCTAAAAAATGAAATTGATTAGAATTGAATGAAACCATAACTACAATGACCAGCCCATCATAAGGAATCCAATGCAACTTGTTTTGTTGAAAATCGAGTTCAGATGAAGGAGTTATGGTATGTTGATAGTCATTCAGAATAGGAAATTTTTTATTAAAAAAATTGCAGAACAGGTACAGGCTGATGACATGGAAACCTAGTCAGCATTCAGGGAATTTTCTTCAGTTTTAGTCCAATGGGAATGTGACAAGTTTCACTCCAGGATTCGCTAGTTTGGTTTGTGAAGGAGAAAATTTCCCAATGACCTCCTAAGGTTGAATTTTGGGTTCATAATATTGTGCCAAAACTATTATTTTTATGTATTAAGGTTGAATTATATATATATATATATATATATATATATATATATATATATATATATATATATCCTATTATTATATTTTTAAACTTAATATTTATTAATATTCCACATATATATATTATCATAATCCAAATTCGAAATCATTTTTAAACATTGGAATTACAATTAAAAACCATATAGTTGTTATCAAAAAGTTCGAACGGTTAGAATTTAATGCTCGGTCCTGCATGAATATATCGTAAGGTGGCAATATATTTATTTAAAATGGCATATGTATCAATGTTAAACTGTTAATATGTTACTTTCCAAAGGTTTTATATAGCGCAAAATAATAAGAGGGGTCGAGGTCCGGGCTCGAACCCATGACCTCCCCCAATCTAATGCGCACTTACATCATTAGGCCATATGCCCAAAACCTTGAAAGTTAATGCCGTGAACCAATACTTGAAGAGTGTTGATGCTCTGATGACAGAAAACAGGGGCCAACCCCTCACAATATGACCACACTCCATGACCATACGCCGAGGGCTCTGGACTTAAGCGTGATTAGCGCTAAGACCACATTTAAACCATGCTTATCACTAGTTTAATGCACAATTAATCTGGAAGAAGACTTGGTAGGGCCCACCAAATTCGAAGGCAACTCTAGTTTTAGTGGAGTTAGCTTGCCAAATTCCAGAATTAGCGAAGAAATTGTAGGAGAATTTGTTTTTTCCATAACTGAGGCAATTTTTGGCCAAATTGGGTGCAAGAAGAGTCATTCCTAGTATATTTTGATGTTTTGGAGCTATTGGAATAGGTTGAAGAGACAAAAGAGGTAATATACATAAGTTTTTGTTTCCTTGAATATTTTTGAAGCCCAAGGCCACCAAGAGGGAAGGTCATGTCTAGAGCATCTGGTAACCAAATTTAGTAAAAAAATAGTCATTTCTAATATATTTCAACATTTTAAACTCATTGGAATAGGTTATAAGATAATTTTATGCATGTAAATAACACTTTGAGAAAATTTTATCTAATACAGAGGCCTAAGCTATGGAGTCAGACGAAGGATATGTAGCCCAGGAGGGGTGAACTCCTTCATCAAAACTCTGTTTTAATGTATCAGTTTTTATGGTTTGTTTTTATTTGTGTTGTTGTTGTTCATCCATTTAAATTCATGCTTTATGATTTAAAAAACACTCATAAAATCCAATCTTAATTGCCTCTTTGACACACATAAGTAACAAGAGAACATGCACATCAAGCATAAGATCAGTAAATAAGTTTTATATCTGAATATTAAATTATCACAACAAAAATAACATTCAAATCTAGATCAAGTTGGTATCAGAGCGTGGCTGAAAGGCAAGGTTATTTGTTTGATAGTTGCTTGAAGTTTTGTGAAATTTTAATGGTTGAAATTTGTGATGCTGACAAGGTTAAATTTGTGGAAAAGTGAAGGGAAATTGTTGGTTTCAAGTCCTGATATTAAGACCAGAAGAAGGAGAGTTGAATGAGGATCATCCTCACCCAAAATTCCACTCATATCTACTCTTGAATAACCTCAATTTTTTTCTCAAGAAGTTGAGATTGAAGAGGTACAAATTGCACAAGAAGCTGAGGTGATTGAAAAGGTGAAAGCATCAAGAGTTAAGCTTTAATCCTTAACCATTATATTAGGTGTTGGAGAGACTCATGGAAATTCAGAAGAAGAATACGTCAAGAGAGACTTCAAGGAAATTCATAGAATGGTTAAAATAATGTTTGATGCATTCACTGCAGAAAGGGCAGGAGAAGGTTCTAAGCCTCCATATGGAGAAGGAAATTTATATGGTAAGAAGGATGAAGAGAATATTTCAAAGGGAAGTGAGGGAAAGACACCTCCATCTCCACCATATTCATTATCCTCATCATCACCATCAACATCGTCTTCTACTTCTACCACAAAAACCACTCACACTCACACTCACTCAAAAGCCACAAAAGGAAAGAATCCATTACTCAAATTGAAATTAAGTTTGAATTACCCATGTAAAATGGCGAGGTAAATGCAAAGAGGATTGAAAATTGGATACATCAATTGGAGGTGTATTGCAGAATTCAAAACCTTCATGAAGACAAAATAAAGATCTAGTTGGCTTCATTAAGGCTAGAAGGAGAAACACTAGTTTGGTGGGAAGCAAAGACTCAAGAGGAAATTCAGATCCATGATAAGATATCCATTTATTGGGTTGATTTTATTGCTTCCATTAAAATACAGTTTTATCCATTAGCCTGTATGCAAAAAGCTATTATGAGTTGGAAAAATTTTAAGCAACTCAAGGGTCAAACAGTTCAAGAATATACCCAGGATTTTAGAAAGAGAGCTTTTTTATTAGGAGTAAATTTGAATTCCCAAGATACACTCTTGAAATATATTAGGGGTCTATATTCCTATTTGAAGCATATTATCCTTGTTTTTAAGCCAAGAAGTCTGTGTATAAGCCACAAACTTGGAGGCAAGGGGAAAAAAAAACATAGATGAGAAAGGTGAAAATGAGGGTAAGGGAAAAGTAAAGTCTTATGGAAGAGGAAAAATAAATAGCTCTGTAAAAAGAGAGAAGGAAAAACTCACATGCAAAAATTGTTCAAAGACTGGCCATGATGAAGACCATTGTTCGCAACTTCATCCAGAATTGAAACCAAATAGACTAAAAGTCAAAGAGAAGGGAATATTGTTGCTATAGTTGAACATGACTTAGGGTTAGATTCAAGATATGAGACAAAAATTACAGCCATGGGTTTGAAAGGTAAACATGTTGTAAGCACTATTACTTCAAATTGTTCAAATGATACTCATGATGAAGATGTTAGCACTCCTATGAAATTTTTTGACAAGCAAATAGGGGGCTAAATCATTGCTGAGTCTTCAAGGAATGCCTTTCCCCCGAAATTCCATCCTCCTGAAGTCTCTCAATTGCTCGCCTACAAATTCCTCCTCGCTTTTATTTGCGCAAATTGCTAAAAGAACCCTCGTCATTCCTTCCTTTACCCCCTCGCAACATACACTCGCCCTCTTCCCTTTGTCCAAAACGTAAATCCCCTTCGTTACCCTCGATATAAATGGACGTTGCCCCCCCCTTAGCTCCCTTCTATTTCCTCTTACCCCTCAAATCCCCCTAAAATCCCCTTTATTCTCTTACCTTTGTTTAACTTTTTTTCCCTTTTTCCCTTATCATTTCCCCTTTAAAATCCCTTAAAACCCATTAAAATGGGCAAAAACCCACTTTCCGACCATGCTATAGGCCTAGCCCCTTTTCCGATGGCCCCTTAACCACTTCCCCACACATGCCCCCGCGCCGGGGACCAAGCGTCAAGTCCCAGGCGCTTATCGCAATCGGAACCACCGGCGGGAGGCAAAAGTTACATCAAAGAGCCCCGATGCGATTGGTTTTTAACGTTAAGTCTTGCGATGCGTCGCACGTCGTCGACTGTCACAAGACCGATGTACAGTGCTCAATCACATTACCCCCGATCACATTCGTAGGCCTTCCCTCCGTCCTCCTCGATTCTATTGCAGCCATCTAACGGCTCAGCGCTGTCGCATCGCTGCTCCGCTGCCCCTCTCCATCTCCCTCCGATTAGACGTGGACCGTCGATCTGATCCCAGATCTGACAGTTGGTGTTTAATCGCAGTGTCTCCCCAATCGCAATCGGAACATTCGTGTTGTGCATTGTGATTGCTCCCCGCTCCAACCTCCGATTGCGATTGTGCGATTGAATCCTGACCGCCCGTTTCCTCCCTGATCTGATGGCTCAGATCTAATCGCCCTCCACCACATTGGGTCCCACTCTTACATTCATTTCCGTTGCATTTCATGTGTTTTGTATGTTACGCCTATTTTATGTATTGTTCCGCCGCTCAATCTCCACCGTTGATCTTTGTTCCCAGGCCAGGATCTAACGATCTGCGCTGCATATTCACACCAAACTCTATTGTCCGTGCACTCCACCACTTCACTGCATTTTCATCATTCTTTTACAAAATAGCGTTGTTTCCGCCACCGCCGCACCACCATTTAGTTCACCCTGCGTCCATTGCTCCGTCCACTGTTTCTTCACAAATTTGCCGTGTTGCAGAGTTTCTAGAGGAAGAGGACCGCCTCTGTTCAATGTACTGCCTCAGTGGCAAGCGGCGCAGTCAGGATCAAATCCAATGAACCAGTACCATCAGGAAAGTCAAGGAATGGGGCTGTTAGGACTTACATTAAAGGAAAGTGGAGTTCAAACACCAAAAATCTTGCCGCCGCCATTAAAAGCTCGAGCTAACCCGACAGAGGCAGTCATGAAGCAGCAAGGATTTTCAGTACAGAGCAGAGGGATTAATGCGCGTCAACGAAGATCTTGAGCCCTGAAACAGAGGTTTAAAGAGGAAAAGCATCATTTTGAAGACCCCGAGGATCGATTCTGGAGATCCTGAACATCAATAAGAGGTAATATCAAGGTTTTCTTATCAGCAGAATGTTTTTCCATAAAGGACAGGTCTCCCATGCAGTATTTATTATGCACCGTGTCCTTGAAGGAATTTCTCGTCCCAGCTATAGTTCAAAACAGTCTAACATCCATGAGGCAGACCTCCCACCAAGTTCTTTCATTTTGTTCAAATCACCTGGAGTACTACAGCCAAAAGGTCAAATCATATCCGGAGCAGATCTTTCTTTCGCGAGGAAGGCGACGGAGATTAAATATACGGTGCATCAAGCAGAATGGGTCTCGGCCCTGCATTCATTGTTGTGTTTAATTGTAGCATTTAAAACTCACCTACCTCCTCAGTCGGTCCTCTGTGTCTCTTCTACTATAAATCACAGGGGGATATCATTGTAATGGTTGTTGTTACATTATCAGTGAATTGCAAGAATTTTTGTCCCGAGCCAAGTTTCCTATGTAATAGTTGTATGACAGGCTGAGAAATATGATGTATTCAGGCTGAATGTAAAAGCTTTGGGCAGTGATGTACCTGATTGGTGTTGTGTTTAACATGATAAGCAGTTTTCATTGGATCCTGATCTACAGAAGTTGGTGATGTTTTTCTTATCTCTGCGTTTATTTCCATTTCATTTCATGTTCTTCTGACTGACATCTGAATGCATGACATAAGATTTACCCTTGTTAGGTACCTTATGTCCCAGCTCTCTCAGTCTTTAATGTTTTCTGCTCATATGTGTGTCTGAATATTGTTTTTAATTGACTAAACTAGTGTAGTGGATGATTATTGCCTGCTCTCTGATGTGCAAGTTGATAGAATCAGTGTTCAGATGTCTTTGTTAAGATTTAATTGAAAGAGGTTAGGAACATTGGGAGGTGTAAAGCCTATCGCTGCCTCTTCATAACCTGCCCTTCCATACAGACCTTTTCAAGACCCCTTGTGTTGCCTATGGTTTTTTCCAAGTAGGCCTGGAGTTAAATGACCTCTGGCCTGATCTATAGACGGAATCAGATGGTTTTCCATCCTTCATTCTCATTCCTTAGTGTTCCATCCCACCAATCAGTCTTTGAGATCCAAATGCTCTAGATGACTAGCCCAACTAAAGCTTACACATTGAACATAAGCAAATCCTTTCTTGACTCCATTGCCCAATGGCCTTGATGTTCCCCGAGTTATCTATCTTTGCCTAGCTTCCTTCTTTACCCATCCTTGTCTTATGATGAAACCTTCCTTCCTGATTCTCAACAACCAAACTCAAACAATCAAACAAACGACCTTGAGCCTATAACTAGCCTAAAATCATAATTGAGAACTTCAAAGACATATGTCCTTTGATAATCATAGAGAGATCCCTCTCTGGACCTAGGAGGGATAGATCCTAAGGTCTGAAAGTGGTTCTATGTTGTCTCATCTTTTGGTCTCTGTCAACCTGGCCAAAACATGGGAACCCCAACATAATGGCGACTCCACTGGGGACTTCTGAGCACATTTCGTCTTAAACACTCTTTAAACCTCAGAAACTTAGAACTCTAGCTAGGTTGACGGTAAGTCACACCTTTCTTGAATCAGCCTCCATTATTGAATATCCACCATACTCTTAGACAGAGCCTGGATAGGGCCAGGTAGCCTCCAGATCTCATCCTCTCTTCAGGGGTGACATATCTGGTAAATGCCCTCCCAGTCAATCTCTGGTTGGAGCTTGTTACTTTAGAGGAGATTCATGAAAGGTGATAGTGCCTGAGCACTGTGGTGGACAGTGTACCCTAGAATCATCCTAAACCCTCCACCTGGCGACTCCATTGTTCCTAAACGTTAAAGACTCCACTGGTGATCAGTAGGCCTGCTGATTATCTCGGTTTCACATCAGACTCCACTGGGAGACCAGTCCCAAAGCATAATGAAGACTCCACGGGGAGGCCAGTTCCCAAGACAACATTAACCACAAAGTAGAAGTAACAAGTAGGGCTAAGCTGCTTGGCTTATAAACAACACTCTGGCTCACAGAACCATTCATACAAGAGCTTTCCCTGATCCAAACCCACCTGAAACAGTTGATAATCCTGAGAAAATCCTTAAAAGAACACCTGTGAGTAGGAGATCAACTATTTCCGGCAACATTCATAGAGCCAATTCTGCACCAGAAGATCTTGCAGCTCTATTAGACCCTTTCTTTGACCTAGGCCTCCAAAACAGATTACCTAGAACTAGGTCATTCAATGTTTCTGACCAGCCAGACACTAGGGACAGCGAAACCCCTCCTTCCACACCACCTGATCTCCACTTTCTCCAAAACTTGGGGCTTTCTCACCCTAGATCTGCTCAACAGACTTCTGCTGGTCCTACCATCCCTGTCGTCCAACTACCAGCTGCTCAAGCCAACCCTATACCTCATCAGAACATCATCATGGCAGCCTGGTATGCACCTCTAGTTTTACCTCAGCCTCTACTACCCTTACCAGATGATTATCAATCAAAAATCCCACACTTCCCCGCTAAAGAGCCTACAACTGCACAACAACATGTAGATAAAATGGAGGACTCTTTCGACTATATGGAAGTTGATGATGAAACAATCAAAATGAGAATTTTTGCGCAGAGCCTGGGGGGAGAGGTTTAAAAGTGGTTTAAAAACTTACCTGCTGGTAGTATCCAAGATCTCCCTGCTTTATACCAGACTTTCATCAACAAATGGGAAACTAGAGCAAACCCTCGCCAGCTCCTAGCAGAATACATGTCCCTTAAGAGGAACGTAGGGGAAAGTGTTCATGATTACACTACTAGATTCAACAGTATTTACAACGCTCTTCCCCCACACATGAAACCTCCACAAGGTATGGCCCTGGCCAAATATCCTGATGGATTTGATGCTGACATGGCCTATGAGCTTAGAGATAAAGAGTACACCACTTTGGAAGACATGCAGAAAGGGGCAGTAAACATAGAAGCAAATCTGATTGAGAAAAGAGCAAAACTGAGATCTGAGAAGAGGGTAACATACATGGATGATAATGTAGCCTCCACGTCTGACCCCAGTAATGAACGCGTACGCAAGGAAGTGGAAGAGATGAAACAAATTATGAAACAAATGGTTGTTACGGTTAGTAACCTAGGCAAAAATCAAAATCAGAACCAAAACTTTAGAAGAAACAACAACACCCCCAACAGACAGAAAGAGTCAGATCAGCAAGTCATTCCCCCCTTCCAAAAATTTCTCGATGAGGATGAGGGAATCATAGAAGAGTCTGAAGGGAATGTGATAAACATGTTCAAAACAGAAGATTCGATCCTAAACTATGATTCAGAAGAGGACCAACCCTCAACCTCTTATGGGGAGGAGGAAGGGTTTGAATCTGAGGATTATAGGTTGGGATTCGAAAATGCCATGTTACAGGTCAGAGAACAATATGAGCTTAGGAGTAAAAAGAACCAAGACACTTCCAAACCTAAAACTCCTGAGGTAACCATAAAAAAGAGGCCTGAAAAATCTTCTAAAGTAACTGCTATGAACAACAATTCAACAGCCAAGAGTTCTGAGAGTAACAAAGAAAAGGACAACCAAAACAATGAAAAACAAAGTCAACCAACCAGTAGCACTAGCACCTCAGTTAGTGCTCCTGATAAAACTGTGTCTACACATGTACATAATGAGAAAACACAAACTGATTCAGCTACTAAGGTAGTTGCAAATAAAACAGATTTGAACAGTTCCAAGAGTCAATCCACTTTTAGTTTAGAAAGTGAGATTGCAAAAATCAAAATCTCTGTACCATTATCTGAGCTGGCCTCTCAAGACGTATATAAGGGCTAGATTTTGAAAGCATTAAATCTGAGTATAAATAATGACACTGTAAATTTGAGCGATGATCAGCCTGCCCTCTTATTCGGTCCCAAGATTGAGGGGAAATTTCAGGAAGGGGTAGTTCCACCTTTTTATATCAGTCTCAACATTCATGACAAGATCCTCCATAATGCCATGCATGACTCCGGTGCATCACACAATCTAATGCCTAAAGTAGTCATGGAGAAGCTAGGCCTAGAAATTACCAGACCTTACAAAGACTTATACTCTTTTGACTCTAGTAGAGTAAAATGCCTAGGCCTCATCAAAGACTTATGTGTGAGTTTAACTCAAATTCCTGCGAAATGTATGGTCATGGATGTAGCGGTGGCAGACGTGCCACCCAAGTATGGCATGTTATTATCTAGATCATGGGGCGCCAAGCTGCAAGGCACCATGCAGATGGATGGCTCATATGCCACTATCCCTATATTTGGCCAATCAAGAAGACTATATAGAGAATCCCAAATGAAATTCTTAGTCAGCAGCCCCGAGAAACCTGAAAATTCACCATTATATTCTGTACATACCGACCTTGACTCCTTCATCTTTTGTAATGATGAATCCATAGAAGAGCCAGAGTCCCAGAATAGGAATACAAATGAGAACACCGAGCCTATAGACCTCCACATAATGGCCACTCTGGAAGAATATGATCAGGAAGACCATGGGCAGCACACCAAAAAGGAAGAGGAAATCAGTAATGAAGCCTGTAGGATTTGTGGTGGACCTCTCACTCCAAGTGAAACAGAAATAGAACAAGAACAACAAGCTAACCACCCCCCTGACATCCATGGCTTCTATGAACAACAAGATAGTTTACAACCTAATACGGACCTCCCAACTCAACCTAATGGCAAATCCAGCTGTAAGGTAGAAAGCGAAGTGGAAGTAAACAAAGAACCCCTGTGGGAAATGAACTTTGATGGGTCCTGTACTAGACAAAGCGCTGGGGCGGGAGTGTGGCTGCGTAACACCCAAAATAATCACGCGGAGAGCCACGCTGTCAATCTGCATTTCAAATGCACGAATAACATTGCAGAATATGAAGCTCTAATCTTGGGCTTAAATCTGTTGAAAAAATTAGGAGCTCGAAGGATAATCGTGAGAGGAGACTCTGAGTTAGTAATCAAACAGATGAAGGGTGAGTATTCGGCAAAACACCCCAGGCTTAGGGCATATAGGAATGATACTCTAGATTTGTTGAAAACGTTCATTGAATATGATTTAGTATCCATTCCTAGGGGTCAAAACGCTATTGCAAATGGACTAGCCTGCCTAGCCAGCTCATATCCTAAGGCCCCAGTCGACCAACGAATCATCATTTAGACTAAATTCAGGCCTGCAGTGCCAGACAATGAAAAATATTGGCAGGTCTTTGAAGGAGACAAGCAGATTGAAGATTTCCTGATGGGCAGAAATGAGTTTGAATTTTCTGATTCAGACTCAAAATCTGATGACAACTGCCCAAGTGAGGATTCCCCAGGTGAACTAGAAACACCTTGTAGTATAGAAATAAATTCTTTTTTCTGAAGAAACTAGAGATTCAGCCATAAAACGTGAAAACGCAGATAGAGAAGAAATGGAGGTGCTGCAAGCCAAAGACAAGAACATACCAAGAGGCCTAGCACCCCTAGAGGATCTCTTTGATTTTGATGATGTTGCAAAGAAGCCCACAATAGAACATGCAGAATCAGATGTAGAAGAATGTAACATAGGCACTGAAGACAAACCCAAAATGATAAAACTGGCTAAGTCTATACCTGCAGACATGAAGAAAAGATACATTGACTTGTTTAAGGAATTCATTGATGTGTTTGCATGGAGCTACGAAGACTTAAAGGCCTATGACACCAACATTATACAACATAAGATACCACTGAAGGAAAATCAGAAACCTTTCAGACAAAAACTCCGTAGAATTAATCCAAAACAATTGCCCGCAGTAGAAAAGGAAATTAAGAAGATGTATGATGCAGGCATTATAGTCCCTGTAAGGTTTTCTGATTGGGTGTCAAACTTAGTGGCTGTAAGGAAGAAAACAGGGGAGATTAGACTGTGCATAGACTTCAGAAACCTCAACAGAGCCTCCCTGAAATATAACTACCCCTTGCCTAGAATGGAACATATCTTACAGAAGGTAGTGGGCTCTAAAAGAATCTCCCTGCTTGATGGTTTTTCAGGATACAACCAGGTTCTGGTACTCCCAGAAGATCAACTCAAAACAGCTTTTACCACTCCATGGGGCACCTTCATGTACGTGAAAATGCCTTTTGAATTGATGAATGCTGGAGCTACCTTCCAGAGAGCAATGGATATTGCTTTCTCAGATGAGATTGGACACTTTATATTTATCTACCTGGATGACTTAACTGTTTTTTCTAAAACAGAAGAAGAACACTTAAAACATCTGAGGAAAGTTTTTGAAAAATGTAGAAGGTACGGTCTGTCCCTAAATCCTAAGAAGACTGTTTTTGGACTGCAAGAAGGTAAGCTTCTGGGCCACATCATATCCGAGAAAGGGATTAGGATAGACCCCCAGAGAGTTGAGGGAATACTTCAAATTACACATCCAAGAAACATCAAAGAGCTACAGTCCTTCATTGGGAAGATCAATTTCCTTAGAAGATTTATCCCCAACCTTGCTGAGCATCTTAGGAAGATGACTGAAATGCTGAAGAAAGATGCTGGAATTAAGTGGACTGTCGAAGCCAAGAAATCTTTTGAGTCAGTAAAGCTTGCACTCACCCAGGCCCCTGTCCTTATCAGCCCTGACTTTTCAAAATATTTTCTGATCTTTTCCTTTGCTTCCCCGCACACAATTGCGGCAGTTTTGCTGCAGAAAAATTCGGAAGGTAATGAACAGCCTATAGCCTTCTTCAGTAAAGCCTTAAGAGATGCACCCTTAAAGTACAACATCATGGAAAAGCAGGCATATGCCCTGATTAAGGCCTTAAAGGACTTTAGGGTGTACATTCTGCATTCTCACACCATTGCCTATGTGCCAAACATAGTGGTCAAAGATATCCTGTCCCAAGACCCAGATGGGAAAAGGGGCAAATGGATTGCTACAATTTTAGAATATGACATTGAAATCAAACCCACCAAGCTGATCAAAGGTCAAGGCCTAGCCCAATTGATGGCCGAATCTAATCTACAGGCCCTTGATATTAACATGATGAATGCCCTGGATGAGCAGGAAGGACTGCCCCATCAAACTGTTGAGGAGCAGTTTCAGAACTCTCCTTGGTACACTGATATCCTTTACGTGCTCACACACCTCAATGCCCCTCCAGAACTGTCCAAAAAAAAGGCCAGATTCGTGAAACTCAGAGCTAGAAATTACTGCATTATGAATGAGAGTTTATATTGGAAAAATCCAAATGGTCTTTTGCTGAAATGTTTGCCTGAAACCGAAGCTGAAAAAATCAAACAAGAATTCCATGCTCGGGAGTGTGGAGGCCACCTGAGTTAGAAGGCCACTGCAAATAAGATACTTAGGGCTGGGTACTATTGGCCTACACTCTTTAGTGATGTTCATAAAATGGTTCTTACCTGCCACAAATGCCAAATTTTTGAGGGCAAAAGAAAGCTCCTTCCCCTCCCTCTGCAACCTATCACCAGAGAAGGTCCCTTCATGCAATGGGGCTTAGACTTCATTGGAGAAATCCACCCCTCTTCTTCTGGGCAACACAAATGGATCCTGACTGCTACTGATTACTTCACTATGTGGATTGAAGCCATACCCACTAGGAATGCCACTGATTCTGTCATCATTAGGTTCCTAGAAGACTTCATCTTATCTCGGTTTGGCTGCCCAAGGAAAATAATCACTGACAATGATGCTGCTTTCGGATCCAAGAGAATGATTGATTTCTGTCACAGGTACGAAATTGCACTTGGACATTCGACTGCCTATTACCCCCAGGGTAATGGCTTAGCTGAATCATCAAATAAAAGCCCGGTTACAATCATTAAGAAGCTGCTGGAAGAGAACAAGAGGTCTTGACATAAAAAGTTGATACATGCCTTGTGGGTAGACAGGCTCACTACAAAGAAATCTATTGGCACATCACCCTTCCAGCTGGTTTATGGGACAGAAGCAGTTTTTCCTACTAGCCTTGGGATACCAGTGGTAAAGCTTATTCAAGAAATCCAATCAGAAGAAGACAACATGATAAGGAGAATTAATGAAACAATCCATCTACAGCAAACAAGGGAGCAAGTTTATGACAGAGCTATCAGAGTGCAGGAAAACACGAAGAGACAGTTTGACAAAAGAACCAAAGCAGCAAATTTCAAAGTTGGGGACAAGGTCCTGAAGTGGGATTCTAGAAGAGAGGATATAGGCAAACATGGCAAATTCGGCAGCTTGTGGCGAGGTCCGTTCATCATTCAAGCCACGGTGGGCCCTAATGCGTTTTTCTTGCAAGAACTTGATGGTTCCGAGTTGTTTGGGGGTCCTGTCAACGACAGGATGCTCAAACATTACTTTTATTAATTCTCCATTTCCAGTTTCATTTCCATTGTATATACCGTTGCAAATTTTCATTTTCAAAAAAAAAAAAAAAAACACACACACAGAATGAAAAGAGAGGTTCAGACATGCTCAAAACATGAACCTCTGAGGCAAAAGGATTGGCTCTAATAAACTCAAAATCTGAGCCAAAGGGAAGAAGAATAGCTGGTCCTTACAAGCTCAAAATCTGGATCAGCAGTGAAAGAAGATCCAGCTCTAATATGCCCAAAATCAGAGCTGGAGCAAAAGAAAAAAAGTGACTCAAACATGCTCAAAACCTGAGTCACAAGAAAGAAAAAGGATGTTTCACAGTTGCAAAATTCCATGCCTTCACAGTTTTTTTTTCTTCAAGTTTCTGCCCAGCAAGTCAGACAGTCCAATCCTGGCTTGGCCGTGTTTAAATTTCCTGTCTTAGAATGTAGGTGAAGAAACCTGTTGGACAGTTTAATCCCAACAGGTAGTAGATTAGGTAGAGAAATAGATGAGGTCAACAGTCTAATCTGGCCTCATGGAGCAATAAGGGTAGAATTAGAATAGGTTTGTTTTTGTTTTGCAAAATAAAATGTAAAGGGTCTGCTAGTTCAAATGCACCCAAGGGAAAATTATTAGAGCCCTAGTTTGGGTAGGTAGATCGGTTGGGGAAATGTTTCTGCTGATTTTTGTATCTAATATATTGTGGCAGCTAATCTAAAGAAAGAAGAAAGATGGCTTACAGCAGCAGGCATCTGGCCTACACCAAGAGATCGATTTCTGAATTCTTGACTCCTTCAAGAAGAAGCCATCCCCATGTGGAGCCACTGTTAGCCCCCATATGAAAATTTTTGACAAGCAAATAAGGGGCCAAATCATTGTTGAGTCTTCAAGGAATGCCTTTCCCCTGAAAATCCACCCTCCTTGAAGTCTCTCAATTGCTCTGCCTAATACAAATCCCCCTCTGCTAGTAAACTGCTAAAAAGGGCCTGTCATTCCTTCCTTTACCCCTACAACATACATCAATTCCCCCCCCTTTTTTCCCTTTGTCCAAATTCCCTCTCTGTTACCCTCATTTAGCCTTTTTATTCCCCCTTGGCTCCCCTTCTATTTCCCCCTCTTACCCTTTGTTTAACTTCTTTCCCCTTTTTCCCCTTATCGTTTCCCTTTAAATCCCTTAAAACCCATCAAAATGGGCAAAAAACCCACTTTCCGACCATGCTATAGGGCCTAGCCCTTTATCGCAAGCCCCCCGTCCATCGCAATCGCAACATCCTCGTCGCACCCTCCAATCAATCGCAACTGTGACTTCCGATCCCCCGATCGCACTGTCCCCCGATTGCATCTGAGCCGTTGATCTGTTCCGCGATCCGACGGCCAGCGCTCAATCGCATTACCCCGCCCGATCGCATTCGCAAGCCTTCCCTTCGTCCTCCGATTCTATCGCAGCCGTCCATTCTCCCGCCGATCTAACGGCTCAGTGCTGTCGCATCGCTGCTCCACTACCCCTCTCCATCTCCCTCCGATTAGACGTGGACCGTCGATCTGATCCCAGATCCGACGGTTGGTGTTTAATCACAGCGTCTCCCCAATCGCAATCGGAACATTCATGTTGTGCATTGCAATTGCTCCCCGCTCCGACCTCCGATTGCGATTGGCCCAAGTTCATCCTGTCCGTCCGTTGGGTTAAGATCTAACGGTTTTGGTTTAATCGCCCTCCGCCTCCGCTGGGTCCCACTTCTTACATACATTTCGTTGCATTTGTTTGCATTTCCATACATTTTCGCCAAAGTCTAAAGTTTCATATGTATTCCGCCATGTCCATAAGTCATACCATGGATCAATCTCCACCGTTGATCTCCATCTCCAGGCCTGAATCCAACGGTCTGCGCTGCATAATCATACCAAACCCTATTATTCGCGCATTCCACCACTCCACTGCATTTTCATCGTTCTTTTACACAA